>WOVY01011923.1:0-731146 GCA_013436015.1 Rhipicephalus annulatus
GAGCAGGCTGTGGATCATACGGAGTAGAAAAGCGGCGAGAACTGCCTTCAAAGCGACGCCATGTCCCAGTGTTCCAAGATGAATTGGATGACCAACGATTGCGACAGTAGCGTGCAATGTGGCCGGCGCGAGAGCAGTGAAAGCAGATTGGTCTATCATCCGACGTTCTCCATTCAGCAGGGTTCCGGTAGCGGGAAGGGTAGCGTGAAGGGTACACCGGAATCTGGTTAACAGAAGCCGAGCTCTCGGTGGTGCGAACAGCGCAAACAGGTGTGATGCCGAGATTTGCTATTTTTTGGCGAACGACGGCTTGGATGAGGGAGACGGTGGATGCGTTGTCTTGAGGACCGTCAGAGGCGATGGCTGCAGGAGCCATTGCTTCGAGTTCGCGACGAACGATTCGGGTGACATTTTCGGACGATGTAGCTTGCGTGAACTTAGGGCTGTCTTCACAGGTCGAAGTGGCTGCAGTATTAGGCAGACGCGCAAACTGGCGGGTTATGCGACGGTTCTTGGCGTGCTCGAAGCGCTGACACTCCTTCACAACCGCGTCGACGGCGGCGCAATCTTTAACGATCAACAGATTGAACGCGTCATCGGCAATTCCCTTCAATATGTGAGCGATTTTGTCAGTTTCGCTCATGTTCTCGTCCACCTTTCGACAGAGGCCCAATACGTCCTGTATGTAAGATACATACGATTCTGTCGATGTCTGCACGCGACATTCCAGGTCTTTCCTCGCGGCCTGCTGTCGCCCAAATGGCCTGCTGAATAACTCGAGAAGCTTCAGTTTGCAAACGTCCCAGCTGGTCAACTCCGACTCATGCGTCTCATACCAGGTGAGCGCCGTATCCCGCAAGTAAAATACAACGTTGGCCAGCATCAACGTAGGGTCCCACCTATAGTATTCGCTCACGCGCTCGTACAAAGCGACCCAATCTTCAACATTCACCTTGTCGTTGCCTGTGCCCGAGAAGGTTCCGGGGTCTCGTGGAGGCAGGAGAATCAGAGGAGGCAGCTGCTGCTGCTGGTGCTGGTGCTGGTGCTGCTGGTGCTGGTGCTGCTGGTGCTGCTGCTGCTGCTGCTGCTGCTGCTGCTGCTGCTGCTGCTGCTGCTGCTGCTGCAGCTGCTGTTGCTCTTGTGGGTGGGCCTGTTGAGCCATTGCAGAAAAATGAAGGTGGCGACCACTCCGAAGTTCCGTGTTGGTTTGCCGGAAAAGCCAGGAACGCGTACCCAGCACCTCCACCAATAATCTTACAAGAAAACGTATATTTACAGATATTTACAACGATTACACGCGATGACAATGCCTGGCGCACTGGCGGGCTGGAACCAGTCTCTATTCACTTCGTAGTCTTCTCTTTTAGCCAGCGACCCTCTACCGCTTTATGCCCCAATCCCACTACTGCCTTGTGGCAATATATATATATATATATATATATATATATATATATATATATATATATATATATCTATATATATATATATATATATATGGCACAACGGGAGCGTTGTCAACAAGGATAAATATATTTACTTCTCAACAGTTTTGGGAGGGGTCCTCCATATATATATATATATATATATATATATATAAAGGAAACAAGTGTATACCTAAGGGCTCGTTTTTCCGTGTTTTGACACAATATTAATGAGTAGACAGTAATGCCAAGGAATGTACAGGGGAAGTTATTAAAGTCAATGGAATGTAAATAGGAAGAAAGAAAAGTGGATGAAAAATACCCATATATATATACCCATATGAGTTATACTCATCCCCTGATGAAGGGAGGAACCCTCCCGAAACTGTTGGGAAATAAATATATTTATCCTTGTTTACAACGCTCTCGTTGTGCCATATCCTATATAAATATATATATATATATATATATATATATATAACTTTACATTATATAAATGTAATAACAAAGTTTTTGGTCAACATCGAAATATTAGGATGCCTAAACGCAGAGTGCATCTGCGCGGCTGAAATAAATTTACTTCTTTGAACGTGTTTACTCGCCGCTCAACTGGGTGTTGTCTGAAAGGGTCTCGAAGAATAGGGTTGGAGTCGATTTCTCCCGTGTTTTAAGTGCGCTTGCGCACTGCGTTAGTGGTTTTGTGTTCTGCCAGTGCTGCTGATTATGAAGATGCGCTATACTCAGGCGAAGACGTGTGGCTTCGTATCGTGGAGCACTCGCCAGGTATGTACCACGTTTCCTGCTGTCGGCACCTTATTAAAGCCGTGTTCGCCACGTTTTTCGTACCACGAGCGATAAGTGAGCTCTTCCTTACGTGGCGAGCCCGTTTGTCTGTAGCATGAAAGTAAAGGCAAATTTAAGCGAAGTGCGGGCGAGATGTTTTTCTTTTTTGTTGAGTGTGAAACAGGGAGTGCATGCACACGCAGCACGTATTCGGCGGCAGATTTGAGCAGGGCTGTGTCGGTCCCTCCTCTGTCGGCAGTGGTACTGGAGGAGGACCCTGCTCGCGAGTGACCACTATTTTAGGGGCGAAGCTCCTTAAAGCGGCACCCGTTCGTCCCTCGTCATAGTACGTAACGTGTCTCCCGTTTTGACCTGAAAGGTGGTGCAGGTGAGAGATTTCTCCTGTGCGTTGTTGAACAATAGAAAATTCCTAGTTTGCGCGTTATCTAAACGTCAAATTATCCTGTCTCTCATTCCCCATTAGCAACCATTGGCGTGTAAATTGAGCACTATCGGACAAGAAAGGGTTGCTACAATATACTTGCTGGGCGTAAGCTCCTTGGTTTTAGCAATGTTTAGCAAACGTTGGGCCGCAGTGCCATGAATACAGTGAACTCGTATATACCATGAACTCGAGGTGGTTAAAGGTGGGAAGTAGACACGAAGCGCAAGTTCTAAGAAAGTGTGCGTGTCCCACCTCTCGTTAGTACTTGAAATGTCCGCTGGATGGCGGTGCTTCTATATGCGGAATATATGATGAAAACATGCGAGATGGTGGTACTTGGAGTGTAGACTAGATGGACGAACGGACATACAGACAGATGCGAGGACGGACGCACGGACGGCTGCACGGCAGATGGACGCATGGACAGACGAAGGGGTGGGTGCATGGACGAACGCAGGGACGGACGCACGGATGGACGTATGGACACATGAACAGACGCACCCACGGTCGGGCGTATGGACGCACGGATGGTCACACAGACGGACGCATGGACGATTGAAAGCGAGAACTAATGAACCGATGGATCCTTCGCTGCACTCTCCATCATTCACTCTGTCGATATGCTGCCATTTTTTGTTCAATAACCCTGGGGCGTTTGTTACCTCTAGGTGTTGATGATGCCAGGAGCGTATAAGCCTGTTCATAATGTGTGCTATTGAAGTGAATGTGTCTAAGGCAGTTTCGTATGTTGTACGTTCCACTTTATACAGCTACAGTAACGTTATAAGTTAAGACTACTATGAGAGTTTGAAGTTGAATAACAAATTCTTATCGAATCTCCCCAAGTTGACTTGTACTGTACCTAAAATTCACTTTTTTCAGCAATTTATTTGTTTATGGTAATACTGAGATCAAATAACTGTCTGCAGATGCCCAGTATAAACTAATGTTGAAGAAATTTTCTATCATCTCATTGATGCACTACGGTGTTACCAACATAGTTTTCCTTTTTGGAAAATGTATTTGTGGATTACCAAAAAAAACTCACCTAATCTTAATTCCGTGCCAAAATTTCTATGCAGTCTGCTTGACAGTCTTGGTTCACATTTTAAGTACGTTGTCTAAAAGTGTGTTGCACTTATTACTTCTTGTATCCTGCTTCTGGGCAGAAAACCTTTTTGTCTCTCTCTTAAAGTGGTAGAGTGAGAGAGGGAGAGAGAGAGACATTGAAGAAAAAATATCAGAAGTGTAGGGAGGTTGGATATATTAAGTCTAGTTTGCTATCCTACGTGGGAGAGAGGGGATTGAAGGAGAGAGAGGAGGAGGAGATACACATTGCACATAACATTCACATTGCACACACAGCTCAGGTTTTACAGGTGGCCACACAGTGACGTTGCCCTCAAGATTTGTAGAAGGGCTCGTGGGGCTTTCTGGGCTAAAGTATACTTGAAGGCCACGCTCACATTTTTTTATTGTTAATTGAGAGCAGATCAAGAAACTGTCAAACTTTGAGCTTGTTGGTGCATTGTGATTACTAAATTAGCGCTAAGAAACGGGGACACACGAGAAGGACACACGACACAAGCGCTAACTGCCAACATGATGTTTATTACCACCCCATGCTCGCCTATATCACCAGTGGAATAACTGCCGATGACATGTATGATGACCACAAAATAATTTCTTAGAAATTACAATCTTCTATCACTGTGCATAAGAAAGAGAGTTCTGGCGCTCTTATATCCTCGTGATGCGATAGCCTCAGCCTGAGTAATCTCTTTAGTAAGCTGGTCTATCATTATGTTGGTAACTGTGCATGCATTGAATATCGGTGAGCAGCCACCGGAGTTACAACGAATCGACAGCCAACATTCCTGGCCATTTTTGACGTTATTGCAATGTTTTCCCAATTTATTATTAACGCAATGGCCCGTCTTTTCAATATTCGCAATGTTCATTGACTGTCGCGCCACCTAGCGAAATTCAGGAACGTCCTCAGAAGGATGATCAGTAGACAGACACTCCCAATGCTGTATAAATCAGCGAGGTTGCCACAGCGTTAACGTGTTAGCAAGAAATGAACGCAAACCTTTTTGTTCGTTTCTTGAATCAGGGAATATACCGGACCGGGCGTGACACGATAAATCTGAATCGTCATTGAGAGACACGAAGTTTATTGAACATACATGGCAAATCACGCTTTAGATTACAGCCCGCAGAACACACATATCAGCTTCACGAGATTTTATGCAGCCAATTTGGATTGTTAATTGTTAACTTCTGACTATTTCAGTTTAAACGTGCCTTGTTTTACATACGTATAGCCTTCGTCAGTGCTTTTGTACTGCATGAATCTCATAACATTAATTGTATGCAGAAATTAGCGCGGGCTCGCAATTTGTGCTTCCAAACCTTCGCCTACACTGCACCACTTGTTTTTTACGTTGCTAGACACATGGCAACACACTGCAAGCGATTTCTTTCTTGCAAAGTATTGGAGCGAAATGTAGGTTTTCTGTGGCGAAGTCATCTTTGCACCCTCAGATAAACGTGGTGAGTGACGCCGTGTGGGTGTTGTGCGTGGTGATTGACGTGTTTTTGGTGATACCGAAGTCGTTTGGTGGAGAGAATTCCTCAGATTACTTTCAGCAGGGATGTAGAATGAAATCAGCTTGAGGTCGAGGACTTTTCACTGGACGTAGATGGTTGTGAACGCGCTGAGAATGACAGCGATGATAAACGATCAGCTGCAAGCTCACTAGCAGAAAATTGCAATTCCAGTCTCATCATGTGTTAACGTTTTTTACGCTCAAAAGTCACTTTCACTGTATTTAGTTTATAAAATAATTCAGCGAGCTCAAAATAAAACCATAATTTCTTCTTGTGAATTGAATGTATTCCAATTACAGTGGATAATACAAAGCGCCCGATGCTGTTAACACGCTCGAGCTCGGCCAGCGAAGCGAAATGGTTAGAGCAATGTAATATGCAGTAACGGCTACAGACTGTGCTAACTTCTCCTGCACTTCACTGGTGTCGTCTGAACGACGTTGTTGTTTGACAAATTTTTGCGATTTTACTTTGTGAAAAGCGTGCGCATGTAGTTCATTCGATATCCTTGTTTCGATCGCGCTGATGAAACCTGCAACACCCAAGTCAAGGGAATTGCGCACTGTTATAGTCTGATCATGGCGGTGACAGAAGCAGCTACATGATGCTTAGAGCGCAAGTAACGTCGGCGTAATATTGCCGCATTCAACCTGCAGAGGAGAGCTCGCACAGCCAGAGAAGAAGACGAAGCTCTTGCCCGGTCCTCTTTACGAGCGCCTTTCATTTTTATTTAAAGTGAGCTCTTCTATATCGAACTCCTGCTGTGTCTGCGTCGTGACACTGGTGGAGATGCGGGGTACATGTCCAGGACACCTTCCAACAGCCCGGGAGCTAGTCCACAACGACTTCCGCTCGTCGAAACACCCGTTCACAACGCCAGCCGCCGCCTGTTAGGCCTGAGCCCCGAGTTCGGTCCTTGGACGGAAAACATGACCGCGCCGAGAAGCAGTTGCCCCACCATGATGAGCCCAAGCACGACACAGGTGACTGTTTTCCCCCCTAAAACTCCTGTGGACTTCCAAGGCAACACATATGAGGACGCAGATGACTGGCTTGAGGAGTTCGAGCGCACAGCCAACGTTAACGGGTGGAACGCCGCACAGAAGTTGGGGTACGTGTATTTCCCTCTTCAAGACGGGGCTCGAACGTGGTTCACGAATCGCGTGTGGTCAACGTGGGACGAGTTCCGGCGGAAGTTTCTGGACACCTTCGCAAACGCCGAAAGGCTGGAGCATGCACAACGACTCCTTGAATCACGAATTCAAAAGCCCAACGAGTCTGTTGCTATTTTTGTTGAGGACATGGCTCGTCTCTTTCATCGAGCCGATCACGATATGTAGAGAACAGAAAGATTAGCCACCTCATGCGTGGTGTCAAAGAGCAACTGTTTGCTGGTCTCGTACGGAACCCATCTTCAAGCGTCGACGAACTTTCGAAGGAGGTGACCGCCATAGAACGCGCACTACAGCTATGGTACCGCCAGTACGACCGTGCAAACAACAGCGGACAAATCAGCGCAACCACCGTGACCACTGTGACTACTGACGAGCGTTCTTTGCGTGACCTGATACGCGAAATTGTGCAAGAAGAGATGAAGAAGCTCGCCCGCCACACCGAATGACTGCGCGATTGCGTCGGTCACAGAAGTTGTTCGCCAAGAAATAAGGCAAGCGCTTTCACTTCCCGAGCCGAACACTGAAATAGTTAGGCCAACATATGCAGATATTCTCCGTCGACAGCCTAGATCTAACGTGCCGCCACCTCAACAGTACCACCAGCAAAAGCCGCCGACAGTGCCTTGGTACTACAGGGAAACGTCGACGCCGATGCGACCCCCACTTCGCAAAACCGACATATGGCGTACCCCTGACTACAGGGCCCTGTGCTTCCATTGTGGGGAAGCAGGCCACATCGTGCGGCATTGTCCTCATCGCGTTGTCGGGTGTCAAGGATTTCCGTCCACTACCCTTCGGCGCTATTTCGACGGAAGACGCAACGTTGAAACGAGCGCGACGATCCCGCGAGACGTTTCTCCTGGGTTCCGATCACGCTTGCCCTCCCCAGGTCATTTTTCCCGATCTAATAGAGGTAGCACCACGGACATGGCGAGAGGAAGGTCTCCCAGTCCACGCCGGGGAAACTAAAAGCAGCGACCTTAGGGGGGAAGGTTGCGAATTGCCGAAGATTTGAAAATCCCCCATTACCGCCGCATGAAGTGCCGCACATTTCGAACGAACCGACGAAAGACGATATTGTCACCGCCGACATTACACTTTCAATTGACGGTCACGACGTGACCGCACTGGTCGACACTGGTGCGGACTTTTCAATAATGAGTGCGAATCTGGCCGACCAACTCAAAAAGGTAAAAATTGAATGAACGGGGCCGCAAATTAGAGGAGCCGGAGGCCAGCTGATGACACCTACCGGAAAGTGCACCGCACGAATCAAGATCGGGGATTCATCATTCGTGGCAACCTTCGTTATTCTTTCTGAGTGTTGTAAACAGGCCATCTTGGGTATGGATTTCCGGCGGGAGTACGGTGCCATTATAAATATACCGGACGGTGTACTGACCTTCTCAGCGTACCATAGCGCAGCGCTGCAGCGCAAGCCCATGTGCGTGATTGACGACGTGACCATGCCACCGTTGTCATGCCGCCTCGTCTCTGTCACGTGTAACACGCAGCATAGTGGAGAAGGTGTCGTGGAACAAATATCGACGCTTTTACTCTCTCGAAGAATCGCTATTGCCAGAAGTCTCGTCAGTGTAGTGTCTGGGCAAGCAGAGGTCCTGTTGACAAACTTCAGCAACGAGCGTCGACACATTGCAAAGGGTACCACAGTTGCATACTTCGAAGAAATTGTAGAATTCCGCGAGTGCTTCGCAGTACAACAGGCAGAGACGCCAGCCGCTTCAACACCACTGCCTGTCGACGTGAGCAAAGATTTATCGCCAGCGCAAAGGCAGAGTCTTCTAGATATTCTCGGCCAGTTTGAAGATTGTTTTTCGTCGACCTCGAAGGTAAATCAAACGCCACTGACAAAGCACCGAATCATAACGGAAGAGACGGCAAGACCAATTCGACAAAACTCATACCGCGTGGCACCGAAAGAACGCGAAGCAATCCAAGAACAAGTCCAGAAAATGCTCAATGATGACATCAATCAGCCGTCAAAAAGCCCTTGGGCATCACCGGTAGTGCCAGTTAAGAAGAAAGACGGCAGCTTACCTTTCTGTGTGGACTACCGCAAGCTGAACCGCGTGACAAAGAAAGACGTATACCCACTACCCCGTATTGACGATTCACTTGACAGGCTGAGGCATGCACGCTTCTTTTTGTCGATGGACCTGAAAAGCGGTTATTGTCAAATCGAGGTCAATGAGCGGGACAGAGAAAAGACTGCTTTTGTTACGCCTGACGGGCTTTACGAGTTTAAAGTCTTGCCCTTCGGATTGTGCTCAGCCCCAGCAACATTTCAGGGACTGATGGATACCGTCCTGTCAGGCCTTAAGTGGCAGACGTGTCTGGTATACCTCGACGACGTCAATGTTTTCTCACCAACATTCGAGGAACATCTAAGACGTCTGCTATTAGTATTTTGAGCAATACAGTCCGCTGGACTTATCGCTTAAACCTGAGAAATGTCATTTCGGTTTCAAGGAACTCTGATGTGGTGAGCCAGAGGACATGTGGTGAGCCATGAAGGTGTTCGGCCGGACCCCGACATGATCGACGCCGTCCGACAATTTCCGGTGCCAACAGAAAAGAAGGCCATAAGACGTTTTCTTGGCCTTTGCGCCTACTACCGCAGATTTATCGCCCATTTCTCGCACATAGCGTCGCCCTTAACACGCATAACGAGAGACAATGTTCCATTTTTATGGGGCGAAGAGGAACAAGCAGCATTTGACGCTCTACGACAGCGCCTGCAGACACCCCCTGTGCTTGCTCACTTTGACGAGGACGCTCCAACCATGATCCACACTGATGCCAGCAACGTAGGTTTAGGCGCTGTACTCGTCCAGTGGCAAGACTCAGCCGAGAGAGTGATTGCATATGCAAGTAGGACGCTTTCCCGTGCCGAGTCCCATTATTCCACAACGGAAAAGGAATGTCTTGATGTAGTATGGGCAGTTCTGAAGTTTCGCCCATACCTCTACGGCCGTCCCTTCCACGTAGTCAGTGACCACCACTCTCTTTGCTTTCTGACCAACTTGAAGGACCCATCCGGTCGGCTAGCGCGCTGGAGCTTACGCCTACAAGAATTCGATATGACGGTCGTCTGTAAGTCGAGACGACAGCACTCTGATGCTGATTGCTTATCTAGGTCGCCTATAAAGCAAGATGATGTCTCAGAAGATGATGACATGGCATTTTTAGGAGTGGTCGACACGGTCACCATTTCGTCTAAGCAGAAAGAAGACAGTGAGTTGCTCCCTCTTATTAATTTTCTTAACGGCCAGTCTACAAGCGTTCCCAAGATATTTGCAAGGAGCCTGCCATCATTCTGCTTGCGCAGTGGTGTCCTATACAAAAAGAACTTTGCCTCCAGCGGAAATGCCCACTTACTTGTCGTCCCGACATCCATTCGCGGTGAGATCCTGAGCGCTTGCCACGATACGCCAACCTCCGGCCACCTCGCATACACGCACACATTGGCCAGAATCCAACAAAAGTACTACTGGCCGAAGTTTCCAGGCACTGTAAAGCATTACGTCCGCACGTGCCTCGATTGTCAACGACGAAAATCGCCACCTTTAAAACCAGCCAGAATGTTGCAACCAGTTCAAGTGCCCACCATGTCTTTTGCACAAATTGGAATGGATCTCCTTGGACCATTTCCGACTTCGCATACTGGAAATAAGTGGGTAATTGTCGCTACGGACTATCTTACTCGCTACGCAGAAACAAAGGCTTTATCAAGTGGAACCGCAGTAGAAGCGGCACGATTTTTCATTGAAAATATCGTTCCGAGGCATGGTGCTCCTAGAATTATATTAACAGACAGAGGTACCGTTTTCACGGCCATGCTCCTCAAGTGAGTGCTTGAGTTGAGTGGAACAGCGCATCGAAAAACTACCTCCTACCACCCACAAACCACCGGCTTAACAGAACGCCTCAACAAGACAATTGCTGATATGCTTAGTATGTACATCGACGTGGATCATAAAAATTGGGACGACGTCCTACCATACGTGACGTTTTCCTATAATACGGCGCAGCAGGAAACTACACGGAGCACGCCACTTAGTCTTCTTTACAGCCGTGAAGTGACGACAGTGCTTGATACCATGCTGCTGCACGACTGCGAGGATACAGACACGGATGTTCAAGCCTTTACCCAACGAGCTGAAGAGGCACGGCAGCTAGCACGCGTGCGAATCGCCCGACAGCAGAGTAGTTACGACGCACAACGTTATAACCTGTGACACCGATACGTCACTTATCATCCAGGCGAGAAAGTGTGGGTCTGGAGCCCTATTCGCTGACGCGGCCTTTGTGAAAAGTTAGTGAAGAAGTACTTTGGTCCCTACAATGTTATAATGTTATACGGCGCCTAAGTGACGTGAATTATGAGGTCATCCCTGAAAGTTCCTCGCGAGCTCAAAAATCTGAAATCGTACACGTTGTGCGGATGAAGCCATATTGCAGTGAGCCAGTTGCGTAATACGTCAACTACATACACCGCGTATTCTGTAGCTGAGCATCGGGTCAATGCTCTTCCTGGAGGGAGGCAAATGTCGCATTCAACCTGCAGAGGAGAGCTCGCACAGCCAGAGAAGAAGACGAAGCTCTTGCCCGGTCCTCTTTACGAGCACCTTTCATTTTTAATTAAAGTGAGCTCTTCTATATCGAACTCCTGCTGTGTCTGCGTCGTGACAATATGTTGGCAAATCATCGCTATGTTAAACATTTGTTTCTGTGCAGCCGCGACAGTGCGCTGTTAACTAGTGGCCTACTACTGTAGCAAATCCACCAGACAGGTTTGGCACAAAATATCCCGGAGTGCCGTTCAGTTCACACATGAATTCTTGTTCTCACAGTTTTCTGCAACATGCACAATATTTCGCAAAGCATAGTCCGTACGCACTTGATTAGCTGACACCACCACCCTTTGCACTGGGGCAAGAACTGGGGTAGAAAACATTGAGAAGTTTAATATGGGTTGGAAAAGTACAATGGTTTGATGTACTTTCATTTGACGACCAAGGGTTCGTCCGGCGAAAGCTGCATGGGGAGTACGTCCGTGCGTCCTATATTTTCTTTTACCAGTTCACGGGTAGATTATCCTTCCGCAGCCATATTGAATCGCACGGCACGCAGAGCATCATATTTTATCATCGCAAGTTGACGTATGCATATAACGTCGTCATGAGATCAGGAATAGCCAAAAATATTATGTCACACACCATTTTTACTATTATGACATCATCACATAATATTGTCTCTCGGTTGACGTTGAGCCAAAGAAAAAGTCAGCGTAAAATCAGGCTAGTTTCAGAAACCTTTTGGAGAGGAGAGGATCAATAAAAAATGACGAAGGCTTCCTTCTTTGAGTTGCATCAGGCTAGTGAAAATTACCCACCTTTGATTTAAATTCGAAGCATTTATTAGCAAACTTCGACGACTTTGAGCGTATCTATCTATCTATCTATCAATCTATCTATCTATCTATCTATCTATCTATCTATCTATCTATCTATCTATCTATCTATCTATCTATCTATCTATCTATCTATCTATCTATCTATCTATCTATCTTACCCCCTACGACGTTTAGCTCTCCTGGCCGTCTCAATACCAAAATTCATATGGCTTAACATTGCTCTATGAAGAGCATAACTGACTACTCATAACATGGAAGTCATGATAAGTATGTCATGAATGTCATATAATACATTTCATGGTCTTGATGCTCTGGCGGTGGTTTCAATAAGAGCGCATTTTGCAAAACACTGTTATGTTATGACTTGACTGCATGGTGAACATAAGTGACAAACCCTAAGGTACAAATCATGACATGCGTATCGTGATTTTCATGTTATGACTAGCCATGATTACAATCCACACTCATGGTGTGGTCGCGGTCATTTCGCTAGCTTCGCCTATGCCAAATTTGGTAATATTGGATGTTAATGGATGACGAGAGTACATTCATGACTGGTGAACATGAGAATCATGAAATGCGATTCATGTAAGAACAAGACTACATGATTGATTGAAATGTGGGTTAACCTCCCAAAACTATCATACGAATGTGAGACACTTAGTGGAGGTACTAGAAATTCCGACTACCCGCGGTTCTTTAACGTGTACCCAAATCTTAGCACATGGGCCTACAGCATCTTCGCCTCAATCGAAAATGCGGCCCCCACAGCCGGGATTTGATTCCGGGACCTGGGGGTCAGCAGCTAAGAACCTTAGCCACTTGACCACTGTGGTGGGGAAGAACATGATTACATACCACGCTCATGATGCACTCACGCCCGTTTCATATTAAGTTCACATATTCCAAATTTGGTGTTACGTGACTTCATTGAATGACGAACATATATGACTGGTGCAAACACGATAATCAAGGCTTGAGTTTCATTTAAAACATGGGAATATATCACGCTCATGATGCGCTCGCGGTCCTTTCGCTAACTTCACATATACTATATTTGGTATTACGTGACGTGAATGGATGACGAAGGCGAATGACACGTCCAAACATGATAATCATAATATGCGTGTCATCTAAAACATAACTACATGCTACGCTCATAGCATTCGGGCCACCGTTTCGCTACACTCTAAGGAAAAACGTTTTCAAAAAGGTCTGTCGTTCATCTTTTTGGCGACTAACGGGGCTGCAACTACTACTAATTCTTTTAGGGACCAACAGCAGCGGGTCTAGCAGTTAGGTCTATCAGACCAGCTCAGACGACTAATATTTATTCCTCACATTTAAACCTTAGCGGGTAAATGTTCCACTAATTACCTCAAACAATAATATTTATTTCTCACAATTACACCTAATCGGGCAACCGTTAGTTTTCTAATTCACGCATAACTAGGCAACCATTGTCCTCACAGTTGCACTTCGCCGCACGAACGGTTGGTCCTCTCAATTGCTCCAATCGGATGAACGTTTTATCTCTTGTTCAAATATACTTTTTTCTATTTACTCTCCACCAGGCCCAATTCTTTTGTCGCGTATTTTTCTGCGCAGTGAGAAACAATTGGCACGGAAGAGAGCACGCGAAAAGTATTTAGCCACCTGTGTGTAACTGCTGTCGCAGTCACAGCAACAACGAAAGACAAGGGCGAGACATTCAAATGTTTTGTTTTTCTCTATACACAAGAAATTTCGCCATTCTTCAAGAGAATACGTAGTGAAACGTACAAGTCCATCCTCGTTGTCACCTCTTATACAGTCCTTTTGAAGAATACAATCACGGAGAGCAGAATATAAAATCATCCTCACGATATTGTTTCTTCCTGTCGTTAAAGAGTGCATAAATTTGTTTGGCTCTGTAAGGTTTTACACCAAGTGTAGTGTTCCTAACAGTCAGTTTCTAGAATTTTCATCATTTTACCTTAAGTAAACTTGGTTTCCGTGGGACAGAAGGCCTTTTATTCAAAAAGACACAATTCGTATCTAGTCATACATAGCGTCAATATTAGGCGACACGTTCTTAAGTAGAATTGACAGATCAAGTTAACTACATCTTGACAGGTCAAACATCAAGAAAATGTTCAGATATGTCAATCACTATCTTTTTTTTTGCTAACTTACGACATGGTGGCAGACGAGTCAAATTTGGTAAAAGTAGTTTTAAACACTTGACTCTTTCTTAAGAACTGCCTGCGAGAAACGCCAGAATATTCCTCGATGTCCTCTTCACGTTTCAACCTAACTGCATTTGTTGGGCATACCAAACACGCATAAACCGACCAGTCCTAGCTTGCCAATCAGCTTATTCCAAACTATTGGAAATAGGTATTATCAGTCAATGTTTTAGTCATGCATTAACCAAATCTTCTGAGCCCGAAATCGTCAAAAGTTTTCATAATCAGTCAGACCGATTGTCGAAAGCAGGTTATCGTCTGCACGTTGAAACTTCAAATGCAGAGAGCTTGCTTCGAACGTTTTGCTACCAAGGATTTACAGCGCTTCATGATGCCAAAACACCGAAGCACGTTGTCGCCATTATTACCATACATTCACAACATATCGCACAACCTAAATTAGTTAGCTAAGCGCTTTGAAGTTACGGTTGTCTTTTTGGCTCACAAGAAGATGGCCAGCCTTTGTGGCATTCATGACCGGACGGAAAACCCAAAGGTTGTAATAAGAAGCATGAAACTGTTTTTGTTCCCTGCGTCATTTGCGTTGTTTATCGTATCTCGCTCTCTTGTAGTAAAGAATATTCGCAATACCCACGGCCTATAGGTGGCGGGCCGTGCAACTCAAAATGGCTGCGGAAGGATAATAAACCGTAAGTGGTAGTGACGTAGGTCGTAGTGACAAAGGGTGTTTAATTGTTGTTACGCTTGATTTAGGATGATAATCTGATAGAATAAAACGTGCAAGATTATTTTAATTTAGCTCTAGATAATTGCAAAGGTTTTTGTGGTGAGGGCCCTATATTGCTACAGCGTACTCTAATTTCGAATACACAGGTGTCTTATAGAGAAGCATCTTGAGTGAAAGTGGGACTTCACTAAAATACGACGTATATATCCCAATAAATGGTTATGATTGTTCGAGATTACGTTAATATTATCAATTCATGTTAGATTAAAAGAATTCCATAAGCAATTTGGTGCACCAATTCCTAATGCTATTTAGGTCTGTCAACAAGATGTTCTTATCATCATTGGTACGTACTTCCCTGTAAAGCACACAGTCGTCGGCACACAAATCAACGGATGAAGAGGCGCACTTAAGTAGGTTAATATTTCAAATAATAAAAACAAAAGTGGTCCCAAAAGTTATCGCTGTGGTACACCCGATGTAACACTTATTTCGGGCGAGTCATGACCGTTAATAGTGACGTACTGAAGACGATTTGTTAGAAAGTAGTCGAGCCACTCTAATACTTTAGACCCAAGATAGAGAGAGGAGAGCTTATACGTTAGTAAAGCAATGATTGACTTTGTTCAAATGCTTTTGCAAAATTTAGAAAAATGCAGCCAATTCTAAATTGATTATCGAGAATGGTGTGCACGTCATGAGTGAAGAAAGCAACTGAGTTTCAAAGCAAAACGTACTCCTAAAAGCACGTGGTGTTGGTAGAAAAAATGATTTTGATTCTAAAAATTTTGCATTATGCGAAAGGGGTAAATCTTCCAATAATTTACATAGAATGCTTGTTAGTGATATCAGGCGATAGATTAGAGCGTAGCGTTCATTACCAACCTTGTGTTTATTACCAGCCCAGTAACAACCTTGGCGACATTCCAGTACAAAGGCGTGGCTGCTTGGTCAAGGGACTGCTGGAAAATCTTGTACAAGAAGATTGATGAATATGTGCTTATCTGTTTGAGAAACTTTGAGTTGATATTGTCAGTCCCACATGACGACGATATTTTGAAGGTGTCAATTAACTTCGTAATTCCCGCAGAATCAAAAGTGATAGAAAACATTGAGCAGTAAAGACGGCACAACACTGTGTCAACAGGCGAAGCAGTGTTTTCCGAGAATTTGGCCGAAAAAAATGTCAAATAATACGGCACATTGAGATGCGGGCAGCGGTTGATCCTATTCATCGTAATTGACAAATTCGAATTTCGGTTTGAACTAATAACGTTCAACAGTTGCGGGGTGTTCCTTTATAATAGTTCAGACAACGTATGTGTTTTAGAATAATTTTAAGCAATTCGTACAGCTGCCTTTTATTCTGCCTCAGCATTGCGATACGCTATCAAGCGATCTGTAGTATTTCGTAACTTGGCTATGCGAAAAAGGTGCCTTTTCTTATTAGACAAACGTTTGAAACGCGTATTATGGCAAAAACTTTTTACGTTGCTCTGTATGCGTTGAAGGGATATGTGCGCATTGGTGAGGCCAGTAACTATGTCTTGAAAAGGTTCCAGTTTTCCTGTACACTCTCCCTATAAAATTGCAACAAAAAGTGTCTAAGTAATCACACATATCTTGTTTAATCGCATCCAAATCTGCATTCTAGTAGTCCCGAATGCATTTGTCTTAAGTTCCACGTGGAAAGGACAAGGTAATGTCGAAATGTAGCATCAAATGGTCGCTCAGACCAGGAAGGATTTTAATTTGGGACATGAATTCTGGTTGTGTTGAAAAAACTAGGTCTGATATATTGAACGATTCGTTAGTCACCTTTGTTACTTTTATTACGACTTAGTGAAGTTGAGCAATTTAAAAATCTAGGAACTGTTGGTATTGCGTTGAAAATGGGTCGAGCAGAGGAGTACCACTGTGCCTGACGATGTTGGAAAAATATATGTAACCAAAAAGAAAAGTTAGTGATGAATGATGCCGAGTGAAATTTACGATATGAAACCACGATGAGGGAAGCCTTCCGCGCTTCATTGTGGATTTCAACAAGCTCCACCCATCGAATAAATTTACGTACAAGATTTCCAAAACTACCAACACTTCTTTAACGTCACTGCCTCGATTGGAAATGACAGCCTGTAGAAAAACCTTTACAAAAAGCCTACTGACCAGCAAATGGTTCTACGTTTCACCAGACGCCATTCAAAGCATTGCGAAATCAGTATTCCATATTCTCTGGCCTCGCGGTACCGAAAAATATGCACCGTTATACAGGGATTTGACAGACACGCACAACACATAAAGCATTTCCTATTGAAACAAAATTATTCCGAAGACATTATTGACGATGTCATACTACGTGCTTGCAAAGTGAACCGGAATGATATAACTAAAGGGCCAAAAAGTGTATCTTAAATGACTTCCCAAAGAAACCTTGTAGTAAATTACTCTTCACGAGTGCCACGAGTAAACAGCATATTTTCCGGCAATTTCAACATTATCAGGCAATGCAAATGACTAACTTCAATTTTCGCGGAGCAATCTCACGTGGTGTACCACAGGGATAAAAACCTAAATGACATTCTTGTCAGAGCAAAACCAAACACTTCTAGAAATAAATCAGGGTGTCATTTCTGCGGAAACTCACGCTGTAAGGTATGCCCCCTTATGGTCAAAACACGTCAATTAAATACGAACTTCTCGGACTTCAAATTTAGTATAACTGAAAGCTTTATTGTGACTCCAGTAACGCAATATACATGCTACAATGCAACATCTGTGGGCAAGAATATATAGGCTAAACAGACACGCCATTTCGACTGCAATTCAAAAATTACCGGAACCACGCCACTTCTCTGCCAAAGAGACCTTTGTCTAGACATATGCGCTACCAAACTACAGATTTGAAACTATTGAGCGTAAATTTTTTATAGCCCAGATTCTCGAACCTGCGCGAGTATGAGCAGATTACTGTCAGCAGGGATGTAGAAAGAAATCAGCTTGACGTCGAGGATTTTTCACTCAACCTAGATGATTTTGAACGCGCTGAGAATGACATCGATGATAAACGATCAGCTGCTAGCTCACTAGCAGAGAATTGCATTTGCCGTCCCATCATGCGTTGACGTTTTTTACGCTCGTAGGCCGCTTTTACTGTGTTTATTTTATAATATCCTTCAGCGAGCTCAAAATAAACGGATACTTTCTTCTTGTGAATTGAATGTATCCCAATTACAGTGGATAATACAAAGCGCCCCATGCTGTTAACACGCTCGAGCTCGGCCAGCGAAGCGAAATGGTTAGAGCAATGAAATATGCAGTGACGGCTACAGACCGCGCTAACTTCTCCTGCACTTCACTGGTGTCGTCTGAACGACGTTGTTGTTCGACAAATTTTTGCGATTTTACTTTGTGAAAAGCGTGCGCATGTAGTTGATTCGATATTCTTGTTTCAATCGTGCTGATGAAACCTGCAAACCCAAGTCCAGGGAATTGCGCACTGTTAGAGTCTGATCATGGCGGTGACAGAAGCAGCTACATGATGCTTAGAGTGCAAGTAACGTCGGCGTAATATGTTGGCAAATCATCGCTATGTTAAACATTTGTTTCTGTGCAGCCGCGACGGTGTGCTATTCACTAGTGGCCTACTACTGTGGCAATTTTACCAGACAGGTTTGGCACAAAATATCTCGGAGTGCCGTTCAGTTCACACATGAATTCTTGTTCTCACAGTTTTCTGAAACATGCACAATATTTCGCAAAGCATAGTCCATAGGCACTTGATTAGCTGACACCACCACCCTTTGCACTGCGGCAAGAACTGGGGTAGAAAACATTGGGAAGTTTATATGGGTTGGAAAAGTACAATGGTTTGATGTACTTTCATTTGACGACCAAGGGTTCGTCCGGCGAAAGCTGCATGGGGAGTACGTCCGTGCGTCCTATATTTTCTTTTACCAGTTCACGGGTAGATTATCCTTCCGCAGCCATATTGAATCGCACGGCACGCAGAGCATCATATTTTATCATCGCAAGTTGGCGTATGCCTATCACGTCGTCATGAGATCAGGAAAGCCCAAACATGATGTCACACACCATTTTTACTATTATGACATCATAATATAATATTGCCTCTCGGTTGACGTTGAGCCAAAGAAAAAATCAGCGTAAAATCAGGCTAGTTTCAGAAACCTTTTGGAGAGGAGAGGATCAATAAAAAATGACGAAGGCTTCCTTCTTTGAGTTGCATCAGGCTAGTGTAAATTACCCACCTTTGATTTAAATGCGAAGCATTTATTAGCAAACTTCTACGACTTTGAGCGTATCTATCTATCTATCTATCTATCTATCTATCTATCTATCTATCTATCTATCTATCTATCTATATATCTACCTATCAATCTATCTATCTATCTTACCACCTACGACGATTAGCTCTCCTGGCCGTCTCAATACCAAAATTCATATGGCTTAACATTGCTCTATGAAGAGCATAACTGACTACTCATAACATGGAAGTCATAATAAGTATGTCATGAATGTCATATATTACATTTCATGGTCTTGATGCTCTGGCGGTGGTTTCAATCAGAACGCATTTTGCAAAACAGTGTTATGTTATGACTTGACTGCATGGCGAACATAAGAGACAAACCCTAAGGTACAAATCATGACATGCGTATTGTGATTTTCATGTTATGACTAGCCATGATTACACTCCACACTCATGGTGTGGTCGCGGTCATTTCGCTAGCTTCGCCTATGCGAAAT
This sequence comes from Rhipicephalus annulatus, assembly GCA_013436015.1. Lineage (NCBI taxonomy): Eukaryota > Metazoa > Arthropoda > Arachnida > Ixodida > Ixodidae > Rhipicephalus > Rhipicephalus annulatus. The sequence continues at coordinate 19,558 of WOVY01011923.1, forward strand.
TTGGTAATATTGGATGTTAATGGATGACGAGAGTACATTCATGACTGGTGAACATGAGAATCATGAAATGCGATTCATGTAAGAACAGGACTACATGATTGATTGATATGTGGGTTAACCTCCCGAAACTATCATACGATTGTGAGAGACAACTTAGTGGAGGTACTAGAAATTCCGACTACCTGCGGTTCTTTAACGTGTACCCAAATCTTAGCACATGGGCCGACAGCATCTTCGCCTCAATCGAAAATGTGGCCGCCACAGCCGGGATTTGATTCCGGGACCTGGGGGTCAGCAGCCGAGTACCTTAGCCGCTTGACCACTGTGGTGGGGAAGAAAATGATTACATACCACGCTCATGATGCACTCACGCCCGTTTCACAATAAGTTCACATATTCCAAATTTGGTGTTACGTGACTTCATTGAATGACGAAGATATATGACTGGTGCAAACACGATAATCAAGGCTTGAGTGTCATTTCAAACATGGGAACATATCACGCTCATGATGCGCTCGCGGTCCTTTCGCTAACTTCACATATACTATATTTGGTATTACGTGACGTGAATGGATGGCAAAGGTGAATGACACGTCCAAGCATGATAATCATAATATGCGTGTCATGTGAAACATAACTATATGCTACGCTCATAGCATTCGGGCCACCGTTTCGCTACACTCTGAGTAAAAACGTTTTCAAAAGGGTCTGTCGTTCATCTTTTTGGCGACTAACGGGGCTGCAACTACTATTAATTCTTTTAGGGACCAACAGCAGCGGGTCTAACAGTTAGGTCTATCAGACCAGCTCAGACGACTAATATTTATTCCTCACATTTACACCTTAGCGGGTAAATGTTCCACAAATCACCTCAAACATTAACATTTATTTCTCACAATTACACCTTATCGGGCAACCGTTAGTCTCCTAATTCACGCATAACTAGGCAACCATTGTGCTCACGGTGTCACATCGCCGCACGAACGGTTGGTCCTCTCAAATGCTCCAAACGGATGAACGTTTTATCTCTTGTTCAAATATACTTTTTTTCTATTTACTCTCCACCAGGCCCAATTCTTTTGTCGCGTATTTTTCTGCGCAGTGAGAAACAATTGGCACGGAAGAGAGCACGCAAAAATTATTTAGCCACCTGTGTGTAACTGCTGTCGCAGTCACAGCAACAACGAAAGACAAAAGCGAGACATTCAAATGTTTTGTTTTTCTCTATACACAAGAAACTTCGCCATTCTTCAAGAGAATACGTAGTGAAACGTACAAGTCCATCCTCGTTGTCACCTCTTATACAGTCCTTTTGAAGAATACAATCACGGAGAGCAGAATATAAAATCATCTCCCATGATATTGTTTCTTCCTGTCATTCAAGAGTGCATAAATTTGTTTGGCTCTGTAAGATTTTACAACAAGTGTAGTGTTCCTAACAGTCAGTTTCTAGAATTTTCATTATTTTACCTTAAGTAAACTTGGTTTCCGTGGGACAGAAGGCCTTTTATTCAAAAAGACACAATTCGTATCTAGTCATGCATAGCGTCAATATTAGGCGACACGTTCTTAAGTAGAATTTACAGATCAAGTTAACTACAACTTGACAGGTCAAACATCAAGAAAATGTTCAGATATGTCAATAACTATCTTTTTTTTTGCTAACTTACGACATGGTGGCAGACGAGTCAAATTTGGTAAAAGTAGTTTTGAACACTTGACTCTTTCTTATGAACTGCCTGCGAGAAACGCCAGAATATTCCTCGATGTCCTCTTCACGTTTCAACCTAACTGCATTTGTTGGGCATACCAAACACGCATAAACCGACCAGTCCTACCTTGCCAATCAGCTCATTCGAAACTATTGGAAATAGGTATAATCAGTCATTGTTTTAGTCATGCATTAACCAAATCTTCTTAGCCCGAAATCTTCAAAAGTTTTCATAATCAGTCAGACCGATTGTCGAAAGCAGGTTATTTTCTGCACGTTGAAACTTCAAATGCAGAGAGCTTGCTTTGAACGTTTTGAAACCCAGGATTTACAGCGCTTCATGATGCCAAAAAAACGAAGCACCTAGTCGCCATGTATACCATACCATCACAAGATATCGCACAACCTAATCTAATTAGCTAAGCGCTTTGAAGTTAAGGTTGCCTTTTTGGCTCACAAGAAGATGGCCAGCCTTTGTGGCCTTCATGACCGGACGGAAAACCCAAAGGTTGTAATAAGAAGCATGAAACTGTTTTTGTTTCCAGCGTCTTTTGCGTTGTTTATCGTATCTCGCTCTCTTGTAGTAAAGAATATTCGCAATGCCCACGGCCTATAGGTGGCGTGCCGTGCAACTCAAAATGGCTGCGGAAGGATAATAAACCGTAGGTGGTAGTAACGTAGGTCATAGTGACAAACGGTGTTCAATTGTTGTTACGTTTGATTTAGGATGACAATCTGATAGAATAAAACGTGCAAGATTATTTTGAATTAGCTCAAGATAATTGCAAAGGTTTTTGTGGTGAGGGCCCTATATTGCTACAGCGTAGTCTAATTTCGAACGCACAGGTGTCTTATAGAGAAGCATCTTGAGTGAATGTGGGACTTCACTAAAATACGACGTATATATCCCAATAAACGGTTATGATTGTTCGAGATTACGTTAATATTATCAATTCATGTTCGATTAAAAGAATTTCATAAGCAATTCGGTGCACCAATTCCTAATGCTATTTAGGTCTGTCTACAAGATGTTCTTATCATCATCGGTACGTACTTCCCTGTAAAGCACACAGTCGTCGGCACACAAATCAACGGATGAAGAGACGCACTTAAGTAGGTTAATATTTCAAATAATAAAAACAAAAGTGGTCCCAAAAGTTATCGCTGTGGTGCACCCGATGTAACACTTATTTCGAGCGAGTCATGACCTTTAATAGTGACGTACTGAAGACGATTTGTTAGAAAGTAGTCGAGCCATGCTAATACATTAGACCCAAAATTGAGAGAGGAGAGCTTATACGTTAGTAAAGCATGATTGACTTTGTTCAAATGCTTCCGCAAAATTTAGAAAAATGCAGCCAATTTGAGATTGATTATTGAGAATGGTGTGCATGGTATGAGTGAAGAGAAGCAACTGGGTTTCAAAGCAAAGCGTACTCCTAAAAGCACGTGGTGTTGGTGGAAAAAATGATTTTGATTCTAAAAATTTTACAATATGCGAAAGCGGTAAATCTTCCAATAATTTACATAGAATGCTTGTTAGTGATATCAGGCGATAGATTAGAGCGTAGCGTTCATTACCAACCTTGTGTTTATTACCAGCCCAGTACCAAACTTGGCGACATTCCAGTACAAAGGCGTGGCTGCTTGGTCAAGAGACCGCTGGAAAATCTTGTACAAGAAGATTGATGAATATGTGCTTATCTGTTTGAGAAACTTTGAGTTGATATTGTCACTCCCACATGACGACGATATTTTGAAGGTGTCAATTAACTTCGTAATTCCCGCAGAATGAAAAGTGATAGGAAACATAGAGCAGTAAAGACGGCACAACACTGTGTCGACAGGTGAAGCTGTGTTTCCCGAGAAATTGGCCGAAAAAAATGTCAAATAATACGGCACATTGAGATGCGGGCAGCGGTTCATCCGATTCATCGTTAATTGATAAATTCGAATTTCGGTTTGAACTAATAACGTTCGAAAATTGCGGGGTGTCACTTTATAATAGTTCAGACAACGTATGTGTTTTGAAATAAGTTTAAGCAATTCGTACAGCTTCCTTTTATTCTGCCTCAGCATTGTGATACGCTATCAAGCGATCTGTAGTATTTCGTAACTTGGCTATGCGAAAAAAAGTGCTTTTTCTTATTAGACAAACGTTTGAAACGCGTATTATGGCAAGGTCTTTTTACGTTGTTCTGTATGCGTCGAAGGGATATGTGCGCATTTGTGAGGTCAGTAACTAAGTCTTGAAAAGGTTCCAGTTTTTTTGTACACTCTCCCTATAAAATTGCAACAAAAAGTGTCCAAGTAATCACACATATCTTGGTTTATGGCATCAAAACCTGCATTCTGGTAGTCCCGAATGCATTTGTCTGAAGTTCTACGTGGAAAGGACAAGGTAATATCGAATTGTAGCATCAAACTGTCCCTCAGACCAGGAAGGATTTTAATTTGGGATATGAATTCTGGTTGTGTTGAAAAAACTAGGTCTGATATATTGAACGATTCGTTAGTCACCTTTGTTACTTTTATTACAACTTAGTGAAGTTGAGCAATTTAAAATCTAGGAACTGTTGGGATTGCGTTGAAAATGGGTCGAGCAGAGGAGTACCACTGTGCCTGGCGATGTTGGAAAAATATATGTAACCAAAAAGAAAAGTTAGTGATGAATGATGCCGAGTGAAATTTACGATATGAAACCACGATGAAGGAAGCCTTCCGTGCTTCATTGTGGATTGCAACAAGCTCCACCCATCTAATAAATTTGAGTACAAGTTTTCAAAACTAGCATCACTTCTTGGACGTCACTGCCTCGATCAGAAATGTCAGCCTATAGAAAAACCTTTACAAAAAGCCTACAAACCAGCAAATGGTTCTACGTTTCACCAGACGGCATTCAAAGCATTGCGAAACCAGTATTTCATATTCTCTGGCCTCGCGGTACCGAAAAATATGCACCGTTATACAGGGATTTGACAGACACGCACAACACATAAAGCATTTCCTATTGAAACAAAATTATTCCGAAGACATTATTGACGATGTCATACTACGTGCTTGCAAAGTGAACCGGAATGATATAACTAAAGGGCCAAAAAGTGTATCTTAAATGACTTCCCAAAGAAACCTTGTAGTAAATTACTCTTCATCAGTGTCACGAGTCAACAGCATATTTTCCGGCAATTTCAACATAATCAGGCAAAGCAAACGACAACTTCAATTTTCGCGGTGCAATTTCACGTGGTGTACCACAGGAATAAAAACCTAAATGACATACTTGTCAGAGCAAAACCAAACACTTCTAGAAATAAATCAGGGTGTCATTTCTGCGGAAACTCACGCTGTAAGGTATGCCCCCTTATGGTCAAAACACGTCAATTAAATACGAACTTCTCGGACTTCAAAATTAGTATAACTGAAAGCTTTATTGTGACTCCAGTAACGCAATATACATGCTACAATGCAACATCTGTGGGCAAGAATATATAGGCTAAACAGACACGCCATTTCGACTGCAATTCAAAAATTACCGGAACCACGCCACTTCTCTGCCAAAGAGACCTTTGTCTAGACATATGCGCTTCCAAACTACAGATTTAAAAATATTGAGCGTAAATTTTTTATAGCCCAGATTCTCGAACCTGCGCGAGTATGAGCAGATTACTTTCAGCAGGGATGTAGAAAGAAATCAGCTTGACGTCGAGGATTTTTCACTCAACCTAGATGGTTTTGAACGCGCTGAGAATGACATCGATGATAAATGATCAGCTGCTAGCTCACTAGCAAAGAATTGCATTTTCCGTCCCATCATGCGTTGACGTTTTTTTACGCTCGTAGGCAACTTTTACTGTGTTTATTTTATAATATCCTTCAGCGAGCTCAAAATAAACGGATACTTACTTCTTGTGAATTGAATGTATCCCAATTACAGTGGATAATACAAAGCGCCCCATGCTGTTAACACGCTCGAGCTCGGCCAGCGAAGTGAAATGGTTAGAGCAATGTAATATGCAGTTACGGCTACGGTCCGCGCTAACTTCTCTTGCACTTCACTGGTGTCGTCTGAACGACGTTGTTGTTCGGCAAACATTCGCGATTTTTTTTTTGAAAAGCGTGTGCATGTAGTTGATTCGATATCCTTGTTTCGATCGTGCTGAAGAAACCTGCAACATCCAAGTCCAGGAAATAGCGCACTGTTAGAGTCTGATCATGGCAGTGATAGAAGCAGCTACATGATGCTTAGAGCGCAAGTAACGACGGCGTAATATGTTGGCAAATCATCGCTATGTTAAACATTTGTTTCTGTGCAGCATTTGTTTCTGTGCATTTGTTTCTGTGCATTTGTTTCTGTGCAAAGTATATCGGAGTGCCGTTCATTTCATACATGAATTCTTGTTCTCACAGTTTGCTGTAACACGCACAAGATTTTGCAAAGCATCGTGCATACGCGCTTGATCAGCTGACACCACCACCCTTTGCACTGCGGCAAGAACAGGGGTAGAAAACATTGAGAAGTTTATATGGGTTGGAAAAGTACATTGGTTTGATGTACATTCATTGGAAGGCCAAGAGTTATCCGGCGAAAGCGGCACGGGGAGTACGTCCGTGCGTCCTACATTTTCTTATACCAGTTCACGGGCAGATTATCCTTCCGCAGCCATATCGAATCGCACGGCACGCGGCCTATAAGCCGTGGGCATTGCGAATATTCTTTACTACAAGAGAGCGAGATACGATAAACAACGCAAATGACGCCGGGAGCACTACGTCGGAAGTACTTCCGCCTTGGACTTCTTCATAAGACCTACCATCATCCAGTACTGCGTAGTGAGCTCAATATGCTAACCGCGTATCTTTCTGTCGTATAGACCACATACATAGGGCTAAAGCTACTTTTTGCTACACAAACAGACTTTATTGCCCCTTCATACCAGTTACATCAAACGATTAGAAGCATCTACCAGGTGACATCGTATTCATCTCTAATCACTCACTTTTTCGTCATTCTTTATCAGCTCACCAACTTCAAGATAGCTCTTGCAAGTTATTTCATCTATTTTCCCTCCCCACGACTTTCTGTGTACATGTGTCAATATTCCGCTGTTTTCCAGCAGGTTCTCGATTACTTATTTGTGTCACTTCTATCATTTTACATTTTTGGCTAGTATTGTATAACTTTACCACAATCACTTTTTCCCTCTGGGTTTCCCTCATTTCTATTTCTTATATTTCACTTTTCTTCCGTTTCACTGAATAGAGATGTTATTTTTCTTTAGTGCTGTTCATATATAGAACGATTTATTTTGCTGTTTTGTATTTTTCATGCTGTGACCCGTTCCCATCTGCTTCGGCGATTGACGGTAACAAAAAAAAACGCTTTGTTCCAGCGCCCACGTCGACGCCCATTACAACCGAGTCAACTCTGTGTGCACCGCTGCTGCTTCGCTTCCCATCAGGGTTTTCTAGGTAGAGATGGACCATATTCTTTTCCACAGCTTTTTAACAAGCTGTGGAAGGGCAACATGTTAAAGCTTAGCCCAAATTTTGCATACAATCAGCGAAGCTATTCTGACTATCCAATTGCTTTTTCTTTTTTTTTTTGATGACACGCTCTCCTCGAACTACTCAAGATACCATGAGAAATAATACGCTAAACGGTGCTGTAGTTGCCAAACACCAATAGGCATTGCGAAAACTTTGTTATATCTATGCACTGTAAACATTAAAAGACGGCTGCGACACATTCTTTTTTTCGCGTTATACCGATTCCTTTCCGGAAGGGATCAGCCACCTCTTCTGAATTTTTAGCGATCTCAAAGAAAAAAACCAAGTTAGGTACCTCCGTAACTAAAATAAGATATCAACCTTCTAAAATTTTCATTTGGCTAGCTAGCGATTCTATAGCACTTGCCGCGCTAAGGTTCAAAGCTGACTACATCGCCGTTTTGTCCCACTCAACAGCTTTTCTAAAGAGGGCCTCCAGGTGCACTCCTATAGTTTTTTTTTTCAATTAGCGACTTACGATTGTTTCTATGATGCTTTACGGTAACCCGTCGTGGCCCCAGTAGCGACTGCGCGCGCCATGCTCACATCAGCAAACAACGGACACTTGACCTGTGACGCAGTTATTTTTTAGACTAAGGGTGTGTTGGAATAATGACCGCAGATGGCTGGACCGTTAAATAGACAGAGGCCCTCTTAAGTCCAATTCCGACCCTCACGTAGCCGGTAAAATCGAAAGCTGCGAGAAGACGCCATTAGACAGAAATATTACGCAGAGTACTTTGCTGTCCAAACAAGATGGTGGCTAAGCGAATCGCTCAGATAGATTAGATCTTGCCAGGATGGTTGTCTGCAGAAGAGCAGGTGCTTCTGCACGTTTATTATTTTTTAAATTTTCGGCATTAAAGAAGCCAGAAAATACAACACTTACATGTGTTTATTTCATCTTTTTTTTTCAACGCGAGGTGGCGCCTCTCCACGTAGAAGCTGTAACATAGGAGGTGCAAAGGCTACAGTCGGCGATAGATTACGCAATGATGTCACATAGCATGTAAGAACGGCACAGGTTGATAAACATAGATGAATATGGGTTCAGAAGCTTAGGTAGTAATCACAAACGTATCAAGCAGAGTTTTTGAAGAGAAATGGCAATAGGAAGGAGGGCCTTATAAGCAACCACTTCATAATAATTGTTCAGAAAGGCAAATAGGAATTGCAAGGACGCGGAATAAACATTGATTGAAACGGCATACTAAGGTTTCCGTGGGTAGAGCCCTTATTCGAGGGCCCTACTGGCAAGAGCGGCTCACTCGGCGTGTTCCAAGGTTGCCCGCTGGCTTCCTAGGTCTTGCCTGGTAAGTCGCACCTTCCTTCACTTTTCAAATTTGTTTCGTGCGATGAGGGGTGAGAGGCCCTCTGCTGCTCTTTGTCGGCAAGTCCACGTGATGCGCTCGAGTGTCGGTGTGTCAGCGCACCAAGGGCAGCGGTAAGCAAATTTGAATATCCGTATTTTGCGAATTGTGCGTATGTCCGGATATCTGTTCGTCTGCATTCGTCTCCGATCCCTGGATTGTCAGTGGGTGAGCTTACGGTTGGGTGGCGCCATTGTTTCCCGGGCCAGTTTTTAACTCTCAAAGATATCTTGCGGCAGCGTCGGTGTGAAGTAATCCACGCGGGTCGGCATGACCACGGATCGGAAAGTTCATTCTCGAGCTAAGTGGTATGTCCTTTCGTTTCCTCCTACACCTTCGTGGGCGGAGAACCATGTGATGTCGTGGCCTTCTTGTAGATTGGATCGTAGATACGTGGGACGCTCCTGGGAAGGACACTTCTGAGAAGCAGTTGGCAAGCCTCTTGCGAATCTGTGAGAACGCGCGCGAACTGTCTCTTGCACTCTGCTGCATGGATGGCTAGTGCTATGCTGCCGCTTCTGCTACTGTGGTGCTTTTTGTACGTATTGTCACTGAAGTGATCGCTTGGCTTAGGTTGGTAACGACTGCAGCAAATGCATTTTGCTTCCTTGGGTATGGACTGGAGTCTGTATAGTAAGTGTCGGGGTCAATTTGTAGTAATTCTAGTGCCGCCACGCTTATTAGTCTGCGGCCGGCATTAACCTTGGGGTGCATGTTTCTCTGGATAGGGATGACGTATATGTGTTCTCTGTTTTCTCTGGGTATTTGATGCGTCTCCTCACCGCAGAACTGTGGTGACCAGGAGCATTGAAGCCTCTTTAGCCTACCTTGCATAGTAGAATTGAGTCTCTCTCTTTGCGCGTTATATACGGCTGTGGCGTGTTCATCACATGTATTATGCACATCCAATCATTCCAAACGCTCTGTGTCAGTGCAGTCTGGGAGGCCATATGCAGCTTTGTAAGCAATGCGTATGAGCGTCTTCGCCTGTTCTGTTTCCAATCTGCGTGTGAGTTGGTACGGGAGAGCATATGTAATGCGGGTAATGATAAAGGCATGTGCCAATCTTCTGGTGTATTGTTCCTTCATGCTCTCATTACTGCAAGTGACTCGCTTTATGAGTCTCGCTACGCTCCTCGTTGTGCGTTTCAGTGTTTTTAGCGTTAACTAGATGCTGCCCGTGTTCTCTATTAGAATTCCCAACACCCCGATCTCATATACTTGCTCTATCTGGTTCCCATTTAGCTCCAGTTTGAAGGCTGGGAAACGAGTCCGGTGGCCGTTCTTGGGCAGGTTTTGCATGTATTCAGATCTTTCTGGCACGCATGTCATACATGTCTTCTTAGCATATCCCTCGAATGTATCGCTGGCTCGTTGAAGAGTATCCTGGCGGTCTCCATAGGATTGTTTTGTCACTTAAAGGGAGATGTCGTCGGCATAGATAGCTATTCCAAGTTCTTTGTCTTTCTTCAACATTAGATCTAATTTCCGCATCCTTGTATTGAATAACAGTGAGACAGTATAGAGCCCTGTGGAGTGCTTTTATTTGCCATGTTAAATTATTACCTCCTAGAATGCCATTCCTATGGACGCTGTTGTATTGTTGAGAAAACTTTGAAGGTTGTTGTAGGTTATTTTCCCACAGCCTATCTCTTGTAGAGAAGTCAATGTAGCGTCATGATATATGATGTCGAAAGCTTTGCGCAGGTACAATGCAAGCAGGATTCTGTTCATGCTTACAGGTGGTCGGTTCAGAACTTCGTAGCAAAGAAGGAAGACGTCTCGCAAAGAAGTTTTCTGATGGAAGCCAAACATGCAACTTGGTAGGATATTGTTTTTCTCCAAGTACCTCCCATGTCGTGCATAGATGACCTTCTCGAAACTTTTACCCAAGCAATGAGTTAAGGATATTGGTTGATGGTTCCAAAGCGATTTTTGTATTCCAGGCTTTGGTATTGAAAGTATTTCTGCCTCCTTTCATTCTGGTGGTATGGATCCTTCTGTCTTCCAAATAGTGTCATTGGAGACATTTGTTAGGTGCTCTAGTATTTCACTTGCTAAGTTTCTAATCATGGCATTCGGGATGCGATTCAGTCAAGGCGCAATCTTTTTGAAAATTATGCTGCAGTGCATACTTGTGCGACTGATATTGGTTCACTAAGGACAGGATTCGCCCGACCTATATAGGGTGTTATAATTGTCCGTGTTGCCCTTTCGCCAATGTGGGAGTCTTGGAGTTCGCGAAGAAGGTCCGCGTCTTCGCCTGCGCAGTCATTAAGTATATGCCTCAGTGCTGGCCTACTTTCTTTTGGGTGTTACCAGGAGTAAGCATATTGCAAAGGATTGGTCAAGTTCTTTTCGTGCTTAAATTTCCCGAAAATAGTTGCCCAAGCTCTTCCAGTTGGAAGTACACAGCTCTTGTGCGGACGCATTGGCTGCCCCCATACTTTGTGCTATGCAATCTCTGAGCTTTCGTCTGGGCCGCGGCCTGTTCCATCTTTTTATGAGGCTGCGTCTTGCCTGCCATAGGTGGAGGAGATGTTTGTCGACAGCTGGGTTTTGCGTTGTTATTTTAAATCATTTAGTTGCTTGACCTGCTCTCTCTCATATATAATTCATCCAGTCTTTTACTGTTTGAGGTCCTGAGTATCAGTCTGGCACTCACTAAATTTCCTCTAATGTGTGAGACATGCAGTACAGGTCGGTTGTCTTATTCTTGCCGTTTGTATAGAGATGCTTAGGATGTCATTGTCACTTCAAAGGTTTTGTCTAGATTCGTCCAGTTTACTTCTAGTTCATCACTTGCAAAACTTAGGTCAGGGTTGGTGTTTCTAGCCACGCTGTTTTCCAGTCTTGTGGGAGAGTCTGGTAGCGTGACGAGGACTTGATCATGAGCCTGCGTTGCCCTCAGAAAGTTTATTCCTTTGACCATATCCCTTTTGTAGCCCCACTCTGTAAGCAAGGCGTTGAAACCTGGGAGCAGTATTACTCTGTCACCTCGTTTTGTGCTGTTTATAGCATGACAGAAAACTGTTGTGAACTTCAAAGTCCGCCATCTGATCTCGAGGTGAGCTGTAGACATTCGCGACAATGTTTCTCCGGCGACCTCTCTTAACAGGCCATTCTGTGGTTATTTGGTGGCGTATGTCAACCCCTGGTACAGTTTTTATGCTAACAACGACATCCTTCTGAACCAAAATAGCCGTCCCCGTGTTGTTTGTGTTTGTGTGGAGCGTGTTATCTCAACTGAGCGTTTTGGCGTTCCTGCTTCTTGCAAACGTATGAGATCAGGTTCAATGGCAGTGGCTTGCACAACTGTGTTAGCGCAGATTCTCTGTTACACAGGGAGCGGCAGTTCCACCGCCATGAATCGAGATTCTCTTGGTGGCCTGTGATGGGTCCAGCCATCATAGGGGCTCTCAATGGTATCCGTTTTAGTCATTGTCGACACTTTAGGGCAGCGGCATTCAGGGTTTGAGCTTCCACGTTTCCTTGGTTTTTTTATTCCTCTAATGGAGTTGTCGCCGAATTTATTTAGATTGCCTGGCTCTCCTAACAGAAGTTGCAGTTTAGTTCCCATGTCTTGCAACTGCCCCTCTACATTTTGAGGGTGGGAAGTGCCTGGTTGTGTTGAGCTGGCTTCTATTTGTGGCTGTTGGTTTTCTGTACTCTGGTTGATTCTTCTATTAGCAAAAAGTTTTTGAGTGCTGGTACCTCTGTCTGTTGCGCCGCAAGGCAAGAATTAAGTTGGTTATTTTCTGCGATTATTCTTTTATATTCCTCGTGTTGTGTGATTGGTGTGATTGGGTGAGATGTGACATCAGCGCAGCTTTTCTTCTTTCTTTTTTGTCAACAAGCCCACCTTGAACTACCCCAGCTATACCACGGGAAATAATACGCTAAACGGTGCTGCTGTGGCGAAACACCTACAGGCATTGTTCAAACTTTCTTATAGCAACGCTCTGTAAAGAATAAAATACGACTGTGACATGTTTTTTTTTTCTTTCTCGTTATTTCGATTGCTTTCTTGAAGGGATCAGCCACCTCTCCATGTTTCAGGTGTCTTGATGAGAAAGAAATCAGTTAGGTACCTTCGTACCTAAAAATGACATACCCACCTTATAAAATTTCATCATCATCTTCATCATCATCATCATCATCAGCCTGACTACGTCCACTGCAGGACAAAGCCTCTCCCATGTTCCGCCAGTTAACCCGGTCCTGTGCTTGCTGCAGCCAATTTATACCCGCGAACTTCTTAATCTCATCTGCCCACCTAACCTTCTGTCTCCCCCTAACCCGCTTCCCTTCTCTGGGAATCCAGTTAGTTACCTTTAATGACCAGCGGTTATCCTGTCTACGCACTACATGCCCGGCCCATGTCCATTTCCTCTTCTTTATTTCAACTATGATATCCTTAACTCCCGTTTGTCCCCTAATCCACTCTGCTTTCTTATTGTCTTTTGAGGTTACACCTACCATTTTACAATTGGCTAAAATTTACAATTGGCTAGTTATCGATGCTATATCACATACGGCGCTTAGGTTCGAAGCTGACTAGATTACCGTTGTGTCCCATTTATCAGCTCTTCTAAAAAGGACCTGCAGCTGCACTCCTATAGCTTTTTTTTAATTTGCAACTAACGATTGTTTCTACAGAGCTTTACGGCCGCCCGTGGTGGCCCCAGTAACGACTGCACACGCCATGCTCATATCAGCAAACAGCTGATACTTGGCCTGTGACGCAGTGATTTTCGAGACTAAGGGTGTGTTTGAATAATTACCGTAGATTGCTAGACAGCTCAATGGACAGCGGCCATCTTAAGTCCCATACCAACTCTCACGTAGCCGGCAAAATAGACAGCTGCGAGAAGACGCTATTGTAGACAAATACGACGCAGACTACTTTGCTGGCCAAACAAGATGGTGGCTCAGCGAATCGCCCAGATTAGATCTCACTATGATGGTCGTCGGCACACAAGCAGGCGCTCCCCACGTTTATGATTTGAGAAATTCAACATGAAATATCCTAGAAAAAACAACAGCTACATTTGTTTTTTTAGCTTTCTCTTCTCAACGCGAGGTGGCGTTTCATCGCGTAGAAGTGTAGATTGGTGCCAGGACGGGAGTATTGCGAACCAAGACATATAGGGCCAAATACGAAGGGGTAGAACGGTAATTAGTGCATGCGAATAGGAGGAGGAAACTGCTAAACACTTGATAATGTTCTGTAATGGGCTTCACCCTATAGTTCAGAATGATGGCGCAGAGTTTTTCAAAGCACTGGGGTTTAGGTACAGGGAGGGCATAAAAGACTTTAAGCGGGTAGAATTAACTAGAAGGAGGTTATGTGATCGGGGGCTAAAGTCAAGGCACGAGTGAAAATTAAACCCTTCACTGCAAAGTACGAGTCCTCAATCTCACTATTTAAAAAAAGAAATAAATATAGATTGTGGTTCACTAAGCAATACGGCTTGGTGGTGTTAGCCACTGCCCGATCTATAGGGTACAGCCATAGCAGTCTATCCATCTATCCAGCCGTATTATAGGAGGTGGAAAGACTACAGACGGCGATAGATTGCGCAGTTATGTCACATAGCATGTCAAATCGGCATAGGGTGATAGACATAAATGAATATTGGATGAGAAGCTTAGGTAGCGATCACAAACGTATCAAGCTGAGTTTTGGAAGAGAAATGAAAATGGTAAGGAGGCCTTCTAGGCAACGATATGGTTATATTTATTCAGAAAGGCAAATATAAACAGCAACTAGAAAGATCGATAAAATAATCACCGAGAATACTAAAACGAAGTGGACATGCACAAATATAACTCTATTGTGTGAGTTAGATCTTGCGAAAGTACGAGTCAAATTAACTGGGAAAAGTAGACCCAACCAAGGAGCTGGTGGGATGAGGATGATAAGAGAGCCATAGTAAGACGTCAGGAAGCCTGCACAATACGCAGGTATGCTAAACAGAGGGCTGAACCGGGAGACTATGCAAAAAAAATTCGATAACTTTTTGAGTCGCAGAAGGGAAGCGTGAAATCTGATCAGCGAAAAAATTGGAAGAAATGGTGCCCAATAGCTGGCGGAAGTAAAAAAAAATCATAGAAAGGTAGCTGCAAAGTTTTGGCAGAACGTCAATTTTCTGAGTAATAACGGAAGCATGGAATAGAAGCATATAATTGCAGTTCGAAGTGTTAGACTAGAAGGGGATGAGGCAACGGAATATAAACGAACAGTGATGACAGAAAAATGTAAACACCAAGGAAGCGCTGGATGCACCATACCAGATGAGGATAGACAAATTAGCGCCATGGTTTCTGTTAGACAACGAGAGTGCGAAACGGCAAAAATGGTTCCTAAAATGGCACATCAACAGGTCCTTATAGCACCCCAATTACGCTAATAAAGAAGCTAAGACCGAAATGTAAGCAAACGTTAAGAGAGGCAGAGAGCAAAGCAATAATGAATGGTGATGCCCCCAATGGGTGGAAACTAGCAGGATGAGGTTGATCTATAAAAAAAGGGGGGCAAAGCCGATATAAACAACAGCCATCCTATAACAGTGACATCTGTAGTTTGCATGCTGGTGATGCAAATAGTAAATGAAAGACTACAGACAGGTGAAAATTGAGTGGGTACTGGGAGAACTACAATATGGGTTCCGTAATTGGAAAAGGTTGGAGGACGATCTGTTTTCATTGATGCAGAGTATTTAAATATGCAAAAAATAACACAGACCCCTGTGGCCGCATTATTAGATATCAAGGGAGCTTGCAATAGTGTGATTCAAGAAGACTTGTGGGGAATAATAGACACAATAGATGTGAAAGGTGGAATACCTAATCTTTTAAACGATATATATGGAAGTAACAAGGTAGTTATAAAATGGAAACAACAGGTATCCGAACCTATTGAAATACAACACGGGCTTCTACAGAGGTGCCTTTTGTCACCATTGTTATTTATGCTGTATCGACAGAGGCTAGAAGCCAAACTAGTGGGGCGTTGACTCGTCTTCATTTTCTCTTTTGCTGACCAAGAAAAACATGTTGAATAGTGATTGCTGTTGAATAGGCATTGGCAGCATTGATGTATGCAGATGATACAGTAATAAAAGCTGACAACAAGAAAAACTTACAAAGATTGATTGACATCGGCGGTAATTAGGGAGGTAGGGTAAACATGAAGTTCGGAATTGAAAATCGGCAATCAAAATTTTTAATGATAACGAAGACAGTGAGCGTAAGGAAGTCACACTTGAAGTTTTGAATAAATGCAAATGTTTGGCCGTATGGATAAATAGCGTGGCTGAGTAAATAATCAAGCGCGAACGACATGTAATGACTAAGGGTACCAAAATTGCGGCTGTAATAAAAAATAGGTCAATGTGGAACTACAATAGGTAGGACATTGTAAGAGAGATTTGGAAAGGCGTCATAGTCTCGAATTTGATGTTCAGTAATGCGGTCTTGTGCATGATATCAGGCGTTCAAGCAAGATTGGAAATTAAACAACGTGGCAGAGGTAGACTTGCTTTTGGTAACACTCGGGAATACCTGCAACCTCCTGCGGCATGGCACGCAACCTCCTGCGTGCCATGACGCGAAGGTTGCGGCGCGAATGTATGGGGACCTGGCCGGAAGTACGCAAGTCTTCACTGAAGGGTCCATCCTGTGGATGGCTCTGCTGCAGCCGCCTTTATAGCCCCCCCAGCTTGGCACGGAGTGACAGTGCCGCTTGCGGTATTGTGTATCCTCCACAACAGGTGAGCTAGTCGGGATTTTGTTGGCTGTCGACCTCGTACGCCTGTAACCAGTTGTCACGAGTGCAGCAATATTCTGCGTTTTCAAACCTGCCCTGAGCCAGCTCACGAGGGAGAAACGAGGCCCGCTCCTTGGTCAGCACCCTGCACGCAGCCTTCTGGCCTTTAAGAGCACGGCTGCGATCTTGTGCTCCAGTGGCGCCCCTCACACATCGGACGCGTTCGTCATCGTTTCTTTCTGTGCGGTGGCACTCTGAGACTACTGCTTCTGTATGCACTCTCATGGCGCAAAAACAAAGCAGTTGCTTCGTCCCGGGGTGGACTACAGGCTATAAGTCAGCTAAAATGAAGCATGCGTTGTTCAGGGTTCCAAAGGACCAAACTCTGTTTGCGCAGTGGTGGAGAGTGACCCTGCGTGCTGACAAGCTGCTTAAAAAATCTTGGTTGTGTAAGAGCTGCAATTCGACAATAGGTACATCTCTTGGCACTTCAAGCACACGGGGAACGGTGAAATCGTCTGCATTAAAATGGGTAAGGCCATAGACGTGCGCAGGACTCGCGTTCAGGGAACGAGAGGGTGGGCGAAGGTTCATTGCAGCGCCAGCCCCCCCTATTAAATCAGAGTAAGCGGCACATTTGTTGCTTCCCTTTTAGGTTACTAAAAGAGTGCCCCGCCGCCTAGTTAATGTATAGAGCAAATTTAGCGCCCCCCCCCCTTTCCTAGGTGACTTGGGGGAGCACCCGCACCCTCTGCCCCCCCCCCTCATGCTTATGCCTATGAGTAGGTCTATCGGAAAAGCTCTTCGCACTTGTAGACGCCCTTGAAATCACTTTTTAAAGTGGTGTAGCTACAACGAGCTTCACCGTGACAGCTTGCAAGAGCTTGTTTCCTGGTTGCAAAAAAAGTCACTATAAGCTGTACGCAACATAGTCGGAATTTCAACAATCAAGTGACAAAGTTTTTTACGCTCACCCATTTGCGTTTTTACACAACAGCACTAAACAAGGTCGAACGTCTTTACGTGAAAAAAGGAAGTACCTCAAGCTCAAGGTCATCACCTAGCCAAAAGAAACGATGTTCTCTGGTGCGCTTGTGAACTATAAAGTGTTTTTTTTCTTTTGCATAAAAAAAGTCGTGTGACCAATTATTAAGACTGCATTGCTGTAAAACATAGAGAATCACTACTCGGTAACGCGTTGTATGTATGGCCAGTGTGTAGAAAATACAATGTTTTCATTGAGATGCTGCTCGTGATTCTCGCTTCTAAGTTTGATTATGCGTTAACAGAAGTAGCTAAGCGAGCCATGCATGTTACTAATGATGGGGCATTATTTATAGATTAGTATTTGAAGAAATGATGGTTCGCCACGGGGGGTGTTGCAAGCAGTGGCTCACAATTGAGTTCATTGTTCCACTCTTCTACCACTTCACACAGAGAAAATGTTTCAGTGCCGTCACGCGCTCACTTTTGTCACCCTGTCGATATTTCTGTTCAGTCGCGGACTCACGTAGGCATGCTGTCATTCCAGAAGCTAAATAACACATTTGCTTAGTAGCCATTTGAGGCCATACACGAGCAATAAAATAAATTTTAAATATTTCATATTGCCCACGCGCGTGGTTGATTCCCGTCTCTGTGCAGCGCATCGCCGCCTTGGGTGACGTGCAAACGTGGGCCAGCGCGACCTGGCAGTTTGCTTCCAAGACGTTACGCGCTAGCCAGCGCATTCATCACACTTTTCCATTCTGGGCACTGTATTTTGGCTCTGAGGACTGGCTCCGGGTGGCCAGCAGAACGGAAGCATCGTCTGCGCAGTGCGAGCTCACCGAACTGCGCTGACTGTGGCGTAGTGGAAACATTGTCTCACCTCTCCTGTGAAGACACGTGAAGCGCGCAAGCATAGAGGAAGGAAAAGACTTAGGCGAGGCCCTGACGTAACTCGTGAGAAGCCGTGGTGAAGCCGAAAGTCGGCTATATTGACTGGGCAAATTCTCCTCTCTTGTTTACATCCGAATGTAAATCAGAAGGCGCGACTCGCTCTCCGGCTCGGAAAGCACGTGAACTGCGCAGCGCGCGTGTCATGACGATCCGAAACGAATGTAACGGGGCTCAACCCTCTGGGTCAGCACAACACCTTCGCGAAATCATTTCGTCCGAGTATTAACAGCGAGTAACAGCTTGCCGACAACGAAGAATGACAAAAGAGCGCACGCAAGATGCACTGACAACCACGAGTGTTTTCACGTCATTAGTTCAGCAACTGTACAGACAACACGATTGGTCGTGCGCCTTCTTATACGGTTGCATTCCACCACGCGGCTGACGCGGTGCCCTGCCACTGTGCCCATGTTCAGCGTGAGACTCACCGGCGTCATCATTCTGCGACCGCGGTCACTTTTAGCATGACCCAAGTGACACTCTATAGCGGTTGCTCGAACGCTGAGATTACAATTCTAAATGCGAGCTTAACAAGCGAAACGGAAAAGGTGTTTCAATATGCGCATTCGAGTTGTTATTGTACACATACCGAACACAAAACTACACCTTAAGCCGAAATTCGGCAAAGTTGGACTAATTGTGATCTTGAAACCAACAGACACACGGTTCGTCCAACAGGAACTAAATGCGTGACAGTGCGTGTCGTGCGCAAACGCCCAGCAATGAAGGGACAAACGGGGTGGGTAAATGCGCCGCTATCGCCTTCTGTCGATGCTGCACCGCAATTCTCAGCACGTTTGGCGATCACGAAAACGGTTTATGTCGGCTCTACGTGACCGTGAAAGCGAAGCTATTTCAAACGAATAGAAGATGTTATGAGAGGCAAGCACAACGCGCAGTCAGTACACACAGCAATCGCCCTCGCGTTTCCACAATGCCGGCACTTGGGGCCGAAACCAAGTGAAAGTCTCCGCGAATACGGGTAATGTGGATATTTCGCTTTAATGTGTTGAATTAGTTAGAAATACGGAGAACACTGTCAACGCTAATAAAAGTAAGCTGTTCGTCAGCGGTCATGTACTCGCACAGTCACTAGTCACAACTTGAAACCAATATATAGCAAAAGTAGGCTTCGTACGTCATCGGTATCAAGCTGGCTTCCGGTGTGAGTGCATTGCCGGCACACACGAAGGAAACGACACATGCAACTTCTTTCGCATTAAATAATGTCTCCTGCATTAAAGATAAGAAAAACTTACATCTTTTTCCCCTTGCGACAATCATTTTAAACATCAAGCGTGAACGTGATCGCGGATACGAGTAATCGCGCAGCCGGCGGTGCACATCGACAGACTTACCAGCACTATAAAAGGACCGTGCCAGTGAATGGTCTCGTCGCTGTGAATATACAGATATCTACAACACTCCGTAAGACACCGCGAACATTGGACCCTTACCGATTGTACGTTTGTGACTATAACATAACAACGACGAAAATTCCAAGCGAGCTTCATGTTGCGATCGCCGGTGGTCGTTTAGCCGTACTCGTCGTAAGCCTAGCGACGCCTTCGGCAAGCCGACGCCGTATGGCGTCGCCGGGGCACCTGGCTGCTTCGCCGGCTTTCCTGGATAACCGTGACCGCTATGCTTGTGTTTTCGAACTCATGTACCAGCACTGCGAACACTGCTTCATCCGACATGACCAAATGTCAACTGATAATTCGTATTCTCCGACTGGAGGGATGCTCAAGATCAGATGAATCCCTATTAAATGATTGGTGAGTTTAGGCGCTTTGAATCAGCCCATGCATGCAGAACTTTCACGTTAAGCTGCCAATGTTTATTGTTTTTCAGGTCGAGTAAAATTCGACCACTGGCGCTAAATAAAAGGTCAAAATACTGCGCTATATAAATCCAAAAGTTTGATCTTTTTAGTGTCGCGCGGGCGGTCAGTGTATGCGGTGTTTTACTTTGAATTAATAGTGCGTATGTATATATGTGTGTGTGTGTTGCATGAATATACTGCGTTCTTCAGTGCTGTTTAAGTTGGAATAAACAACAAAAATACCCCACAAGTGCAGGGTTGCCTTTTTTTGCCATTCGTCTAGACGGTTCAACTGTAAGTCTCACTGGAGCTTTCTGCTAGGACGAACATTTCAACCAAGTGGAGTAAGTGCTAGGGGGTAACTGTTTAACCATTTCAGTTGCTTCCGCAGTTACTCCGAAACTGGTTCAAAATCTGTAGCAGCCCATTTAGTCGCCTAAAGGACCAACTGGCATACCCCACTTTAGTCCTTTTCGGCTTAGAGTGTATGTATGTGCACATGGTCCTCATCGCGTCTTGCTGGGCACAACAGCTTCTTCCGTTGCCACAAACGGGAGCACTGCACAACCGCCACTGACCTGCAAGGCGTTCGTCGTCATTCCACTTCGTCATTGTGCCCAACGCAATTTTTCTGAACACTTCAAATGCTTTATACGCATCATCTGTCGCCAGAAACATGGATATGCGCTCGTTCTATGCACTGTTGGGGTCCCGTGGTGAACTAAAAGTTTTTTAAGTGTTGCTCATCATCATCATCATCATCACCACCACCATCAGCCTGACTACGTCCACTGCAGGACGTAGTCAGGCTGGAAATATGTTGCTAGGAGTACATGTTGCAAATGTTGCTGGAAATGTTGCTAGGAGTACAGTAACTGGCAGGAGACCAATAACGCGGCGCAGAGCACGAATATTGTCTGTCATGGCTCAGCAGGAGATCTGTAGAGGCACACATGGCGCCGCCAACCGCGGCCGCTTACTGCTTGACCAGCTACACTGTGCAATGCGTAACCATAGCAACGCCGCCATTGAGCCCACTAAATATGGCCGCCGTGATGTCGTTTCCTCCACACTTTTCACGTGCGAGCCGGCTGGACATGCCCTCTCCTATCTTTCCTTCCTTCGTGCGCGAAGGTGACTCGTCAACACATACCGTCTCTTCGAACTGCCATGTGCTACCCTGCAGGACCTCCTACACACCACCGGCTGCGAAGGCAATCGCCACTCTGCCCTTGCGGCCTTACTCGACTCTCTTGAGGGCACCAGACTGGCCAAGTGACTTTTAAGGGCGAAGCTCCTTATAGCGGCACCCGTTCATCTCTCGTAGTCGTAGTCACAGTCGTAGTGTGTAACCAGTCTTACGCTTTGACCACCAAGGTGGTGCCGGTGAGAGATTTCTCCTGTGCGTTGTTGAACATTAAAAAAAATTCACAGCATGCGCGTTACCTAAAAGCCGAATTCTTTTGTCTCTCATTCCCTATTAGAAGCGATTGGCATGTTCCAGTACGAAACGTTAGTAGAAGTAGAAATGTTAAAAGCCCACATTCTGCTGTTTCTCATTCCCAGTAGCAGCCATTGTTTACCTACGAGGTCATGTCTGGTGAGATGTCTCCTGTGCGTGAATAAAAAATACAAAATCTTTGTTCAAAACGCCATTGATTCATGAAATAAACCAACGAAAGACGCCAGATGTTTTCTAAAAGCAAAACGAAAAGACGCCAGATGTTTCTAAAGCAAAACAAAAAGAAGACGCCAGCTGCTTAACGAAAGACGCCAGGTCTTTTCTAGAGCAATGGTTTTATAATCAAAACCATATCAATACAGGTTTGTAGTTGCCGATGCTCGTTGCCGTCGGTTTGTGCTCGTATGAATAAAGTTGCCGAAAGGCGGGCGCGCAGGGCAGCAGCGGCGCGCGCTCGCAGTCAGGAGCCTGAAGTGAGAGCATGCGAGGGAGAAAAGTGCCGGGAAGCTGCACGACGTCACCGCCAAGATCCTGCTGTACAAGAGCAAGAAGCCACATCAGCAAGGGAGCGTCGACAAGATCCCGCCGTACGTGAACACGAAGCTGCAGCGGCATGTCAGCGTCGGCAAGATCCTTCCGTACGGGAACGAGAGGCCACATCAGCAAGGCAGCGTTGGCGAAATCCTGCTGTGCGGAAACAAGAAGCCGCATCAACAAGGCAGCGTCGGCAAGATCTCGCCGTACGTGAACAAGAAGCTGCAGCGGCACGTCAGCGTACAGGAACGAGAGGTTGCGGCAGCATGTCAACGTCGCGAAGCAGATCTTGAAAACGTTCGACAATGGGAAGCGGCGAGGAAGTGCGCATATCGCCAGGCGAAATAACGGAAGAACATTTTATTTCTTCCAGTAGATTCGCCCAATCTCATCACCATTCACCTCGTGGATCTGCCGTCAATTTTTTAAGCCACTCGCCACTGTGAAGCGTGTCCTCCTCCCATCAGGCCAATTTTTTTAAGACAATAGTCTTCCTAGAGGACCTTCGACGCAAAACTTTTGGTCTGTCTGTCTGTCTGTCTGTCTGTCTGTCTGTCTGTCTGTCTGTCTGTCTGTCTGTCTGTCTGTCTGTCTGTCTGTCTGTCTGTCTGTCTGTCTGTCTGTCTGTCGTTCTATCTGTCTCTCTGTAGATTTGTCTACACATTTGTCTGTTTGTCCACTGTTAACGGCATCGGGTACTTGACACAGCCGACCCCCATACGCAGCACCACCCTATTTTGCTCAAGGTTGAGCGTTCATGCTTGTGCAATAGTCAATTAAAATGCAATTATTGCACAAGTCTGGGGCACCATAAATACACGTATATATTCTGCATGTGAGTCTCTGAATAAAAAGACATACATAAGTAATTTTGAGGACCGTAACGCTTATCACGCTGCGCTGACCATGCAACGCTTGCACAAAAAGACGAGTGCTAAAATGAAACGGTGGTGGCACCTACCCGTCGCCTTGCGTTCTACACCTTATCACCTCTGAAATGGGCGCGAACACCCGTCTCAGAGCCACGCACTTTGTTTTCTAAGACAACTGCCAGATGGCGCTTATGGCTCACGTGTGACGTGGCTTGATGCACTCGTTCACCTCCGCTGCATGCTCGAGGCACTCTAACGCAGCGCCTCCAGAATACTATTCACCAATTTTCTTGCGCAGACCATCAAATAAATGTCTTCTTCACTCTCTCCACTTGCAAGACTATCGGTTTTCGACGACATTTGCAGATAACATGCAGATATGGGGCCTTATTTTTCTCCTCTTGACTTAAACTCCTGCTTTCTTTTTACCAAAGGAGGAACACGAAGTGATTTTCGTAGAGCACATCTCGCTCGTCTCAGTGCTTTCCTAGACTTTTTGCTGCAGTTGTGGGGTGTATTGCCCCACACGTTGCGGTAATAAATGTACAACCTCACGAGGTGACATCCGACTCCAGTTAAATCGCGGCGACTACCTCGAGGAAGCGAGGAAACATATCCAGCGAGAGCTATGACACTGAGGTGTACTCCGCATTTCGCGTCGAGTCCTCACATGATGGCTTTCAACCCGTCCTGCACCGCAAGGCCAAGAGATGCATCATCAGTCTCGTCGGTGTGAAGTACGGACACCATAAAAATGGCGTCCCAGCGATGGCCTCATTCCATCCTGTTCGTGCCAAAGAGCGCTGCCGAAAGTCTGCGTGTTTTGAACAGGCAAGCGCTTTCGCTATATTCTGAGAATACTGTGCCGAACGAGATCAAAGACATACGGCTAAACACAAGAACAAACATCCTGGCTGTCGATGTGCTGCCCCCGAGCGCGCTGAGCACGCTGCAACAAGTAACACAAGTGGGAAAAATGACAGTTAGGTCCCTCATACCAGCCGATGGTGCGACCACATCAGGACTCATTTACGATATTAACACGGAAATCCCAAACGCAGACTTTCCAGTACTTATAAAACCAGCGAGTCAAGACGTCATTGTCAGCGTTGGGCGCCTTGGTAACACAAGCTGTGTGAGAGGAACGATCAAAGGTGGCTGTCTTCCTGCATACGTGAAGGTTGGCCACTTTCGTCAACAAGTTCGATCGTTTATTCCTAAACCTGTGCAATGCTTCAACTGTCAGAAGATTGGTCATGTAGAGGGTGTTTGGAGGAGCTCCGCAGCGTGCTCCCGGTGCGCCGAACCACACGCGAAAGACAACTGCAGCGCAACCACACTTAAGTACCCCAACTGTCAGGGCGCTCACAAGGTTTCTTCCAAAAAATGTCCGCACATAAAAAAAATCTTTTCTGAAGCAAATCGTACAAGACAACTCAAACCATAAAGAAGCTGCTGATAAAATCGGACGAAGACGACGTTGCGGTCAAAGGTCTTCACGTCGGAAAGCGCCAACTTCAGGCAGTAAGTTGACGCATCAAGAAAGATCGCCAGCTGCAGTTTACAGTATGGCAAACACAGACGTTGGAAAATAGCAAAGGGGCAAATCAGTCTCTACTGAAGAGTGGCCACCACTTACGCGTACACAACGCACAGAAGAGCCGCAGCAGAAGCCGTCTTCTTCAGAGCAAGCTGCTGCAATGGAGGACTTGCGGAACTTAGATCAGCAAGTGACAGCTCTTCTGTGACCCTAAGTTAACGCCATTCGCTTGTTGGTAAGCAGCATGCACAAAACGTCAGCAAGAAGTGCATTACAATCACTGGACGCTGTGAGTCCAGTACTCGCAGCGCTTGAGTAAATAATGGTTTACCAGGCACTGTCTTTCAGAGAAGAGGTGAGGAAGTCAGCGATTCTTCAATGGAATGCCCGGAAACTGAGATCAAGCATCGCTGATTTCCGTCGGTTCATGTACATCAATAAATTCTCCATCATTTTCATCTGCGAGCTAAATTTGCCGAACGAAATCAGACTTTCTGGTTATGAGTGATTCCTGTCGTTTACAACTGAAGACAATAGCTAAGTTCTGATGTTTACTCGTTGCGACCTCACCTACATTCATCATTCCGTGTCACCCCACGACGATAGTCAATATATAAGTATAACAGTAAAGAAGAGACTTACCGTCACTGTTGTGGGGGCCTACCTTTCTTCGTCAAGCCGTTTCGACCATACAAGACTACAAGGTATCCTGTCAGCAACTCTTCACCAATGCATTATAATCAGCGACTTCAACGCTCATCATACAATCTGAGAAAGTTCGAAGACCAATGTTAAAGGAAGAAAGCTGGTGTCCTTCGCCTTAGACAATGAACTTTTCTTGCTAAATGATGGTAGTCCAACGATCCTGCGTGATTCAAGGTATAGCAGCTGCCCTGACCTGGCCTTTGTCTCACGAGGCCTCGTCAGGCATGCTGAGTGGTTTCCAGACAAAGAAACGCATGAACGGGACCAAATTCCCACTTACGTCAAAATAGAAAGATTGGCCTATGCTAAGATACGCGGTAGCGTTCAGTGAGTGGACTGGTTGAAATTTCAGTCTCGCATCAAAGAGCAATCTCAAGCAAACAGATCTCTCGACATAGAGAAGATAAGTAAAAGCACAATACACGACACTGCATGTACCCTCACATGCTCTCCCCAAGTAACGAAATTTGACATCGAGTTAGAAGAACTTCTAGCAATCCGACGGCGTGCTGACCGAAAATACTGACGCACGGAGGCAATGCAAGACATACGGATCGCACGACCTACACAAAAATATTCAGCGCCAGATCGAAAAACACGACTCACAACGTAGGACTTTTTTTGTGAGTCACTTGACCCACGAAAACCTTTATCAGAATTGTGCCAGACGGTACGAGGTCTCCGCACAAAGTCCACTTAGTTGTCACCATTCAGGGCTCTCGGACTTCCTGAACAGAGACGTGGCATTGACGCGGCAAAAGACCTCTGTGGCAGAGTATCTGGGCCACTAGCATTGCCCAATACCATTTTGCCCTCGGCCAACTGCCCACAAAGACTGGATTCCCGCATGGATATGCTTTTTTTTCTATTGTTGAACTCAGAGCAGCACTAGCTTTGTGTGGACGCACGTCGGCACCAGGGCCCGACAGAATTTTTTATATGGCCTTGTGTCATCTGGGTGAATGCGCGAGAATCCTGCTCCTGCAGTGTTACAACAAATCCTGCCAAGATGAAACGCTCCCTACAAGTTGGAAGACAAGTCGCCTAGTTCCACTTCTGAAGCCAGGCAAGTCACTATTGGAGCTCTCATCTTATCGTCCGATCGCATTGGCCAGTTGTGCAGACAAAGTTATGGAGAGGATGATCTTGGGACGTTTGGAGTGGTACATTGAGTGCAAGAACATCTACCGAGATGTCATGGCAGGATTTTGGCGTGGTCGATCATCGATTGACAACGTAGTCGAGCTGGTCACTTAAGCCCAACACGAGAGACGCCATAAGCGCTCTGTGCATCTTTGTTCCTAGACGTCAAAGGGGCGTATGACAACGTCACAGTATGCATGAAGCTGTTCTTACCACTCTCGAAGATTTAGGGGTAGGTGGGCGGATGTATGGCTGGATACGTAGTTATTTGTCAATGCGATCCTGCTTTGTGAGCACTAAAGACGGTCAAACCTCTTCACATTACAGCTACTGTGGCGGCCCCCAGTGTGGCGTACTCAGCCTAGTGTTGCTGAATCTCACGCTTATCGCTCTCACTGAGCATCTGCCAAGCAGTCAGGCTATCAACGTACGCAGATCATATGCACGTTTGGGCATCGGCTGTAACACGCCTGCAGTTGCAAGGGAGAATTCAAAAAGCTGCCACTGAAACCATACGTTGCCTTCAAAATTGAGGCTTGGAAATTTCTTCCGAGAAATGCGGCCTCGTAGCTTTTACACGAAAGCCTATAGATAAGTACCCCATAAACATGAATGGTCAAACTGTACCATACGTTCGATCGCACAAGTTTTTGGGTGTCATAATTGACAGGAATCTATCATGGAGCGATCACGTTTCACACATGAAAAAACGGTTAACAGACATCTGTAATATAGTGAAGTTCTTTGCAAGGAAGACTTGGGTACGTAATGTCTCTCAGTGCAATGCTACAGCTCTACAGGGTACTTTTTCTCGGTTTCCTGTGGTACTGCTTACCGGCATTGACCAATGGAAGCAAAACAAGCCTACGAACGTTACAGGGTGTTCAGTTCCAGGCACTCCGGATTTGCCTCGGCTTGCCTCGTAGTGCGTCGACAATGGCTACTATAGCAATCGCCGGTGACCTCTCATCACGACACATATCGACGTTGAGGCACTCAGGACATATATAAAACATATTGCTCGGACAACCTGCCAGCACCTTGCCTCTTTAC
Organism: Rhipicephalus annulatus; assembly: GCA_013436015.1. NCBI lineage: Eukaryota > Metazoa > Arthropoda > Arachnida > Ixodida > Ixodidae > Rhipicephalus > Rhipicephalus annulatus. The sequence goes on from WOVY01011923.1 coordinate 47,032, forward strand.
CAGCAGACAGACCACGTTCGTCATTATGCCAAACAGTAACCACATACCGCGATTTTTTGCCAATATGCTTCATACCTGCTGCGAGACCTTCGACTTCTCCTTCGTGCCTGACTCAGGCTAACATCAGGCTAACTATACCTGGCATCCAGAAAAAAGCAGATATGTCATTACCTGCTCTTAGGAAGCTTGCTCTTGTTATACGAGACGTATCAAGGCTGTTTAACCGTATACACCAACGGCTCTGTTTTCCAGAAGAGTTCAATGGCATCATTTGTTATATTAATAAAAGACACGACAAGAAAATTCAAGACCTCTTGCCTTACAACATCATTGGGAGCAGAGCTCATAGCTCTTCGTGCCGCATTGCAATTCATCAGTGATCAACAGCCACAAAATGGAAAATTTTCAGTGACTGAAAAGCGGCACTACAATCCTTTCTCATGGTTCTGTACCGAAGACCCAATCCCCTTATAGTTATGTACCGAAGACCCAACTCTCAGTCTTCGAATTCCTTCGGAATTACGCCGACCAGACGCTACTATGCTGTGCAGATTATGGTTGGGCGTCGCATTTACAAATGCGTACGCGTTCCGCATGGGAATGGCTGACACCGCTGCATGCGACCATTGCGGCAGCGACGAAACAACTTGGCACATCCTGTGTGAATTCCCACAATACTGCTCGCAGAGGCATTCATTCTGCAGCGCACTTGATGAACTTGACAATCAGACTCTTTCGGAAGAAAGAATACTGCACTACCTACAAGGCTTTATGTTGCAGAAGGCTGTGAAGGCGCTCCAGCGCTTCTTGCGTTCAACCGGCCTGTCCAAACGACTGTGACTGAACTCCCTGAATGTGTGCGCATGATAAATGTTTTCTAATTTATTTTATATCTCTATCTTTCTCCTCTTTTCGACCCTTTTCCCCACCCCTGTACAGGGTAGCAAACCAGTTCTTCTAAGGAAAGCTCCCTGTCTCCTTCTTTTATTTAGTTCTCTCTCTCTCTTTTTTTTACTCTACTTTTTTCTTCACTCTCACTGTCCCTACATTCCCCGTTACCCCGTGAGTGTATCAGCTGAGGTGTCCTCACACGAGAGATTGTGATCGTGCACTCCACCCCCCTTTTTTAGGGGTAAAGCTCCTCATCTCGTGGTGTGTGCGTTCCTCGTTGTAGTGCGTAGCCACCGGTAACACAAACTCAAAAAAGTGGTCCTTGAAATGTCCAGTGGATGGGGAGGGGGATGGGGGGGCTCTTGTATATGATGAATACATGATGAAAAAAGGTGAGATGGCTGTACTTAGAGTGCTCACTAGATAGACAGATGGACGGACGGATGGACATACAGATGGGCTAACGGACGCACAGAAGGACAGAAGAGACAAAGGGGCGAATGCATGGACGGACGGACTGACAGAAAGACAAACGAATGGACAGACGAAAGAACGAACATACGGACGGATGCATGGACGAACGGACGCACCGATGGTCACACGAATGGATAGACACAAGGATGGACGCACGGACGGATGCCTGGACAGATGGCATTGCGGAAGGACTGACGAACGCTCTGTCCACCAATCATGATTCACGTACTCCATGGATGTGCTGTGATTTTTTTCACTGTTCTGCCTTTTTCTAAAAAATCACCCCTCCCCCCCTCCCCACACTCAAGCCACATTTATCAGGCGGTTTGTCGTAGATACACCAAGATACACGTAGATGCACCAAGAGTACCCCTTGGTTACGTCACAAGCGAGAAAACATCAATTAAATTATAAGACCCAGAAGCTCTGTGCGTTATGCCATGACTTCCAACTGAGCTACTCGTATCCGTGCATGCTGTCAAGCGCTTAGTAAAAAAATATATCGCAGACGCATCGCAGCACAGGTGAAATACCAAAAACTGTGTTTAAGACACCATGCAGAGAGACGCAGGAGCTCTTTGTTGCGGTACACGCAGTACTGACAGAGATGACAACTTTGGAGATTTGGTCTTGGTGGGTAAAATCCCGTGTTGCATTGCAGTTGGCGGAAGGGGAGCTCTAGTGCAGCTTGGATGAGAACAAGAGAAAGAGCGGCTTGAAGGGGACAATTGCCCCCTTTGCATCTCCTTGCCAGCACCTACTTCAATCACTGCTGTGTCTGCACTCTAAAAAAAATCTCGAGTAAAAAGGGTGTCATTTTGTCCCACAACAATAATCGTCATCAGGCTTGCGTGCGCTTCCTGTCTTGAAAATTCGGCGCTGGCCACTTTCCTATCGAGAATGCAATATAACCCTGATAATGGGCATGTCGATCGTGACCGGAATGTACCGGGCGCGGGGCGATAGCGCAAGGATGGAACGCAATGTAGATGGCGAATATTATTGTGAGACAAAAAGACACCCTTTTTGCTCGCTCTTTTTTAGAGTGTGCAAATAAGACTTCTTTCGTGAGAAAGTACCTTTTTTGCAATCCTATGTGCAGTTTCCTAAACCCTCAGTAAATTTGAAAACAGCGCTTTATTTGACGCAGCAACACCTATGGCATTTATTGTTTTAAAGCTCAACCAAATATAAATCCCCAAAGTTGGGTCATTATGTGGCTGCCCTCGAACATAATCATCATAGTGCTTAGCAGTTTTGATTTGTGTGACGCTTGTGAATATATAAGGAATTTATCTTCCCTCAAAATATAACAATGCGACTCAATACACAAATGACAGTGGCCCATTTTGCCACATCATATCGTTAGGACGATAGGGCACTCTACACTTCCCCCAGTGCGTCTATTGCCACTGAACTAGAGATCTGAGCCATTCACAGTTAATAGTTGCCTTTGAATGGCCGCATTAGGACGTCGGCATAACTATGACGTACATGCTGCCAGTAACAAACGAGTCAGGTGTGGTGACGTAGCGTTGCATGAATTATCTCTTGTGTCAATACACTCGATCTATTGACATTAAAAGATGCCCCAATAAAAGTTGCTTTGCGCGTGTTTGTACATTTTGGGTCGTTTCAAATCACCCTCAAAATTTCCTTGCTTCTGCCACAACGACATGACATTTAGAAGCAGAAGAATGCCCAATCAATTCGAAATCAACTTTGTAATATTTCTGATATTAAACCACTGTACACTACTAAGGGTGACGTGTACCCTGAAATACCTACAATTGTGACAGTAAGTAGCTGATCTTCCCGACAAATCACAGCTTTGCCGCAAAGGTGAAGCAATGAAAGCGTTAACAAGAAATTGGAAGGTTACGCTCAGTATGGCAAGCAGATTAAAGCGCCCTCCCCCCATTTCACATGCGCAAATAACGCATTAAACGTACTCACAGGTACAGATGAACGCGAATAAGTGACTGAGTTGTTACTTCACTGTGTCTGAAAAGCGCGATCTTTTCGCAAACGGAGACTGTGCAACAATTGCACTGACTTCTGTGCGCCTGGTAGTTACAAGACAATCGTTCCAGTGAAAGATTAAGGACAACCAAGACATTAGATGCTTCCAGCTGTGAGATAAAGGTGCGCAAATCTGCGTTCAGCGGCTTTACGACGACATAATCCTCTCCGCGAGGCAAAGTAAGCGTGGAAGATCAAGGCGCACGCCACCGCTCGCCGCTGCGTGCTCTTTGCGCTATCTTGCTGTTATTGCTGAAAAGACGATAGTTCCCCTCCTAGATGCCCATCAGCAGTGGTACTGGTAGATATAAATAGCCTCCCGTTTAAACGTTGGAGGAAGTACTTCTCGGTGGCTCAGTGGTTAACGCCTCACACTCACGATCCCAAGGTTCCAAGTTCAACTAGCGCACCGAAGTCTTTTTCTGGGTTTCTTTCCTTCTTGCATGTTCATAAGTATGTATACGTATGGACATAGGGTGAGTGACGCCGACGTCGACGCCGGTGAAAAGGTTCAGCCGAGTGCGCCCTCATAATTCAAATCACCATAACTTTAAATGTGAAGCACTTTGAAGCAAACTTCGGCGACTTTGAGCTTATCTACACTCTAAATACGGCTACCTATAATGGAACTTTTCGGCGTGAGTAACTTATGAAATAAAGGTTACAAAGGAATTATTTTCATGCTTTCGTTATCTTGCAGTGCCTAAAAGTTACAAAATTTACTTTTCGAGCAATGCATACCTTACCAGCGCGAAAAGCGCAGTGTAGCCTGTCCGTAGGAACCTATGAACAACGCTGTAACTTATGTGTACACAGCCTCACCGCGTCCCGCGCCAAAAAAAGAAAGAAAGGATAAAAGTATGGTGACAGTATACCGCAGCCGCAAGCGCGGGTTCTCCTTTGCTTGGCGGTCGGCTGCGTTCGGCGCCATGAAGTCTAGACCACGGGAAAGCGCCGCCACGACAGGCGCAGCGCATGCACCGCGTGCATAGCATGCAGCACCGAATCGCCCGGGCAGCACGCGTGAGGCACGCCATTTTTTGGCGGCGTTTGCAAAATTTGTTTCTAATTCGCCTCCTTGGAATTCTGTGCGTTACGTGAAACCGGTGATGCCGCTGAGCAGCAAAGACATGTGGGGTGTACTTCGGGCACGAGTGAATATACTTATTGTGTGGTGCCACACAATAAGGCTTTATGCAAGACATAAACGAAACTCGTTGTCTGAGGGATTCAGCTCACCATATTGTGCAGACGGCGTCAATAGCGTGACAGAATTTAACGTTTAGTAATATAAAAATGCTCCAAATTCTTGTTTTTTTACTATTCTCACTTGAGTATGCTGAGAAAGAATTTTTGCCGTGCTGTTTCTTTATGGTGCTATTGTGATATTTCACAGATGGCTCTACCGGATGACGTGTAAATCACTGCACCCCATGTGTATACCTGTCCTAAACACACTTGTGCTTACGCTGGAAGCACTGAGCAAATAATCCGGATGGCTAATAGAAATAAAGAGCGGGCCCCCATTTTTTACCTGCTGACGTATTACATCAAAAACCTTGAGTACCAGCCTGCTTTTTCACCAGTCCTTGTCCTGCTGCTAAAGATTGCCTTGCCGGACACACCCATGCCTCGTGGACTCCTCACAAACCACCTGAAGAATCTTCTTTTGCTCTTGAGAAAGAATAATGTGTAGTCTTGTACTGCACTGATATTTTTGTTCATCTGGGTTTTGTGCGCCGTTTTGCTGGTTGGATATTATATTGTATACAGGTCATATTGCAGCATATGTGAGAGTTGCCTTTTGAGTCCTTAAGAAAGCATGAAGGACATTTTAATAAAGGACGTTTTGAAAGTAACCTATGTCTTTTCGATTGCGGTATACCTTTGCAAAGCTTAGATTCCGAAAGAAAAAGTGTGTAACCTATATAAACAAGATTTAACCTTTAATTTTGTAACCATTAGAAAGTTTACAAATGGTAAGGTTACACTTATGTAACTTTTAGGTTATAGATGCACAAAAATGTGAAAAAGTTCACCTTTGCATAGGTTGCCATATATAGAGTGTATCTAGGCGCCTACAAGTTTTGACTCTCCTGGCTGTTTCAATAATGGTATCATTACCAAACTTGGTATGACATAACATGATTGTATGACCAGCACAAGTGACCAGTCATAGCATGAAAATCATGATATGTATGTCTTTATTGTCATGATTTACATTTTGTGCTCTTGCTGCTCTTGCGGCGGTTTCGTTACAAAGACATGTTGCAAAACTGGTATTGGATGACATCACTGCATGGACACCACAAGCGACAGACCCTAACATGAAATCATGACATGCGTGTCATGTAACAATATGACCACATGCAACACTCATGATGCATTCGCGGCCATTTGTTATCTTCGCATATACCGAATTTGGCATTACGAGACGTGAATGAATGATTAGGGTATGTGACTGATGCATAAATGTCAACCACGAGATGCATGTCATGTGAAAACATGACTACACATGCCACGCTCATGATGCGCTCATGAGCGTTTTGCTAGAAACACATATAAAAAGTTTGGTAATACGGGACGTGAATGAATGAAGAAGGTATGGGACTGGTGCAAACATGATAACCATGAGATGCGTGTAATGTAACAACATGACTACATGCTACGCTCATGATGTGCTCGCGGCCGTTTCGCTAGCTTCACATGGACAAAAATAGGTATTACGTGGTGAGAACGAACGACAGAGGTAAAGCACACGCCCAAGTATGATAATGTTGACACGCGTGCCATCTAACAAAATGACTTCATGCCACACTCATGATGCGCTCGCGGCGTTTTCGCTATCTTCCCATTGGCCAAATTTGGTATTAGGTCACGTGAAAAGATGACGAAGGTATGTGATGAATGCAAACATCAAAATCATGAGGTGCGTGTCATGTAAGTAAACGACTACGTGCCACACTGAAGGCGCCAATACACTTAGTCGTAACCCGTGTTCGTTTCGTCGCGTCACGCCGGCGGTCCATGTCACGCCAGACGCCGATCAACCTGCCATATAGTCGCAGGCGCGCTCCGCGCTGCGTGCTTTGACGCCATGCGCGTTTGGCCCCGCCACGGTGGTCTAGTGGCTAAGGTACTTGGCTGCTGACCCGCAGGTCGCGGGTTCGATTCCCGGCTGCGGCGGCTGCATTTCCGATGGAGGCGGAAATGTTGTAGGCCCCTGTACTCAGATTTGGGTGCACGTTAAAGAACAACAGGTGGTCAAAATTTCCGGAGCCCTCCACTACGGCGTCTCTCATAATCAAATGGTGGTTTTGGGACGTTAAACCCCAAAAATCAATCAATCAATCAATCAAGCCATGCGCGTTTGAGCGCGCCCAGCGTCCCTTAGTCCTGAAGAAAGGCAGACGCAGTGCTGTCTGGCTAATGTCACGGGGCGAAATGCAGCATGTCGATATTGCACTGGTTGCCGCGGGGCCGCGCTCTCGAACGCTGGTCACGCCGGTCGCGCCAGGTGTCAGACTATAGAGTGCTCACGTTTGCAAATGTTGCGTCGCTGCACCCAGTGTGCGCGCGCTTCAATATTCCGTCGGAATATATTGGGCCCTTCATGACGCACTCGCGGTCTTTTCGCTAGCTTTACTTAACTAAATTTGGTGTTACCGGTCATCAATGAATGACGACGGTATACGACTGATGCAAACATGATAATCATGACAAACGTGTCATGTAACAACATGACACGTTTGCACGCTCATGCACGCTCATGATGCACGCACATGCACGCTCATGATGCGCTCGCGGGCGTTTCGCTAGCTTCAAGTATGCTAAATTTGGCATCAGGTTACGTGAATAAATGACGAAGGTAAATGGCACGTCCAAACGTAATAAGACATGGAAGTCATGTACGCCGTACTTTACCTATTCCTTGTAACATTCTACTAAGTTTAAAGTGACATATCAACCTTCCTCATTAGTGCTTCGCATATCATTGATTCCCGCTGTACGTGGGATCAGCCCAATTTTTTATTTTACTTATGATTTTCACAAACGCAGCAGCTGATTTTCAAAAGCTGCTTTAATAGCTCCCTGTAAATTGCGCACGACATGGTGCGTGTGTTCAAAGCTGGGACAACGACTTTTCAGCGATTCACGCAACACTTTGATTGTCCAGGGCACCAGGCTTTCTGGTATACGAGTCTGCAGGTAACATCGCAGGTTCGACCAACCAAGGTACAAAAATTCAGTTTTCCTGCATGATAAAAAAAGAGTAATATTGGACACACCTAGTCTTACGAAACTAATGATTATTTTATTTTAACATGCAATATGACGAAAACAAAACCCAGTTTACCTTCTTTTCCCCAAACTTTAGCGAAGAATTCAAAAATAAACCATCTCCCACTAAAGATAACATTGTGGGGATGTGAAGTAACGCTGGGTGTTCAATTGTGTTTGCATTGATGTTCCATTTGTATGTTTCCATGTATGTCTCATTTATGTTGGAGTTATGTGTATATTTTCTACTGCCTATGTTACTGCCCTGCATGGTAGGTATTGCCAGAGGCGTAACTAGAAATGTTTATCGGGGGAGGGGGGTGTCAAACCGACTCAACTGGGGCGGGCGCACAAACATGAGTTTTTCTCCTTGACGTTATTATCGGCTGTAGTTTGAATAGAATGCGTTTTGTGGGCACTGAATTAATAACAATTCCTTCTAGGCCACCTTTCTACGCCTGTAGTCCCAGGAACAATCATTATTTTCCCACTGCGAATAGCCACTCTACTCCACAGATGCGACCACAAATTTAGTTTTTTTATTTTGCGGGAATTCGTTTGAACTGAAGAAATGCTCATTATTTTTGACCTCATACTTGTATTGAGTTGAAGGTAGAAACCTTGGAGGTACTGCGCCGACCAAAGTAACAGTTTAAAAAGAAAAAAAACATAGAATATAGACATTTTGGCTCCCACATGAAAGTCTTGTTCACAGCGAAATGAAAGCATGTGGAAAGCAGTTAGCCTTATGTATGTCTCAATATTTGACGCAGGCAGCGCGCATATACTGACGGCAGAATTCCATCGCTCCTGTTTAAAGTGCACGGTGTGGTTTTTATCACCAGTGACTCAAGATGAAGACGCCGTGACAGCCCTTTTTCTCGAGTGAGACACGTGCCTTCCCCCAATAAATTGTGTGACCACCTGACGCATGCTCGGCCAAAGCACTGGATTTAACTGTTCCTTTCTTAACGTCATAAATGTGCTTTTAGAGGCCCCGTTTGTGTAATAGGTCGGACATAGATATTATGCGAAATTTCTACCATCTGCCGAAGCTTTGATGAAGCTACCGATTTGGCGCTATGTTGATTGATTGTGTCAAACCACACTGCTCCTCTCAACTATAATTGATTGATATGTGGGGTTTAACAATCCAAAACCACCCTATGATAATGAGAGACGCATTAGTGAAGGACTGCATAGATTCTGACCACCTGGGATTCTTTGACGTGCACCAAAGTCTGAGCACACGGGCCTACAACATTTTCGCCTGCATCGGCAATGCAGCCACCGCAGCCGGGATTCGATCCCGCGACCTGCGGGTTAGCAGCCGAGTACCTTAGCCACTATACCACCGCGATGGGGTTGCTGTCAACTATAGCTTCTTGTTGGTATCTTCTTTGATAGTAATAAATAGAGCATAAAATATCAGAAAACCACATAAGCGAACATTGCCGATATTACCTAGTCGGTTCGTTGACAGTTGATTCGGGTGAAGAATTGCGTCCGACTTAGAATGAAGATTGAAATATGTCAGCGAGTCACATACAAGCAGTGCCGAACAGTATCGCAATACGAATGTATTGCGATAGTTGTTTAGGGATACCTGTGAGTATGTTTGTTTCTGTATCCTGGTATATTTGCAGAATATAGATGTATCTCGTCAGTGACATACTTTTCCTATGTATAGATTGTATCGCAGCATCATGCAGGAAACGGGTATCTCGTTATTTTTTTGTCGAAAATCAGATGATGAGTTTTTCTAAAGGGCGAAGAAAAGTTCTCTTTTGTGTCAATACAAGCAAAAATAGGCAGTGGCTTCCCATACAGCTCAGAATGAACCAGTTGGTTAAGTGCGCGACGCAACGGATGACAAGATCGTGGAGGCAGTGTTGTCGGCCTATTGCGACAAACGTTGCGGTCTTTCAACGCCAGCGCTGCACGCGTAATTTCTTTAGGGTGTCAAACCATTACTTTTTGACTCTCCACGCAGATACCGCCTTGAAACGGAAACTTTGCAACACCTCGCGTGCGTTCATTTCTCAATGCGTGACACTTACAATGACATTATTGCCAGCTATAAACTTTGTAACCTCGCGCTCCTGTAGATGTATTATTCGCGCTCAGGCATCCTAAATAAAACAATAAAAAGAAATAAACTAGTGGTTTGAATGCTATACAACTTTATTTACAAAGTTATGGTGGCAGATACGTGTAATTAAATGCTGCACTTAAATATGTCTTTGCAGAGTATGCGAAACATTAAGATACAATAAAAGTATTGCACCATTTGTGTTTCCGTATTTGTATTGCAAACCTACGACTCTGTCTCTTTATAAAGTTATATCTCCGAAATAGTTCATTAGGCCAAAAGTAAACGTATCTTAATAGATGTTTTTTTAGGATTACAATCCATGTGTTTCTATAGCTGTATTCCGAACTGCTTTTCGCGGTGTATCTCCCCAGATCTCCATGCGAGCTAGGCGTCATTGCGAATGAAGCTATCAGCAAGACTGAAAACTTTGCCTCTTGGTTTTCATCGTAGCAAATGAATCATAGCTAAATATCTGAATATCTTGTTTGTATATAGGATAGTTATACCCGCTGTTGTGCAACTAGTTTCACGTCTGCAATCAATAGTGAACTACATGCCGAAATTACGAGCAAACAGAATCACAAAGGAATATATACACAAGAAGAGCGCCCTCGTCCTGTCGATTTGGTAACGCCTCCTTCACTGTCTTCGTCATTTCGGTGGGAATTTGACTAGTAGTTTTGGGAGTCTTGGTAAGAGACATTATACGACAGCACAGATAAATTACAATTTCGTGCTCAATACGAACAGAATCAATGGAAGAGAGACCACGAAGAGAGAGAGAAAGTAGGTGTGCTTTCACAAACCTATGGTTAACGATTATTATACGACATCCTGGATAAAACAGTTTTCTGCTCGAAATGAACAGAATTAATAGAAGTGATACCGCGGAGAGAGGAGGAGAGTATCAGCAGGAGGATGAAGGAAATCGAAAACGGGAACCAGGCTTATAGCAAGTTCACTGCCGATATTGACATTTTACATACGCCAGGATAAAAAAGGGAGCTGCGCAGTGCAAGTGTCAATCGGTGGCGCCAATCCCAAAGAAAATGCAAAGTATGGCAGCCACCTTTGCCTATATTTGTTGTTCATCTATTGTGTTCATTTTTTTCTTTATTTCTGCCTTTGTCTAATTCTGAGTTATTTATTCTTTTGGAATCTTTCGCATTGATGTAACTTTATTCGTTTCTAATTTTACTTCCCGACTCCCCAGCTCCCCAGTCTTCCTGCCAATATATATATATATATATATATATATATATATATATATATATATATATATATACGGGGTTTAACTTCACCGTCACAAACAATCATATGATTATGAGAGACGCCGTAGTGGACGGCTCCGTGAATGTCGACCACCTGGGGTTCTTTAACGTGCACCGAAATCCGAGCACACGTGTCTACAACATTTACGCCTCTATCTGAAATGCAGCCGCCGCATCCGGGACGCCATCCCGTGACCTGCGGGTCAGCAGCTGGGTACCTTATTCAAAGGCCACTTTTCAGCCTGTCATGCTTGAAATAAAGCTACTTATGATTGTGTATAGCCGTCTGCAATGTCTGCCACAACAGCGAGGTTGTTGGCATCTTGGTTCACACATTCTTCGAGGCTTGAGCTCGTGGCGATGGGGTTCGAAGCCAAAATGTGCAACGCACACGACGTCGTCACTGCATATGGTGATGGTGTGCCGGTAACATACCGAACACTCTCAACACCTTCCGCGTGGGGAAGGTGGTGTTTGGTAGCAGGTGATGACACTGCTCCTTCGGCTTGTGACGTCACGCATGCTATAACGAAATGGTGGTCGCCGGTGGTGGGCGGAGTTTACAGGTAATGACTTTTATGGCCCATTTTGGACTGAAATAATATATTGCAGCCCAATTTTTACACTTGTGCAAGTATATTTTACCCTGTACCTTCGCTTTTCGTCGAAAACCGTCAATTGTTGGGTGACCATGTCATGGCCCCTTCAAGCACAGACCTGTAAAAACATTCTTCTTTCAGTTTTCCCCATAGCTTTAAAATACGATATTTTGCACATTACATAATAAAAATGCATGCAGCATACTGAAGTTGCAGCAAACAGATGGCCAGTGGCAGCCCATTCGACAGAGTGCCACACATGCGAGAGGGCATTGCGTCATGGGCACGCAGCGAAAACCTTCACCAGACGTGCAGTTCTTTCGTATACATCCACCTGAAAAAAGTAATGTATGAGGGAGGTCACATTTCAATGTTTCGTAACAATGAGTAGTTATAGACGTTGTGCAAAAATATAGTTTTTCAAATTTGATATATGTTGTTTTAAATATACAAAAGTGACGCCGACACGACATGACTAGAAGATAATTGTGGAACAAGCCACAAGGCTTAAAAACAGAGGATACCCGTCGTGCTTATTATGTTCGGGCGCTCAAAAAGTGCTACTAAGTTTGCTTGGCAGCAGTAAGAAAGCACCAAAAGAAAACGAACGAACGAACAACATGTGATTATTTTCATATGTGGGCAAGCCTTCTCACGCTCTCAAAAAGATCCAGGATAAGCATGACGAAAAGCTGTTATTTTGTTCTGTCCCCTTGAAACTTGAAGGTCTTTGAAATAACTTATTAGTACCCTAAAACTACACCAATCAAACAGTGAAAAGTGCACCATCAAGCATGCAAACAAATATTTTTATAGTGACGATGACATTGTCTATCAAATTACTTTCACGTGCGTAAAATGCTACATCGGGTATACTGGGCGTAGCATATATACAAGATTAAGAGAAGACAGATATGTCACAGAGATTCAACCATAACAAGGGCAACCAGCTGCTGATTGCGCAAGATGCAGTTGTGATGTCAAAATTAACAAACCGCAAGTGTTGGCGCATTGCAAGTCTGGAGGAGCACGTGAAATCATAGTCATATTTCAAGTTTAATTGACACAATCATGTCAGCTCTACATTCTTCGCCCTCAGTGAGGTAGCTTTCAAATTTATTGATTACAGCCACATTACTTAAACCACACAAACGAAACATGATCGGCCCAAAATGTATTGCTTCCAGGAACATCAATCTGTAGTAGAGTGTTTGCTATGTTCATTTTTTTGTGTATATCTTTGACGTGCTTTTCCGAAAATAAACACTCTAAACTTTGCGCACCATTTGTCGTCTCCCACTCTTTCACCAATCCTTTGTACCTCTATTTCAACAAATTTTCATTACAATGTATCTCTCTTTAATGATTGTTCACTAAATAAAAGCAAAATTTGACTTTACAAAACTACTTGCAGCTGATGTAGATATGAACATATACCATTTCCGCAGAGAGTTCACTTGCTAGGCCTGTATAACAAGCTACGATGGGGATGTAGCTAGGTTGACCTACAAAGCCCATATTCCCAGTTAGAATTCCGGTTCGTCTCTGCAATTTCTTACCAAGCCCGGCATGTAGCAATGCACTGAGAGTCACAAATTTGAGATGCGCAGTTTATAGCTGGAACCCCGAACGCGCGGAACCCTCACGCTGCGCACTCGCTCCTGTTTAGCTGGTTCAGGAAGCACATTGGTGCTCTGTGTCATTATTCACTCTCAATGCTTCGGCTTAGTTTTTCGCCGGAGAGATCGTTAAAAGCGGGTCGTCCTTGCCAAAGTCTGAAACCTATAACACAATTAAGTACCAAGTCACTTATACTTTGTCCTTATGTAGTAGTGGATGCTTGAATACTTTGAACAATAGAGACGTGGTGGCGGAGGTTTTATTACTTGCCTGATTGTTCATTCATTCCTGATCCCTTTCTTACAGCGTGCTGTTGTTCTCTTTTGGCCACGATTACGCGGTGGAAGTGACATGCGTCAATTTTTCCTTGAGCACCTCATAAAGCACATTCGTAATATTGAATTCCAATAGAAAATCTCAATCAAGTTTTTTTTTGCTCTGAGCGGAGCAATAAAATTCTAATGGTGAATTGGGAGCGTGAGTGGTGTGTTTTAGTGGCAGATTGAGAGTAACCGCAGATCCTGGATCGCTCCATAGAGCAAATATCTTTGTTCCGCCGAAATCGGTGCATTTGACCGGAAGTTCAACTGAGGTATTCTGTCCGCCCGGTTTTCATTCAATCATCGATGGATGTCCAAAAAAGGCCTTGCACTCTCTCACACCCTCTCATGCTCCTTAGCTAAATTTCTACTCACCAAGAGCTACCGTCGAGACGAGCGCGTTCCAATCGCAAATTTGTCGAGAGCCATCCCGCTCGGACCTGCGTGCTCTATTCGCGATCCGGCCCAGCTGTCACTTAGCCGGGGCTTCTTTAGAGAAAACTTGGGCTCGGCACGTCGTCGTTTGGCCCGTGTACGATCTGCTTAGCGCTATTTGTTAAATGTGAAGCATTTCTGAACGAACTTCAGCGTCTTTGAGCATATCTATCTATCTATCTATCTATCTATCTATCTATCTATCTATCTATCTATCTATCTATCTATCTATCTATCTATCTATGTTGTAGGCCCGTGTACTCATATTTGGGTGCACGTTAAAGAACCCCAGGTGGTCAAAATTTCCGGAGTCCTCCACTACGGCGGCTCTCATAATCAACTGGTGGTTTTGGGGCGTTGAACCCCACAAATCTATCTATCTATCAACTATCTATCTATCTATCTATCTATCTGTCTATCTATCTATCTATCTATCTATCTATCTATCTATCTATCTATCTATCTATCTTTAAGCGACGACTTCTAGTTCTCCTGGCCGTTTAGATAATGGTACCGATACAAAACTTGGTATGGCATAACATGACTGCATGAAGAACACATTCGACTTGTCATAACATGAAAATATGGACATGTATGTCACGAATGTCATGATTTACATTTCATGGTCCTGCAGCTCTTGCGGTGGCTTCGTTCACATGGAATGTTGCAAAACTAGTATGATATGGCATAATTGCATGGCGAACACAAGCGACAGACCATAACATAAAAATTATGACATGCCTGTCGTGTAACATGACACAAGCCACGCTCATGACGCCTGCGCAATTGCTTTGCTAGCGCATCATATAGCAACTATGGTATTACGGTACGTGAATAGATGACGAATGTATGTCACTGGTACAAACATGATAATCATGACATGCGTGTCATGTAACAACATGACTACATGCCACACTGATGATGCGCTCGCGGCCGTTTCGCTAGCTTCACTTATACCAAATTTGGTATTACATGACGCCAATGGATGATGAAGCTATTTGACTGGTGCAAACTAGATAATCATTAAATGGGTGTCATGGGAGAACATGACTACATTCCACAGTCACGACGTCAATATATTTCGGCGTGACGTGGTGCGCGTGCTCGTAGGCGTTAATTTCGTCGCGTCACGCTGGTGTTGCCACGCCAAGCGCCGGTCCTGCGATATACTCGCAGGCGCGCGCCACACTGTGTTGCTTTGACGCATGCGCGTTTCAGCGCGCCCGGCCTCCCTCAGTCACCAAAAGAGGGAGACGCAGTGTTGACTGCGTAACGCATCGGTGCGAAATGCAGGATGTCGCATTTTGCGCCGGTTGCCGTCGAGCCGCCCCGACAGATGCTGGTCGCGCCTGGTGTTCAGGCTTTAGAGTGCTCACGTTTTGCTAACGTTGCGTCGCTGTGCCTAACGTGCGCAAGCGTCAACGCTACATTGGAGTATACTGGGCCTTTTATGATGCGCTCGAGGCCATTTGCTAGCTCCACAAATATTAAATTTGCTGTTACACGACGTTAATGAATGACGAAATATGACTGGTGCAAACTTGATAATCCTGACACGCGTGTCCCGTAACATGACAACATGTCATGCTCATAGAGCACTCGTGGCCGTATGCTAGCTTCACATATACCATATTTGGTATCACTTGACGTGAATAGATGACGAAGGAAAACGACTCGTACAAACATAATAGTCATGACACTGAAGTCACGCACGGTATCATTTATATCCATCTCGTAACGTTGCGCTGATTTTAAAGTGACATATCAACATTTCTCTTTCATGCTTTCCATATCAATGATGCCCACTGGACATGGGATCTGCAGATTTTTTTTTTAGATGAACGACTTCTTGCGGTGACTGCCCGCCGGTGCCACGCCATCAGTTAAATGTGTTTGGCTCGCACTCACTGTGTGTCATGCTTGCCGCTGTTCAAAGAGCTATGTCTGGCATCTGCTTCTTTCACTTGTCTCCGCTGACACAACCAGTGCGCCTGCTGTTACCCATCAATAGAATCCTTCACTGAACTTTCTTGACTATACTGCGGAAACCATTGTAACTGACCATCCATGGACAACCATGGAAATCTGAACATGTTCGCGGTAGAAGCAAGTGAGAGATGGTTAGAGTATTGGTGGCACACCTGTGGAGTTGAAGGTCAGAAATAGCGGGGAAGTGGGGTCATTGAGGCTGAAGAGGCAAAGAGAGGGTCCATGGATTCACATTTTTCTTTGTTATTTTAAGATCGATGTATTCGTAGTAGATAAGGCATTGGGCAGACATAAAAAAGAATGTTACCTTTTTTGTTTTATTGCGAGCCTCGGGGCACTTATGTCACCACCCCATTATAAATGGGATGCTCAGAGCATCCATGCAATCCATTCATAGATGAATGCCCTCGCGCCGAGGCGTGCCAGTGTAACAGGTGGCTGCTAGGGGCCAAAGCTATAAATTGCATTCATTCTTGACGCACTCTCTGTTGGCACAGTTCCTATTGGCGCACTCGCTAGTATGAGCTACGCAGACAGGGTCGGAGTGAACGGCTCGGAAAGCTGCTGCTGCGCACGCTCACACATGTCATTTCGACATCCTCCCAGATGCATCTAGTATGATCACATGCAAGCAACCACTACCCAAGGAACCTGTCGGCCTATTTTCTACTACAGCCGCAGCCGATCGATGACCCAATTTCCCTCAAATTTACTTCCCTGAACATAAAGCAATTATTATGTAGGGGGAACAAAAGCCACGTCTCACTATTATATGAAAATAAAATTACGTTGCGTATATATACATAGGGACGCGGCAGCAACGAAGTTTGGAAGGTAATGTTAGTATACCTCATCCCCTGATGAAGGGAGGACGCCTCCCGAAGCTGCTGGGAAATAAATTTATCCTTGTTGACAACGCCCCCGTTGTGCAATATCCCATACCTTCACGAAGACTAACTGGCCCATTGAATTATTACTCCCACAATATATATATATATATATATATATATATATATATAATATATATATATATATATATATATATATATATATATATATATATATGACGCTATGATGAATGGCTGACGTGGCCTGGCTCATACGCCATGTTTATTCTGTTCTGACTTCTTCCTCCTCGGCTTCTACTAACAAGTCACTGCCTTCTTACGTCACAGGAGTTCCCCTCCCCCCGAAAGAATGCGTGAGTTACAATCAACAAAACAACAAAAAGCAAAAAGTGAAGAATGTCAAAATGCGCGGTAGTTCGATTTCAGGAGGGAGTTTCTTAACTCGCACAAAAGCTTAACAGTATAGGGCAGCAGCCCGGTCATATCTAGGGTAGCTCAGGTGGACGAGGCTGGCTGTTGTGCCCTGGATATTGTAACTCTGCCCTGCACATCTCCACTGATGATGACACGACGTCAGGTCTTGTGAAGCACGAACAAGGCTTGAAATCTGTGTAGCATTGGATTGACGGATGTCTTTGGCATCGGATCCAGCACCGTCGTGGGAATAGATGCTTTGCTTCTAGTCGGTGCACATGAGAACCGAGGATGATGGGACGATGTCTTTTTTTTTCGTTGTATACGTAATAGCTTTATGTCTCTTTCGTAAGTTTCTGTGGCGTTCTCTCAGTTTGTTGGATCACAGACATGGCTTTGAGAACTGGTGCAGAGAATTTTGTCGACGTTGCTTTCTGCAAAGAGGGCTTACGCATCGGCTTTGTCTTTGCTTCTTTAATTGATCTTGTCTCTGATGACCTTTCAGCCACAAGTGTCGTGAAGAGGTTTCACTTGATCGTTGTTCTTGTTCGAGTAGCCGTTGAAGTTCTTGGAATTCGTGGAGTTGACTTTTTTGAAATTGCTCGTCTTGTTGTGAAAGTTCGTCAGATGGACCTCTTTCAGGAACATGAGTCTGCTTTTCTTTAGATGGTGATGTGATCAGTAGATTGTCGGTGGTCGACACTGTACTGCTAGGCTTGTCTTGCGATGAAAGCAACGTGACAGGCTGATGAGAAAGCTCCCAAGGTGGCTGTGAGTCATCATTGATTGTAAATGTTTCCGTCAGTTGACAATGCGCCGGCGTTGGTGGATTCGCCATTCCTGCAGTGCTTTGACTCACATGTGTGTTATCACTAGACGATGAGAGCACAACAGACATGGCTTCAGGTGGTTCTGATGGCGTATGTTTTTCTTTTTGCAGCGTGAGTAGGCTGAAAATGTCTGTCGAACGACCCTGGTCGGGAACGTCAGGGTATAGGCTGGTATTGGGAGAATTCACCAGCTCTTCACACGTAAATTCCGTCACACGCTCGAAACCGTTTGGGCCTTGCGTGTGACACGAAGCATCAAGGCATTCGGGTGGTTCAGTAAAATCTGAAGTGTTGTGGTGCAGTGAACACGTTGAAAATGCCGATTTCATTGCACTTGGGAAAGGCGGTTTTAGGTTCAGTTTTTTGGCGAAATTGTCTAGATTCCTTTCGGTATACGGACGCTTTACCTTGTCTGTTGCGACGTGCAAGTTACCAGTCGGTGTTCGAATGCGTGACGTTTGGCCCCGCCGCGGTGGTCTAGTGGCTAAGGTACTCGGCTGCTGACCCGCAGGGCGCGGGTTCGAATCCCAGCTGCGGCGGCTGCATTTCCGATGGAGGCGGAAATGTTGTAGGCCCGTGTGCTCAGATTTGGGTGCACGTTAAAGAACCCCAGGTGGTCTAAATTTCCGGAGCCCTCCACTACGGCGTCTCTCATAATCATATAGTGGTTTTGGGACGTTAAACCCCACATATCAATCAATCAATGCGTGACGTTTTTTCGGAAGAGTCATATGGTGGTACAATTGTGGTATATTTTCTCTGAGGTCTCGTTTGGAAAATAGGCTTACTGCGAGAAGACTTCGCGTAACTGTGATGGGCGAGTTGAAAAGCTTTCCGCTGATGAAGTATGGACAGGTCTTCATTGTATTCTTTGAAACGGGTGATCATTTCTTCTTTGATCTTTTTCCAAGACTCATTGTTCTCGAAGATGTGGGTGAGGTAAATTTGGAATTCCTCACCTGAGATGTAGTTAGTAAAGTTGATGACCATCTCCCGTTCCAACCAAGATGCAGTGGCGACGTGGAGCTCGAAAAGATTGATCCAGTCCTGCACGGGTCCGTCGTCCGCTGATCCGGTGTACTTGGGGATGTCAACGTCGTCTGATGGAGCTGTCATGATGCTGGTCTTGGTGTAGTGTAGGGATGTACTTTCGTGGTCCACGTTCGGTCACTGCGTCTTGCTGAGACGTTCGAAGATGGTGGCTGGTCGCTGTGCGTGGCCAGGAGATGATTCCGTAGTCGATGTATGTATGGTCAGGGCCTCTTGTGGAGAACTGCGTCGATGATGAGACACTGATGAAGTGGCTGGGAGGTCTTCATACCGCCGACTCGTGTGGCGCTATGATGAATTGGTGACATCGCCTGGCTCACACGCCATGTTTATTCTGTTCTGACTTCTTCCTCCTCGGCTTCTACTACAAGTCACTGCCTTCGTACGTCACACACACACACACACACACACACACACACACACACACACACACACACATATATATATATATATATATATATATATATATATATATATATCTTTATACATATATATATCCACCGATATCACCGCCGACGACGCCAGCCCATCTGGCGTCCCTGACGCCCAGCACGCAAAACCAGCCTTACTATGCACGACCGGCGGCAGCACAACTGAATTTGATAGTACACAGCACCTCCACCACTTGCGACGAAGCCTTTTACACGCCTTTATTAGGCCTGGAAGATGTGGCCAAAACAGTCACCTCTGAGGCACAGAACCGACTCGAGGGTCATCCCGACTAACAATGAAGATGAAGGACACTAGATGATGATGAATTTGTGCAGGTGATGAATAAGCATACTTTAAATGCCCACAATATATATATATATATATATATATATATATATATATGTATATATATATGTATATATACATGCAATGTTTCGTGTTTGATGATCGACTGGACCAAATTCACTGACGATTCCTGGTTTCGCGATGTACCTCCACATTTTCGCCCAGTCATCATCATTCACTCCATGGATCTGTTGCGACTGATTTTTTTTTCTTCCTTTCCCCCTTTCTGTTTTCCTCGTTTCTTGTTGACGATGAGGATTCATTATACCGGAGGGCTTCCTCGCGAAGGGCTCTCGATTAACCTACTCATTGTGCAATTCACAAGGTGTGACGCCTCGTGCACTTGTACCATTCAATAACGCAGTGTTGCTTCTGCTAAAAATTACCACTCTCACTGCATGAAACCTTCTTCGCATGAAAGTGTTTTTTGTCAGGGTCCACCAAGACTTCAGTGACGTACTTTCGTCACGGAAGTGAGGTTGAGAAAGTACGCATGATCAGAAAGTGAAGAAACAATATTTCGGTCAATGGCGTCGAACCTGCAACATTTAAGGCTGCAATAACAGAAGCCGGGTGGGCTACTGACTTCGCTACGGCACGTTTTTGCAATGTCAATAAATTTTATAGATATATGCCTATGCCACACATCACCCACAGCGAGCGTACGACAGGCTGTATTTACTTATTCACCTTTAACGCTTTCAGTGTGCCTGATATACGAAACAATTCATCGCTTTCTCCTCGGTGCTCCTGCACTTCTCTTAGCTTCGTTACCCATTCAAAAAAAAAAAAAATAGGCGCTAACCGATCTCGCTTGGGGCTCAGCATTTCGTTCGTCCATACTTGACATCTGTAAGATATAAAGACCTAAAAGCATGAAAAGACCACTGAACCACGGCTAAATTCTCTGGGAGCGCCTTTTATATATAGGACTGTCATTTGACAGTGCACTTCGTAAAGTGATGTCAGCGCAGATTAGTTCCATAACGCGTCGTTTCTACACCTGCATGTCATTCGATGTGTTTCCAATAGGACAGCTTTTTGATACGCATTGCACGTGAACGCATTTTTCTCCTAACGAGCAAACATAGACCGAAAAAGTTTTATTGTTATTGTTGAAGTCACAACTTGTAGATAAGATATTGTGATCGAGTATGCATGTAACATAAACCTGATCACTTTTCGTCACGCAGAAATAAAAGTAATCAGTTTCATGCTGGATGTTGTGTTAATTTCTCACCCACCTCTCACTTTTGCTTCACTTCGAGGGACGCCTGAAATATCTAAGACTTCACCAACGCTTCAGAATATTTAAAACCCTCGAACGTTCAACACTACATGCTTCTTATATTGTTTTGAAGATTTCAGCGAACGTCAGCTGAAGGTTAGCTATCAGTGGCTTCACTCTACGTAGCCAGACTTTTCTTTCGGAAATCTCGCTGTGGACTACAGTTGGAGCAGCACACCGAATTTACTCTTCAAATGCTGACTTGAAATAAGCCGATGAAAGAATTGATTTGCCTCACAACGAAGACATCCTATAGCTGACTCATTGCCGTAATTAGATTCTAGTAGCTCAAGGCTTTTTCACATAGTGACTTCATTTATAAGCATTTAGGCATGTATTTCACTGGACGGTAGTACCATGATACAATATAACAAGTTTCACTCACCGAAAGCATTAGAAACGAAGCACAGGACTATTAACAGTGGTATCGAATACATGACCACTGCTATCTCAATTTCGCTGCACGCTTCGCACAGAAAACTTATGACTGTGGGGTAAGTGTTCTGTTTCTTCATTGCAGCTAAAAATACAATACATATAAAAAACAATGTCTTTCAGCAGAATATATGCAAAGATCCGATTTTTACCAATGCCAAGAGAAAAAAACAATTGTTCGATGTGATCATGGGTGAGAGGTGAAAACAAAGGTAGGGTTAACACATATATAACCACCATAAATTAGAGCTGCATATGACGTATTTCGCTTGCAACCATATAGAAAAGCGCAATTTTTCTAGAGCTCATTATTATTCAAAGAGCATTTTTCCAAAAAATTGTTGGCAGATGCACAAGACGAGGTTCCTTAACTGTCTAACAGAGAGTTTTGCGAGGAGCAGCTCGTTTGCTATAAATAATTCAACCAATTGCGCGTACAATACTCGACAACTTTTCTTGGCATTGAAGGAAAAGCTACGGAGGAGGAGCTTCTGCACATGTATCACTACGTTAAATAGTCCGTGTTGGCGAGCATCTCGTAACGCTGTGGAAAGTGAAGTGGGCGCATCATCAGCGTTTCATGTAGACAAAAACGTCTCTTAGCGTTTGAGGTGCGCGTAAAAAGGCGGGACTTTTTCACGTGTTCGAAAACACGAAGTCACAACAGATAAATTATAAGAAATACGAATATTTTACAGGTGTGAGTGGCGTGCTGTCTCAAATAGCTCCACGTAGAAAATGAAGGAGGAGCATTCATATTTCACGTTAAAAATACGGATGCTACTTTGGAACTATTTTCACTTGCAGTGGGGTGCACGTGATTTGACTTCATAGATTTCCCTTCAGTGCCAAAAAAGATGTCGTCGAGTATACGTAAATTGAAGTTATGCGAAGAATGCGGAGAGAAGGTAACTCGTGTTGAATTTTTTAACACGAAAATGTTTGATGCCGGGGTCCACCACGGCTCCGTGACGCATTTACGTCACGGCAATGACATGAAATATTTACAAAAAGATTGCGAAAAAAAACCTGGAAGAAACGGTTCCACAGCGGGACGTCAAACCAGCGACCTCGCACAGCTCAGCGCGTGACGCTAACCAATAAGCCACCATGCAATTCTTTCTCCTTTATTGCCTGGTGAATACAGGTCAAGTTAATATGACAATAACACATCACACGTGTTTCATGTGTGTTAACGTATCAAACAAATATATCACACCTTCTACGCAGTTGGTAGTCCTATACACATATCGCACTTTTATAACAGCTTGATAACACTCATGGACAGAGAGAACTCTTACATCACAGTCTCGGTAGGATAACATACTACGCCAAACAGAATTAGGACCAAGTAAGAAATAAAGTCCAAATGTTACACAGAACTTTCACACGGCATAAAACGGCTTCCACGTGGAGTAGGAGGTAAATAGTTTTTTAAAGTTCTCTGTGTGTTGTCTCAAAAGAAAATGACATCTTTACAATCAATACATATATGTTCAATGGTTTCAGGTTTATTAATGAGGAGACAACTACTTCCGCATGGTACATACATCTCTCTAGTTTAAGAGAATTCTATTTCCGCATATATCTTACATAGCTAATGTGCACACATAAAAATGGACAATGGTGAACAATGCGTATGTACAATGCAAGCTGTTATATACAGCGAAAAGAAGTTATTGTATATGCAGTCATGTACAATGCGAAATTCTACAACAAAGACAGGACATTCATGACATCGAGATGGTTAAACATAAATGAACAGTAAGGCTATGAGAACAAACGTGGGAGGTTCATTCACAGTTTAGGGTGATGTTTTGCATTCACCTGTGGGGACAGTTTGAACTCGCGCTCAAGAACAATATTTCACAAAAAGGACATATTTTAAAGAAGAAAAGAAAAATACACACTGTAATGTCGCAGTGGTACAAGCACTAGCCCACCTCCTCAATAGGGGAGGAACTTTGTTGTTTTAACGATAATAAATTGCGCAAACCAGCGTCGGAGGAAAGCCTCCTCTCCCAGCGTGAATAGCTCTGCGTTAAGATGCATAAGCATTACGTTTGTTAGCTGATGTAATAGAGGAAACATGGCTCTCTAAGGGCGTCTTCTCAGGCAGGCCAGTCCCCATGTTTCCATAAGACGAAGGCTCCGATAGCCATTAAGAGTACGACGAAGTTATCCCTGTGGCTGTACTTCCACTGCATACTTATTTGGAACATTTTGGTAACCATGCGTCAAAAGGTGCGCGCTACTATACATTCATAGAAGACATAGTTCAACGTTTCGACGCGACCGCATTGCGGGCATGTGGCGGAGGGTGCCACGCCCCACGCCGCAAGGCGGTCAGCCGTTGATAAAGCCTCCCATTCCCTAAGCCAGTTTAGGTCACGGACTTCGAAGGGCAGAGACGTGTTTGTAAGAGTCCAACGTCTTTTCGCCTGGCATATCTGGCGTTGTTCCTCAGATAGGCTTTTAAAAGCTATTAGTTCGCTCATGTCGGTAGGGGACATCTCCATAAACTCTTGAACTAGAAAATCATTTCTCCATTGTTGCAAAGATTTCATATTATGTGTGTAATACACCGGTGGCTGCTCAGTAGCTGGTCCCGTGTCGTTTGCTAAACCAAAAATCTTCTAGAGGTTCCTAACAGATACACTACGAGTTGCCTGCCTCGATACGATGATTTCTCTAAGAGTGCCCAGGTGTTTTTGAGAGCCAACATGCGGCACATTACGTCAAAGTTGGGTACACTGAGCCCTCCCAATTTTACTGGCAGGCGGACCAAGGCTCTAGCGAGAGCTTCGGCGTGGCCATCCCCCCCCAAAAAAGAAGCCGCACACAGTGGCCACTCTCAGCGAAACCCGACGAGGTGGTCGAGCAATCCTGGCTACATAAAGCAGTGGCGCTGTTATGCTGTAATTAATTTGATAAGCTCTTTTTGTAAAAGATAGTTGAAAGGTTCTGGCGACTTCAATGCATCTAATCACTTTGTGTTGGATTTCTTTCCATATTGTGCGGGCTACCTCACCAGTCGAAAGGAAAGTTACACCTAAGACTTTAACTCCTTGGATGATTCGGACGCCGTCAGGGAACTCTTCATTGTGCATCCCAATGCACAATGCCTTGCTTTACCCCTGATTAAGACGTGCTCCCGACAGGTCTCTACACGTGGGAAGTATTCGCAAAAAGGCTCTGTAGCTATCTATGTTCCGAACAAAAACAACAAATGTCAACGGCGTATGCCGCTACTTTTACTTCGCCCAAGCCTGGGAAAAGAAAACCGCGTATCGTAGTGCATTTCTGGATTTGTATCAATAATGAATATATGCATAATACAAAGAGAATTGCGAAGAGGGGGCAGCCTTGTCGAATGCCCCTACTTATTTCAATGGGTTAAGATGTATATCAATTCACTACTAACGACGTCTTCCAATCTGTGTATAGTAAGCGGTGGACGTCGGTTAGATGTGCTGGGAAGCCAAAACACTCAAGCACAGCAAAGAGATAGTTTCATTCAACGCGATCAAACACTTTTTTCTGATCCAAAGAAACAAAAATGCCAGATGTTTGTTTTCTTGTAGAATACGTGAACAGGTCGCGAGTTAGTGCAAGCGAGGAATAGATCGTGTGACCCGAAACAAAGCATGTTTGTATGTCGCTTACTGTTTCCGGTAAAATGGTAGTTATGCGGTTTGCAAGGATGGCTGTCAGTATCTTATAATCTGAGTTAAGTAGGGAATGGGCCTCCAAGCCCTTTGATCGGACGGCTCTCCCCCGATTTTAAGTAAGAGTATAACTCTGCGCTCTCGAAACGTATTCGGTGTGATACCGTCAGGAAGAAGCCCACTTAGCATTGTCAAAAGGTGGACTTGTATTGTTTCAAGGAAGGTTTTGTAGTAACTCAAAGGTATCCCGTCAAGGCTGGCGGCGGCGATTGCGTTCATGCACTGAAGCACAAAGCGTAATTCATCCGGCGTAACTGGGCAGCACAGACCATCGCGAAGCTCCTGCGGTACACGAGAAATTCCCGCGCAAAACTCATTGACTATGGTGACATGGTTCACGTCGCTCGCGTTCTCTGCCCTGAAAAGATTCGGTTTTTTTTTTAAATCCTTATTATGTCTCCTGCTCATGTAGACTGTTCACCGTTCAGCAACTGAACGAAGGGAACATGCATTTATTCACCCAAGGAGCCGCCCCGCCGCGGTGGTCTAGTGGCTAAGGTACTCGGCTGCTGACCCGCAGGGCGCGGGTTCGAATCCCGGCTGCGGCGGCTGCATTTCCGATGGAGGCGGAAATGTTGTAGGCCCGTGTACTCAGATTTGGGTGCACGTTAAAGAACCCCAGGTGGTCTAAATTTCCGGAGCTCTCCACTACGGCGTCTCTCATAATCATATAGTGGTTTCGTGACGTTAAACCCCACATATCAATCAATCAATCAATCACCCAAGGAGCCGTTGCGGAGGCTTCGAAGAACAGTCGGATCTGAAACCGGTCGTCCGATGATGAAAGACAGCGCAGCCGTGCGCAAACCAAGGCGTAGCAAAAGTTCGTACCGCGCCTTTAACTGATCTAGATAGCCTTGCATTGCGAACGTCAGCGTCTCGCCTCTTCGTACAATGCGCGCTTTTTGTAGCGTGTCGTTTATCTCTGTCGTCAGGTGCGCTTTCCTTTCGCGCCCCGCTTTGATAAGCTCGGCGCGCTAACTGTGCTTCAATGCGTCTCAGTTACGGGGTTCAGTCGGCCTATCGCACACTTGCTCTAGTGCATTGCGCAATAATGCTACGCTTTCCGGGTTGTGTATGAGTGTTGTGTCGATTTTCCAATATTTTCTAAAGATAGTGAATTGTTCAAAAAAAAGTTTTACTGACACTGGAAAGTGGTCTGTAATGCATGGAGCACCTGGTGGGAAATGTAGGACTTCGCAACTAAGGATATGTGTGGCTAGCACTTCAGGAAAATAGTAGTGGTCTAGCCGGGTCATGTTGGGGCCCCGTTGCCAGGTTGCAACGAAGTCATTCCCGTGAGTGTCGACCCACGCATCCCTGAGCTTGCAATTGCGAATGAGTTGTCGCAATGCGCTAACTCCGCTATTTTGTCTACTTTGTTGCGTCCGCGCACATCTCTGTCGGTGTCCTCAACACAGTTAAAATTCCCTACTAAGAAAGTGGGGTAGCTGTCAAACATAAATGAGTCGAGTGTATTGAAAAAATCGGCCGTGCCCCCCCGTTGAGCTGGGGCATATATTACGAGCGCCCTTACTCGCCCGCCGTGAAGGTCAAAGTTTACTGCTAGTGTGCGGCCGTCAAAACCATAAACACAGTGTGCTCCCCGACGTAACGCTGGTGTCAAAAAAAAAAACAACTCCGACTCCGCACATGCTTGAATCAGTCAGCGAAAAAAAAGGCTTTGACTCCAAAACGTGAACAAAAGGATTGCACATCAAAAGGGGCCCTAAAATTACATTCCTGTAAGAAGAAGATGTCGACATACACCCCTCTTCTCTTCAAGCCACATTTTAACTGACAAGGGTCCTGTATGAAGCTTGCAAATGAGAGTTTTATTATTGCGTAGTATCCACATGTCTTTCACCGGCTTTAGTACGTCTTGCCGATATGATTTTTCATACGTTGAACTTTGAAGGGGCACAACAATTATTATGTATCAAGTCTTTATTACGACGCTTTTTTTCACTTTATTGGGGAAATTCATCAAAAAGCGTGCCCTGAAGAAACAATAAGAGAACACAACTTCGCGCAAGAACGTTGACAAGGTGTGTGTCGTTTTCCCCTACTGAAAGATGCAAAGAAGTCAGGCATGCGGTGTTATAGCGTTGTTTGAATTAAAGAACATAAAAAGGCGTTCTCTTATCAGCATGAAACGTAAGAATACTTGGTTAAGAAACTGATGGCACAAAAACAGCCACCCTTGTATAACAGTGACGATAGAATTGTGGCAATAGCATTGCTGGCCTAAACATTTGTCGCTTGATTTCGAGGCCACCAATCTCACAGCCATACAACAAGAATTATTTTAATACCTGAACAGTACTGACACGCAATATGTGCTATACTGCATGCGGCCAGAAACCAGGTGCAATATATAACCACCCAGAGGTGGAAATTCAGTTGTAGTGAAGAAGTTGTGCGCCAGTGCACAACAACCATAAAGCCGTTAAATTTTTTTAAACAGTGCTGCAATAGCGGAGTTAAATACGTTTGATTATCTAAGCGCAGCTATCACTCCTTTCATTCTTCTTTTCACTACCCTCCGTTGGCACCTCTCCCGAAGCCGCTTTGCCCTCTTGCCGAGCACCTCTCCCAATCTTGCGTGGCATACATCAACGATGACATATTGCTCCAAACACTGTCTTGTTACGGTTGCCGCACCTCCGCCCTCTCTCAACTGTGTGCTTGTTGCCGAATCGCTGTTGCTGTCCCAGCCGGTTCTTATACGAATAGTGTTGGTATGAACCCTGTGCTACGGATCACAGTACCTAATTTGCAAGCACCTGCATGCATGCGGGCATCACGACAAACGACGAGTTTCATGGGCAGCTTCTTGCAGGCTAACAGGAAGTCATAGGTGCTTGCTTGACGAAATGCAGGATATTTATTCTGCACTTCAGATTCAACTCCTTGATGTCAGGTGCCAGCCCGAAAGACATAGGGGAATTGTTTCTTTTAATTCGTGGAGCACTGACGGCTTGTTGTGCGGCCACGTGGAGAATCATTGATCATGCAGCATTTTGCCTATGATGCTCGTGTCTGCTTCAAACGTTTAAAAAAACTATTGGGGGTAGTTTAGGGGCCCTCTAAATAGAACAGAGTGGTCGCCGGATTTTAAAATAAGGATTGCTTCAGTTATTTGCTATTCATGAGGAACAATGCAGGGCGGCTGAGAAGAGGCTATCGCAAGACACAGCGGGGGGCTAAGGAAGCTCTGTTACATCTTTCCAAAGCATAATTTACTAGAAACGGCCAATGTCGACGTCGAGGTTAATTTGTAAGTGTTTTATTTAGAATGGGAGGAGATAGAACGAAAGAACAAGAGGAATCAAAAAGCATGTAGGCAAGCTAAATACATTCGGAAATGCTTTCAACACATGAAAAAATATAAAATGAATTGACACATCATCAATATTGGCACGTGTTTTTTTTAAAGCTTGAGATATCAGAGTGGGATGACTTCAGCCATTTTATTTTTGTCTTTAGTAGATGCTAGGTGGTGTTGCAATTTGAAGGCGTCATTTTTTTGTTATTTTCGCAGCAGTATTATGGTAAGTCAGGTAAAAAACAGGTGTCACAGAACGAGCGCTCAAAAAGGGCGCGCCGCCAAATTCTCGCGACGAAACGCCGGAGTGACGCCGCGAGGTCAATGATAAAAGAACAATAAAGAGAAAACAAACATCCAAGGCTCCCCGGACGCGCGACTCTCCCCTCGGAAGCGTGGCTTCGCCGACTAACCTCCTCACTCCACATCAGCGGCCGAGCAAGCACTCGAAATTTCTAGATGGAAAGGGGCGTGTTATGCCGGGTTGAGTCATCTGTCGGGGACGGCCCTCGTACAGTCTCGCGCCTTCCCCCAGCCTCCGCTGCGCATCGCGCCGACGAAATGATGAGAACTTTCTGGAATGTCGCGCGGAAGGTATTTAACCGAGCAGCGGAGATGAGAGAGGAGGAGAAGACGAAAGTTAGCGCCAGAGCGCGTGGGGATTCCGCCGTATTGTCGGCGAAGGTTTTGTCCGTAGAGACAAAACAGGAGAAGAAGATGATTTCCACCAAAGGGGTGACGACTCGAGCTACAGGCAAGAGTGTGTGTTTACCGTTATCGAGCGAAGACGCGTGGCAACAGCTGCGTGTGTGAAGTCGACGTGTTTCCGGCGAAGAAGTTTGAAGCTTTGAGAGTGGCCAATTGAAGACGCGAGGTTTCCTAGAAGAGAAACTTCGGGGGCAGCGGAACGACAACAACGCTTGACTTTGAGTGAGTGATTCTCGGAAGAATATGATCCAGACTTTCGTTCCAAGAACTTTGGACTGAATAGGCTTTCTATCTCTTTAGTCTTTAAGTGTCTTGGTTGTTCAATGCATGCGACTGCATTATAGTGCGTATTGTTGTCTGTGTCCGTTGTTTCGAGTGTGGTTGATTGTACTGTGTAGTACGTTGTTTGATTGGTGACATATTGTATGCAAGTATTGTGGAGTGTGTATTCTTGTGCATTGTTTTCGATCTGCCATTATTGAAAATTCAACCCTGTTTAGTTTATCAACTCTCGGCTCTGACTTGTTCTTTGGGCCACAGCCAGCGTCCACTGGCGCGCCAAAAAGGACCACTTCTAAATTGTCCACGCTTTCGTGGTGCGGTTCGGGGGGCCGACACTTCGGCCCTTGGAATTAGCCCGGCGATCGCCTCCATAATTAACGGGACCTGTGACAATTAATCTGGCGTCTGCGACACAGGACCTTTTGGTGCACAGTGTGTCCAAAGTAGTGAGAAAGAGCCTCGAGTTGTTGATAGTGCTATGGGAACGATTTTGTGTGTTGTTCAGTGCTCTCGTTATCGAGTGCAGGGGAGTGTTCCGATAGACTGATTTAGGCAGATACTTTTTACACGCGGCAAAGTTTTATTTGCGAGACACAATGGATCTGGAAAATTTAGTCGCTCTTGGTGAGAAGATGGGTCTTTCTGGCGCCGAACTACGGAAATGGGTAAGCCAGAAGGAGAAAGAGGCGGTGGAGAGAGAGAGGTTGGCAGCTGAGAGAGCGAAAGAAGAAAGAGAGCAGCAATTGAAGTTGGAGCTGGAGAGAGAGAAGTTGGCAGCCAAAAGGGCGAGAGAAGAAAGGGAAGCGAAGGAGCAACAGCTGAAGGAAGAAAGAGAAGCGAGGGAGCGACAGATGAAAGAAGAAAGAGAAGCGGAGATGGCTGAAAGGGAACGGCTGCGGCAGCACGAGATGGAACTCGAGTGGCTGGCTCCGTTTGCAACAGCGAAGTGAAACTCCCGTCCAAGCTAGAGTTGAAAGCAGCGAACGGGAAGATCATAGCTTCCGCTTAAATCCAAGCAAGCTGCTGGTAGCGTTTGATGAAAGGAAGGACGACCTTGACGCGTACTTTCACCAATTTGAAACGATTGCAAGAAGCCAGAATTGGCCGGAACATCAATAGGCAACTGCTTTGAGTACTTGCTTGAGTGGTGAAGCGCTCAGTGTGTACGGTAGGCTGACGCCGACCGATGCAGCCAACTATGCAAAGGTGAAAGCTGCTTTGCTGAAGCGATTTAGATTTACTGTGGAAGGATTCCGGGACAGATTTCGGACAGAAAAGCCAGCTGATGGTGAGACGGCTACGCAGTATGCCGCCCGACTTTGCCATTATTTTGACAGATGGATTGAACTTTCAGGGACAGCGCAAGAGTAGGATGAGCTTACAGAGCTCCTAATTAGAGAACAATTTCTTACTAGTTGCCACCCAAGCCTGTCGCTGTACTTGGAAGAGAGGAGAGCTAAGTCAATTGAAGACATGCTTGAATTAGCTGATCAATTCTTGGAAGCGCAAGGTGGCACAAATTTGGCCAAGTTTAAGAAGGAGTGTCCTGAAGATTTGAAAAATTCGACACCCGAACAAAAGAAGCGTGCACCGGAGAGTGTTCCGCGATGTTTTCTGTGTAACCGAGTGCGTCATCGCACGAGCAACTGTCGTACTAACTTTACGAGCCCTACGGTAGTAAAATGTTTTAAGTGTGGCCAGACCGGGCACAAAGCAGACGCATGTCGAAACGGAGCGAGTCAAACTCACCAGGTATCCTGTGTGCAAGCGGCACCAAAATCCGGTAATAAAGCCGTCACCGAAGGATTCGTGGAGTTGAAAAATGGGGAGAAAATTTCTATTGTGGGTGCTGTAATGACAAAACAGCCAACCGGTGTCACGAAAGGAATGCCAACGCTGCCCGGCAAAGTTGCGGGCAAGAAGGTTACGGTGTTAAGAGGTACTGGCAGCTCCACTGTTATCGTGGGGATAAATTTGGTACGGGAAAGTGAGTTGACAGGCAGAACAAAACCGGTTCACCTAATTGACCGTACGGTTCGGATGTTTGCCGAAGCAGAGATTGAGGTTGAAATCCCGTACTTCAGCGGAACGGTTACGGCTCTATCCATGACGACCCCCCTGTACGACCTCGTCATCGGAAAAATCGACGGGGCGCGAGGGCCGAATGATCCAGAATGTTTGGAAGAAGACCCTAAGATAGAGCCCTCGCCAACCCAGCGACCGCGAGATACAGTGGAGGAGCAGCCCGTGACGGATCTCACTAGAGCCCAAGGTGAACCCGCGGTGCAAGAGACAGTGAATGAGAAAATTACCGTGTTGAATGAGTTCACGGGCCGGGCAACTGGACTTACGTCGGCACGACCTGAACCGACCAACAGTGAGACGGAGTTGGCCAGCCAGGCCAAATGTCGGGACGTAAACAAGCGGGTGAATAACCGGGCAGGATCGGTTGAGCGTCATGACTCGTTAGCAGTGTCGGAAGTGACAACGATGGCTGAGACGCCGCCTCAAATATCGTCGTTGGAAAGGGCTCGCCGAAAAAGAACGCAGAAACACAAGAAGAGATCGAGGGAGCACCGCAAGAAAGGGCGCAAGCGCCGCTCAAAGTACACAGGTTAAGTGCTGAGGTAAAATCGGAATGCGTTTGGCAGGGCTGAGTGCCATATGTTGTGTTAATTGTTGTTGTTGTCCTGTGTCACAACTTTATGTTGAGCGAGTCAAAAAGGTTTGTTACGGTGATGTGATGTATAGTGTTGTATAATTGTTGTAAAGACAGAACTTTGTACGTTTGTATTGTTTGGAATGTGTGATGAAGCGTTGTACTCATGCACCTGCGGTTATATTTCATGTATGTGAGATTGAATTGTAATGTTCAATTGTATTGAGTGATATATTGTGAATGTGACGTGTCATGAGCGACGGACTATGTTACAGTTTTTGAGTGTGTGGGGACTGTTCGCGCTCGTTTGTGTGGTTTTGAATATTATGAGATAATATTCTTAAAGTGGGGGCAGTGTCACAGAACGAGCGCTCAAAAAGGGCGCGCCGCCAAATTCTCGCGACGAAACGCCGGAGTGACGCCGTGAGGTCAACGATAAAAGAACAAAAAAGAGAAAACAAACATCCAAGGCTCCCCGGGCGCGTGACTCTCTCCCCACGGAAGCGTGGCTTCGCCGACAAACCTCCTCACCCCACATCGGCGGCCGAGCAAGCACTCGAAAATTCTAGATGGAAAGGGGCGTGTTATGCCGGGTTGAGTCATCTGTCGGGGACGGCCCTCGTACAGTCTCGCGCCTTCCCCCAGCCTCAGCTGCGCATCGCGCCGACGAAATGATGAGAACTTTCTGGAATGTCGCGCGGGAGGTATTTAACCGAGCAGTGGAGATGCGAGAGGAGAAGACGGAAGTTAGCGCCAGAGCGCGTGGGGATTCCGCCGTATTGTCGGCGAAGGTTTTGTCCGTAGAGACAAAGCAGGAGAAGAAGAGGATCTCCACCTAAGGGGTGACGACTCGAGGTACAGACAAGAGTGTGTGTTTACCGCTATCGAGCGAAGACGCGTGGCAACAGCTGCGTGTGTGAAGTCGACGTGTTTCCGGCAAAGAAGTTTGAAGCTTTGAGAGTGGCCAATTGAAGGCGCGAGGTTTCCTGGAAGAGAAACTTCGGGGGCAGCGGAACGACAACAACGCTGGACTTTGAGTGAGTGATTCTCGGAAGAGTATGATCCAGACTTTCGTTCCAAGAACTTTGGACTGAATAGGTTTTCTATCTCTTTAGTCTGTGAGTGTCTTGGTTGTTCAAAGCATGCGACTGCATTGTAGTGCGTATTGTTGTCTGTGTCCGTTGTTTCGAGTGTGGTTGATTGTACTGTGTAGTACGTTGTTTGATTGGTGACATATTGTATGCAACTATTGTGAAGTGTGTATTCTTGTGCATTGTTTTCGATCTGCCATTATTGAGAATATAACCTTGTTTAGTTTATCAACTCTCGGCTCTGACTTGTTCTTTGGGCCACAGCCGGCGTCCGCTGGCGCGCCAAAAAGGACCACTTCTAAATTGTCCACGCTTTTGTGGTGCGGTTCGGGGGGCCAATACTTCGGCCCTTGGAATTAGCCCGGCGATGGCCTCCCTAATTAACGGGACCTGTGACAACAGGCTAATTTGATTCTTTTGGCTCAAGCGCTTCATTTCAACAGAATCCATGTTGTTCGGATGCCACTTTGTCTCCATTTTATTGTCGCATTACGGCCTGCACCCATTCTATGCACATTCCATGGCTATTCTCATGTCTTGACCATGAGAATAGCCTTGACCAATCTAGTGTGGTTCCATTTCATTTTTTTGTTTCACGTCAGCCCTGTTCTAGATAGAATATTTACAAAATAGCTTCTCCGATTTATTGCACATCAAACCTGAAATGAAAATTTTACTTTTTTCTATATTTCAAATAAATAATGCTTTGCTGCTGTAGTCATCAAAGTACGCTATATATAGCATTAACACACAAATAAATTGTTTGAACTTTTTGTCTTCTGTGCGAGAAAAAAATTAAAAGTGTATTTATGAAGTAGCTGATTAGCTGGTATTTCATTGCATACCCTGTTGGGAGGCGTGTACTCGTAAACAGCACACTAGGTGTAAAATATTTTCGTTCACGTCATTACTCTCGGGGATTATTTGCACCTTACAATTTCACGCCGTTGGCCGCAGGGCAGTTGTGTATCGCCTACTGAACAATTGCGAAACCACCTTTCTGCCTAAACAGTGGGAGCGCACACTCAGCTAAGGGCAACAGTATTGCCAGAACATCATTTTTTTCAGTTTTGAACGCTGTTGGCACACTTGAGACATCTATTAACATTTTACAACACACAAAGGTGGATACAAGATTTTTATATGAAGGAGGATCACCATTTGGAATAACATATTTGCTCTTCTTGGAGTATTAAAAATAATATTAACAGGGGCAGGGTCACAACATTTGGGTCGCTTATCTGAAATTGGCTGCCCCCTCTGAAAGAGCACATGTAATGCTCGAAAAGTACTCACAGTGAAGCAATACGTGTGCAAACCACACCACTAAATGTTCCCTTATTAAACTTCACATTAAACAAGCAACTCTAAGCAACATGTTCGAGCACAACCAGTCCATTAGATGAGGATCGATGACATGCAGAAGCTACGTGGCTAATATGGAATTGTTACCCCAATTTAATCGACAAAGTAATGCTGTGAACAGCAGCAGAGGCAAGCGTGAGTGGCCGTGATGCAGCTTTGAAGCTCGTGCACAAGGCCTGTTTGTCTTTGTCTGCATTCACACGGTGCAAAAACTCTTTCATTCTGGCATGGCATGAAAGAGCGTGCTGTGATGAGTGCCTATGCTGTTCCACATCAGGAAAGAACGTAGAACATAAACAGGCAGGTAATTGTAAGCAGCAAAAGGAGAAACAGATCTGGCCCTTCGCGTCAGCCATGAGAAAGTCAAATAACATAGAGGTTAATTTTCTGCAAATATTTATTTAGCATCCCAGTTTCCTCAGTCTGAGCAATATAGCACACGAAAACTTGTTGACACTGCCACCCCTATCTGCCACCACTCGTTAATATGGACATTCCGTGCCTGCACAGGTGGAGCACCCCCAGCCTTCAACATTGCAGAAATGCGCTTTGTGTCTGCTAGATGGCAGGAGATTCTACACATGGTCTGTACAGCGCTGTCGGGTGTTTCAAAAACACATCACTTTCCCAATTATTTATTTTTTAGCCTAGCCAGTGTTGTCATCCTGCCTTGAAAACAGGCATTTCCTTTTTTCTTGTGCTGTTGACCTGTGGTTTGCATTCCAAGGCTTGTTAAGGGCAGTGTGTCGGCTATTGCTTGGACACCACTGCGAGTACAGAGGGGCAAATTTCAAAATGTCTCGTAAGTGCTTTCTATTCAAAGAAACCAGAAATACTGAAGTCTCAAACTGACGCTTTCCTTAAACGCTGAGCTCCTGGTCGTCACTTGTTTTTTAGAGCAGAGCATTTTTTTAGCGAAAAGTACCTGAACCATACCTGTCTGTCAGTCGGTCTGTGTAGTATGTATATGATCGATTGAATTAATCTAGCCTATTAAGATTGGGCGCTCTGTGATCGTCTCCTTAACTTGACACCTAGGGTCAGCAACTCACTCATGAGTTGACTTAGTCGAGACTCGCTCATACTCAAATTAAGTCATGTGCGTGAGTGAGCAAGGGTGAGTAATATTTTAGCGAGCTTAAGGCCAAGCGTGTCTAGCTTAAGAAATTGTTGGTAGGTCAGAATGAGCCTCAGGGGCGAGATATGTATAAGTGAGTTTGAGTGAGCTCAAATTTTTCGCCAACTAATGTTTGACATGAACCAAAACTTTCATGACAAGACGGGGTATGTTATAAAAGGGTATGATTCAGCAACTCACGAGCATTTGGTTTCTATAATATACAAGATGTTTATTTGCAATATCTACAAATGCATTAGAGAGCCAAGAATGTACGGTTGAGTGTTTATTAAAAGTCTCTTGTCCTGTCTTTTTGACCACTGATTCACCCTGCACCGACCACTCAAGTCTTCCTCTATTGCTTGCTGCACTGTCCAGTATTCCAAGGGTTGGTCATGAAGTGTCTCTCACATGTTGGCCGTGAGGCCCACCACCGGAGGTGCGAGTGCTGCAATCGCTGTGACGTGCAGTGTTTGATCACGTGATCTCGCCTCGCACTGGCAATGAAAAGCTGGCAGTTGCATGTGTGATTTTACTGTTTATTTGCAGTGTCTTGATTTTCGAACAGCGTTGTTTTGCTCTGGCTTCAGGTGTGCGGACTTCTGCAGACTACACAATCTGGAAAGACAGCAAAAGTTACCACCGGCATGCCACAGTGCGCTACATACGTGAGGGTACTTACACGGCGGCTTGCAGTGCCACTGTCACCTCTCTCTTTTTGTGTTGTGGTTGTTATTCAACTATGGCGTTAACTTTAGCACCAACCATGAAGGCTCGCATAAAAGCGAAACATTTAAGTTTCTGCACGTGAGCCATGCTCACAACAAAAATGAATAAGTGAACAGTCCCATTATGTATATTTCAAAATAGGATGTAGGTGTATATATCTGGGGGAAGTTGCTGTCATTGTCATTACACTCGAGAATATGCCGCCTTACTGTCCGAATTCTCAGAGAGTCTAGATATAGCCCGGAAGTCCAGTTACTTTCCCTCTATTTCGGTAATTTCACCTTATTCCCGTCTATTTTGTTGTCAGTTGCGTCTGTGTGTTTGGCCAGCACGTTGGACGAAACCTTCCTTCTCACATCATACATGTGCCGCTCCAGTTAG
The DNA here is from genome assembly GCA_013436015.1 of Rhipicephalus annulatus. Classification (NCBI taxonomy): domain Eukaryota; kingdom Metazoa; phylum Arthropoda; class Arachnida; order Ixodida; family Ixodidae; genus Rhipicephalus; species Rhipicephalus annulatus. The sequence goes on from WOVY01011923.1 coordinate 84,059, forward strand.
AGCTCCTTCTCTCGCCAAGGTAAACTAACAGCAGCCTGCCCCAATCCCACCTTCCAACCCTTCTATTCTTCCCTATGTGTGCACTCGACCACACTGGTTTCCATCCACCAGTAGCGTAGCCAAGGGGGGGGGGCACACCAGGCCCATGCCTCTGCTCTCCCAATATTTTCCTATGGTATATAGGGGCGCGGAAAATAACGGTCTACCACATCTGATTGCCTAGCTGGGACCCATTCTAATCAAGGTGGCGCCCCCTTCGAAAAAAACTTCTGGCAAGGCCTCTGCCATCTGCGACCTCAGCTCACAGGGTTCTTTGCTTATAGATTGCGTCTGTAGGATGGGCCCATAGCCGCCGTCACTTCCTCTCAATGCTGTTTCGATCTACAGGTGAAAACTTGGTAAGCTTCGAAAACTGATTATTCTTCAAAGATCTGCCGTGAAATATTGCAGAGTTTATGAATAAAGCTTGAAAAAACTGGGCACTCCCTATTTCATTGAAAGCTCGGAGACCCCCCCTTTTTTTTCGTCTTGAAGTTGCGTCGTCCCGGCCACGGTCCTGGCGATGGACATCTGCGGTACTGTCGCCAGGTCAACGGGTGCACGCCATTGTTACTCTACCTGGTCGAACGCGCCTTCAAGAGAGAGCTGAAGCGATACCTAACCCCACAGTGAAAAAAAAAAACAAGATTGGAAGTTAGGGAAGGAGAGGTGTAGCGATTAGAAAATTTCTTGGCTTGGGATTCTAACCTGTGCAGGGAATCCTGAGTAGGCCACCTTTGCCATTTTATACCGGTGCTTTGCGGAAAAGCATAGTGAGATTTGGAAGGGGCTGTTATCTCTAGTCACGGGACACTGCACATAATGTTCACTTACTCATGCGTTTGTATGCTGCCTAATTATGAGACTAAGTGTAATCACTGATTTCTGAATATGCTACTGGAAATAATTTGGAGCAGTGTATGATTTTTCTGCTTCCCTAAAAAACAAACTAAGTTGTGCACCCATTTTTTTTGACCACCTGTGCTTTTCGGTATCAGGAATCTCCCAAATTTCATGGTTGCAAGCTTGGCAGATCCATATATAAATTTGCAAAGCCTGTCAAATGATTTAGAGGCACAGCAAATGCTAATATGCACTTTATCATTGTTGGCTCAGTGGGGTGGTTCAAAATACCACTTTAATTGAAATAGCAGTGGTCATGTGTACACTGCAAAATTTAGGTGATGCCGAATGGTTTATACATATTTTGTTTCCAAATGTAAGCCTTCTTTTTTATACTGCTCAAAATTTGAGATCTAGTGATGAAAATTGCATATGTTTTCCCCTGTCCTGCTCTAAATTTACATTTCTTGCTCCAGAAGTAATACTTTGCGGCTCCTAAATATGCTCCAAGTTGTATTTCGGCTGTTGCACCCCTTATCTTGATAAACAGCAGCTTTCAGTGACGCTGTGGTCAATAAGCAAACAAGTTTGATATTCGGACATTCTTTTCGCATTTCTTCTGGTGCCCCCTTAATCTAACACGCACCTACCAGTCTGACCAATACAACTGTTGGCGCATGACTAAGGAATCTCGTACACTACTCCTGTAACAGAAGGAATGGAGGAGCTTTTTTGTTTCTGACCACATTCAACTTTATCTTTGGTTTTGCCTTTGGCCGCGAGCTTAACAAGTGTGCAAGTGCTGCTCAGCTTCTTGAGAGCCGTACATACCACTGTCGCATCATATATGGATGCGACACTCTTAATTGTGCGCCATCTTGAGAACAAGTCTAACAAGTGTTGTGTATTTTCATGTACTATTAACAGCTTGTATCAACAAAGAACTTGAACGTAGGGCAGCAGGCTGAAGTGGCATTCATGATTTTTCTCACAGACTACGCATTTACTGAAATGTGTGATCCATCTCGCCATCTTTTCGCAGGATCTAGTGACCACATAATCTGCAAACCCCGCTGTTGAAAACCTCTGGCTCTGAGAATAAGCACTGCTCAATACCTTGTGCACACATGACTTGCACACAGTCTCCTGTACCAAAGACGCAGCAATTCCATCTTTGATCACTATGAAAATAGGCAAATGTGTAAGGCAAAAGAGGATATCGCGACCTGGGCCTGTACTGCCAACACACATGCATTGGTAAGGAGCGATACAGCTGCTCACATTGCGCATTTTTGATACATTTCCATTTTTTTCGCCAAGCTGCTTTAAAAGCAAAATAATCAAGAAAATCGCACCGAACTGCTCCGAGAGAGCTTCAAAAGCTAGAGTTTTGATGCCGACCTTAGCTTCAGTGGGAAAAAAATGGCGAGTTTGACTAATAAGACGCACCCAATTGTGTTTTTTTACACTTTCCATATTTCTGGTGGCAAAGGCTCTCATGGTCCTGCCATAATTTTTAAACTTTAGCAAATATGCGTGACTCCACCCAAAATGTGCTGCCGTGCATCGAGCTTGCTGCTTCTACTAGCAAGGCTGTGTGTTCTAGCGCCACTGTCGGCTAGCGAAAACCACGGAGTTGGGTGGCAAGCTTAGCGGGGTTGACTCTCCGGTTCTCTGTCATGCATAGCGGGTTCCTCCAGGCATTGTGGCTTTCATGTTGACGCTGCTGCATGCGGTCACCTACGAGTACGTGTTTGCTGTGAGCGAGTTGCTGTAAACGTGGAGATATTTTTTCCCTGCATCCGACGCGTCTCCCGAATGCTCTGGCACGTGCGCACGGGTTTCAAAATGGGTTCCGTGAGCGACAGAATATGTGCAACCTATTCCGGGTTTACACCCATTAGATACTAATTTATTTATACAGGCGAGTTCTCATTGCATTTTGATTTAAAAAAGTTATCGCAAGTGAAAATCCACACATCAATGTCTGCAGGTAGAGAGAAACACTTGGTTACATGCGAAGCCGCGGTGACAAAATGGGTGTTCAAACCATTGTAAACGATATTAACGGGCACCTTAGTGCTCTATTCGTGACCCATCACGCATCAGCAATCACTTGGCACAGTTTATATTAATGGCGATTAGCCACTGCTTCGTTTTGTAATCGAAATTTGCAACAAGTGTTAAAGAGGGGCCGCTGCATGCGTGCCGGCTCTTGGCTACACGAGCTTTTGGCTTTTCTCAATCAGTGTTTTCTTGGGTGGCAGTGTGACTTTGTTTTCTTTCTTTTCTTCTTTTTTGCAATAAAACTTTCCTCTCTATGATCAGCGGGCCCCGCCACGGTGGTCTAGTGGCTAAGGTACTCGGCTGCCGACCCGCAGGTCACGGGATCGAATCCCGGCTGCGGCGGCTGCATTTCCGATGAAGGCGGAAATGTTGTAGGCCTGTGTGCTCAGATTTGGGTGCGCGTTAAAGAACCCCAGGTGGTCTGAATTTCCAGAGCCCTCCACTACGTCGTCTCTCATAATCATATGGTGGTTTTGGAACAGTAAACCCCAGATATCAATCTATCATATCTAAGATCAGCGGTTTGTTTGCGTGGACAGGGATTTTTTCACCTGTGGTGCGCGAGCACTTTACGCTAGTCACGGAGCGGCACGGGCAGCAATCGCAAGTCGATGTATTATTGGGAGTTCTTCATCGATGGTGACAACCTATAGATTTTGGAAAAGTATAAAACCGGCCAACTTGTGCTATAATGATAGCGAGTGGTTGCTCATGTGGAGAGGCGTTATCAGTATCGCTCGCTTATCGCTTAGCGCCATATGCACATGCTTTACGAGATAGTCTACGCGGCAAGATTTCTTGGCTTTCGCGCTGCACTCTTGGAGCTTGTCCTGCATGACGTGGCCGCGAACGGCAGTGCAGCATGCTTTGTTTGTTAAAAGCTCTTGACGCTATTATGTCAGGCTTTTTTTTAGGGCAAACGACCACTGCTACGTCACTATAAGATTATTGTGCAATCACAATTTTAAATTTCTTTTTGAGTGCGATATGTGTTTTTTTAATGTTTCCGTAGAACCTAGCTTCGAACAAAACCTTTTCTAGATATTATTTCACGCGTTACGAGGGCTAGTTAGGTCACGTGTGTGGTGTGCAAAATGTAGTGCAGTTCATACCTAGCGATAACCTGTTCAAAACCATCCTTCAAAATGAAGATTGATTAATTTGTGGGGTTTAACGTTCCAAAACCATTATATGATTATGAGAGACGCCGTAGTGGAATGCACCGGAAATTTCGACCACCTAGGGTTCTTTACCGTTCACACAAATCTGAGCACCGCAGCCGAGAATCGAACCCGCGACCTGCGGGTCAGCAGCCGAGTACCTTAGCCACTAGACCACCACGGCGTGGCAACCTTCAAAATCTGTTTCAGTGGAATGTGTATTATAAGCCAATTAAAATAGACACTTGTGCCCCCACGTTGCTGAACAAGGGTATTTTTAAGCTCCCAGGACAACGTATTAAAAGTTTCTAACTGCTCCAAAATTGAAATTTGGCTGCTTCAAAACCTGCTCCCAACTTAGTTTCAGCCGTCTCAGCCCAGTTTGAGTGAAGTGTTGGCTTAAGGTCTAAAAACTGAAGGTTTCATTCCTGCGACAGTTCTGTCGTGAAGTGAAGTACGCTTCCATCCTCTTTAAAGTGACACTAAAGAGCAAAACAATTTTTTGCATATCAGTAACTCTAATTTCACTATCCCAGAAGCACCTCTCTTGCCGCGACATGCTCGGCAACGGAGAAAACATGTAAGAAGAAAACTTGGGTGGCAATTCCACTGAGGTTGCCGTGCCAAACACAGTGACGTACGAATTATTGAAGGCATCTACGTGGGGGGGGGGGGTCCCACATAGCTTCTACTCAATAAAATGACGTACATTGTGTTCAGTAGGTGCTGGATTTAGCATACAATGGTTGGAAAATTTCATTGAGCCAATTTCGCGAAAATACGAAAAAACACATTTTGAAATTTGCTACGTGATGCTCAAATGTAGGGGTGCAACAGCTGCGATAATTGCGCCAATTTGATAAAATCCTGCTTTTGTGCGCCGAGCTGTGCCAATATCATGAAATTTGCCAAAATTGCGCCACGCTACGCCAAAATGCCTGACCAGCCTTAAAATTTTCTTGTTTGCCCTAATTTCACCGAGAAATAGAGACCACTTTGGCCACTTGTAGTTTGCATCATCAATCTATGCGGGCAGACCCTAAGCCTAAACCGCAGTGTAAGACACTGCTCATTAGGTAAAGACACTCGCGAAACTCGGTCTACCAGATGAAGTAACAACGGCGCACGCCTGTCGGTCTGCTGACCGCAGCAGATATTTACCGGCGGGACGACGGAACTACAACACAAAAGATGTGTGGCCGTAGCCAGCAACACTTCGTTGGAAATATTAAATTTCTAGTCAGCAAGTTCGGCAATGACATGTTAGGAACCATTAGAAACTAAAGCTGGAACTGTACAAACTCTCCTCACATCGAGCTTGTACACTACCACCTTTAGTTCATGCCGTGACCACGTCAGTTGCCATATCAACGCCACATGTGATAGATATCTGGTGCCATTGCGTGGCCAACTGGCGCATGCCATTATTACCTTACCTGGTCAAACGCGCTTTGCAAATACCCAACCCCTTCATCCAAAAAAATGGAGGAGGGGGGGGGGGTGTTGTGGATCGAAAATTTCTTGGTCTTGTTCTAACCTGTGCAGAAACACTGCTTAAGCCACCTTCACCGCAATACATGGGTGGTCTGTGAAAATGCGTTAAAATACTTAGAAAGGGCTTATAGTTGTAGTCTATAGACACTGCACAGTTTGTTTAATGACTGATGTATGTATGTGCCACATATTTGTGAGAACTAATATGCTCGCTGATCTCTAAAAAAGTTACAGGCAAAATTATTTGAAGTACAATATTACATCTCTGCAGGTGTAAAAAATGAAAGAGTTCTTTTTTTTCAGTTTTAGGAATCTCATGGTCACCATCTTGGAAAATTGACATTTGAATTCTCAAACAATTTGACAGGCCTAGTGACTTCTAATGTGGACCTCATCATTGTTTGCTGAATGGGATGATTAAAGAAAATATTACTTTGTTGAATTAGCAGTGCTAGTATTCACCGCGCATGAATTAGGAAATGGTAAATGGCTTGCACATTTATAATAATATATTAAAATGTAAGCCATCTTTCTCAAGCTGCTCGAAATTCGGTCTTTTGTGGTTAAAAAATGAATAGTTTTTCGCTTGCAACCTGCTCCAAGTCTGAGTTTTAGTGCTCCAAAAGTAACATTTTGCTGCTCCGAAAATCGCTCAAAATTTTATTTCGGCTGTCGCACCCTAGCAAATGTTAAAGCACAAAATTTAACATTGAATTTTCGACTTGACTTTTATTCATTATTAATGAAATGATGACAGTGAAACTTCTAGCATTAGAGTTCTCAGACCACAGTTTGTTAATCTAAGTCAAGTCATTGTTTCTCTTTATTGTCCCAAGTATATCTACCTGTGGCCGGTCTGGAGGCGCACGCTCGCTTTCCTTACGGCCTGTGCATAGAAAGGAGGCTGTTCTTCTACCTATCGCTGCAATCTCGTTCCAAACTAACTCGCCGCGGTCCATTGGAAGAAAAGGCAAGCGCACTCAAATAATGCTCAGGTTCATTTCTACTGTCGCCTTCCTGGGGGTACCAATGCAATAGAAACATGGTAAGAAGGATATAGGACAACTCTTTCTGATACTTTAAGACAGGAGTAAATTGATAAGTATTCCATTTTGCACGCATGTACCGTTGTGCTTCGCGTTCAGAAGGCTCGGCCACATGATCCATCACTAACTGGCAGACGAAAAGACCGACAACCTAATATTTTTTTCTGAGAAAAATAGTTTTGGGAACGTTTACTTCGAATCCACATGCCAGCAGCCAGTGCCTATGAAACTGATAAATTTTGCACATTCTTGCTCAAGGTATCATATTTCGTGCTTTTTGAAATAAGTACTTCAAGAAGGTGAAAGTAAAAGCATAGTAGGGATGGTCACTATTTTTCACAAGTAGGCGTGAATAGCAATCGCAACAGCAGGAGTAATAGCAATATAAATAAGAATGTCAATGAAAATAATAATTGTTCAAAATGAAAACACAAAAGTTAGAAACATGAAAGAGCATGTAGTGATACAGTTTTGAAAAGTCGTAGTAAACAAAAACAAAAACACAACCCCAAGCCCCTACAATCCCAGATGCAATCTTGAGTGCCAATGAAAAAAATGTGAAACATTTTCATGTGCAATAAAGCTCGCCAGAGACGCAGGGTAACAATAAAGCTTTAGAGAATCAGAAAATGTCCTAATTAGTACTAGTAGTTCATAGCGCCTGAAGAAAAAAAAGTACTGTTGGCAAACCTTTGTCATGATTCTTTTTGCCGAAGTAGCGACATTGTTTCTAACCAGAAATGCTGTTATGTGGCGTTGTAAAAAAGCCAGACGGCATGTCATTTTGATCCGTTAACCTTTTATGCAATTATTGAGAAGAATACGGAGAAACTTTTCAAAAGTAATCCGCATCGACGCTTCTGCGTGAGCGTGACTCTTGTCCATTCTTACCGGACAGGCCAGTAGCAGTGAATCTTTAATGTATGGCTCAAGAATCAACTGTGATTGTCAAGAATTTTTGTTCGGGGAAGTGATTTCACTAATATGTTTATGAAGGATGCCATAGTGGAAGGCTTTGAGAATTTTCACCATGTGGAGTTTTTAACGTGCCCCTAAATGGTAAATACAACCACACAAGCCTCAAGCATTCCCGAATTCAGCAAATAGATTGTGTTCAAGCTTAAAAAAAAAGAGCTCTTTGTGCCAATGGATGTGCGTATTTATCACCCAATGCATGAGTGCCAAAAAATGCTGGCTGTGCCCACGCACACGTCTACTACTCTTACTGCTTCCTGCAAGTGGAAAAGTAATTGGCACGAGAAAGTGGCTGGAGACAGTTGATTTACAAAGCAACGCGTATGGGGCAAAATGGGTTTTACGGAGTTGGCTCTCGACGCCCTCATGCGGAGTGCGCTGTCACTGTATAAAAACAACAATATTTTACTCGCGGTGACTGCTTAGGCCATAAAAACACGGAGCGAGCGAGTGCCTATAGATCGGCCGTAATTTACCATCCATTCGTTAATACTGTTTCCTCACAATTGATCAGGTAATCGTGCATGTACCAAAATACATACTGCCAAACCATCTAATAATACTCTGCCGATTGATCTTGTTGGCATCACTTAAGAGAGCACGGAGACGAATATTCAATACTTAGGAATTGTTGTTCTATAGAAGACGATTGGTTTCAAGAAGAGAGTTTGTGTTGCGTTGGAAAGCATCCTATATTTTTTAATACTCTACCTTTAAAAGACACTTTCAGTTTCGATATCAAGTGGATGGCTTCCCTGTGACGTGACAAGGCAGTGTGACATTGCAGGAACTTGGCAATTCACTACGTACTAATGGCTGATAAGCGATCTGCTCGTGGTACATATTAACCATGAGTGCACTCTCCCTATTGACCATGACAGTGATTTCTGTGATTCAGGTTGCATGGAAACTCCGTTTGCAAACTCGAACGAACCTTGTTGACTCGTCACAATAATGTCCAGTCCATTGCTTGCCAATACTCTGCAACGAAAACTTTAAAATCAAAGTAACTATATCATGCACGCTGGCTGACTATTGCGTGGTAAGTGGTAATACTACTTGCATACTGAGAATACTAAAAATGTCTCTTTTGCGATGTCTCAAAACTGTCTCGGTACACCTTTAAAAAATTCTAAATCGAAAAACATTTTACGCGTATTAGTCAAGTACAATTTCTCAATCCAGGAAATACAACTTGTACCGCGAAACGACGCTTCGTAAGTGAGATAACGCGTGAAAGGAAAATGTGGGTGGAGATGCCGCCTTGATCTCGCATGAAACCACGTGGCATCATAAAATTCAAACGCGTTTATCGAGTCTTATGTGAACATTAATTCACCACAATTAAGTACACTGCTATCTGTCGGTGTGATGGACCTAAGATACGAAGTTTCAGAAATATTCATCAAGCCAATGTTGCGAAAATACAATACATTTCCAAATTTCAGCATCACGTAATTAAAAAATAAACTTCATCCCTAATTTTCTCCACTGATATTGAACTTGCAGCATGAGAGGTCTCCGTGTGCAGCGTGTCAGCCCAAACTGAGGCATTGGTTCTCTTCAGTGTACCTTTAAGAAAATATTGCCAACTGCTGGTGCAACACGAGTCACTGCAAACACTGCTTTGAAGCAATATTTGATTTTATTCAAGTAAACATCAGAGGTTCACTGGAATTTTAGTCCTATCACTTCACCGAACTCGGCGTTGTCATTGACCTCGTGTTCAAGCGACTTAACAGCAGTCATAAGTTCTTTTGGGGCATGGCGTAGCATTTTTATGATCCCTTTCTTGTGCCCAATTCAGGGGCTATCATATTTCTGGGGCAGAATGATCCGAAGACATGCAGTGAATTTAGCTTAGATGTCGAAAACCTGTACTACTGTGAAATGGGGTTACTTTGTGACAGATTTTTTGTGTTTTTTTCCTTGCTGGAGAATCGTCAACATAAAGGCAAATGAATAATGAGGGAACGTTTAAAAAACTTTCTCTCGAACAACGAATTGTTCTACTGATCCGCATTTTCAATGCAAATGGTTCTATTGAGGTGGGAGGTGAGGTGGGGCAAATGACTCTACATCGTGTGGGGCAGGTTCGTGACAACGTTGTTGTTGACTGAATATGATTGGGAAAAAAGGCTAGCATCAAAGGCTGAAATCAAAACTTCATTTGAGTTATCTACAACTGGTTTCTGTTCTAGCAACCTCAGAGTTGTATGAAAATTTGTTCATACATGTACCTCCTCAATCAAGATGTTTTACCTCCAAGATAGCTTGTTTGCCTAGTGAAATCATTCGAGTACAAGGCTGCGTCTTCACAGTCCGGCCATCTCCAGTTCTTTAGGGTCCTCCCCGTGGTGCTGATTGATATGTGGGGTTTAACGTCCCAAAACCACCATATGATTATGAGAGACGCTGTAGTAGAGGGCTCCGGAAACTTAGACCACCTGGATTTTTTAGCGTGCACCCAAATCTGAGTACATGGGCCTACAACATTTGCGCCTTTATCGGAAATGCAGCCACCGCAGCCGGGATCTGAGCCCACGACCTGTGGGTCAGCAGCCGAGTACCTTAGCCACTAGACCACCGCGGCGGGGCTCCCCATACAGTGCTGATGATGTGCCTATCAGGTTTGAATTCTGTCGCTCACCCCAAGTAAAGGGGTCGTTCAAACTTTGCTATGTCGCAATTATCCTTTTCGAAGGTTGTTTTCTCTGAAACCCGCACCATCGAATCCCTAATGTTGCTAGTATAGGAAACCAGCACTGGAGTTTTCACGGCCACCCTGGCTGTGAGAGTGCGCACATCTCAGCTGCTCCCGCAGAGGAGAGTGGCGGATGGCAGAGACGGTGCGTGCGCGCATCGCTGTAACAGAACCAAAGAAGTGGCTACTTAGGCTGGTTGGTATTGTATTTTTTAGAGAACTATATACTTCCTTAGGGCGCAGAGAATGTTTCATAGGGAAGATATAGCAGAGAGATAGGACAGAGCGCACACTTAGAGCCACTTTTATTGCACAGATGGCGGGAATATATATACGGTCAATATAGCGAGGAGATCACACACAAAAGAAAGGACAAAGGACGGCTCATGCGCCAGACCACCTTATTCCAATCTCAAAATGACAACTTAACTGAAAAGGTACCTGTGAATCTGTCGAATAATAAATACAGGTACATTTTCAGTTAAGTTGTCTTTTCAAGACTAGAATATGGTGGTCTGGCGCATGCGCCATCGTTTGTTTTTTCTTCTGTGCGTGATTTCCTTGCCCTTTTGACCGTATATATATTCCCGCCATTTGTGCAATAAAATTGGACGTAATTGTGCGCTCTGTCTTATCTCTCTGCTATATTTTCCTTCTGAAACGTTCCCTGCGCACGAAAGAAATATATTTATCTCAAAAAAAAAACGAAAGGGTGCCAGCGGTACTGCTGCGTATTTAAGTGCAATAATATGTAAAAAGGAGGACGTACAGAGGAAAGGGAGAACGTAGAAAGAGGAGGCAGCGTTGCATCCAAGCGGTCAGCCGAGCAAAACTCTGCTCTTCGTCTTCTTTCTAGTGCTGTCGGGCTCGTTTCGAAACAGGATGGCACGTGTCTGCTATATTTATTCGATAGTGAAGACAGCCACTAGTGGAAGCCAGGGCAAAACAGTCGAGTTTAAATGGTGTTTTGCTGGAAATGAAACGAGCATAATATGCAACAAACGGCATTGTAACTTTTTTTATCGAGTCCGCTGAGCGTTGAGTAGTGAACTTCAAGACTAACAAAGTTTCCATGCGTCCATTCATTTGACCATCACTACCAAACTCTATATGATGCCACTGCGTGTAGTGAACGTAACGATAGGCAGGTAGTCTTTTTTTTAATGAGTTGCGTGTAAAGGAAAGCTGCCTTGTCCACAACACGTGTGCAGAGATACGATCATACGCCCCTGGGCTGTTCTAAAGGATACTCTCGCGGTGAAAGCTCGCTGCTGAAGTGCCTCTGTTTAACTTAATTTGTGCAAAAGACAGAGTTCTTGTTACAAACAACGGAGCAGATTACTCAAAGCTTAGCTTTATGGAGCCAGCCAATTCAGTAAGCATTTTTCTCACTTGCTGCCGTGGCGAAGTAACATCGGAGTTTATGCGTTGCTAGAGAAGTATCAAATGTCTTCGATGTTTATTTGTTGTTTAGTTCACCTAACACGCAGTTTGAGGTTTTTTCGCTTGCCTGAGTCGGCGCCTAAAATGAACATGTCTGTTCAACATCGATAATTGCTAGGCTTTAATGTGCCAACAAGATATTTTGAGGTACGTTGTAGTGTGCGTACTAAGGTTGTGACCACTTGTGGTTCTCCAATGCGCACATAGCTTTTGCTTCACGGGTGTTCTTTTTATATTTCGTCCCCATCTAAATTCAGCCATTATGGTCGAAGATCCATCCCGTGCTATCAAGCACAAAACCGCGACACCACCAGTGCTAGGCTGTCACAGTGATTTGCTTGATCAATGTCCTCGTACATAAAACCGCAGACAAAATGTACATATGCCGCCAGAAAAAAAAGTGATGCCGCAGGCACTACTCATTTGTTTTTTTTTTTCACTATAAAAGTGCGCAGTGTAGTATCGTCGCCGCATGGGCATATAAGCCAGTACTACCGTAGCACTAAATCACAACCAGAAAATGATCACGAGGGAGTTGCCATCAGTGCACAACACTGTCTCTTTTATGCCACATGCATATATGCAGTCCACTTTGCAGAGCTTCCTTCCGTTTTCAAGTGCTATTTATGTGAGAGTAGCATTCAGACAGTTTTTTGAAACCACAGTTCAGTATTACTGGCGGAATTGCTTTTAGAGCTGTTCTTTTCAAGATGAATCATGGCAGCGCCACAAGCGCATGCTCTCCCTGCAGATGGTTGTCGAGGCGCGAATGGCTGAATTGTGTCGTGACTCTCTGCCAAGTGCTGTTTTTTGGCGAGCCACCTATCCAGTCCTGGTCTCCTAGAAAAGGAAAACTACGGATCAATGCAAGTCTCAAAAGACGTGAAATTTCGGAGCTTTATTTAATGCGAAAAGAACAACAAAGAAAACCACATCAGCACATCTTTCATAGCATTTGCAGATGCCTTTTTGGAATAATACAGGAGTCTTCCAATAATCCATAAGTGTCAGTGCTGAAATTGGGTTTGCATAGATTCTTTTATCTTGTGATACCTATCTGGTGGTCAGTCATCCTCTTGTGCAGTATTAGCTGATGTGTGCCCAAGAATAATCCAGAGTTGAAAGTTCGTGCGGTCGTGTGTCTTGTTGTCCTCTTATAAATTTATACAGCCATAAGCTATAGCTGCAGACGTGTTCACCTGGCTTGCAACACTGTAAGTTATGTTTAAAAATCATGAAATACTTTGTGTTTATTTGTAAATTAGTCAAACAAGCTTGTTTTAATCAACTTTATTTGAAACCTATTCCTAAATATTTCGGTCCGTGCCAGATTGTTTTGCACAATGACTGTTGAAGTATTTGTTCATTTCTTTTCATAGTAGCCACAAGGCATTTGATCTGGATAGTACATTATAACGTCTGCTGTCATTGGTTTTCATTGTTTTAGCTTGCGTACAAGTTGTACTGCAGTGCTTAGAAGTTACTTTGAGGTGTCTATTTCTATTCACGTATGCAGGTGTTTGGAAAAGCTCACCGTTTCATCAAGACGTGGCTGTTGAAGTTTGTTGGCCTCGATGGGGGTTAGAAAAGGCACTTCACAGATGTGTTCATAGATTTTCAGCCTGATCGCTGATGCCCCTCAGAGCAGGGATCTGCGACAGCTTGTGATGGTTGGTTTCCTGCCTAATCTCTGCTTGCAAGACCCTGGGTAGCCCACTGTCATTGCCTCGTCTCCTTCTGCAGCCTCTGAATCATCGCCCCACTTCTGCTGCCCTGGCCAGCTCTATGCCGATAAAGACTTACTGAACACACCTCCTAGTTTGGGCTGCATTACTGAACCGCAGTAATTTGAAAAGCTGTACTGAAAAATAAATGGTTTAAGTTGGTGTATTAAAAAATAAAGTTACAAAAATTGTGGTCTGGTATTCCTATTTATAGATTACTTGTGTGCGGAATATTTGCACCGAGCAGTTGTTTTAGATAATAATTTTTAGCCTATATTTGATGGAACAACTTACGTTACGATTTCTCGCCAAACTGAGGAGGAATGTGTTGAGAAAACTAGACAGTAACTAGACTTGTGTAGTATTATGCTCTACATGTGGGGAGGGTAATAGGCAATGCAAGAAAAAAGGCAAAAATGAACGATTTAGTGGAATCGTGTAGTGTTTCTGCACTAGTCATCTAGTGGTCAGTCGCCTTGAAGTATACTACACCACGAAGGTCGTACGGGGCTGCTATAAGCTGCTAGGGGAAGTTCTGGGGGCGTAATGTAAAGTCCACCGGCTAAGAATGCCAGTAGTAAAAATCCCATTATAGTAATGGTAGAGTATTGGCAAGTAAATGGTAGCCAATATTCGTCGTAAGGCGAATTCTGGCGTAATAACAGCATTTCATTGGCAACAAATTTGCACAAGAATGGTCCTATGCTGGATGTATGCTGGCAACTACTTCCGTGAAAGGACAGGCCTTCTTTGGCTTGTGTACGTGGGCCGGCGTTGGCTGGATATTGGCAAATAAACGGAACAACGTCGGCCCCAGGTTGGCTTGAACATCGGTCCTACATCGGTAGAAGTTCCACTTGGTCGAGATGTCTACTTTAGGTCAATATTGCGGCTGACGTTAGCCGATATGGGTCCAAGATTGGTCTAACGCCAGTGTGCTGCCTGGGTACCAACTCCAAAAGCCAAGGAGCAAATTTCGTTGTAACAGATACAGAAGGAACCGCCTGCAGCAGCAATATTCTCAATCATGGCTAAGCACTCTCGGTCACAAGAGATTCTCACATTGTGGTCTTGAAATTTCCGTTCCTTCAAAAACAACTATTGCTCTCTAAAACAATTCGTCCTTACAGCATTGGTCCGGCGTGATGTAATCTGCTTTTAGAAAGCTGGCAAGGGCTCGAAGACACTCACAGGCTATCGCTTGTTATCAGACACAGTTGATCCCAGAGTCGCCTTTCTGGTAAAGAAAGACTTGGCAATTACATATGATAGCCACTCCTCTCCAGAAATTGCCTCACAAACGCTCGCAGTATTGCCAGGAACGAAAGCGTGTCTCAAAGTAGTTACTTGCATTGCATAGAGTCCACCTCAGGCGCGCTCGGCGGACTTCAAAACACTAATACGCACACCTAATAACAACATAACCGGCGAAGATTGCTTATTTTTTCTTGGTGACTTCAAAGCGTGGAGCCCTACCTGGGGCTATAGATTAGACCATCCGAAAGGGACCAAGGTGTTGGAAGCAAGCCAACACTACAACTTGGAGTTGCTTACCCCACCTCTGGTATGCCAACCAGACTTGCGAATAGCGTCAAAGAAGACACCACTCCTGAGCTTGCTTTTACCAACAAAATGCGGCAAGTGCACTAGAACAACCTCGGGGAAACCTTCCCAAGTCACCATTACATAACGCAAACCTATTGCAGCTCCACCCGCATTAGACAGCCACAGGAAAAAACGAAGTTAACAGACTGGAAGAAATATCGCGAAGCGCATGAAAGCAGACTCCACAAACCCAGAACAGCACAAGAGTGGGGAGAATCCATCACTGAAACTCATGCTCAATTTACCAAGACGTATCAAAGCATAGTGGATAGACTGGCAATGGACAATCACCTAGCACACAAGTCGAAGGCCCGACGAGGACTCCTTAAACGCTGGAAACGCGAAAGGCTTAATCGCGAACTGAAGAAGCGGATCTGCCATCTAACTGATGACGACAACTTTGATGCTACAGAGCTCACACAAAGCAATAGGCTAACTTTCTGTGATTCACTCAAAGGCACTTTAGGAAGCAAAAAAAAAAACCTGGGCTATGTTGCGCACAAGTATACATCCTGCTAGCACGAGAACTGAAACGACGAGTACATTTACAAAACTAACCGCTGGATATAACGGGAGCACCGACCAACTTATCGACGAGCTTACAAAAAGATATATCGGCCGCGCCGGGCCTTCGACCATGAGCAATATAGCTGTACGACAATACACGGGGTCCCCCAATTGCATTCTAGACGCTCCAATCATGGTCAAGGAGCTCTATTGAGCCGCTCAGAGCTTTCTAAGAAATGCTTCTCTGGGCCCTGATGGTGTCACCAGTGCCATGATAATGAATCTTGACAGAGGAACACTACAAAATCTCACAGACTATAACAGCGTAGTTTGGATGCCAGAAGAACTACTTGCACCTTGGAAATGGCTAATATAGTTCCTATACCCAAACCACGCAAACCCAAAACACTCAATAACCTTCGTCATATTTCGCTGAGTTCGTGTTTGGGGAAGCTGTTCGTAAAGGGCGTCCTGCAGCAACTTGAAAGGCATGTTGAGGAACAGCAGCTCATGCTAAATATCATGTTCGGCTTCCGCAGAGGAGCCTCGGCACACGACATCTTGCTTATACTAAAGGAGTAAGTATTCAATCCACCCTCCGGCAGCCTTGACAACATAGTCTTGGCATTGGATGTGCACAAAGTGTTTGACACTGTCTCTCACGAAACGATATTGCAAGGATTGGAAGATATTGGATGTGGCCAACGTGTTTATCACTACGTTTAAACATTTCTGCGTAATTGCACTGCTACTCTCGCATTGGGTTCACTCAAATTCAACCCCTTCAGTATGCTCAATCGAGGCACACCGCAAGGCTATGTATTGTCTCCCTTTGTTTTTAACGTCGGGCTTCGCAAGCTGGCCATAGTGCTCACTCATAAACCCCGCCTTGGCTTTGCTACGTATGCAGACGATATAGCCCTTTAGACTACCCAAGGGTCCTACGAAGAGCGCCAGGATACCCTGCAAACTGTCTTGAGTATAGTTAAGGCTTTCTAGAAAACGCCGGGATGAAGTGCGCACCGGTGAAGTCAGAATACATTCACATACGTTCATGTAAGTCGCGGTCTTGCCGAGCACCTGAGTTAGCACCCTTCAAAATCTCGGCATGCACATTCAGGAAGCAATGAACGTCAAGGTTGCTTAATAAGTTGAAGCATACAGTAAAAAGCCTGACGGGACTCATCAGAAGAATCTCCGGAGAAAATAACAGCATGACTGAAGGCGACACGCTGAGGCTTGTGCAAGCACTTGCTCTGAGTAGGCTTACCTATGCTCTCCCATACCAGACAACCCGGAAAACTGAGCAGGAGCAAGCCAACATATTATTTTAACTTGCGACTAAAGCAGTCCTTAGACTAGTTACCAGTACACGCACAGAACACCTGCTGGAACTGGGGTTGCATAACACCTTCGAGGAGCTGGCAACTTCCACGCTCATCTCCCACCGAGAAAGACTCCGCGGCACACCACAAAGGAAATTTTTCTTTTAAAGACTCCGATATCCTGTCTCACCGCAATATTTTTTCTGAAGCCACCAACCTACTACCATAAAATCTCAGGCAGCGCATCATGACACAGCCCAGCCCTCAAAATATGCATCCGCACCACCATATAGGACGCCGAAAAGTTCAAGTACAGAGGCTGCAGCGACTGAAGAATTGTCCTGACATTTATTGTGCAGATGTCTGTCTCAACCCTAAGCAGCAGGGGCAATCTCACGCTTTTGCTCTCGCTGTAGTCAACCAGGATAAACTTGTCAACTTCGCGTCCATACGTAACTAAACCTCCGCGTCATCTGAGGCAAGTGTCATTGCTCACGCCATTCAGATGGTAGACAAACAGGGTATCTCTTCTTACGTTGTTTTAGACTCTCAGACAGCTTGTGTCATGTATCTCAAGGGCATACTACCTACGAAGGCCATCTAACTGTTGGGGAACCAAATCCTCTTTGATCATGGGTCGGTCAGGTGTCCGGCCCATACGAGCCAGGCAATGAACTTGTTCATTGCAAAGCTCGAGTATTCAGTGGCCGAGCCCCACTACCACCCGCTGCTGTAGAGAATACAGATGAAGTAGTGACACGGCTCGGAAGCTTAGAGAAACAAAGATTAGATCGCCGCATCAGGGCACCTCCCCATAGGGACCTCGATAGACATCAAGCTTAGGACTGGGGCTGCCTAAAGGCTGATTGATATGTGGGGTTTAACGTCCCAAAACCACTATATGATTATGAGAGACGCCGTAGTGGAGGGCTCCGGAAATTTAGACCACCTGGGGTTCTTTAACGTGCACCCAAATCTGAGCACACGGGCCTACGACATTTCCGCCTCCATCGGAAACGCAGCCGCCGCAGCCGGGATTCGAACCCGCGCCCTGCGGGTCAGCAGCCGAGTACCTTAGCCACTAGACCACCGCGGCGGGGCAGCCGCCTAAAGGCTACTACATTCCCAAATCTGCATAGGCTTCACATGATGTACCCGGCAAAATATCTCTATGCGCGCACGTGGTGTGGAGATACTCCTACACTAATAAATATTACGTACAACATTCCAAAGGACCTGTCACAGTCGACATAGGACATACGCACCCCATACATACGTGGTCGTGGGAGGCGCGACTCACCTAACGGACCCTGGGAAGCCAATTAGCGAACCTTGGTCAGGCTGACCGAGTCGCTATAGCCAGTGGAGACTTTCACGATGAATCACTTTTTTTAATAATTGTTGTTTCTCTCTCTCTCTCTCTCCGCGCCCACACCAAGACGCCGCTCCGCCGAACTTCCGGCGCCAGACGCTGCCGCCGCCACCACCACCGGCGCCCTACTTTTCTTCTATCGGCCAGCGCCTCAAATCAAGAAAAACGAACGTTTCGCGCACTCCTGACAACCGCCCACTATTCTAACACTGCAGGGAGGCCGGCCACACCTATCGCCACTGCCAGTACCGACATATCAGGCTCTGGGGATTCGCCAACAGTTGATCGACGGCCGACGCTCTGCCCGCCGCTATCAGTGTGTCAGTGTCTTCTTTATGATGCGGGCTTTGCTCATGGCTAAAAGGGAATGTTTGGTACATGAGCCGGGAAGCACCGCCACCAGATGTCACGGTGTCATGGACGACTTGTCCAAATGAAAAGTGTTTATTTAATTGGTCGAACTTGTGGCCACCTAAAAGAATTGTCAGATTACAGAAAGACACTGGCTTACTGATAGCTGTGGGCAGTGTGTCGGCTATTGATTACCTGACAAGCGGCGAAGCGTGTGGTATTTATACCCTTGCCATCGACTATGCTAGCGTTATCGCTAGCGGCGACATAGGTTCCCCAATAATCTGTGACGTTTTCGAAGTGGGCGTAATCTTAAAAAAAATTATCTACTAAAGCCTCGAAGATTCTTGAACACCACAGGCGTGGGTTGTGCTGAACATAGTGTACCAGGGTGACAACGAATCTTGAGGAAATGAACGTGGCAATATGTTCCTACGCTTGATGCCGCAAGTCAAATGCGGCCCGACCAACTTGTTTCTAACTCTTTGCAACCTCCTTGCCAGAACTTTCATGAACACTTTAAAATCCACGTTTGTTAGCATGATTGACCGGTATCCTGTCACTTTGCGTAAAACGTGTTGCTCTTTTCCTTTAGCATTCGGCACTGAGTGCGTACGATTAAACAATAGAGGCACAGTTCCTCGTAATAAAGACTTCAAAAAAAAACCTCCTGCAATGCTGTGGCCATCTCCTTCTTGAACGCCATGTAAAAGGCGGCTTTATGTCATCTGGACCATGCGACTTGCCCGTGCGAAGATCTTTGATAGCCCTTTTGATTTTTCCTGTACTAATAGACATTTATAATGGATTTGTGCATTCGGCAGTAGGTGCTGGCATTTCTATCAAGAATTCATCTACAAAACCCGGCTTATTTGGCTCACGATAAGCAAACAATTCTTGATAGTAGCTTTCAAAAGCTTTCATGATATCTTTATGTCCTCACAATATTTTACCATTTGATTCTATCTCTATATTCGTTGACGACCTGAGAATGAATATAGGCTCCAACCACGGGGCCCGATTGCCCTCATTTTCCATGCCTCCACGCTACAAAAAAAAATAATTCCCAATTTGTTGCTATAATTCGCACGCATGCAATTATTATCTTACAATACTTAATGGGTGTTGAAATACAGAATCCGAAGCTCGACAAACAAACGTGAGAAGGCGCAGACTTCCGCATCAGTTTAGCAATTAATCTGTTGTTTATTCGCACCCCCGCCCCCCTGCGCTCACTTTGGAGTCTACGATGAAGCAATGAACATCTCTCGAAAGCAATATTTCTGCGTGGTACCTAAGGTTATAACACGGTTGTACTAAACACACAATACCACATTTAACGTATAGGTAAAAGTAGAAAATTTTTCTTTTGCGGTTTCACAAAATGAAACAGGGGCAATAATCACCTTTCATAAGGTTGTTTACAATTTTTAACGAAACTTTCGCTGACAGGTTTTTTTTTGCCCTCTTCTGTAAGTATGGAAACTATGACTCAAAGCGAAGGATGGAGAAGCGATCTGAGATCAAGTTTGCGAATTTTGATTGTTGTGCTGCCATAAATACCAAATGTGCGTTTCGCGCCACCGGGCTTGTCGTCGTGTTCGAGGTAAACGCCGATGTTTTATTCGATATCTGCTTTTGTTGAAATAAAAGCGCGTAGCAGAAATTGTGCTTATTAGTGGAGAACATCGCATACGTTGTCATTAAGGGAATGGCCAAGGTGATTTACGTGACTTAAGTGGCATCGACAAAAGTCCGTAGGTGAAGTTTTTTTTTCTTGCTTCGAAAACTTGCACTCCATAGTGCTGCCATCACCTTGGCAGCCCTTCAATACTCAACATTTTCAAATCAGGGTCCAGTTTCGCTGCAACTGGAGCCACTACCTTCAATAAATGTGTCCGTGCGAATGTGTTTATCAATTTACGCCTTTTTTAACTATTAATGAATATGAGCTATTTTTATTCTTTGACCACTGCATCAAATCTTGTGTGAATATGAGCTATAAACATTTTTGGTGACTGCATCGGATCTTGCAATTACTTCTACATCCTGTACAATGCCTACGTGAACACACAAAATGAAGTGTATTTAACTTTTCGTTTCACCATTACGGCTTTGTCATGTCGACTTACGGCTAGCCTGTTTTCTGAAGAATGTATTGAAGATCCGCAAATAATTATGTTTTGCGAACTCTACCAATACCTCCCCTCTGGAATATTTAGAGTCGATGTCATATCCCTTAATGCATGGTCTCCGACTTCTTTCTTGCCTACTATGACATTAAAATCGCCCATCAGAGTAGTATACTATGTCTTTGCATTATTAATAGCTGACTCCACGTCTTCATAGAAGTGTTTTACCAAATGATCATCATGATGTGATGTAGCTGCGTAGGCTTGTACCGCCTTCATCTTGTACATTTTGTTAAACTTAATTATTATATTTGCACCCTCTTATAATGCTATAGTATTCCTCTATGTTACTAGCGATATTCTTGTGTATGAGAACCCCCACCCCCACCCCTACGTCTTTTCTCTCAACTAATCCACGGTAGCATAGGGCGGGGTTATTTTTCAGCACTGTACAGGCCTCACGTCTCCTCCTAACTTTGTTCAGCCCTATTACATCCCACTTATCATCATCTCATTCCTCAAATAGCACAGTTAGACTAGCCTTACTAGATAGTGTTCTAGCATTGAATGTGGCTAAGTTCATATTCTAAAGGTGGACTGTCCGGACCTCGAGATTCTTAGCTCACCTCACTGCCTCGCAGGTATCAGCGCCACCTTTGAGCCATTAGTTGCTTCGCAGCCACTCAAGACTAACGGCCAAGTGCTAATTGCTGTAGTGAAAGTGTAGACGAAAACTTAGTCAGAACTGAACAGCTGCAGCAGAGAAAACGTGCAGCAAAGAAAACTCGGGTAGCTTCATGGCATACTGAACCCGTCATGAAGGCTCATGCGGTCGCTCGCGAGTCTATGTAGGTAGCTGTGCGCTTGGTGGTAGCAAGAGCTAGTGCTACCGCAACCTGTTCAGCGCTATCGGCGTTCGCGTGTAACAAAATCAGTGACGACAAACGGTCGCCTTTAAGGGTGGCGACCACCGACACAGAGCGATCCGAGTTGCCGTACTGCACTGCACCTACGAGACCAAGTGATCATCTATAGCGGCGGCAGTACTGTGTAGGGCTCACGCTAGTGCGTGCCTTCTTCCTACATTATGCGCGAGGTGCATGTTTCAGGGTATCGGGCATACTGTGAATTTAGCGCGCAACTCCACGGAGAGCTGGCACTGCCATAATTAGGTAACGGGAGAATCAAGCCCAAGGTGTTGAAATAATTGTCGCCCAACTTCTGTGGAAGACAGTCTTGCAAGCTGGGATAATTTCTGTGCGATGCAGTCGAAGTTGTTGTGCATACGTAACTCATTTATCTTTACCGAGCGGGTTTTTCCTCGTATCCCAAGGACCTGTTCAGCACACCAATGAATGATTACGTCCAGACGGTTCTCGCTCTTTTCTACCATAGGTGGGCGGGGGCTACGTAGTTGGTGTGACTTATAAATAAACGCATGGAAAAGCCTTTGGAGATTCTCCTCAAACAGTCCGCGACGTTTATTGGTCACTGTATTGATGAGTTTTGCTATTTCTTTGCCTTTTTTCGAGATGCGTGTCACGCTGGCGGCGTTACTACCATTAGCTTGCATAATCTTGCCCACAATTCGTCCCTGCCCTAGCGTTGAAATGGGTGAACCGTCTGCCGTATGAAGGTTGATTTCGAAGTAGACGTCTTTATGTGTCTTGTATTAGGGGCGATAAAGTAATAACTCCGATTTTTTCACTGATAGGGAGAGACCAGCTTTCTGTAGAAACGCTTGTACTTGCATCTTGCAGTCTTTCTTCGAAGTAGCCGTCATTGCCCCCGTACCCCAAATTGTAATGTCATCGGCGTAGAAGGTATGCCCAATGCCAGCGATTTGTGAAAGTTGCCGCGAAAGTGGGCGCATCGAGAGATAGAATAAGAGCGGAGAGATAATGGCCCCGTGGGGTGTGCCTCTCGGCCCTAGGATAAATTGCTGTGAGCCCTATGATTCTACCTGCAAGGTAGATATTCAGTCGTGAAGAAACGAGCTAACATAGCTGTAAACGCGTGCTCCTAGTCAAGCCTCCTTAATAGAGACAAAAATGTGTGAGTGCTTTATTCGTTCGAAGGCTTTCTGAAGATCGAGTGCTAAGATGGCTCTCGTGTCTCTGGTGGCTTTGTCCAGAAGCTCCTGTTTTATCATCATCCTGGCGTCCTGTGTGGACAATGATGAACGGAAGCAGATTTGATTGAATGGTAGTATTTGTCGCTCATCGATGGATTTGGTGACTCGTTTGAGGACGACATGCTCAGCCATTTACCCACAAAGAACGCGAGCGGGATGCGCCGAAGTGAGCTGAGGCTTGGTGTTTGCCCTGCTTGGGGATTTGAATGACAGCCAACTCCCGCAATTCAAGGGGCACGTGGGCTGTTCTCAGATTTTGTTATTTTGTTATTGCGTTATCATGAGATGCGTGTCTTGTAAGAACATAACTGCATGCCATAGTCAAGGCGCCAATACAAACACTTCGACGTCGGCGTCTGATTCGTCGCGTCACGCTGGCGTTGCAGGCGGCGGTCCTGCCATATGCTCGCAGGCACGCGCTGCGTTGCTTTGACGCATGCACATTTCAGCGCGTACAGCGTCCCTTCGTCGCGAAAAAAGGCTGAAGCGGTGCTGTCTAGGTAACGCATTAGAGCCAAATGCAGCATGTCGCAAGACGCGTCTGTTGCCGTCGCGCCGCGACGACGGACGCTGGTCGCTCCGATCGCGCTTGGCGTCAGACTGCAGAGTGCTCGCATTTTGCTTAAGTAGCGTCGCTCTGCCCAGCGTGCGCGCTCGTCAACGTAAACATTTGAGTATATCGGGCCCTTCAGGACGCAATCGAGGCCGTTTTACTAGCTCTACATATACCAAGTTTTGTGTTACGTGACTTCAATAGATTTCGAAGGTATAAGACTGATGCAAACATGATAGTCATGAGACGCGTGTCATGTAAGAGCATGAACACATACCACGCTCATAGCGTGCTCGCGGCCGTTTCGCTAGCTCCACATATACTAACTTTTGCATCACGTGACGTGAATAGATGATGAAGGTACACGACACATCCAAACATGATATTCATGACACGGAAGTCGTGTACGGCATAATGTACCTCCACCTCGTAACGTTGTGGTGATTTGAAAGTGGCATATCAACCTTCGTCATTCGTGCTTCGCATACCGTTGATTCCCACTGTACGTGGGATCTGCCGTTTTAGGGGCGAAACTTCTTAAAGCGGCACCCGTTCGTCCCTCGTACTACGTAACATGTCTTACGCTTTGAACTCCAAGGGAGTGCCGGTTGGAAATTTCTTCTGTGCGTTGTTGAACAATAAAAAATCGCAGCGTTCACGTTAACTAAAAGCCAAATTCTTCTGTCTCTCATTCCCCATTAGCAGCCGTTAGCATGTTCCAGTAGGAAACGTTAGTAGAAGTAGAAGTGTAAGTGTTAGCTAAAAGCCGACTTCTGCTGTCTCCCATTCCCAGTAGCAGCCATTGTTTACCTCCGTGAATAATGTTCAAAACGCCGTTGATTCAAGAAAAAAAAAAACAACGAAAGACGCCAGATGTTTTCTAAAAGCAAAACGAAAAGACGCCAGATGTTTATAAAGCAAAACAAAAAGACGCCAGCTACTTAACGAAAGACGCCAGGTGTTTTCTAAAGCAATGGTTTTATAATCAAAACCATATCGCGATACAGGTTTGCAGTTGACGATGCTCGTTGCTTTCGGTGTGTGCTCGTATGAATAAGGATGCCGAAAGTAGAATAAACTTTTTCTAAACACATATATCATGAACTCGAGGTGGTTAAAGGTGGGAAATAGACCCGAAGCGCAAGCCATAAGAAAGTGTGCCACCTCTCGTTTAGTCCTTAAAATCTCCGCTGGATGGCGGTGCTTCTATATGGGGAATAGGGAGCCTACATGAACGGCCATTTTTAGAGTGATGTTAGCCTTTGACCCACTACATGCCGCCAACGCACCGCCGCCCGCCAAAACACAATGTTGCCAGACAGCAACGCCGCGCTGTCGCCCCATCTTGGTGCCCGCACTGCGTCTACGCCCGGTTGCGTTTAGTTCTCAATAATACGGCGTCGAACGTTGCGGTAGCGTGTTGAACGCTGCTGGTGAAGCCTTAGAATGCCTGGATGCTGCGTACCGCTCTGCACTAACCACAACAGAAAGGGGGTGCGAATGTTCCGCTTCCCAGCGAGCCCTGGCCGACAACAACTATGGCTGGCTCAAGTGAAGCGAGACGGCTGTGAGCCCACCAGTGCGTCTCGTATTTGCTCTGTGAGTACTGCGTATTTCGTTCACTGTTTTTTCCTGCGGCACACGTATATGTGTTTCGCGGTGTTCGCGAATGAGTAGATAACCGAAATTGTCGTTGCTGCGTCCACGCATTGCGAGTAGGAAGCCCACAAACGGGACGCGTCCGCGCGTTCGTACGGAGACGCGCTCGCTAGTCTGAGCTGTTGCCACGCTTGCGTTTGTGTCAGCGTAGCCTCAGTATTATGTCGCAAGTGTTTGTGTGTGGGCTGCGAATTTCTTCGTGCGCTCACTTTGAGAACTGGGTCGCTTACACGACCCTGAGAACCGCCGCTGTCAAAAGGCCAGGTGTTGTGTGTTGTTACAAGGGCTGGGCACCGACGCCGTACGTAGGTATACATGCTCGGTCGCCTCCCTACAATAATGCTGAATGTTGTCACACGGTCGGCTCCTTTTTGTGGCGCCGTACTTCGCGTAGCTGGAGGGAGCGGTGGCTGGCTCCAAAATGGCGGCGCACAGAAAACTAAGCTGAATTTGGTGGAAGCTGGCAACAGCGTGCCCCGTTGCCCGCTGGTTTTGGCTGAGTTTTTTGAAGGCACTTATTAAGATGTCTCCACCCTAAAAACGGCCGTTCATGTTGGCTCCCTAATGGGGATTATATGATGAAAAGATCTGAGATGGTGGTACTTGGAGCGTTCAATAGATGGACGAACGGACAAACAGACAGATGCATGGATGGACGCATGAACGGACGTAGGGGTGGATGCATGGAAGAACCCAGAGCGGACGCACGAGCGGACGCAAGAACAGACGCACGCACGGACGGGCGGATGGACGCATGAACGGTCACACAGACGGACGCATGGACGGACGGAAGCAAGAACGAATGGACGGACGAATGCTTCGCCCCACTTTCCATCATTCACTCCGTGGATATGCTGCCAATTTTTTTAATGGGGGTGATTTCTGCGACGAAAACTCGCTCAACTATTGCGGTTGAGTTTGCTTTAGTTAGCTGTTCATCCTCCATGTTTTCAGTTGCCCTGCGTTTCGCGGTGCAACTCATGGTTACTGCATTATAAGGAGCTGAAGCTGCAGCGGACACGGCGGGTGCTGGTCCACCGACTACGCGTTCGTTCTGCTGTTGCATGAATAGTGCATCCGGTGCTTGTTCGGTTACTGCGGAGGAGACCACCAGGTGGCACCGAGGAGTGCACACGCGTTCAGTTCGGGCTGTCAAGGTGGATGGACGCGTTTTTTGAGCGCTCCGGATTGACTGCGCAGATAAGTGTTTTTGCATGTTTTGAGCTTGTCTTTATAATTATAAGGCAGCGGTTCAAATTTTCGTAGCACTTATTTTATGGTACGGTTTTTTCGGGAGCCAGTCACCAGGTATTAGTTAGTGCGGTGTGTGTGTGTTTGAACTTTTTTGTTGTTTTTTTTGCCAACCCGTGGGGAAGGTGCGCGTACATTGAACACGGAAGTTTTTGTAGTAGAGCTTAGACTTTCTTTTTTTTTCGTAGTGCAGGGCTCGAGTTTAGTAATTATCGAGTATAGGGACAATTGGTGTCAGAAAGGCATGGTTAAATAGACTGTAAAGAGTTCAGGATGTGGAGTGGGTTTGAAAGTAGACCCTAGCGTAGAAGTAAATGGAGAAGAGGCTGACGCGACGTGTAGGCAATGTGAGGTCGAGGAAAAAGGGAGAAAATGATGGTTGCCCAGAGTGAACTGCTGATGAGTATCGCCGAGCTCGAGACTGCGTTGACGACAGAGGAAGAGAAAACGAGGGCAATGGGAGAAAGACTGAAGTCTGCCAAGGAAGCGCTAGCGAAGCTGAACAAAGTAGCGACCTACCGAGAGAACAGTAGCGAACCGGCAACCAGAACGGCGGAGAAGGAAAACAAGCAAGTCTGGAAAAAACAGGTTTAGCCCGTTCAACTGTCGCAAGGCCCAGCTTCAGCGAGGTAGTGGTGGGGCAGGGAGGGAACAAAGCAGCCGGCATCACAGGTGC
Organism: Rhipicephalus annulatus; assembly: GCA_013436015.1. Taxonomy (NCBI): domain Eukaryota; kingdom Metazoa; phylum Arthropoda; class Arachnida; order Ixodida; family Ixodidae; genus Rhipicephalus; species Rhipicephalus annulatus. The sequence continues at coordinate 111,119 of WOVY01011923.1, forward strand.
AAATTTCCCCCAGGTGTAGAACGCTCCAGCTGAAAAGTCACAGCATGTGATAATCGCCGGGGACTCGAATTTCAATGGATGCACACAAGCCATCAAAGAGAGGGTAAGAGGTGACAAGAGGGTTGCAGTAGGGGCGTTCACAGGACGCAACCTGGAAGCAGTCATGAGGCAAGCGAGCGCAAAGCTCAAAACGACAGCTGATAGACGGAACCTCGTGATAATTTCAGGCGGTTCAAGCGATGTCCTAAACGAAGATGCAGCAGGACTAGCAGCCACACTGGCGAAAGGCGTCGATGACATGCGCGCCACTTCTCCTAAGGTACAGGTAGTGATATGCACAATACCGGAGGTTCCGGTGCGTGATAGCAACCTGCAAAGAGCGGTGGTCAACGCAAACCAAGAGATATGGCGGATAAGTCGAGAGAAAGGCTTTGAAGTGGTGGAAATAAACAGAGAGGTGCATAAGTGAGGGGGTTTTCAACGAGACAGAATTCACTTCGATGGGTGGCTAGGTCATGAGGTGGGTTGGCGACTTGCAGGACGCACAGTAGCTTTTTTAGGGGGCAAGCGAACCCTTCGGGGTGCAGGATAGCTAGTAACGAGGAAAACAACCAGGGAGACTCTTCGACAGGTGGTATGGACAGATACGATTTCAAAGTGGCACCAATATCTAAGATAGGTAGAGTCCGGGGATAAAATAGACGTAGCCACGAGCGCCGAGCCAATTCAGACATAGGGTATATTAACATGCAGGGTGGTAAGAACAGGCTGAAGTGGGAAGAGATTGAAGAACAGCTAAGGGAAGAGAGGCCGATGGTATACGGTTTTGTAAAAACACATCTCAGGGACATAGAACAACCTCCGAACAATCCGGACTACGCGTGGGAATAATGTAATAGAACAGAAGGCAGCAGAAAGGGGGGTGGTATTGGTGCATTCATTCATAGAAGTACAGACTGGCAAAGGGTCAAGCAGGAGTGCAAGGAACATTTATGGCTAAAAGGAAAGTGGCAGGTCAAATGACACTCCTTGGTTTCGTGTACTTGTGGACGGGAGCAAGGGCCAGAGAGGAAAACCAGACAATGGTAGAGTGTATATCAAAGGACATTCAGGAGTTAGGAAGAGAGTGCGAGATAATTATACTAGGAGACATGAATGCGCACATAGAAGATATAGATGGGTATACCGACCCGACAGGCAAAATGATCACGGATATGTGTGAAAGGCTTGATTTGATCATTTGCAACAGTACCAAGAAGTGTGAAGGGCAAATAACATGGAAGGTAGGAAGGCTTCAGTCTACGATAGATTATGCACCGATGTCACATGAATTGTATGATAAGCCCAGGGGAATGCACATAGATGAAGGTGGCTCCAAAAGTCTGGGTAGCGATCACAAACGTATCAAGCTAAGTTTTGGAAGAGCAGTGAAAGTGGGAAGGAGACAAGATGAGCAACTACAGGAAAATTTTTATACAGAAAGGCAAATTGAAGTAGCCACTAAACAAATTGAGAAAGTAATCACCGAGGATAATAACACAGTGTAGACATACACGAATCTAATTAGACTCTTTGAGCTAGAACTTGCTAAGACGCGTGACAAGTCACCCCGGAAAAGAAGACACAAACCAAAGAGTTGGTGGGATGAGGAAGATAAGAGAGCCATAGGAAAACAGGCCCAGATCAACAGGCCCAGATGGCATTCCATGTAGGCTGATAAAGACATTAGGTGCGAAATTTAAGCAGGCTTTGAGAGAGGCAGTGAGCAAAATAATAATCGATGGTGAAGTTCCCGATGGATCGAAACTTAGCAGGATGAGCATGATCTATAAAGGAACGGGGGACAAAGCTAACGTAAACAACTACTGTCCTATAACAGTGACATCAGTGGTCTACAGGTTGGCGATGCAGATCATAAAGGAAAAACTGCAGGCATGGATAGAAAATGAGGGGGTGCTGGGGGAGCTGCAGAATGGGTTTCGGAAACACAGGAGGTTGGAAGACAATCTGTTTTCACTGACGCAGTGCATTGAAATAGCAGAAAAGGAACATAGGCCACTGTGGCTAGCATTTTTGGATATCAAGGGAGCGTACGATGGCGTGGTTCAAGAGGAATTGTGGGGAATACTGGACACACTAGGCGTGGAACATGTAGTCACTAATCTTTAAAGGGTATCTATAAAGGTAACAAGGTAGGTGTAAAGTGGAAAAAACAGGTATCCAAGCTTGCAGAGGTAAAACGGGGGCTTAGGCAGGGGTGCCCCCTGTCACCCTTATTATTCATGGTGTACCCACAAGGATTAGAGGCAAAACTAGAGGGAAGTGCACTGGGCTTCAACCTCTCTTCATTCAAACAAGGAAAACCTATTGATCAGTAACTACCAGCATTAATGTACGCAGATGATATAGTGCTAATGGCCAGCAACAAGGAAGATTTGCAGATATTGATGGACATCTGCGGTAATGAGGGAGATAGGTTAGATTTTAGATTCAGTAAGGGAAAATCAGCAGTCATGATTTGCAATGACAACGAAAGTAGGGAGCTTAGGATACAGGAGGTTTACGCTTGAGATAACAGATAAATACAAATATCTGGGCGTATGGATAAGCAATGCGACCGAGTACCCGAGGGAACACAAAATATACGTGACGACTAAAGTAACAGGAATGCAACAGTGATGAAAAATAGGGCACTGTGAAATTACAATAGGTATGACGTTGTGAGAGGAATATGGAAAGGGGTCATTGTTCCTGAGCTAACGCTCGGCAATGCGGTCTTGTGCATGAGATCAGAAGTTCAAACAAGATTAGAAATTAAGCAACGTGGAATAGGTAGGCTTGCTTTAGGAGCTCACGGGAATACACCGAATCAGGGAGTACAAGGTGATATGGGATGGACATCATTTTAAGGCAGGGAAGCTAGTAGCAAGATAAAATTTGAGAAGTTATTGAGAGAAATGAAGGAGGAGCGTTGGGCTAGGAAGGTTTTCAGCTACTTGTACATGAAGAATGTAGATACAAAATGGAGGAAGCGAACCAGGAAGTTGACTGGTAAATACTTAGAAAACAGCAGGTGGCCAAACCAAAAAGAACTATCGGTTAGGAAGAAAGTGAAGAAAACGGAGACTGATATGTGGAAAATGGGTATGATTAAGAAGTCCGCACTAGAGTCTATCGAACTTCTAAGCAGGAAATTGCCAAGGAAAGGATCTATGACAATACTCGGGGTAGACCTCTACTGTTTGAGGCAAGGACGGGAGTACTGCAAACCAAGACATATCGGGCCAAATACGAAGGGGTAGACACTGTATGCAGTGCGTGTGGAGAGGAAGAAGAAACTGCCGAACACTTGATAATGTTCTGTAAAGGGCTTCACCCTATAGTTCAGGATGATGGCGCAGAGTTTTTTAAAGCACTGGGGTTTAAGGAACCGGGAGGGCAAAATAGACTTTAAGCGGGTAGACTTAACTAAAAGGAGGTTATCTGATTGGTGGCTAAAGTCAAGGCAAAAGTGAAAATTAAACTTTTCACTGCAAAGTATGAATCCTCAAACTCACTTTTCAAGGAAAAAAATAAATATAGTTTTTGCTTCATTAGTATTACGGCTTGTTGGCGCTAGCCACCGCCCGATCTAAAGGGTACAGCCATATCCATCCATCCATCCATCCATCCATCCATCCATCCATCTATCCATCCAGCGTTCACATCAGCTCCATCAATCATCGTGCCTAGCAGTGGTTAAAATTATGTGACTACCAGTGAAACTACGGGAATTGTGCAGGAAGACGTCAGGTACACGCTAACACCACCCTTTTGGACAAGCGATCCCGGTTTCCTCTGAGAAGTGAAGACCTTCGGCAGAGCATGCCAACCCGCCACGCTAAGCCTCGCGGCGAAGCGGAACGCGGAGTCTGGGCAGCCAGCTTTCGCCCCACGCGTCACGTTGCTCCTGCCGGAACCCCAACGAACAACGACCCGGAATTAGCTCAGGCACCTATGGACACGGATGACCAAGACATGGAAACCCAAGTGAGCTCAGCGGTGGAGGCCAACGAAGATTTCCTTTCACCGGACGAGGTGCTACAAGGGGAATCTACTAGCGACGCCGAGAACGAGGAAAAAGACTCTGGGGAGGCACGCGACGACGAATACAAGAATGGTCAGTGGCAGGTAGCAATGTCATTACGACAGCGTAAACGCATCAGGAAACAACAGGAAACAAGAACACGCAGCCAGTGATGACTGCGTTGCTCGAGGCATAACTGAGAGCAACAGCTCCGGTGCTAGAACGCTTGCAGAAGAGCGACGCGAAAGAGCATCCGATAAGGGCCAACGACAAACGCGTGCGGCGCCGCTGCCTCAAAACGATATGAAGGTTATCATGCGGCCCAGACCAGGGTTAGTTGTGATGGAACTGAAAGCATACCAGGTTGCGCGAGCGATAGAACTTGCGAGCGGTGACCCAGAGACCTGTAAGATTCACAAACTTCTGCTTCGCCTTCGCAACGAATCAAGCACTACGTTTGAAGATGAAGCAGAAAAGATCTTGAAGGTAAAGACACTGGAGCTCAATGACACCAACTATTCCGTAAACACCTACATATCCACTCCTGCTGGATACTTGAAAGGAGTGGTACACGGATTAGAACGCAAAACACCAGAAGCTCAACTACTTCGGAGCCATCTCCGAAGGAAATGGCTCCGAAGTAGTTCAGCTTCTGAAAAACTGTCACTCCGGAGGAGTGACAGTTATTCAAGCCCCCATGCTCGGACAGTCACAAACTGCAGTGATCACATTCGATGGACCGATACTACCGCGCTTCGTGTATTATTACGGTGGCGAAACGCCGTGCGTGCCTTATCAACCTACGCGGCATTACTGTAAACTCTGCAAGAGCCAGGGTCATATGACGGATGTTTGTCCCACACCAATGGCAAAGGCGTGAAGCAACTGCCGCCTAAGAGACCCACCTGAGGACCATACTTGTGATCCGGATTGTGCCCTGTGCGGCGGACGTCATCCCACGGCGGCGTCGAAGTGCACCAAAAAACTCAAACGCGTCCCTCAAAAGGGCCGGTCGCCGCTGTCGCACCACAGCACACCACAAACCACTGGCATATTCGAGAGACGCTGGTTCAGCATAGAGCGAGAGGACTCTGCCCCGCCAGGCGGGGCCCGTTCCAGTTCCCAATCTAGGTCTCGATCTACACCCCGCTCCAGGTCCGGCTCTCAAGACTGCTCCAACTGCATGAATGGTGACCACAAGCAGGCCCAAGCAAAGCAACAACAGCACAAGGGCAAGAAGGCGCAGAAAAAGAAAGCAAAGAACCAGTGAGCTGGGCCGCAAAATCCTCCCTACACTCACATCAAACACCACAACTCACGCACTTAAGACGCGAATTAGAGATAATGCTGGTGAGAATAGGTGACCTAGAACGCGAACATAGCGAAGTGAAAAAGCAACAAACGCAGCACCCGCAACAAAGCTCCATACCCACACAGAGTGGCCAGAAATTGTAGACGCAACCGAATGCAGGAGGCGACTCAATGATTACATCGTCGATGTTGAAAGAAACATTGAAGGAAGTTATACTGACAATTATAGAGCAAGTAATGATAAAGGTAGATAGAAAGCTCGAGATTCTTGACGAGAAAATCCAGGCCCAACACATCGAATCCGCGAAAGCTTTGCGAAAGCATGCCACAGACATCAACATCAGAGAAAAAGCTGAAAAAATTTACAACAGGTCCGGATTGTCGGTCATGAACCATCAGACGCATAATGCCTAAATATCAAACGCAGCGGTAAGAAAAGTGAGAATTATGGCAGTGGAACTGCCGTGGTTTTCGGCGGAAAAGAGGGGAATTCTTGCAGCTGGTGGCGTCGCAACAAAAGCCACCTGCTGTCATAGCAGTCCAGGAAGCTGGAACAAAACCAACATTACGGGGCTACGAAACTTATTGTACCGGGGACGTAGAATGGAAAGTTGCTACATTAGTCGACAACTCAATTACAGCAATATGTCATAAGCCAATAGAAGAGGCGGATATCCCGCATATCATAACAGAAATAACCTACAAAGGGAGCCATGGAAAGAGCGCCTTCGTACTTAATATCTATAGTTCCCCAAGACAAAAGAGGGCAATGTTCGACAATATCTTTTAGAGACAGCAAAACTGGCGAAAGGAAATCCATTATTCATAAATGGGGACAATGCCAGGCATGCAAGCGGAGGATATGAGACACAAGGCACCAAAGGCAAGAGTATCGTAAGACAAATAGAGAAACTGGAAATGACACTGTTCACTGACCCTGCAATACCATCGAGATTAGGTAACAGCGTATCCATGGACACAAGTCCGGACTTGACGATAGTACAAAACTGCCACAGCGTGGACTGGTACAACACCCTTGAAAACCTCGGCAGTGATCATTACAGACTAAGTAGCACAATCCGCACCAGCCGAATCAGCAAACACATCGGCACAGCTAAAATTGCAGACTGGCATGCATATAGAAAATCTCTAAAAGCGCACGTGACTGCCATAGACGACTTGAACGAGTGGTGTAAAGTGTTTCGAAATGAAAAGCAAATGCACACCAAAACCGTCACCATAGAGAAAGAAGAAGACAAGAGCGGACACTCCGCAAAACCTGGCCTCAGGAAGTGCGTCATGACTACGTAACGAACTAGTGCTCCCACCAAACTTCAGAGGGCGCAAGCGCAAAAAAACACAGTTTTAATCAATGCAACAGAATTGTTTTCACAAATTAATAATTACACGCCCAAATTTGGTATGTTTTTTACACATAAAAACGATTATTCAACACACCTTACGCGATTATTTTTCTTCAGCCGTACTGTCATAAACACCATCTACCCAGCGACAAGCCCATGCATGACTGACGGCGAGAAGCTTCCGTCAACGTCGGCTGCGTCGGCGTTTTCAAGCGTGAGATAACAGGTGAGGCACGTTTTCAAGCGAAGCTTGTTGAATGACATGTTGTTGGTCTTGTTGGGTCATTTTTTCAGAAAACGGTTACGCCTGCGCGAAAAAGACACCATGCAACAAACATAGAAAGATGCACACACACACGTTGCGCTTCGTGTGTGCGAGTTTGTTTCTTACGTGGCGTCTCATTCACGCAGTTGTAACCTTTTTCTGAAGCTTGTAAGGGCGGGGAGGTTCGCTAAAAAGAAATTTTGCGGCTCTATGCGGCGGCTGGACGGGAACATTGTGCAACGTATGCTGTATAGCAAAGGTGGCACGGCGCCAAGCTGAGGCGACGCGTGCTGCGTCTGCCACGGACGCGAGCGTCTGTGCGCTGAGCATAGCTGGGCAGCTAGGTCATAGGCTCGGTGGCTCGGTGGAAAATATTGAGAATCGTTCGCTGGGCCTCGCATGCGTTTCCCGAAGGCTCGGAACACGAATAATTCTTGGTGTGCCGGAGGCAAATCTGGACTAGCCAAATGGCCATCATCTTCGTTTCTTCGCTAGCCTTGTGCCACTAGTGCAAGCTGCCCACAATTTTTTTTACGTTTCCAATATGATTTTACCGCACAAATTTCAACTACGATTTTTCTTCCCAATGTACTGCTGATACTGCGTACGCACGAAGGTGTTCTAAAGTTTCCAGGCCGCGATACCATTGCATTACAAGGGATAGCGGGCTGGAAACTTCTGAAGATTTTTGTTCGTGGTCTTGACGTATATCTTTGTAAGTCAGAGTTTTATGGGTCAGAGATGTATCACTGGTTTTGTATTGTGCATCGATTAGCTAATCATTCAAAGGGGTTTGCTGGTACACTTGTGACGTGCACATACCTTTTTCGTAGTTTGACAGTGAAGCATCCACTTACTAACAATTTCAGACCGCGCTGACGCCATGCCGTCCGGCGGTCCAAGCTACGGCAGCTACTGCTGTGTATCGTGGTGCTTCAACAATGGCAGAACCCACAAGAAGCCTGGGACGAGTTTCTTCCGCGCACCACGGGACGGCAGGTGTGTTAAAGCTTTTGTATGGTTTGCATGTCTGTAGGCTTACTGTTCGTACTTGCTAAGTGAGGGTAACAATAAAAAATCACTATTCAAGCACTTCCCCTTTCAGCTGATAGTTCATTGCCAATGCAGGATGAAAGCATGGATGCAGTATGCTGGACGCGATGATCTCCTGAGTAAGCCGGCCAGCCTATTGTACGCAACGTACAGGGTTTGTAGCGACCATTTTACTGCTCAAAGTTTCATGGACCCTGGGCACACAAGGCTTACAAGAATGGCTGTTCCCAGTGTGCAACCAGCTGCACCATGTAAGTGATTGACTGAAACTCAAATATGTGCAATAGCAGCCACTTGTATTGAATCAGTGGCGACAGTTAACCGTGAAGATCTTTGTAGCCGATGGAGAAACCTCACTACAGAAGTAACACTTGGAAAGTCTTAAATTCTGTGAATTGTGGGCTATTACCTTCCTAACAGCAGCTTTACATTTCTGTCATGTTTTGATGCTCTGGACCTGCGCAACTTGTTTTGAAAGACTTTAAAGGGCTATTTCACGTTATCTTCAAGCCTGAGTGCATATGTACGTATACCTTTCATCAGTGAAAGCTGCCACTGTTGATAATTCCAAAAATCACAAATTACTTGTTTCCTAGTTGGTGCCGTCTCTTTTCTTCCACGTTCGACCAATTTATGCGTTTGAAAGAGCTGTTTAAGTTTCCCCATGCTACAAGCTTTGTAACTTGTACCAACTGCACATATATGCAGGTTCTCTGAGCGTCGCTTCAAGTAGTGACTGTGACATGGCTGCAGAAGCTGCACTGCAAGGTGCGGATGAGCTTCAGTTTGTGTTATTTTAAGCCTCTTACTGACACATTGTCGTAATTTCATTTCTTCAGGACCTGCGGTAGAGGCTTCAAAAAGCGGCTCCCACACATTGAGGTGCCCCGATGAACAGGGTGCGTTCAGTGTCGGGATTTCTTTTTTTTACCCAAATTGACTGTTGACCAAACCTCTGCAGGTGGCAGCTCCCTTGTAGCTGGTGAAAGAATTTCTGCTGATTTCGTCTTGCTGGAGAAAACCTTAACCAGTCGTTCAGCTGTCACAAAAGGAACCTGTGTGGCCGGTAAGTTGTATGTTCACTTCAACACCAGAGTGGATTGATATAGAGACTTCCGCAGGCCGCTCGCAAGATTGTTCCGACAGCACTGTCCGAGGCACTGAACAAGCTTCACAAGACCCTCCAGAAGACGTCTCCGCCAACAGCTCCACGCCTGAGTGCCTTAGAGATAATGGTGACTATGCTTTTATTGCAGCAGTTTTTAATGTGCTATTTTATGTTTAGGATATTCTGAGGAAACTATCCTCAAAAGGACAATACGTGTGCACTTACAAAATTTAAGGGTGGGCTCTCAGTGATTTTCATTTTTTTGTGCATTGTCAACATTGTGAATGGTTTGTTTTTAGGTAGTGGAATCGAAAACTTTGTACCACAGAAATTTGTGCACCTTGGGTCTGAAAGAGCGAGGAAAGTGCTCGTATAGGATTAGTTGTTCTTCGCTTTTACATCAATTTTTTTGTTTATTGCAGTGCGTTCCTGTGTGCCAGCGACAATGTCTCCATCAATGAAGTACAAGCAAACCATTAAACATCTGCAAGCCAAAGTAGCAGCACAGCGGAAAACTATAAAAAGACTGCAGAGACAGCCTCACCAAGCAACGTCATCGACTTCGAAGGCCCTTGAAGTTATCCGACCGCACGTCACCGAGGAGGTTTTTAAACTTCTTTCTGCACATGTTCGCTTGAGGCCCAAACGCAAGGGCAAGCGGTTTCCAGTGTGGTTCAAGAAATTCGCTCTTCACTTAAACTTCCGAGGTCCGCGAGCATACCGATTTCTGGCTCCATATTTTTCTTTGCCCTCCCGGCGTTCATTAAGGAGGTGGCTAGCTAATGTAAAGATGACTCCAGGCATAATTATAGGAATCCTTTCTTCCATTGCAACAAATACTCAAGCTTGGAATGAACGGGACCGAGTGTGCGCTTTAGTTTTCGACGAAATAGCACTCAAAAAGAATTTGTACTATGATGCTTCAAGAGACATTGTCCAGGGTTTTACAGATGATGGCACTCATCGCACTTCAACCATCGCTGATCGAGCACTGGTTTTTCTGCTTGTTGGTGTTTCGTAAAAGTGGGTTCAACCGGTTGCTTTTACTATAGGGCACACATCAACACCATCCTCTGTTATGCATAACTTGCTGGTGTCACTCATTTTGGAGCTTAGGAGCATTAATATTGCAGTGAAAGCAGTCATTTGTGACCAGGGCAGTTCAAATGTAAGTCTCGCTAACCAACTAAGAGTGACTGTAGCAAAGCCTTTTTTGAAGTTAATGGTGAGCGGGTATATTACATTTTTGATGTTCCGCATCTAATTAAAACAACGCGCAATAATGTCCAAGCACACAAGTTATACATTGGGGATGACATCGTTAACTGGTCGCACATTGTAAGCCTTTACCAATCCTCACATGAGTTGCGGTTGCGATTGGCTCCAAAGTTGACTGAACGGCACATTCATCAGAAACCTTTTTCTAATATGAAGGTCAGCAGAGCAACTCAGGTCCTCAGTGCATGAGTTTCGATTGCTATCACGGCAATGGTGTATGCGAAGGTGCTGCCTGCCTCAGCCATCACTACAGCTCAATTTTGTGATCGTATGGACAGGATTTTCGATACCTTGAACAGCTCGAGTAAAAAAAGAACTTCGCAAAAGCTGCGGCATGCAATCATGAAAAATGATTCAGAGCTGATTGACTTCCTCCGAGGCCAGCTTCCCTGGATTGCATCATGGCAGTTTGTTGGCAGACGTCAACCACAAACCATCGTAGGTTGGCAAATTACAATTCAGGCAACTTGTCAACTATGGGACGACCTCTCCAAAAATTACAATTTTGAATACCTGTTAACACGCAGGCTTCAACAGGATCCTCTGGAGAACATATTTGGCCACATTAGGCAAAAACAGGGTTGCAACACCAACCCCAATGTAGCACAATTTATTTGTGGCCTGAAGCACATCTGCATAAGAAAACTCTTCAAGCTGTCAGAATACGGAAATGTCGAGGATGATGAATGTGACCTCCTCCAGGAGCAGCTCTCGCCATTCTCCCTCACCAGTGCGTCTCTTGTGGATAATGAGGAGTGTGCACAGCCACAGCCTGACGACTTTCCCGCTCTAGACGATCTCTCTGAACTTGCGACAAACATTCACTCCCATATTATCGATGACTCCGCTGCATATTATGTAGCTGGTTTTCTCATCAAACACTTCCTTCGGAATGCATGTGACGGTTGCAGTTGCCCACAGTTACTGAAAGACGACAGTGAGACGCTTAAGGGTACCCACCAGTGTTTCACAATGCTCAAAGCATACCACGTCCCCAGCAAACTTTTTGGTAATCTCACTGTGCCATCAGAAGCAGCTTTTGCATTCGTACAACAACTTGAATCTCACTTTCTTGCCATAATTGAGGCCACTGCACATCACCTGAAAGTGTGCGATGTTTTGTATCACCATCTGTCAAGTGTTGGAGGTTTTCATTTCTGCTCTGCTGGGTGTCGCGCTAAGTTTCTGAATATGTTTTGCCGGGTTCGTTTATGTTGGCATGTGCGTTTTGTGAACCGAAACTTAGACAGGGTTAGGTTCCAGTCTTCAATCTCGGGCATACAGCTTGACAAGTTCAAAGGTTAGCAATTAGCGGCGGGTTTACACTACAGTATTCGAGTTGAGCCGAATCCTGCAATAGCTTTGTTATGTTATTACTTCGTTACAGCAGACTTCATTATGGTCTTATATGCTTATATTCAGTTCAACTGGACTAACCACTCCTTCGTTGCATTCATTGTTTTGGTTACCCGCTATGAGGAGTACGAACACTGTGTATTCGCTCGAAGTGATTTGCATAACCTTAGAAAGAATGTTGGGTATCCTGTCTGTATTTTTTGTAGCAAATACGGGCGAACTGTACACTTTACTGTGGGTCACTTGGTCACTGTGTATGCTTTATCTCTCCAGCTCAAGTAATATATCGATAACAAAACCGCTTGTTGAAATGTCTTCGAGCGGGTAAGGAACACAGTATGAAGTGGGCACGGTTCATGTTATCACGCTTTTCGTATTTTAGCTTCTCATCAACCTCCTCATCTTGCCCATCAAAATTTTCAAAAGAATACCCAAACTTGTAGCGTTTGATGGGGCTGCGGACGCTGCCATTTTATTTTTATATAGCTTGTGAGTGATAACGTACGATGTAGAGCCTTTGTGAAAAATAATGAGCCAAAGTGGTTTCCTTCTGCTAGTTATTAGCCCTGTAATACCGCTCTCGTAGCACCAATTAAAGTCCACAATTCTGGATAAAGTGATGACTACAATCTATTTTAGCTCGCAAGCGTCACAGCAACACCCAGACGCAAATCACTTGTGATCTTAAGTTTTTGATGAAGGCGACGCATAACAAAAGCCACAAGACCTGCCAGTGTTGTAGCATAAAGTTTGTCTTTCACGTAGTGAGCAAGCTGCAAAGCCCTACCTTTCTGAGGACAAGCAGGCATCAAGTCTGCTTTTTTTCATTTTGGACTAGCTGTTCTTAAGCACAGCCAGCACACTGCACCTTTGCCTTTCTGCTATATTGTGTCGTGTGGTTTCTGTGCGCTCTTTTTTTCTATGCATTATTTCGGTTAAGCCCAGGCGTGATTCGCGACCTCATTGCTGTGTATATGTCACTTCTTCCTTCTTCATCAGCATTGTGCGCTGTGTTTTTGCCATAGATCCTTACTTACCCACTGGCCTGGTGTGTCATACTTCACCAGCTTCTCGGCTTCTGCCAACTCTAGCGATGTGTGCGTTGTCTGTGTTCTCTATGTATTTGTTACAATATTTGTTACAATTTATTTGTAAGGCGAGATGCATTTGTTGTCTACCTTTGTCATATTGTGCTTTTTATATTCTCATACTCTACCTTGCCTTTGAATAAAACATTGCGGATGCTCTGTTTCTTTGACTGATATATACATTGATCACTTGTTCCAAAAGAAAAACACAAGCGCAATGAATAAAACCGTAGTGAATTATCATTACCTGCATCTCTTTTTATTATAACTTAATCTAAATAAAAATTACGTCACGACCGATTCGCACGAGCCACTGAACAAAACAAAACAGGGAATCGCTAAATCAAAACGACCTACAAAAACTATCCATTTGGGCGATGAATAGTGGTCTGAAATCATGAACTTTCGTCATAGCCAAACGTCGGTTATGCAAAGTAATTCAAAATTTGCGCCAGTGAAACCAAAACCGGAAGCGCACGCCACTAGCTCTCATCAACCACTAGGTGTGCTAGAGTCGATTGGGCCGCTGGGGTCTATGGGAGTGTCCACTCTTCACCTTTTTTTATTTCTCTATGCCGTCACCAGAACAGATGACACCCCTGAAGTAGACGCTCACTTTCTCCACCTGTGTGAATCAAGAAGAAACCTCACTAAAAGACGGAAAAGCAAAAGCTAAATAAGAAACTTAAAGCGAAAATCAAAGAAATAACGCAGCAAGCCGATCAGTACGCTAATCAACTCGTGACAGCCAACTGGGAACTGTTTCGCGGTTCACTAAATGGAACCCTACGAACAGCAAAGAAATGAAATCTCCTCAGAGCGATGATTGACCATCTGAAAACTAAACGCGAAGGACAAAAATCTCTGGAAAGTTTGTTACGCACATATCTAGGCACACGAGATTACCTTCAAGACATATATATTAAGTGTTTCGGCGCCCGAGCCATCACAGCTCCTTACCAGGCTTAATAATACTGGGCTCCCAAACTCAGAACTGGATGCACCTTTCACGCATGTCGAGGTCAGAGCGGCACTCGTCAGCAAGAAACGCAGCACAGCGCCTGGGGCGGATCAAATCACCAATGCCATGATTCGCAACATGAATGACGATGCCATAACAGCGCTTCTAAGCTTCATTAACAAACACTGGGTGAATGGCACTATACCTCAGCAATAGAAGCATGCTGTAATAATTATGATACCCAAACCAGGAAAGAAATTGGCAATGAAAAACCTCAGGCCATTCTCTCTTACCTCTTGCTTAGGCAAAGTGTTTGAGAGATTAATCAATGCCAAACTCCAACGAAACCTTGAACAAAATAACTTGTTGCCAAACACCATGTTTGGTTTCCGCTCGAACCTTTCGACACAGGACACCCTTCTGCCTTTAAAGGAGGAATTACTAACGAATGTTCCGAAAGCAGGAGAAAACATTGTCATCGCCATCGATATAAAAGGCGCTTTCGACAACGTAAGCCATAAGGCCATATTAGATGGGCTAGCAGCGACAAACTGCGCTCAAAGGACGTACAAATATGTACATAACTTTTTTACTAAAACAACCGCTGTTATCAAATTAGGAGAAGACAAATCCAATGTTTTCGACCCACCGAGCAAAGGCACACCACAAGGCACAGTGATCTCGCCTACGCTTTTCAACATAGCCGTGATTGGTCTAGCAAAAAAAAAACTGGAAGATATTCCCGTCATCCGACACTCCTTCTATGCGGATGACATCACTCTATGGACAACCTAGGGTAGCTTGGCAGAAAAAGAAGAGTGGCTTAAACTGGTAGCTAAAACCATAAAAGAATACACTAAAGAAAGGGACTTCAGTGCTCAGCAGACAAAACGGAACTCATTAGGTTCTCCGAGAGTAAAAAAACAAAAGACAGACCCGAGCCTTCGCCTTGAGGTCAAGCTAGACGGCAATACTATTGCAGAGGAAACGACCGTTTGAATCTTAGGGATGTGGTTACAGTCCAATTAGCGGTGTCTCCACACACTGAATATGCTTTAACGATGGCTCAACAAATTATTCGTATGATAGTTCAAATAACGAACAATCGTGCTGGACTGAAAGAACAAGACGTGCTTCATTTGGTAAAGAGCTTAGTCATCAGCAGACTAACATACTCGTTACCCTACCAAAGCATGAATAGAGAGGAGAAAGAAAAAGCAGACAAAATAATAAGGATGGCATATAAAGCGGCTATTCAACTACCACAAAGTTCTTCAACTGCGAAGCTATTTGCGCTCGGACTTCACAATACATTTGACGAGTTGGCTGAGGTGCAAGTAACCACCCAGATTAACCACCTGCTACAGACGCCAACTGGCAGAAAACTTCTTCAGAGGATTGGCCTTGGTGAACAAGTACAGGCAAATGGAAGAGCTAAGGAATTGTCATGCTCAGTCAGAGCCTGGTACAAGATATGCCCCCTATCGAAGAACATGGACTCAGTTTTACATGCTGGAAGACGTAAAGCAAGACCCGCTTATATAGATATACAGACAAAGTATTTGAATACGGCGAGATTTACTGACGCTGCACCATATCAGGCAAATGCAAAGAACATGGTGGCCATGGTCACAGACCGGAAAGGAAACGTCACATGTGCCTCCGTATCCCAAGCCTCTCTCACAGAAGTGGAGGAGATAGCGATCGCGCTGGCAATCAAGAAGGGCAGGGAGCGAAACGCCCCAATGACAATAATCACAGATTTGAAGGCTGTATGTAGAAATTACGATAAAGGTAGAATATGTATGAAGGCTTTCCAAATTCTAACCAAAGCTCAGAAAGAATTTCCAATTGAATACACCCAAACCATTATCTTGGCGCCAGGGCACGAGGGCGTCAACAGGAACCAGTTTGCGAATGAGCCGGCTCGAGGCTTAACAAATCACCGAGCTTCATTGCACACTGCAATAGAGGATCCTACGCCCCTAAACCCTAACTTTGGTACAATTATTTAGTATTACAGGGACAATAGAAAACTGTATCCAGCACCACATAAAAAAGTCACAGTAATCGAATTGGTGGCATTACGCAGAATCTAAACAAACACATACACGAACTTACAAAGGCTGCATGTATTCTACCTCACAGCATACAGATACATCTCCGTGGTGTGGGGCAACAGCAATTCTGTTTCACATCACGTGGCAGTGTACGCATCACAATGAAGAACACCACAACATGAACAACACAGAGGAACAATGGGAGGCACTGATCTCCAGCTCGGCCATTGTTGATCAGCGCTTGCTGGTCCAACGGGTAGAGATAATGGCTAGGGCCAGCGGGGCCCTGGAATAGGGGCCCGACCATTTGGAATGCTCCGCGTTATGCGCAAATGAAGTTTTCTCTCTCTCTCTCTCTCTCTCTCTCTCTCGGTGACTGCGCCTTCACTCTGCTGCTGCATGTTTCGTAAAAGCGTCTTAAGTTGGTGGTCCCACTCCGGCTACCACCACTCAACCTTTTAAGCATTGTTTGCAGATGCACTGGGCTCACTGCACTTCATAAAGTTAACTGAATTGGGCTACCTCAGAAAGCTTATTATCCCATATTTCAAACGACATTTCATTTTATTGTCTGGTCGGAAGGGTTACCAAGTAGCAATGTAAATAGTGTGAGCAACAAATGCAATTTTGCTATACAAGCCTCCATTGTACTGCGAGTACGGGAAACTATTCAACGTAACAAAGCGAATTCTACTTGGCCTTTAGGTGAAGTGCCATTCAAAATTTATATGAAGAGATCTTTGACATGAACGAATTAGTAATTTTTTACGTTCCAATGAAAGGCGCAAACTAATGAAGATTTGCGTATGAATATATTATTTCATTACATAGCAGAACCATAATATTTAGTGACTAGGTATACTACATTGAACTTACTTTTTTTACAAAGTCGCTTAGTGCTTTGATGAAAACTAGATGAATGGTTATTGTGTTATTGGGGCAGTTTATGGCTGTACTTGGTCATGCATTACCGACGAAGCGACAACACTATACTAGCTAATACTCCGAACTTCTATATAATGAAGCAGCAGTCCTCTTTCTGTGATTCTATGAAAAAAAATGATTTTATCCTTATTTCGGAACCTGCATAACAGCATTGAATATAGCTAATTTTTCTGCTGGCCAGTTTAGCAAGAATTCTTTTTTAGGGGCGAAACCGGGAAGTTTATTGCAAACTGGTAACAACATTTCAGGTGAGTACAACTGTCTGGTGTAACAAAATCACTGCAGTGGCGTGTACAAACAAGAGAACATAGACAGGATGTAACACACAGCACTTCAAATATTCTAACAGATCACGAATAACTACAGAAAACAAAGCAAAAGAAACGCAAAAAAGCAGTAAATTGAAACTGATTCACATATTACGTGCGACGAGAAGCAATTTTTCCCGAGTTAAAACGGCAGTCAAGGAACTTCAATATTCCCGTTCCGAAAAAAAAACGTGTATGCCACCTTCTGATAAATGCTTCTTCACATTGAGCTTGCACCTGTTCGGTAAGGTACCGAACCATGATCATTCTAATCTTCTGTAACGCTGGGTATGCAGTTCGTTGGGGTCGTTGCCGTGCTTCGGCCTTACAGCGGTTCCGCCACAAGACAAAAATTGTGACGTACAGTACGAGTTGTTCAAATAAGCCCCTTCTGCGCTGTTGGCTCGAAGGAATTGACACTCCGAATTGACGACGCACGACGTGCCACACGCCTTTGGCCGCTACGCATTCAAACATCGTGTGGCGGATCATTTCTCTTTCCCGCAGTTGGGGCAGTGGTCATTAGAAACGACGCCCCACTTTAACAGTCTTTGGCGAGTGGGCAACGTGTCCCATCGCCACAGCCAATCAAAGTCTCTATTTCCGGTGCGTGGTTATTCCGCCATTTCTGCAAATTGCTGGGCCACCATCTCTGTATTTCCTCGTCAGTAATCGAGCGACTGATTAACATTTCGCTAATGCGTGCAGGTGCGAGCTTTGCAAAGTATTCTTCGGTGGCGTCGCCGTCAACCGAACGCTTGAGGCCCTCTGCTGCCTTAAAAAAGGCATGTAGGTGTTCTGCTTGAGGTCCCCGGTACCTTTCCGAGGTGAATGCAGCTCCAAGTGTTCCGGTCCAATATAGCAATAAGCTACGGCCAGGACAGTCATTGTCCAGAAAAAATTGTGAACTGTTTTAGCTGCAAGTTTAGCCTTTTTGGCTCCAATGTACTCTTGAATTGCGCCGGTCAGATTACCTGCGCGCACTACAATTTAGATACGCCTCAATGTTTCTTTTTTTGTGATTTTAGACGTGCATGACGCATTTTCCCGGCCTCCTGCGCAATCACACGCCATCTGGCGTGTGATTGCGCAGGACTTCATTCGCATGAATTCATTCGCCACAACTTGGAGCAATGCTTTCCCAGCTGGGCCTTCAAGGTGAACAGCACTGGCATGTGGTTGCTGAGCTTGCGTTGCCCAGTCGCTAAAGAAATGACATGGCATGTCTCTAAATTTTCAATGAGCCCGTTAGGTATATAGACTCTGTCAATTCTGCTCTGGGACGTACCCTCAACGCGTTTGGCTCCAAAGGTGTTCCCGTGAAGCGTTGTCCATGCATCGACCAGCTTCAACTCTCTACATACTTTCTGCAACTCTTTCGAATGATAAGTGCTTTGTCCTTGACTAGGGCCTCAGACATCTCGAATTGAATCAAAAACAGAGTTCAAATCACCTAACAACACCCATGGTGCTGAATTTAGCAGGAATGACCTGGCACCTCTAAAAAAGTCATTGGCAAGAGACCTATCCACGGGCGCGTAAAAGTTGGTGAATCGGATTTTCTGGTCGTTTATCCACATGTCCAGCGCAATAACACGGCCTTCTAGATCGAAGAGGCAATGCGCACCCCGCCTGAACGTCGAATTCAGGAACACGACACCGGTACCACGCGACTGCGTCTGCGTTAAAGAGAAGAAGGCTTCAACCGAAAGTCTTGTACGGAAGGTCTTGATGTCGTGCCGCGTTCGAAAGTTGGTCTCTTGCAGAAAAAGCACGTCGACCCCGAGAGAGCGCACAAGGTTCATTATCTCCTGTTGTTTTACAAGATCTTTGAAACCACGAACATTGAAAGTCATGAAAGATAGCCTATCCATTTAAAATAAATTTAGGGGAAAATGAAACAATTGTCTTTTTTTTTCCTTTTTCTTTAACAGCGATGCGTAAGGAGACGGCACGGCCTCTCCTGTTTTAAGCGGCAGTGGATGAAGTCAACGTGATGATACTCGAAGGACTGGCGCTGATATTTACTCACGTGCACAGAAAGAACGGACCCAGTAAGCAACACCAAAAATAACAGAAGTAGTACATACAGCATGCAACGTAACTCACATGATGCAATTACTATAACAGGGCATAGCCACCACAGCATAAAGCTCACAAATTGGCACGTGAAGGTTCCAACGTGAATGATAGTAACATATGGAATACTAAACAGTTTGCATGCATCAGAGGCAACAAATGTATAGTGGTTGTACGGCTAGGAAGCAAGAATTGCAACGGTACAGACAACAGGAAGCGGAAAGAATGGAAGTCGGTAGCACAAAAAAAAAACATTGAATCCTCCCCCGCATCAGATGATGGATCTCGGTTTAGCCAATCCACTCGGAGCTTTTTTGATGTTCCGGAGGTGGTGACATCACTTCTACTGCTTGAACCACCAGGCTTGGTGCGATGCTGAGAGTTTGTGGCTCTAGACAACTTGTCGGGAGAACACGTATTTTCAGGAGACAAAGATAACGATTATGAGGCTTGCGAAAGTCTGTCACTCCTTAATTTTCGTGATGGTGACCGGCTGCTACGATGTCTGGATGTCTTGTCGGACGCTTCTTCTTGGGCATGTGCAGTGTGTGTGCGAGGCGTGTTAGGTTTTCTTGAAGACGTGGTCTTTATTTCTTTTGTGGGCGTAGTCTTCACGCTACCTTCCATGCCCACAGGTGGCCGTTCATAGAGCTCGTCACTTGCACTATTTGCCTCGACAGGTCGGAGCAATTTTCCCGGTTGTCCAGTGCTCCGAGATGCTTGGGACGCTTCCTCCAGCGCTGATGCGTTCGAGGATTGTTCGTTTTCTGTGGCCTTGAGTTCCTCTGACGAAGACGTAGCAGACGCACTCGGCGTCTCCACAGCGTTGCTGGGCTCCTCTGACGACGTTGTGGGAGATGGCAACGCTGCGGTGTCCCCAGTAAGGCCACGTTCACACTGAGCAATCCGGCCGACGATAGTGCTCCGAATCCGGTTCGGCGGCGGCGAGTTCCGCCGGAAGGGCCCTCTTCCCGCCGATCGCTTCGGACCAATTTTTGCGGCGTCGGCCGCCAAATCGGTCACCGCGGACCAATAGGAGCGCTAGTCAAGGAATTTTGAAAAATGGCCACCAAGCCCTACTCACTTGTTATGCCGCAGTGCATGTAACTGAATGTTGAAACCAATGGGAGTTGAACCTACTCTGTGCCTACTTCGCCTCCGTATTTCGTGAAAGAGGTGACCGAGCTTGCTGTTGGCGTGACCGAGCTTGTTGCGGTCTTGCAGAGCAAAACAAACCCACCAATGCCGCTGGCGTCGGTGGTTTTTCTGCTCTTCGTGCAATACAAGACAGCCACTCGCCAACAAAGTAAGCAGTACTGTCTTTTTTGCTTCTTGCGTACGAGAATCGTCGAAGTATACACCACCGGATAGTGTAGTAGCGTTTGCAAGCCGCGACAACAACTGGGTGACAGCGCATCCAACCCGCGTTCACCCCGTAGTAGATGGCATATTTGGCGGCGCGGGGCGTGTCCAGTGCGAACGACGCTGCGTTTCGGCGGCAGGGGACTTCTGGTCGCTGTAGAAAGCGGATGTTTCAGTGTGAACTAGGCATAAGCGCAGAAGTGTCGTTGTCGCTCGTTGTGCATGGCGACGCGGCATCAACGCCACTGGCGTCGTCTGTCCTGGCATCATAAAATTCTGTGTCTGTTGCGCTGTCTTCAACCCAATAATCTGGAATCTTCTATGACCGTGGCTTAGTTTTGCGTTGCAAAACTTCCATGTGCCTGAAGGTTCTAATTTGGGTTGTTCTCTTCGAAACACTCTCTCCAAGTTCGGGGAATCCTTTCAGTGACTGTGAGATGCTCTGCGCTCCGTCTACGTATGACTTGGGATGGAAGCAATCTTTCGTCGCGTGGTCCCCATTACAGCGCTTACGCTTGGACACACAATCCTCAGATGTATGGCAGAGGGTGCCACATCGTGGACAGAAGGGTGTTGTGCAAGTAGCCGCAACATGACCTTCTCTGCTGCAGCGTGCGCATACTCTGCGCATACCACGATACTCGAGCATCACTCGGTGACCTTGAATTGATAGGAAGGTAGGGGCGGGCTTGGCCATCTCGATTCGAAGGATGTGGGTACCAGTGTACGTTGATTGATGCCTTTGCAAGGTAACAAATGTGATACCCTTCACTTTTCCGTAAGGCTGAAAAGCTGAAATAACTGCGTCATCTGACACGTACGGAGGGAGGCGGAACACACTGACTTGTACGCTTGGTGCCCCGACTGCTTCAAATTGTACCTTGTGACCTTGTAACTTGAATCCTTGGTTTACCATCAACTTTGTTGCTTGTGCAGCCAACCGAGCCGCAACTAGGAACTTCGTAGCTCCGAGGTGTTGCAGGAACAGCACCCCTTCAGTCCCCATGACGTCTTCGAGGCCATCGGTTATCTCGTCGACGGACGCCGTCCCCTCCGGGACGGTGAAGTTGAAGCAGTGCTCCTTGAGCGGTAGCGCCGCAGGCCTTGATCCCTTCCTCGCTGGTGCCGGCAGGGGCTGATGACAATGGGATCAGACCTAAAAAAAACTGCCTGGCAAAGTCGCGAGTGGACGCCCGGCAGCAACGCCGCCGGAACGCTGACCGCGTTGAAGACTGGAACGCCGAAGCCCCTTATAGTGGCACCCGTTCATCCCTCGTAGCCGTTGTTGTAGTGTGTAACAAGTATAACATTTTGACCTCCAATGTAGTGCCGGTGAGCGATTTTTTCAATGCGTTATTGAACAATAAAAGATTTGCTCAAAACTGACTATACAAACATCCGCAACGTGTGTCTGTGCCTGCATGATTTTCACACATATTTAGCGTCATTTCATGACGAGTTGCAATACAAAAATTACAGCATGGTCTCGTTCCTTACGCATGCTTTACAAAGCGTGTTTCGGTAAGGTACGAACGGTATGCCAGTTTATTTTTTGAAAAAGTTTTGCGGCAACCCAAATGGCAAACTTGTCGACAGCGCCTGAAAGTCAATATAAAGAAAACCACAAAATTCCAGAACAAATGGGTGTATTTCTGTGATTAGCAGAAGAATAAAACAAAACTGGATTCTTTAATTGTGATTGTTTGTTTGATTGATGTGTGGTGTTTGACGTCTCAAAACCACCAAATGATTATGAGAGACGCTATAGTGAAGGGCTGCGGAAATTTTGACCACCTGGGGTTCTTTAACGTGCACCCAAATCTGAGCACACGGGCCTACGACATTTCCGCCTCCATCAGAAATGCAGCCGTCGCAGTCGGGATTCGATCTCACGACCTGCGAGTCAGCAGCCGAGTACCTTAGCTACTGGACCACCGTGGTGGGGCGATTCTTTAACTGTTTCGCTCCCACATACCCAACTCGCGTGGGTAACTCCGTGACCCGGGACACATGTCCGGACCTTACCCTCACAAAAAACATTCAGTATGCGGATTGGGTCAACACTGAAGAGACCCTCGGCAGCGACCACTGCATACTCAACACCACCATTCGCACCTACCCTTTGGCAAGAACCTACGGAAAGGCAAAATTACCCGATTACACGAAGTTTCAGCAAATATACGCCAATTCGACACCCATTGAGGAGCAAGGATACCATGCTTGGTCCCAGCAACTGGTTTCCTCATTACGCTCCACAGAAACACAAATTAAACTCTCCGAGGCGACTCCGGCGGTGGATAACCATCTCCTTTACCTCTGGGAGGCCCGGCGCAGCCTCGTCCGCCGATGGCGCCGGCAAAAACACAACCGAAAGCTCAAAATTCGCATCGCTGAGCTCACCCAGCGAGCAGCAGAGTACGCGGCCCAGCTCGCTGACTCTATCTGGGTGGACCGTTGCAACACGGCCGCTCGACAAATGTCCAGCCGGAGTACCTGGCGCCTCTTCCGCGCCTTGATTGATCCGACCCAAACTCGAACAGAGACACAAAAGCATCTGCAACGAGCATTTCACAGCTTCGACGGAGACACAGCCAAATTGGCATGTAAACTCCGAGACCAATATCTATGCACTCAGCAGGACTCCCAAGGGCCGGCGTACTCGTATGCAGGTACCGAGAACGCGGAGCTGGATCAACTGTTCCAGTTACACGACCTGAAGGCAGCCCTAGCAAAAATGAGGCGAGGAACGGCGCCGGGAAGGGATAAAATTACCGTGAAATTACTTGCCAATCTTCCTGACTCGGCCTACACCATGCTCCTTGCCTACATCAATTCCATTTGGATCGGGAAAACAAGCCTACCAATTGAGTGGAAGACCGCCCTGGTCACCTTCATACCCAAAGCGGGCAAAGCCATTAACGCGGACAACCTCCGCCCCATCTCCCTTACTTCTTGTGTGGGAAAATTAATGGAGACGATGGTGCGCGACAGGTTGTCCGCGTTCCTGGAGAGCAAAAATGCATTTGCAGACACCATGTTCGGGTTCCACCCACACCGGTCCGCGCAAGATGTCTTGCTTCAGCTCGACCATGAGATCCTCGATCCAGTCGAGTATCCCCTGAATGACAAAGTTGTGCTCGCTTTGGATCTGAAGGGGGCCTTTGATAACCTGACCCACGAAATTATTCTAACACATCTCTCACAGGTGGATTGCGGCCAAAACACTTTCAACTATATTAAACAATTCCTCACTGACCGACAATCATACATTCGGATTCAGGACATTGAACACGGCCCTTACCGATTAGGCACGAGAGGGACTCCGCAGGGAGCGGTCCTCTCGCCCCTCCTATTCAATGTGGCAATGATGAGACTCCCCGCTCAGCTGGCGAAAGTCGAAGGCATACAGCATGCGCTGTACGCCGACGACATCACCATATGGGCGTCACACAGGCTCGGCAGGAGACATGGAGGCAAGCCTGCAGCAAGCGGCGGACATCGTGGATGACTATGCCCGTCGCTGCGGCCTTCAGTGCTCCCCGTTCAAATCGGAATTCGTGCACATACGCCCCTCACCAAAGTGCACCGCAAAGATCGACCTCTCCCTTCACAGCGGACCAATACCCGAACGCGATGAGATTAGAGTATTGGGGCTTTTTATACACAAATATCGCAGAGCAGACACAACATTGGCCAAATTGCGTAAGGTGGGGGACCAGGTGGGCCGGATGGTCCGCCGGGTTTCCAACAAGCGCGGGGGGTTACGATGCAAAGATGCCTTGCGGCTGCGCATGCATTCGTAACCAGCCGAGTCCTGTACTCGGCTCCATACCTCCACCTACGCAAATCCGACGAGAATGCACTCGAAGTCATTCTCCGCAAAATCTACAAGCGCGCCCTCGACCTTCCTGTCAGCACCTCTAACCAGCGCCTTTTGGGCTTGGGAATGGTGAACACCTTCAAGGAGCTGAGAGAGGCGCACTTGACAAACCAATATACTAGACTCTCTAAAACACCGTCGGGTCGCCGCCTCCTTGCCCGGCTACACATCAATAACTCAATACACACGGAAGAGCGCGTACGGATTCCAGAAGTTTGGCGATACTCCT
This sequence comes from Rhipicephalus annulatus, assembly GCA_013436015.1. Classification (NCBI taxonomy): domain Eukaryota; kingdom Metazoa; phylum Arthropoda; class Arachnida; order Ixodida; family Ixodidae; genus Rhipicephalus; species Rhipicephalus annulatus. The sequence continues at coordinate 135,832 of WOVY01011923.1, forward strand.
TGCACGTGCGCCCTCTTCCGGCTAACATGACCCGAGACGACTACACTGGCTGACGCCTCGCGCGGGCGGAAGCCTTGGCTCGACACTACGGCCACAAATTCGGGGTATTCTACGTGGACGCCTCCGGCCCGCAACACGGTGGTTGGTAGACGGCTGCGGTCGTCCACGAAAACACCGTTGTAAACGGACTCACATTTCGTGCACATAACATTACGCACGCGGAGGAGATCGCCATCGCACTAGCCACCGCAGATCAGGACTCGAGGGTCATCATCACCGACTCACGGGGTGCCTGTCGCAATATTGAGCAGGGATACATTCCGTACCGTGCTTATAAAATACTGCAGAACAGCAGCTACCTAGGTGCCCCCGCGCACCGAACGATCATATGGGCTCCGGCTCACACGGGCCTCGATGGTAATGAGACGGCCGATGCCGCTGCCCGCGCGCTCACTCTCCGGGCACCATCCTCGTCCCCTACCGATCCGGAACTCGAACCCAATCCTGCCTACACCTTTAAGGAGATCACACAATATTATCAATCCGGCCATAACGTCTATCCTAAACCCTGTAAGGGCCTCACGAAGGCGGAGGAGCGAATCCTCCTTCGCCTTTATACTAAAACTCTATTGTGCCCGGCAATCATAAAACACTTTGACCCCGCTTGCACGGGGAAGTGCCCGCATTGTGAGGAAAGTTCCTCTGACATTTTCCACATGGTGTGGGCATGCCAAAAAACCCCAAACCTTACCCCACTACCCAACCCTTCGCGGGAGGACTGGGAGGCAGCCCTGCTCGGCTGCTCTGACCTGACTGCCCAACGGGCCCTGGTCGAGCGTGCCCGGGCCGCGGCCAACGCCAATGGGCTCCCGTGAGAGGGAGCCCACCTAGTGTTTGTACGGGGCGGCCCCTTAAGGACCGTTCCCACCCTCCCTGTAAATAACATCTGTAAATAAATGTTTTTCAGCAGCAGCAGCTCCCACAAAAGCTATGCATTCCGATTTAAAAAAAAAATCCCAGCAAGCTCGTGCTTGCTAGAAAGCAAAAATAAAACAGCCATTTCGCATGGAAACTTTTCTCAAATGCGCTCCATATGTTTACTGATCGGCCCCATACTGAGATATTACGTCATTTTCGCAAGCACACTACTCTGCAACGACTCTTTTACAATAATACCATACGGCACTGAAGGAAGAAGAAAGACAGAAATATTGCAACACGTGATTTTCAGTACATTGTATTCTCGTAGACACTTGTATCTACGCTCGTAATGATTACACTTACAAGTCTTGCAAAATATGACTACATCAGCTTTTTTTTTCGCCCTTTTCATAAATACGCCACCTGACCGTGAGCTTTTCGTCAGTTTCGCTTCGCAAAGGAGCGAGGGTTAGCTAGCGTCATGAAGAGGGCATAGAAAGCGAGCCGTCAAATACGTGAGTGCTGTGGCATTTGTGTTGGCGGCTAGTTCTAGGTATCACCCGATGCAATCGCACCGCTTTTAGATGCGGAAGCATCTTATACTCGCGCCTTGTAGAGCGCCGTCCGCGCCGTCCGCACCGCTTCTTGAACATTCGACAGCTGACGCGCGCGCATGCGCCGTCGCGCCGTCGCCCACCATCTGTGCCGCGCGCGCTTCTCCTTCGAGAACATTCGACAGCTGACAGCGCATGCGCCGTCGCGCCGTCGCCATCTGTGCCGCGCGCGCGCTTCTCCTTCGAGAACATTCAACCGCTGACAGTGCATGCGCCGTCGCGCTGTATATATACTCAAGGTCGGCGCTCGCTCGCTCAGTTGCCGCTCGTCGGTTGGTTTGTACGCCGCGTCGACGTCCAAGGTCGCGGTGAAATGAATTCCAACGAATCCACAAACACAATGATCGACGTCCCTTCGACCAGCGCCGTCCTTTCGCATACGTGTGTACGTGTTCACTCATTTAACACCCCCTCCTACAACCACGTTAACCAATTTAGCCATCGACCCAAGTAAGTCGCAATTTAACACCCCATTTCACAACCACGTTAACCAATTTAGCCATCGACCCAAGTAAGTCGCACTTTAACACCCCGTTAACCAATCATATGCTCCGCATCCTCCTCAGTGTTCCCCCGAGGGAAGCTGCGGGCAATTGTTTTAGCTTGAACGAGCTCCTAGTACTCTCCGATAAGCTTTCTGAGCTGCTTCCGCTGCACAGCGAGCAATATTTTGTACCTTTCAACGGGTTGGTTGAGCAATTTGGCTTGTTATGACTGGCAATTGATGGATCCGGCCTGCAAGAGACTCTATTCAGCGTGCATCTCCGAAGCGGTCCGCGCCCTGCAGGAACGCAAGAGGTGTCTGTGTGCGCTGCAAGGAACGCGCATCAGCGTCGCTGGGACACACAGCCTGCGTCGTCTGCTGTGGTGCCCTCACAATGGCAGCAGACTGCAGCTGACATCCATGGCGCTAAGGGCGCCCTTTTTTGAAAAGGCTCTGTAAAGGAAAAACTGCAGGCGTGGATGGAAAATGAGGGGGTGCTGGGGAAACTGAAGAATGGGTTTCGGAAACACAGGAGGTTGGAAGACAATCTGTTCTCACTGACGCAGTGCACCAAAAAAGCAGAAAAGGAACTCAGGCCCCTGTGGCTAGCATTTTCGAATATCAAGAGGGTGTACGATAGCGTGGTTCAAGGGGACTTGTGGGGCATACTAGACACACTGGGTTTGGAAGATGGAGTCACTAATCTTTTAAAGGAAATCTATAAAAGTGACAAGGTAGCCTTAAAGTGGGAAAACAGGTATCCAAGCCCACAGAGGTGAAACGGGGACTTAAGCAGGGGTGCCCACTCTCACCCTTTTTATTCATGATGTACCTACAAGGATTAGAGGCCGAATTGGGGGGACGTGGACTTGGCTTCAGCCTCTCTCTAGTCAAACAAGGAAAACTCATTGTTCAGGCACTACCAACAATATAGTACGCAGATGATATAGTGCTAATGGCCGAAAACAAGGAAGATTTGCAGAGATTGATGGACATCTGCGGTAATGAGGGAGATAGGTTAGATTTTATATTCAGTAAGGAAAAATGAGCAGTCATAATTTTTAATGATAATGAAGGTAGTGAGCTTAGAATACAGGAAGTCACACTATAGATAACAGATAAATACAAATATCTGGGCGTATGAATAAGCAATGGAACCGAGTACCTAAGGGAACACGAAATATACGTGACGACTAAAGGTAACATGTATGCAGCAGTGATGAAAATGTGGCACTGTGGAATTACAATAGGTATGATGTTGTGAGAGGAATATGAAAAGGGGTCATGGTTCCAGGGCTGACTTTCGGCAATGCGGTCTTGTGCATGAGATCAGAAGTTCAAGCAATATTAGAAATTAAGCAACGTGGAATAGGTAAGCTTGCGTTAGGAGCTAACGGGAATACACCAAATTAGGGAGTGCAAGGTGATATGGGATGGACATCATTTTAGGGCAGGGAAGCTGGCAGCAAGATAAAATTTGAGAAGCGATTGAGAGAAAGGGGGGAGGATCGTTAGGCTAGGAAGGTTTTCAGCAACTTGTACATGAAGAATGTCGATACGAAATGGAGGAAGCGAACCAGAAAAAGAACTGGTAATTACTTAGAAAACAGCAGGTGGCTAAACCAAGAAGAACCGTCGGTTAAGAAGAAAGTGAAGGAAACGGAGACCGAAAAGTGGAGATTTGGCATGATTAACAAGTCCGCACTATAGATCTATCGAACCTTTAAGCAGGAAATTGCCAAATAAAGGATTTATGATAATACCCGTGGTAGTTTTCTACTGTTTGAAGCCAGGACGGGAGTATTGCGAACCAAGACATATCGGGCATATACGAAGGAATAGACACAGTATGCAGAGCGTGTGGAGAGGAACAAGAAACTGCCGAATACTTGATAGTGCACTGTAAAGGGCTTCACGCTATAGTTCAGGATGATGGCGCAGAGTTTTTCAAAGCACTGGGGTTTAGGGACAGGGAGGGCAAAATAGACTTTAAGCGGGTAGACTTAACTAGTAGGAGGTTATCTGATTGGTGGCTAAAGTCAAAGCACGAGCTAAAATTAAACCCTTCACTGCAAAGTACGAATCCTCAACCTCACTCTTTAAAGGAAAAAAAGATAAATCTAATGGTTAGTTGACTAAGTATTACGGCTAGGTGGCGTTAGCCGCCGCCCGATCTAAAGGGTAAAACCACATCCATCCATCCATCTATTGTAGATTCGAAAATCACCGATTGGAGTGTATTTTGCTTTTTTCAGTAAATGGCAACTGATCTAGCAGAAAACAAATAAATCTTGGATTGCATGTAAAAGTTTAAATACGTGCCTAATTTACGCTACAATACTCGATCATCTATTCTTAAGAGCAAAATTTTCAAATAACTACACTTTATGGAGCCACTGGATGTTTAGACCACATATCTTACCTGATGAACACTCTTTAGTGACCCCTGGGTGCTACGTAACTCTCATTGATATTGTTACCGTCACTGTCGTCGTCTGGAGGACATACACGTGTGGAGGGTTCCCCTTCGAAGGGGAGTCAATGGTTAATAGCAGCAGCCCCGCTCTATCACGGCATTGTATGGGTCACACTCTAGGCACTATAGTACCGGACAGACTTCACGCACTGATTATTAGGGGACAAGGGAAGTGGGGTTGCGCTCACCATGCCTCCCTCGTTTGCACGCCTATCCTGACAGATGTACCTATACTCCGTTTCCTACATCAGGTGCAACGCTGTGAAAGCTATGCAAGATGTTCAGTCAGAAACATGTGTGACCGCGCATCTTCCGCCTAGAATTCATCGTTTCAAACACTCGCGCGAGACGAGCACAAACGCGCCTGCAGAGCGCCGCGAACGGCTACAAGTAAAACATCAAGAAATAGGAACCAAGACAAGCCGTATAACGGGGCGTTTTTAATGCGAAGCATTTCTTAGCAAACTTCGGCGACTTTGAGCGTATCTATCTATCTATCTATCTATCTATCTATCTATCTATCTATCTATTTTATGTATCTATCTATCTATCCATCTAACTATCTATCTATCTATCTATCTATCTATCTATCTATCTATCTACGACTTTTAGCTCTCCTGGCCGTTTCGATAATGGTCTCGATACCAAACATGGTATGACATAACATGACTGAACGAAGAACATGTTTGACTAGTCACAACATGAAAACAATGACATGTATGTCGTGAATGTCATGATTTACGATTCATGGTCGTGGAGCTCTTTGCGGTGATTTCGTTCACATGGCATGTTGCGAAACTGGTATGATATGGCATGGTTGCATGACAAACAAAAGCAACAGATTCTAACATGAAAATCATAACATGCGTGTTATGTAACAACATTACTACATGCCACGCTCATTATGCACTCGTGGCTGTTTCACTAGCATCACATATACCAAATTTGGTACTACAGTACATGAATAGATCACGAAGGTAAGTGACTGGTGCAAACATGATAATCATGAAACGCGTGATATGTAACAACATGACTACATGCCACACTCATGATGCGCTGGCAGCCGTTTTGCTATAGCTTCTTTTTTACCAAATTTGGTATTACGGGACGTGAATGGGCGACGAAGGTATGATACTGGGGTGAACGTGAGATGCGTGTCATGTAACAACATGACTAGATGCTACGCTCATGATGCGCTCGCGGCCGTTTGCTAGCTTCTCATGTACCAAGCTTAGCGCGAACAGACGACTTAGGTAAACGACACATCCATACATCATAACCACAACATTCGTGGCATGTAACAACATGACTACATGCCACTCTGTGGATGCGCTCACGTCCGTTTCGCTAGCTTCAAATATGCCAAATTTGGTGTTACGTGGTGCCGATGTATGACGAAGGTATGAACTTGTGCAAATATGATAATCATGAGATGCGTGTCATGTTAGAACGTCACTAATGGCCACAGTTATGACGCCAATACAATTAGACGTGATGCAGTGTGCCGGCTCGCCGGCGTTCGTTTCGTCGCGTGACGCCGGCGTTGCCACGCCAGGCGCCGGTCCTGTCATATGCTCACAGGCGCGCCGCGCTGCGTTGCTTTGACGTATGTGCGCTTCAGCACTGCGGCGTCTCTTCATCCTGAAAAGAGGGAGACGCAGTGTTGTGGTAAGGCATCGGCGAAAAATGCAGAACGTCGCATTTCGCTCCGGTAGCCGTCGGGCCGCGCCGACGAAGGCTTGCCGCGCCTGGCGTCCGAATACCGAGTGCATGCTCGCGTTTTGCTAACGTAGCGTTGCTGTGCCCAGCGTGTGCGCACGTCAAGACTACATTGGAGTATAATTGGCCCTTCAAGATGCGTTCGCGGCAATTTCGCTAGCTCCACATATACCAAATTTGGTGTTACGTGACGTCAATGAATGACGAAATTTATGACTGGTGCAAACATGATAATTCTGACACGCGTGTTACGTAAAAACATTACAACATACCACGCTCATAGCGTGCTCACGGCCGTTTCGCTAGCTCCACATATGCTTAATTTGGTTTCACGGGACTTGAAAAGAATAAAAAGGTATTCAACACATCGAAACATGATAAATATGACACAGAAGTCATGTATAGCATCATTTACCTTTACCTTGTAACGTTGGGCTGATTTTAAAGTGGCATATCAACAATCCTTTTCGTGCTTCGCATATGATCGATTGCCACTGTATGTGGAACATCCAAATTTTTCGTCAGCGAGGCACGAAACAGAAAAAAGAAATTAAATCATCAACATGTCTGGGATGCAAAAATAAACCTTCTATCTTTTAGTGCGAACACATTCATTGCTAGAATTCTCGCTGGCCTTCACAGCGTTGCACTTGATGTAGAAAACGTAGCATAGGAAAAGACAATTGTAGAACACATGACCATGGGCTCAGATGTATGACTCTTATGTAGGTGCCGTCATATACTCTTATGATTTTCAAATATGCATAACCCCCCCCCCCCTTTCCCGCCTCCCACTAAGTGGGACGCTGAGCTCGATTGTGCTGATACTCGATAATCTGTGCGTTCGTGTGATTACGTGTCATTTGGAAAGCTGCTCTTGGCAAAAATGAAGAATTTCCTGAAACGAACACTTCGTGGGGCCTTTATTTAACATGATTTAGGCAGTAGCACAAAGATGGTGAAAGTAAGACGGGAAACAGTGTGACCCAACCAATGAATTTTCCCGCGTCATCCCATATACTTGGCGGTCCACGTAATTTTTTTAAAACGTTTTAGAAAAACCATGGGCTTTAGGAGATTTATCTCCTCTATATTAGTGTAAACCATCTGTTCAACTGATCACCAACAAGGGGCACTTTATTTAGGTAACCCTTTCATTGTAGTTGGAGAGGGTGAAATTTTCGAATAACCTCAGGATCTTCAGGTTATCTTGCGCTGAAATGTGCCTGGCTGTTTTTGTAGCATATGCTACATTGGCTCAGGTTGAGCAGTTTTGCGTGACAAGAAGAAAAATGGCAGCATATCCACGGAGTGAATGATGGAGAGTGGGGCGAAGAATTCGTCCGTCCATTCGTTCTTGCTTCCGTTCGTCCATGCGTCCGTCAGTGTGACCGTCCATGCGTGCATCAGCCCGTCCGTGCGTGCATTTGTTCGTGCGTCCGTCCCTGCGTTCGTCCATGCAGCCACACCTGCGTCCGTTCATGCGTCCATCCATGCATCTGTCTATGTGTCCGTTCGTCCATCTATTCAACACTCCAAGAACCAACATCTCGCATCTTTTCATCATATATTCCCCATTTAGAAGCACCGCCATCCAGCGGACATTTCAAGGACTAAACGAGAGGTGGCACACGCACACTTTCTGAAGGCTTGCGCTTCGAGTCCACTTCCCACCTTTAACCACCTCGAAATCATCGTATATACTAGTTCACTGTATTCATGGCACTGCGGCCGAATGCTCGCTAAACTTTCGAAAACCAAGGAGGTTACGCCCAGCGAGTATGACGTAGCAAACGTTTTCAGTCATATAGTGCTCAATGTACATGCCAATGGCTGCTAATGGGAAATGAGAGGCGGATAATTCGGCTTTTACTTTCTTACGGCTTGCGCTTCGTTTCTACTTCCCATTTTTAACCACCTCGAGTTCATTCATGATATATACAAGTTCATTGTATTCATGGCACTGTGCCTCAACGCTCGCTAAACCTTTCTGAAGCTAAGGAAGTTACACCCAGCGAGTATAACGTAGCAACCTTTTCTTGTCAGATAGTGCTCAATGTACATGCCAGTGGCTGCTAATGGTGATCGCAGCCTGCCCGCTAACTAAAAGCCGAATGCTCCTGTCTCTCATTCCCCATTAGCAGCCATTGACGTGTACATTGAGCATGATTTTTTATTGTTCAACAACGCACAGAAGAAGTCTCTCACCAGCAACACCTTGGAGGTCAAAATGTTATACTTGTTACATACTACGGGGGACGAACGGGTGCCGCTATAAGGAGTTTTGCCCCTAAAATAACGCACTCGCGCGACGCTATATCAAGCCAGTGCCAAGGTCGCTACATCAAATAGAAGGTTATCGGCGATGCCAGTGTACTCATACGCCGAAAAATGTTTGGTTGATGTCATGTTTAATTGTTATTCCATGGACATGAGTGAGTCAGAGAGACAGAGAGTGTGTGTTTGTGTAAGTGCGTTCATACGCGCGTGGGTTTACACTTCAGTGAAATGACGCCGGTTTTAGTCTGCCAGCTGTCACTGGAATGCCTTTCGTCGCGTTGCTGAAACAACGGCCACAGTTGGCGGATAGTAGGTGAAAGGCGCCGTCTGCGTTTGTCCTCCTTGGTTTTCATCAGCTGATATCCGCCGCCTCGCACGACATACAAGACACACGCGAGGTGACGCTGACCATACTTGCGCGAGCAACTTCTTCGCTTTCTGCAAGCGCGGATATTTGGCGTCATCAGGTGTCCTCTTTCGAACTATAGGCAAGGTGAAGAGAGTGGAATCGCCACCTTAAACGGACACGTGGTTGTGTGCTAGAACACCTGCTTGCCACGCAGACAGGCTGGGCTCGATTGTCACTCAGACGCAGGAATTTTTATTACTTATGTACTGAACAAGAGGGGCCTCAACGGTATTTCTCTGCGCCTCAAGGGCATCCCCATTAGCATAAGCTCGTGCTTGCTGCACTTGGCCAGACGCTGCTGGCTGCTTCGCTTTCTGCGTTCTGCTCTGCAAATAAACCCCGTGAAAGGGGGTTTATTGGCATGTCTTTCAACGGTGGGCCTACGATGAAAACACGATCGCGACAAATCAACGGTAAAGCAGATGCCGGCGACGATCATCACAAGGCGAGCGAGCAAAGTCCACAACCCAGTACCCGAGCGGTAGCGATGTTGCTTGCCAACGATGCGTTTTCTTCTTCACAATTTACTAATTCACGTTAGGCTTAGCGGGTGAAATTGAAACGACGTTACCAAAGAGAATAAAATTGGGGTCTACCAGGCCAAACGTGTTGGCCGGTTGTGCCCCATAACATGCCGAAGATGACAGGTAGGTAATCCAGAATGATTATCCACACTTGTCCAATGAAATCAAAGTCGAAACGTGGAGCCAATGTGGAGGCGTCCGCTCGTCTAGCTGCCCTCTAGCGAGCAGCTACCTAGAAACAACCTGCCGTTACCTTGTTAAATCATAACAACAGCCTAAAGAAATCGCACTAAGTCCTTAGCCCATAGAATTTCATACAATATTATCTAGAAAGGAATCTGGCGCTGCGATCATGTACCCCAATGGGAATTATGGGAAGTAAAGGTTCCGGATTGGATAGTGTTATGTAGTGACTGCCTAGAGGTCTTTTTCTGCAGTTTCAGTTTCGTTCTTCAGACAGCACGGGTAGTGGGGTGCGGTGAAAGACGCTGAAGCAGTGCCTTTGTTGTTAGAAGAGGCTAAAAAAACTAGGTCTCTTGTTTTGCTGCAAGGTTGAAGCTTTACGAGTCGTATTTGACAGTTTACACGAAGCGTCGTCCACTCCCCACTGCGCATAGATGTAGCGTTTCATGCTAGTGCAGGATATTCCATCGAGTTCATGCTTTTTCCCAAGCGCGTTGTGTCTAAACTTATTCGAAATGACTGCAAAACGAAGGTGAACCAAAGTAGACGCACCGTCACGCTCCTTTGACTTGACATCACAACAAAACGAGAAGTACGTTTGGGGCAGAGTCCCAGTCGACCACTTGGACAGGCGCACTTGGCATCGCAGCAGACAAAACGGTAAGTGTTTGTCACTTAATACTGTACTGTTAATTTCACAAATAGATGATGCGTACTTTCAAGGACAAAACAAGTATGTTTGTTTTTAAGTGTTGTAAAAAAATGTTTCATTATATCTTGACGCTAAGTTTGGAACGGAATGGCAGAGCAATGCATACCCTCGTGGCTTAATTTGTCCAGGTTTCACTTCTGCCTCACGGTCATAGAAACTCATTTTTCGACCGACTTGGTGCTAAGCAGCGCCCGTTGAGTTGTTTTATAAGATTTCATTTGTTACATATCGTGTTTTATTGCATCTACTGTATCGTTATACCATTGTATCATGATGTCGCATTGAGTTCTTGTGTACATATCTGCCAACATTGTCATGTATATTAGAGCAAATGTCTTCACTGTAACGTAGTGATGTTAGTCGTGAAATATAGATGTGCCGAGGTGTGTATGCCCTGTTACTGGAATGGTATGAAGCCTTTGTGTTCTGTACATGCTGTAAATTATTTTTTTATAAACAAGAAAGAAGCAATTTTTAAATAAAAAAAACCTCATATCACTTTGTTTTACATTCAGCAAACAAGCGTTGATTGATTGATATGTGGGGTTTAACGTCCCAAAACCACCATATGATTATGAGAGATGCCGTAGTGGAGGGCTCCGGAAATTTCGACCACCTGGGGTTCTTTAACGTGCACCCAAATCTGAGCACACGGGCCTACAACATTTCCGCCTCCATCGGAAATGCAGCCGCCGCAGCCGGGATTCGAACCTGCGACCTGCGGATCAGCAGCCGAGTACGTTAGCCACTAGACCGCCGCGGCGGGGCAGCAAACAAGCGTCACGAATCTCAAGAACGTAATCCCTCCACAACAAATACGAAGCCGGTACTTCCCAACATTCCCATTGGGGTACACGCGCCAACGAAGGAGCCCACGTAGACACTACCGCCAGATTCAGCTCTAGGTATTATTTTATGAAACTCTATGCCCTAGACAAACAACCTACGAGACTCCAGGTTTAACATCCAAACCATCCAGCTCCACCTAATCAAGCCTCGCATGATTTAGTTCAACATTCACACGTTTTTTTTGGAGCAGGACAGTGTGTTCAACAGTTCACTTGAAAAATATTATTCCATCGATTGTAGTCACAAATTTGGCATTCGATTCAACATACATGTAAAGTAAGTGATATTACAATACACTTTAGCAAACAAAAACGTGTTCTTCAGATAGATTCTTTATTTATCCAAGACTGTTTTGAATAACGAACCTATTGACAGTGACGCACCGACATTAGAATTTGCTCATTCTGTACAGGCAATATTCTTACTCATCACAGGGAAAAATTCGCCTCTTTGAAGTAGTTTAGAAAACAATGGTTAAGATCAGCATGCGTATTTGCCAAGAGAAAGCTCCTCAGCGATCTATATAGACACAGCACTTCAAGCGTCCAGGGCAATGTGCTTGAGTATTTTCCAGTTGGCAATGCTTTCTACAGATACCACCAGCCAAAGCGCAAGATTTCATTTTCCCTGCGTTTTCACACAAAAAAAAGAAAACGCAAAACAGATTAGTAGTCGTTAATAACAACACATGTACGACGATTTTCCAGCAAATAATGCTACAATAGCATATAATTAAAAAAACCAGGTTCGGGTTTTTTTTCTCAAAACTTCAATGGTGTAAAAATAAGAAGTGAGTTTTTCTTTGTAGGAGCCGGCAGTGGTTAGCCATATTAAGCGGTGCAATCAATACTCAAGGCACTCTACTTCGGATGTCGCTTCAGTAACTTTGTGAGGCAATTGTTTTCTGAATAACTGGGCGAACACACTGTAGGTCGTGTTCGAGAGGAAACCTAACGACCATTTCACTGGTGAGCGATTGCACCACCCTTTGCGCAGAATGTCCACAGGTTACCTGTGGTCTGAGTAAGGATTGATCCACGGAAAATGTAGAGGAGCGAGTCCAGGCACGTAACTTACCAATGAATCTGCAGAGCTCAGGAGCATTCTAGATCCCTCGAAGGATCTCGACAGGTGCAACCTTACGCTTCTAATTTACCATAGAGCCGCGCCATAGCTTGAAACCGCTTCGGAAAACAACACATTGTTAGGGCGTCATGTAGGGCGAAGAATCATGTTAGCACATGTGATATGGCGTGGCAGCAGTGCAAGAGCGCACCAAGCATCACATCACGTCAATGGTATAGCGAGTAGTTAGTTTAAAACTGGCCTTGAAATATAGAATGCTCCACACAGCATATCATCTCTTCTCCTCACGCTCACTTTCCTCCCCCATGTCCTTGCTACCATATACTGTGCACGACTGTGCTATGCTCTGCATGCCTTCGCGAATGGCCGAGTTGTAAAGACGTGTAGCGCCAAGCTAGATTTCGCCACCTAGCCGCGCCAAAAAAGAAGCGAGCTCCATAGCACACGATGCGCAAGACACGGAGAAACAGAGAACAGCTAGGAAGAAAGGAAGGGAAAACTTTAATTGCAACGGTTTGGGACAGGGGTCATGAGCTTGATGGGTAAAGCCCCAAGTCCAGGGCTCCACTGGCTGCCACCGCCTGCCTGACGTGATGCAGTAAGTGCAAGCTCCACTTCTGGGTCAGAGCTGGTGAGCTGTGCCTCCCATTGCTCGAAAGTATTACAAAGCTTGTACTGACCTAAAACGGTAACTAAATTTGGTGGTCGTTTTAGGCATCCACACGAAATGTGGTAGAGCGATGGCGAGCCGTTACACCACGAACACGCATGCCCATACAGCGTTGGAGAAATTTTGTGTAATCTTTGAAGATTGGGAAAGAATCCCGTTTGAATTCGGCGGAGGTCAATCGCGTCCTCCACTTCTAATTATTTGTGGGGGGCGCTATTTTTGTCGCGTGCCTTGCTGGTTAGCCACAATTTCGCGAGGGGCCATTCTGGATGGGTCATTATCCTCCTCGAAAGCTTCCTCCTGGAGTGTTTCAAAAGATTGCATGTGCTGTCGAAGCTCTGCTCGGTTCGTGAGCCCTCGAGCACAACAGTCGGAACTTTTGTTCCCCTCCAGGCCTGCGTGTCCTGGAACCAGATCAGCCTGTATTTGTTCGTCAGTCTCCCGCCTAAGAATCAGCTTAATTTTATTGGAAGGCTGCCTCTTAAAAAGAAGCCGCACGCTTCCTGCGAGTCGGAAATGATAGTTGCCTGCGGTTGATCGCTTAGTTCTTGCGCTTTGATTGCAAGGGCAATAGCAAAGCATTCCGCCTTGTCGATTGAGGACGTCCACAGCGTTGCACATGTCACCATGCAGTTGTCGTTACTAAGTACTGGTGCAACTTACCATTTAAAATTGTACCACGAAGCGTGCACCCACAAAACGTTTGATTTGTTTTTTAATATTTTTCTGAGCCATCGCACTCTCTTTTCTCTGCGCTTTCTATTTTTTTACGTCCATGTTCTTGGGAAGCGGTGAGATCGAGATCTTGCTGCGAACGGGATCCGGGATTTCTACACGAACCTCGTCCAGGTTCGAGGGGTATGGCGGAAAGCCCACCCTAGCAAGTATCTCTCTCCCTGTATTCGTTTGGCTTAGACAATTTCTCTGTGCAGTCAGAACCGCTGTCTTTAGCTCAGGGTATGTATCACATATACCGAGGTCCAAAAGGTTTTGAGTTGGTGTGCTTACCGGTAGCCCTATGGCCACTTTGTAGGTGCCCCTAATTATACGCTCGATGGCTTCTTCTTCTGATTTGTTTAACACGTGGAAAGGTAGACTATACGTAACCTTACACAGTACAAGTGCCTGTACTAATCTAATTGTGTCTCCTTCCTTCATTCCCTGTTTGTGGTATGTTATTTCATGGATCATTCGTGCAACTTTTTTCATGGCTGATTTTACAATGTTTATTGTATGGTTCGCTCGTCCATTACTTTGAACTCAGTAACTCAGAATACTTGCGACGGTTACCTTACGTACTTTGACACCTTCAATGCGTATGTCGATGCTTCCGTTACTGTTGTATCTTTTTCCATGTACCCTGATTATTTCATATTTTTCTGGGGCACAGCTGAGCCCGCTTGCCTTCGCAAAGTTTTCAACTAGTGTTGCAGCCTCTTGAAGTGTTTGCTCTTTGTTAGCCAGAGATCCACGCGTTGGCCATAGGGTGATAACATGGGCATAGAGAGTGTATCCTAATTGCGGAACTTGATCCAGAGCTCGCGTGAGTCCTAACATGGCCATAATAAAGTGCAGGGGAGAGAGGAAGGCTCCTTGAGGGGTACCTTTGTTAGACATCTCAAAAACATCTGATGTGACTTGTGCTACGCTTATCGAAGCCCGCCTTGCTGTGAGGAATGCCTTGATGAAATTGTAAGTGTTTGCCCCACATCCGATGTTGTTGAATTCTGTTAGACTGGCCTTATGCGAGATATTGTCGAATGCCCCTTTTAAATCAAGAGCTAGTATTCGATGTTCCCCTCCTGTAGCTATAACGTTCAAAGCTTCCTCTTGCAATAGAAGAAATGCGTCTTGAGTGGAGAGGTCATTGCGGAAACCCAGCATAGTGACTGGAAAGAAAAGGCCGTTGTCCTCTATGAAGTTTTGGAACCGATTATGAATAACCCTTTCGAAAAGCTTTCCCATGCATGATTTTAAAAATATCGGCTTGAGTGCATGCAGGGATGGCTTCTTCCCAAGTTTCGGTATCGTAATAATTTTGGCTACTTTCCATTCCTCGGGTATCTTCCCTTTAAATCAATTGTTGTCATTAAAATGGTTTGTAAGTGCTTCTATAACCTTATCACTGAGATTCGTTATCACTACAATTGTGATTTGATCTGAACCAGGGGCAGAATTTCTTTTGGTTGCTTGGGCAGCCGCAAAGACTTTTTCCTTGGTGATTGGGGCATCGAGTCTCTCGTTTTTCGCACCAGTGTACTGCATTTCAATATTGCACCTATCGGTATTATCTCTTTTGTATCTGTATTTAGGTGCTTGTATCAACTCCTCCTGTGTGCCTAGCAAATCATGCATTTTTCGTTGCAGTGTTCTGTTCATGGCTGATTTTGATTATTCTGGGTCAAGCATGATTCTTAGGATGGCCCAAGTTTTTGGGGTGATCAGAGTGTCCTGTAGTGAACTGCATAACTGCATCCATCCCTCAGTTGCAATTTTGTTAGCGTATTGATTTGCCTCCTCTCCTAAAGCAGCGATTCTGCGGAGAAAGTTCCGGTTTAGTCGCTGGTTTTTCCATCTTTTCAGCATACGGCGCCTGCATTCCCACAGGTGGAGCAGCTGCCTGTCGACTGCAGGAGTCTCTGCTGTTCATGAGATACGTTTGGATGTTTGTTTGTGAACTGAGATTATGTACTTTGACCAGTCCCCAATCAACTCCGGTACAGAGTTGGGTGGGGGATCCCGTCGTCTTTACCTTTCCCAGTCAGTGATCACAATGTCTCCTATCACCCTACGTAGTTTTGGAGTTGACATGAAAATGCTGATTATGTAGTGATCGCTGCCGAGATTCTCTTCCAGGCTTCTCCAGTTAGTGTCGTTAATATTACGCGTGAATGTCAGATCTGGGAATGTGTCTCGACTTACGCTGTAACCCAGCTTCGTAGGTGTTGTGGGTTGAGTAATTAAGCTCAACCCTAGTTTGGACATGGCGTGTTCGAGAAGCGTTTCCTTGGGGGAATCTCTCGAATAACCCCAGGTGGTGCTGGGTGCGTTAATGTCGCCCAATACCACAAATCGATCTCTCGCCCCAGCAATGTGGACGACATCTTCAGGCAGTGCACCAAAGCCCTCGTGTTTATCTTTAGGAGGGCTGTATATATTTATTATTACCATTTTCACTTTGCCTCTCTTCAGAGGAAGGTGGGTGATTATCTGAGTATTTATCCCAAACATTCTGTGTGCTGAACCATTGCTGCAATACATTTGATAACCAGTGAGGCTGCGCGGGATTAATTTGCATCTTGCAAACAATAATATCCTTGCAGTTTGATCATCCCAGGCCCAACCTCTTGCAGGCATATTACGTCTGGCTGAACTGGTACCAAGTTTATGTAATTTTGGAGTGCTGCGGCGCGCTTGTGAAAAGTGCGACATTTCCACTGCCAAATATCTAGATAATCTACACTTTTTATATTATTTTTGGCAAAGCTGCATGGTCGTATCTATGCTGTCGCTGCCTGCTTTGGATGCTTTGTCAATAACTGGGGCAGACAGGGAGCGTTTGGTTAGTGCCCTCTGCAAGCCTTCCACAGCATCGTTAACATACTGCTTCTGAATTTTCAGTTTTTCTACGACAAACGTTCTCAATTCCACCATGATATCAGCTAGAAGTTTATGTAAAAAAGCTATGCTTTCTCTCTTTGCATGAACCTGCGTCAACACTTGCTTGACTAGTTCACTGCTTTCTGAATTAGTAGCGAACGAGTCTTCGTCTATCTTTTTCTCGCTCGTTTCTGCGCCATACTTCATGTTGGCTATATGCTCTCGCGCCTCATTATTGCCCTCGGTGGTGTTGCCTACCGACGCTGGGTTTTGTATTTTCCCAATTGCATTTTCTAATTCGATTTCCATTGACGAGATGGCCAGTTTATACTCTTTCCGCTCCACAGCCATTTGTTTTCTAAGCTGTTTAATTTCTTGTGTTCAGCTTTTGTTCTCCTCTAGAATTTTCCGATACTGGGGGCTATCAGTTACCGGAACATTGGGAGGCACTGGACTCGCCAAGCTCACCTTGTTTAGTTGGTTGTTTTGTACGTCCTCCGTACTAAGGCGAGTGGTTGCTGCTGCTGCTTCTTTCCTAGCATGGGCGGATGTTGGTTCCCAGCTGCACCTCGGTGTTTTCTTCGAGTATAGCTTGCTAGGAGCCTCCGCAGGCTTGCTGATATTTCGCTGTTGCGGGGTCTTTGATGTTGATCTCAATCTTGATCGTGATCTGTAGTTGGATCTAGATGTCTGTCGCTTCCGGAGCGTCCCTTCCTCTCGGTCTCAGCTGAACCAACGAGGAGGTTTCTGCTGGTGCAGCTCAAGTTGCGATAAATCCTTCTCGGCGTAGGTACACTCTCGTTGTCTTCGAGGCGTCTCCACTCGTGTTGTTCGGGGAGCCACATTTTTCAGTTTATTTCTGCACGATTTTTCTCCTCTAGCGTGCTCTTCATTGAATATGGCGAAGTTCAGGGCACATTCGTGTCCTTGAGTAGGATCACACGTCCTCCACTTGGAGCACACGTTGGCGTTCGGAGTCGGACACACGTCGGTTCGGTGTCCAGTTGATCGACAAATCTTGCAAACCTGTACGGTAGGCTTGTATGAATAACAGATCACCTCTGCACCCATAAAAGTTATTATTGCTGACTTCGAAGAGCCCAGCACCCTGGCTCTCTCTATCTTCCCCCCTTGTGTCCGCATTCGTAGATTGGCAATAACGTCGGCCTGAGTGGTTCCAGGCGGTAGTCCTCGAACGATGCCTCGCAGCACGTCTTCTAGGTCAGCCACGTACGCATTGAAGGGGTGAATCCACTCTCTGATTTTCAATTGGTTAATCTCTTTCAGCCTGCCAGCCACTTGTTTGTGTGGCGTGGACAATATTATGATGATCGATCCGAGGTGAACCCAAAGCAAAAAACTTTTTCCTCCTAAGCCGTTCCGGCAAGCCTCTATCACTGCCATAGAGAGCTCCGATCCAAATAGATTTTTCACTGTGAGGCCCTTGTGCGGTCTCAAGATAACCTCTATGTCTTCTTTTCGAAGGGACGTCGGTCCTCGGCATTTTCTGCGCTGAAAATCTCACTTGACTTGGCTGTCCCATGCTGCGTCAACAGGTGGATGGCCTGCTGACTAATTATTTTTCTTCTATAGTCCCTTCTCGGGTTCTTTCTGGCTTTGTTTATGGTTCTTTTTCTTTTGCGTGAAAGGACGGTGTGCCAGCCATCCCCCGTCCAAGTAAGAGCCAGACTCACGTCGTCATCGTTCTTGTTCTTGAGAGACGTGGCGCTGGGCACTCGCGCGTCGTTACTTGGTTCCTCATTTGACGAGACGCTACTCGCGTCGTTCGGTTGATTCTTCGACACCAGAGATGCGCCGGCAGGGTCTTCGTCGACGTCCATGTAGATGAAGAATTTCTAGGCGTCCTTATGCATGCATGCTCAGTAGAAACAGGGGAATAGGCCGCCCTTCGTTTTCCTCTGCGCAAGGTGTATAGTCCGAAAGGGAGGTTAAATGGCACTCACCATTTACTTCTAACTCGGTCAGAAAATGTCGGAGCTAAAGTCGGTCGAATGGTTGTCAGCCAGTCGACGCAAGCACACCCGTCAACGCACTCCGCAGGGTTTAACGTTCGGTGCCGCCGACCGAAGCCGTTGATACGGTGAGCTGCGTTTGTGCTCGTCGTGTCTTCCAATGTTGATAGTTTCTCGTGAAGCTGGTCCAGGTCCCAGATTTTGGTGTCCTTCGAATCCTCGCAACTTCAGAAAAAAGATGACGCACTCTTCAAGTAGACTTGAATGAAATGTCTGCCTGAAAGCGTTTAATAAAGCGGAGAGTGATGTGAGCACGTCCTCACCGCCCTACGCCACCTAGTGGATCTTGAGAACGGCTAAGCACCTGGCCTGGCAGGACGCTGCAGGGGCGACTCCGTCTATGCTTGCGTCCCAAATAAAGCTAGGACCTCGGCATGGACTCATCGCCACCGTCTCGTCTCCCGTTTCTCAACATATGGTGACCCCGGACCAACGGACAAGCTACAGGCTCTGCACCGCTACCTCTGAGCTTCGCGGCCATGTTTTAGCCAGCTCACGCCTTGCAGTCGCACTTTGACCCGCCTCTACCACCATTCCGCACCACCTACATCGAGTAATTGTTCCAAGACTTCGAGGTTGCTCTGAAGATCAACAGCATCAGGCTTTAAGAATTCGTGTTCGAGGTCCTGGAGTGTGTTCTTACACCTTACCTCAAATGACGCCTACAGCCCTTGGAGCCACTGCTCATACGATGGACTACGGGTTGCCGTCCCACGGTTTTATGATGCTGCATATCACCTCCGACAAGGGCCGACCACATGAAAGTGCTTCATCTACGCTGATCAATCCTTCCTCGTGGTTCCACTCGATCTCATCTCGTTCAGTGCTATGCCACAAAAACGAGGTAGGTAACAGTCCTACGACAACCGACTCCACTGACGTATTACAGCGTACGCCGCCCGAAGATTGACCTTTGGGCCACCGTTTAGCGCCTGTGGACACGTTGGTGACCACGACGACTTCAGCACCTACTGACGCGGTTTGCGACGCCCAAACCAGCGCTACCTGTCACCTGTTTGCTGACACCACGTGTGGTACTCTAACCAAACCAGCTACCGTCTTCTACGCCAGCAGCATGGCAACGACTGCAGACGATGCTTCAGTTCTGCCTTCGGTGGAGAGAACCGATCGTGATCCGCCGGCCACGCAATAATATTGTCAGCATGTCATCCCGTACCCACGTTCTCCTGGGCTGGCTGAACAAAGGTGGTCCCATAGCCAAATCCGTGCCGTCTCATATTCTGACACATCCCAAGGCTCTTGTGGATGCCGACTTGCTGTCGAACATCTCAGGGGACAGCACCGAAGTACTTGAAACTAATCAGCACTTCCCCCACGACAATAAGCGACACAGTCGTTATCATAAGTACTGCGCATGTTGGCACGACAGAGATGTGCCAGCGTTGGTTCCATCCAGGTAAAGCAGGAACTCGCACCGCCAGCCCATCTCTGCAAACGCGCCTCCCTAACACCTCCTCTACAGGGTTTCAGTGACTTCCAACCTACCTGCCCAAGTCCACACCCCACGCAGACAGTGTCAACGTCTCACCAACTTTTGCGCATGCGCCGAATATGCATTATTAAGACGCCTACCCGCACGAGCCGTCATCGACCTCCGCATCGTCTTCACAAAGCCATTTTCTCGGTGGTGACCGCGGGTGTCGTCGATGCCCGTTGCCACAAGTGTGCCTCGAAGTGTCGCATCTATGTTGCCCACAACATCTTTTCGGCACGCTCCTCAACCGCTCAGCGGCTTCCACTGCCACCAACAGGAACTGTTAGAGACCCAACGTTTTTTTCCCGATGCCGACTCGGACTTCCCCACTGACAATCCACGGACTGTCGCTCATGTTCAGAGTATCTGTCTCTTTTGCTTTTACTTTCGTATATATACCTAAAATGGCGCAAAGCGCTAGGGGGGATACTATCTTGCGCGACGCTAGATTTTGCCAGCTGGCCATGCCGACATGACAACATGGCGTTTGTAGGAGTTGTCGACACCACTACGATTTCGTGCAAGCAGATGGAAGACAGTAAGTTGCCTCCTCTTCTTGAATTTTTGAATGGCCGGACAACAACCGCTCCTAGAAGATTTGCAAGGAGCCAGCCGTCAATCTATTTACATAGTGGTGTTCTCGATAAGAAAAAGTTTTCTCTCAGATGAAGCACCAAACTTCTTGTCGTTCCGACGTCAATACGTGAGGACATACTTAGTACTTGCCACGATGAGCCAACGCCCGGTCATCTCGGATACACACGCACATAGGCAAGAATCCAACTGAAATACTATTGGCCAAGACTTTCAGCTAATTTGAAACACTGCGTGCGCACGTGCCTCGATTGCCAACGACGAAAATTACCGCCGTTAAAACTAGCTGGACTATTGCAACCAATTCAGGTGCCCACGGTACCTTTCGCCTGAATTGAATTGGATCTCTTTGGACCATATACGACTTCCCATGCTCGCAACAAGTGAGTAATGGTCGCTACTGATTATCTTACGCACTACGCGGAAACAAAGGCTTAGTCAAGTGGCACCGCCATTGAAAGCGCACTATTCTTCCCAGATAACAGATAACAATTCTTTACAGATTCTTCACAGGTCCTGAGGCATGGTGCTCCGACAATCATATTAACGGATCGAGGTACCGCTTTCGCGGCTGTGCTCCTGAAGACAGTACTTGAGCTCAAGGGAACAGCCCATCGGAAAACCACTTCCTAGCATCCACAAACCTGGTTGCCAGCTCCCTACTCTTCTCTCCGTAGGCCGCTCCTGTGTTCACCTTGGCTAGTGCTTCCTCGGAGGACTTCAGCCTTTCTTCCATTGCCCTCGTTTCTCGTGCACTGTTGCCAACACAGTCTCGAGCTCGGTGATTCTCATCAACAGTTCACTCAGGGCAAACATCAATTTCTTCATTTTTTCTTTGACTTCACATTGCCTACACTTCGCGTCAGCTTCTTTTCCGTCCGCATCGACACTTGGGTCCACTTTCAAACTCACCCCACATCCTTAATATTTTACAGTCGTTTCAACCATATCTTTCTGACACCAAATGTCCCTATGTTTTGTCTCACTCGATAATTACAAAACCCAAGCCCTGCCCTACGAAAAAAAGAAAGTCTAAGCTCTACTACAAGAATTTGCGTGTTCAATATACGTGCACCTCCCCAGCGGGATGGCAAAAAACATAAAAACACAAAAATCAAACACACACACACACACACACACAAACTAATAAACACCTGGTGACTTACCCCCGAAAAAGCCATACAATAAATCAAGTGCTACAGAGATTTGAACTGCTGCTTTATAAGTATAAAGACACGCTCAAAACATGCAAAACCACTTATCTCCGCAGTTGATCAGTAGCGTTCAAAAAAAAATTGCCCGCAGAGAGAGAGAGTAAAACTTTATTGAAGGGGAAAGGGAGAGGGGCGTTTTAGAGCCTTTATGGTTGGGGCCCTACGTCCAGGGCTCCACTGGCCTTAGCCGCCCGCCGGACTTGATCCAGTAGTGCGAGCTGCACCCCTGGGTCCGAGCTAGCGAGGTGTGCCTCCCACTGCTCCATACTAGGTGTTAAAGGTTCGCCGAGAAAATTGGTTATGTCGCTTGGTTTACGATCGCACCCCCACGATATGTGGTAGAGAGTCGGTCTTCCACCGCACCATGGACATACAGCCGGGTAAAGAGTTGGATGTATCGCGTGTAACTTCAGTAGGTGCGGAAATACATCCGTTTGAATTTTTCTAAGGTCAGTGGCCTCTTCCCCATTAAGGGATCTGTGAGGTGTTCCACATTTTTGACGCGTGAAGCGCTGGTGAGCTAGAATCTCCCTAGGTAAAATTGGCATGGTCAATGAAAGAGATGGATTCTCCGCTCGGTTACAAAACGCACGAGCTAGAGCGTCCGCCCTTTCATTGCCTTCGAGACCTGCGTGTCCCGGGCACCAGATCAAGCGATGGTGGTGAGTGAGTTTGGATCCTAGCAGCCTCAGCCCCATTGCTGGAAGGCGGCCCCTTAAAAAGAGCCGGCAGGCTTCCTGGGAGTCGGATAAAATAACTGATGGCTCCCCTCTACGCTCCTGAAACCTTAAGGCTAAGGCTATGGCCATCGTCTCCGCCTTTGTAGCCGAGGTCGTGCGTACGGAGGCACTCGTTAGCAGCGTCATGTTGTTGTCGACAACAGTAATTATGTGTCTCTGCCAATCGAAACTGGCCGCATCGACGTACGCGACATTTGAAGCTGAGCCGAATTGCTTTCGAAGCCAGTTTACCCTCGCAGTACGTCGCTCAGCGTGAAAGTCGTGATGCATATTTTTGGGCACCGGTGCGATTGAGATTCGCCTGCGGACCTCTTGGGCTACGTCGACCAGCTCCTCATCAATGTGCTGTGGGTGGGGCGAAATTCCTATTCTAGTGAGTATCGCCCTGCCTGCTGAAGTTTCACTTAGACGATTCCTCTGAGACATGAGGACTGCGGCACTGAGCTCAGCATAAGTGTTATGTATACCGAGAGCTAGGAGCCGCTCGGTCGGTGTGCTGGTGGGTAGACCAAGTGCTGCCTTAAAAGCGCTTCTAATGAGCACATCCACCTGGCTCTCCTCACTTCTGTCGAGTGAGTGGTACGGTAGGCCATACGTCACTCTGCTCAAAACTAAGGCCTGGACAAGCCGGAGAGTATCCTTTTCTTTCATGCCTTTTTTATGATAAGTGATGCGACGGATCATTCTAGCTATCTGTTTAACCGTAGTCTTTAAGGTGGTTATCGTGTGACTGGCTTTGCCATTGCTTTGGACCCAGAAGCCAAGTATACGGGCCTGAGTAACCTCGGCTATGGCATGGCCGTCTACCTGTAAGTTTATGTCACCGTTACTTTTGTAATACTTACTGTGTATTCTTATGAGTTCAGATTTTTCAGGCGCACAGCTCAGCCCACTATTTCTTGCGAACTCTGCCACAGCTGTCGCAGCAGCCTGGAGGGTCTGCTCTTTCAGCGCCAGTGAACCCTTCGTAGCCCAGAGTGTGATGTCGTCCGCATACAATGTATATCCAAGGTGCGGGATTGCTTCGAGCTCGTGAGCAAGTCTGCGCATAGCTATGTTAAAGAGCAAGGGGGAGATGACTGCCCCTTGCGGTGTGCCTTTATTTGGCATCGAGAACGGCACCGATCTCGTGTCGCCTATCCCAATAGTTGCCGTCCGCCCAGAGAGGAAGGATTTAATGTAGTTAAATGTACGTTTTCCGCAGCCGATTGTGTTGAGTTCAGAGAGAATGGCCTCGTGCGAAACATTATCAAAGGCCCCTTTGAGGTCGAGGGCCAAGACCAAATGTTCGCCTCCCCTGGGTACGCAACTCATGACCTCTTCTTTTAAAAGGAGGAAGGCATCCTGGGTTGAGAGTCCGGAGCGAAAACCAATCATGGTAGCGGGAAACAGATTTTCTTTTTCAATGTAATTTTGAAGCCGTGTCTGTACTACTCGCTCGTAGAGCTTGCCCATGCACGAAGTAAGCGAAATGGGCCGCAGGGCTCCGAGCGATGGTGCTTTACCGGGCTTTGGTATAGTTATTATTTTGGCTTCCTTCCACTCCGGAGGAACGTGACCTTGGGACCAGCAGTGGTCGTTGAGAAATTGCGTTATCTGCTCAAGAACCTCAGTGCTGAGGTTTCTTATCATAGCGTTTGTTATACCATCCGACCCCGGCGCAGAGTTCCGATTGGCTGCCTGGGCTGCCGCGAAAACCTCTTCTTTCGTGATTGCGGCGTCTAATGTGGCATTCTCGCTACCGATGTACTCTAATGTACTTGGCGGAACCACATCAGTACCGATATAACGGTCTTTAAGCGCCTGGATCAACTCTCCGTCGGTGCCGGGGTAGCTGTGTACTATTCTTTGAAGAATGCGGTTCACGGAGGATTTAGATTTGTCCGGCTCCAGCATGGACCTCAGTATCGCCCACGTCCGGCTAGTCCCTAGTGTACCGCGGAGAGAACCGCAAAACTGCACCCAACCATCGGTGGCAAGTTTCGTGGCGTATTCATTCGCTTCCTCCGACAGAGCAGCGATTCGCCTGTAGAGGCAGCGGTTGAGGCGTTGTTTTTTCCACCTCTTGATCAGGCGTCGCCTACTATCCCACATGTGCAATAGGTGCCGGTCTATCGCAGGCGCCTCCACTGTGCGCGCTATTTTCTTAGAGGTGGCATCATGCGTTTCTCGAATGAAAGCAACCCACCCACTGACATCACAGGGCGTTTGCTCCGGCAGAGGGCGCTTTCGAAAGGTCACCCAGTCTGTCATCACAACGTCACCAGCGACACGACGAACTTTTGGTGATGCTATAGAGGTGCTAAGAATATAATGGTCACTACCAAGATTTTCATCGAGGTTTGACCACGTGGCATTTTTAATGTTGAAGGTGAAGGTCAAATCAGGGTACGTGTCCCTGCTAATGCTATTACCAAGCCTGGTGGGTGCTGTTGGCAGAGTGATAAGGGTAAAACCTAATTTAGACGTGGTGTTCTCTAATAACACTCCCTTGGGTGAATCCCGGACGTAGCCCCAAGCGGTGCTCGGAGCATTAAAGTCGCCCACCACCACTAATTGATTTCTGGTGCCAACGGCTCGAACTGCCTCGTTTAGGAGTGGGCCGAAGTCGTCATTCCGGTTTTTGGGAGGACTGTATAGGTTTAAAATTTTCGTTCGTACTTTTCCTCGTTTTTGTGGGAAGACATCGATAATTTGGTGATTAATGTCAGTCTGATCGTAATGATCTAGCGCGACTGTCATGAAGTTACTCACCAGCGCTGCAACGCGGGGGTATTTTGGATCGTATAATGTGTAATATCCCTGCAATTTGACGGGACGGTTCCCAACTTCTTGCAGGCATATTACATCAGGTGGGATTAGTGCCGAATGGATGTAATTCTGCAATGCCGCCGCTCGTTTGTGGAACGTGCGACAATTCCACTGCCAGATTTCTAGGTGGTCGGAGTTTTGCGTGGAATTAGTTCGCGCCATGGTGACTACTGCCTTTATTGGGGGGTGTCTGCTTTCTCCGTGATTCGACGGTCCTTCGGTAGTGGACTGCTCGCGGAGGTAACACTGACCCGCTTGTTGATGGCACGCTGAATGCCTACAACTGAGTCATTAACGTATCGTCTTTGTTGTTCCGTTTCTGCTGCAAACTCTTTCCTGTACTCCGAAAACATTTGATGCATTTGCTGCATCATCTGCTCTCGGAGTTCAGACGCTGCTCGTTGCTGTTGTGATTGGAGTTCTCGCATTAAGTTTCGCAAGCTCTGCAACTGTTCCCCCATCTGTAACTGGCTAACGTGGGCCTCCTCGCTAAACCTCTGAGGTATGTCTACTTTCGCCGTTCCTCCCTCCAAAGAGTGGGCTACGGTTGCCCTGGAGATGCATGAGTGGCGTTGTTGTTCGCCTCTAAGGCGTTAAGCCTGGCTTCAAGTTTGGTTTCTAAAGATGATATGATTTTGTGGAACTCCCGGCGTTCCTCCTTAATCTGGCATCGAAGTTTCTCGTTTTCTAAAGCAAGCTGCTTATTCTCGGCAACCATTTTCTGATATTCGGGATTCTCAATTAAGGGAGCAGATGGAGACACAATCCTCGCCCAGCTCACCGTGTTTGCTGGCTGGCAGGCGGCTGCCTCCGTCCCCTCTTTGGGCGGCGTCAAGATTTGTACCAGCGCTTTCTTCTTCTGCTGCTGATGCTGCTGCTGTTGCTGCTGCTGCTGTTGCTGTTGCTGTTGCTGCTGTTGCTGCTGCTGCTGCTGTTGTTGTTGCTGCTGCTGTTGCTGCTGTTGGTGCTGCTGCTGATGCGGCTGTTTGTTGAGTTGTTTTCTGGACGCAGACTGGGCTCGACCCTTTGAGGAAGCCCGTGACTTGGATCTTGAACGTGAGCGTGATTCCACTGACGAGTCCCGCTCGGAGCTGAACCAGCGTGGATGGTGCCTCCGTTTTGGCTGATCCACTCGGGACCTCCTAGGCGGAACGTGTTTAAGCTTCTTCTTGCACATTTTGTCACCTGTCATATGGTCCTCACCACATATCACGCACTTAGGGGTACACTCGTGTCCTTGTGCGGGTTCACTTGTTCCACACGTGGAGCATACATTGGCGTCGGGCGTTGGGCACACGTCAGTTCGATGCCCTGTGGAGTGGCATACCTTGCAAGCCTGCCTCGTAGGCTTGTGGGGATAACAGATGGCTTCCGCTCCCATGAAATAGACGCACCTAGGCAGTGTGCTGCCCGTGAAGGTAATGATGGCGGTCTTCGTAGATCCGAGCATGCGTGCCCGCTCAATCTTGACCCCCTGTGTTCTCACACGGAGATTCGCCATGAGTTCTGCTTGAGAAGTCCCCGACGGAATACCATGGACTATGCCTCGTAGGACGTCTCAGGATCCGCCACATACGAGTTGAATGAGTGCACTCGTCCCCTGATATTCAGATGCGTGATCTCTCGCAGCTCTTTGGCTACATGCTCGTGGGGCGTCGATACGATGATAATATTCGAGCCCGGGTGGACGCGCAGCATGAAGCAACCACCGTCGAAGTGTCGGTGGCAAGCGTCTATTACAGCGGTGGAAAGTTCATAGCCGAGTACGTCTTTTACGGCGAGGCCTTTGTGAGGCCTAAGGATGATCTTTATGTCGTCCTTTGGCAGGGGCGGGAGCGGACGGGCGACTTCTCGTACGACGTCGGCGCTTCACCTGATTTCCCTGCTTCGGTGGGCTGCTTGACGAGGCGTTGCACTCCACAGCTTCTGACGCGTTTTTTCTGGTTTTTCTTCTGGTTCTTCTTTTGCCGGCGTGTCAAAAACCGTGTGCCAGCCATCCTCCGTCCATGCGGCACCATCCTGGCGTTCCCCTGCAGACACATTGTCGACTTCTTCGGACGAACCCTGCAGTGACCAGGTCTGAACGTCCATTTGAGTGGTTTCTGTAGCAGACTCCTCATCTGTGTGAACCAGTGGCTGCTCCTGAGGAGGCCTCGGTGTTTCCTGAAGAGCGTCCATCCGCCGACGCTTGAGACGCGACACGACGCAGAAGCCGCTATGCGGCGGTGCGTCTGGCCGGGCGCGACGGTCGCTGCCTCGAAGTTTTCAGCTTGCAGAAGACCGAAAAACAGCCACTCACCGCTGAAATTCGACGTTCACTGTTCGCTGTACTTCACGAAATCCGATGCACTTCAAACAACCCATTGCCCGCAGCTTCCCTTGGGGGAACACTGAGGAGGATGCGGAGCATATAATTGGTTAACGGGGTGTTAAAGTGCGACTTACTTGGGTCGATGGCTAAATTGGTTAACGTGGTTGTGAAATGGGGTGTTAAATTGCAACTTACTTGGGTCGATGGCTAAATTGGTTAACGTGGTTGTAGGAGGGGGTGTTAAATGAGTGAACACGTACACACGTATGCGAAAGGACGGCGCTGGTCGAAGGGACGTCGATCATTGTGTTTGTGGATTCGTTGGAATTCATTTCACCGCGACCTTGGATGTCGACGCGCCGTACAAACCAACCGACGAGCGGCAACTGAGCGAGCGAGCGCCGACCTTGAGTATATATACAGCGCGACGGCGCATGCACTGTCAGCTGTTGAATGTTCTCGAAGGAGAAGCGCGCGCGCGGCACAGATGGTGACGGCGCGACGGCGCATGCGTGCGCGTCAGCTGTCGAATGTTCGAGAAGCGGTGCGGACGGTGCGGACGGCGCACTACAAGGCGCGAGTATAAGATGCTTCCACATCTAAAACATGTCCATCTACCGGAACAGTCCGAACCAACTCCCCTTTCGCGCCGCGCCATGCCCTCTTCAGCGGTCATCCCCTCGTTCGCCACCCTTTCTTCCGCGCCAAACCGAACCCCTCTTCCGCGCGCCGCGCCACCACCGATTCGGTGAGCCCTGCGCCGGTCACGTGCTGCCTTCGGATGTGAAAACACCCGCACGCCGCCAACAGCGATTTTGGCACCGGCGCACAGGTCTACGAGTCCCCACTTGGGCATCATCTCAGCCGCTCCCCTCTCTACATCTGTCGGCGAGAAGTCGCCAACCGGCAGGTGCGTGCGCCTCGAAAAGCTCGTGGCGCCGACAGTGTGGACAGCGTGCAACGGCTTGTCGCGCGATCGCGCCGACGGAAATGACACTGTCTCGTCATGGCATGCTTCCCGCTAGTGTGCGCGTACCTTTACCGGCTGTCGTCAGCGTTGCGAGGGTTCGCGATTCCAATATCGTTCGCGATCGGCGACGTCCACACAGACGAGGCGCTAGCCATGGAAGCCAAAACCAAGGGTCGGCAGTAAAAGACCAGCCACACCGAGGAGGCGCGAATCAAGAATATTTCTCCGCGGTGGACTAGTGGCTAAGATACTCGGCTCCTGCAGGTCGCGGGATCTAATACCTGCGGGAGCGGCTGCATTTTTGATGGAGGATGATTTGTGGGCTTTAACGTCCCAAAACAACGATTTGATTTTTAGAGACGCCATGGTGGAAGGCTCCGGAAATTTTGATCAACTGGGGTTCTTTAGCATGGCATTTTCAATGGAGGTGAAAATGATGTAGGCCTGTGTGCTCATATTTGGGTGCACGTTAAGGGAAACCAGGTGATCGAAATTTCCGGAGTCCTTCACCACGGCGTCTCTCATAATCAAATGCTGGTTTTAGGACGTTCAGCCCCAAATATCTATCAATCAATCGAGTCAAGAATATTTATCACATTCGAGATGCGATCAATATTCAATATACAGCGTGCGGGTAACACCGACGAGACGCGAGTCAAAGAAGCCGAGTGCAAGCGTCTTCAACGCGTTCCACCTGCTATGATTTTGTGTGTTGAAAAACGTGTACTTGAGTAAACGCTACTCCGAGTTTCGCTTCAAACCGTTCTTCAAGCATTAGCGTCACTGCCCATTTCAACCGGCTAAATGCCGTGCGCACCGCTGCTGCTTCGCATCCCATCAGGGTTCCCTTCAGGAAGCTGGTCTTTCTAAGCACAAACAGTCTGTATTGTCAAACATATTTGCTGCTCTCGCGGCTCATCTTGACTTGTATCAGGGCTGCAAATTTTCTCCCCTTCTTCGATGGGAGTGTAACTTATGTAGAACGTTTTATTAGATACGAAGCAGCTCTTTCATTCACGTGTTTAATGTCTTACATGCGTGCGTTCACATGAACGCGCCGCAACGCGTTCTCTCACAACAGCTGTAGTGTTGCCAGGTAGGTCAAGTTGCAGCTGCGTATTGACGTCATGCTCTCCTCACAGTGCTCACTGACGCCACACTCTCCCTCACCTGCGACGTGCTCACCGCAGCGCCCACAGCTGCTTTCGCCCGCCACACTTGCCATTACCGCCTCTCGCTCCGCTATCACGCCGACAACTCGCTACACTGCTCACTTTTTGGTTTACGTGAGATATACCTGATGCACGCCTAACTTAAGCTTCGAAACACGTCTTTACGTGTCACGAGACCTACGCCAGCCATCGCTTCAAATGAATCTTCCTGTGCTCATCGTAGCATCCGCGTTACCACTGTTCAACTTGTGACGCCTGCCGTGAGCAGTGCTGCATCTTCGCATTCTATTATGGTTCCCTTTAGGAAGATGATGTGACTTTATGTTTTGTCCCTAATTCAGCCTACCTTAATATTTTGAAAGTCACCATTGGATAAGAGGCACTTAAGCCCCCACCTTAATAGCACATCCAGTAATTCTCACTTTCACTTTGTAAAGATTTTCAAAACTCGCCATTATGTTAAACGAATGATACTGTAGAGCTTTGCGGATAGCAACCATCAAAATGGTGGATATCCTGTGGATCTTCCTGAAATCACTAGGATTTTCTCACTACATTCTTGTTTGTCTAGGTCTCTGGTTGGCGACCACTCTTCATCGTCAAGAGAACTGCCAAGACCTTCTCTTAGTACTCCATATTTTCTATTTTTCAAGAGTACATAGGACCTCTGTAAACGTAACTTTTGGTAAGCTGATCATTCCTTAATGACCTTATACTCGCACCTTTTTTTCTTTTTGAAAAAGTGGAAGCAAATAAATAAAATTTCCAAGAGGGAACTCGTGGCTAATAGCGTTTCAATCGATGGCCGTCATAAAGGCAGGAAACATAGTCCCAAGAGGTAAATGCAGTGCGTTGAAAATTGCATGTGCATTTGTGGCATGATGCATGAATGTTCATTTTAAAGAAAGATTGTTTTCTTTCAATTGAATTTGAGTTTCAAATAAATTGCTTTTGTATGATATATAAAAACAATTAATTCATCATACGGAGGTTGCAGCATACAGCCCCTCGATGGCAGCCACTATAAGTCGTCATACACGTTAAAGGACACTCCCAGAAGGGCATACAGCCATAGCCATCGCCAAAGGGGCACCTTTTCTGTAGGCATCCAGCTGCAAAACAATATATAAGCAGTTTTAATTATTTGTAGTTAAAGTGTATTTATAATAAATGCGAAGCATTCTTAGCGAACTTCGGCGACTTTGCACTTTGAGCATATCTATCTATCTATCTATCTATCTATCTATCTATCTATCTATCTATCTATCTATATCTCTAGCCGCTTACGACATTTAGCTTTCTCTGGCCGTTTCAATATTGGTATCTATACCAAACTTGGTGTGACGTAAAATGACTGTGTGAGGAGCATAGGTGACTTGTCAAAACATGAAAATCATTACAAGTATGTAATGAATGTCATGATTCGAGGTCTTGCTATCTTGCGGTGGTTTCCTTCACATCAAATGTTGCAAAACTGGCTTGGTATGACGTGACTGCATAGCAAACATAAGTGACTGACCTTAATGAGGAAATCATGACATGCCTGTTACGATTTTCATGTTATCACAAGCCTTGACTACACCCCACGCTCTGGTGTGCTCGTTGTCGTTTAGCCCACTTCATATATATCAAATTTAGTATTACGTGACGTGAATAGATGACCAAGGTATGTCACTCATGCAAACATGATAGTTATGAGATGCATGTCATGTAACAACATGACTACCTGCGACGATCATGATGCGCTCGCGGCCGTTTCAATAGCTTCAATTATAACAATTTAGATATTACGTGGCAAGAACGAACAATATAGGTAAAGTACACGTTCTAACATGATAATGAAAGCATGCGTGTCATGTAACAACAGGGCAACATGCGACACTCATGATGCGCTCGCAGCCGATTACCTAGCCTCTCATAGGCTAAATTTGGTATTACGTGACGCGAATGGATGACGAAGGCGTGTGACTGGTGCAAACATGATAATCATGAGATGCCCTTCATGTAACACGACTACATGCCACACTGAAGGCACCAATACACTTCAACGTGACACATCGCGCGCGCGCCGGCATTCGTTTCGTCACGTCTAAAGCCCCTTGATCAACTCGCGTCATGCCGGCCATGCCACGCAGGTGCCGATCTGCCTGCCATATACTTACAGGCACTCGCCGTGCTGCGTTGCTTTGATGCATGCGCATTTAAGCATGCCCGGCGTCCCTATATCACAAAGAGAGGCAGACGTAGTGTTGTCCGAGTAGAGCTGGGTAACGTCATGGGCGCGAAATGCAGTATGTTGCATTTCACGCTGGTTGCCGCCGGGCCGCGCCGACAGACACTGGTCACACCGGTCACACATTGCGTCCGTTTCAGGGGCGACGCTCTTTAATGCGCACTCGTTAATCTCTCGTATCTGTTGAAGTATGCAACAAATATAACATTTTGACCTCCAAGGTGGCGCCGGTGAGAGATTTCTTCTGTGAGTTGTTGAACAATGAAAAATAGTGCTCAATGTACATGTCAATGGCGGCTAATGAATATGAGAGACAGGAGCATTCAACTTTTGAATCACGCGCACGCTGTGATTCCAATTAGCAGCCATTGGCATGTACATTGAGCACTATCTGACAAGAAAGGGTTGCTACGTTATACTCTCTGGGTGTGACCTCCCTAGATTTACAAAGGTTTAGCGAGCGTTGAGCCGCGGTGCCATAAATATAATGAAGGCGAGGTGGTTAAAGGTGGGAAGTTGGTACGAAGTGCAAGCCGTAAGAAAGTAAAAGCCGAATTCCCCTGCCTTTCATTTCCCATTAGTGCCCATTGACATGTACATTGAGCACTATCTTGACAAGAAAGGGTTGCTACGTTATACTCGCTGGGTGTAACCTCGCTAGTTTTACAAACGTTTAGCGAGCGTTGAGCCGTGGTGCCATGAATACAATGAACTAGTATATAAAATGAACTCGATGTGGTTAAAGGTGGGAAGTAGGTACGAAGTGCAAGCCGTAAGAAAGTAAAAGCCGAATTCTCCTGCCTCTCATTTCCCATTAGTAGCCATTGGCATGTACATTGAGCACTATCTGACAGGAAAAGGTTGCTACGTTATACTCGCTGTGCGCTCATTGGTTTGAGAAAGGTGTAGCGAGCGTTGGGGCCGCAGTTCCATGAATACAGTGAACTAGTATATACCATTAACGCGAGGTGGTTAAAGGTGCGATGTAGACCCGAAGCGCAAGGCGTAAGAAAGTGTGCGCGTGCTACCTCTCGTTTAGTCCTTGGAATGTCCGCTGGATGGCGGTGCTTCTATATGGGAAATATATAATGAAAAGATGCGAGATGATGGTACTTGGAGTGTTGAATAGATGGACGAACGGACACACTGACAGATGCACGGATGGAGGCATGAACGGACGCAGGGGCGGATGCTTGTACGAACGCAGGGACTCACGCACGAACGGACGGGTGGATGGACGTGCGGACGCACGAACAGACGCATGCATGGACAGTCACACAGACAGACGCATGGACGGACGGAAACAAGAACGAATGGACCGACGAATACTTCACCCCACTTTCCATCATGCACTCCGTGGATATGCTGCCAATTTTTTTTCTACCGCAGCACCGCTGCTGCTAGTGCGCGCTCGGAGAGGTTACGTCGGAGAAAATTGGGCCCTTCATTATGCGCTCATGGCCGTTTCGCTAGCTCCACATATTCTAATTTTGGCACTACGTGACGTCGATAAATGACGAAGTTATGTGACCGGGTCAAGCATGATCATGATGACACGCGTGTCATGTAACAACATGATAACATACCATGCTGATGATGCGTTCATGGCTGTTTCACTAGCAACGAAACTTGATATCACGTGACGTGAAAGGACGGCGAAGGTAAATGACACGTCCAAACATTATAATCATGATATGCACGTCACATAAACCATGGCTACATGCTACGCTCCTAGCATTTTTGCGGTGGTTTCACTAGCTACACATGCACCAAACTCTGTATTATGTGACGTGAATGGACGACGGATGTAAATGGCAGGTCCAAACATGATTATCCTGATATGAGTGTCATGTAAGAACTTGGCAACACACCATGCTCATGATGCGCTCGCCACCGTTTCACAAGCTCCACATATACCAAACTTGATATCACGTGACCTGAATAGACGACGCAGGTAAACGACACGTGCAAATGTGGTAACCATGAGATGGAAGTCTTTTATGGCATAACTTACATCAGGATCGTAGTAGTAGTGCTGCTTTTATAGTGACATATCAACCTTCCTCACTCGTGCTTTGAATATAATCGGTTCCCACTGTATGTGGGATCTGCCATTTTTTTATTTATGAAAAACGTTGTTTAATTGGGAAACAATATTGTAGCGCGTAAAAGAGGAGAGGAGGGCAGGTATATACTTTCATAGCGCGAAATTTTGGGCACATCCTGCGCATTTTTCAGTTCGATGTAGCGTGATAAAGTAAATATCTAAGAGTAAGTGTTGCGTTCTTCACACCAATTAAACTGCTTTGTGTAAGCCTTGGACCGCACAGGCACGTCTGCTACACTATGGTACTTAAAGGGTGACCCATCGTTTGACAGACCTCAGTTTCATTGAGGAAAGGAGCATGCTATGGTGCCATTGAATGCTCGAGAAAGAACGCTCATTGGCGCATTTCTGCTGGGTCTAGCTACGTCAAGATATACTTTTCAGAGCCAGAAGCTAAGAGAAAAGAAGTGAGTTGTATACACAGAAGGCAATTATGAAAAGTAACATGCGAGTCACTACCCTGAGCTAGAAATTACATCATCAGTCCACAGAATCTAAAAAAATTGGCAGCATATCCACGAAGTGAATGATGGAGAAGGGAGCGAAACATCCGTCCGTCCATTCGTTCTTGCTTCTGTGTGTCCATGCCTCCGTTTATGCGTCCAACCACCCGCCCATGCGTGCGTCTATTTGTACGTCCGTCGTGCGTTCGTCTATGCATCCTCCCCAGCGTCCGTTCATGTGTCCATCCATGCATCTGTCTGTGTATCCGTTCGTCCATCTATTCAAACCTCCAAGTACCACCATCTCGCATCTTTTCATTATATATACTTTTATAGAAGCACCACCATCAAGCGGACATTCCATTGACTAAACGAGAGGTGGCACACGCTTACTTTCTTACAGCTTGTGCTTCGGGTCTACTTCTCACCTTTAACCACCTCGAGTTTCATGGTATATACTAGTTCACTGTATTCATGGCACTGCGGCCCAACGCTCGCTAAACTTTTCTAAAACCAAGAAAGTTACGCCCAGCGAGTATAACGTAGCAACCTTTTCCTCTCAGATAGTGCTCAATGTACATGCCAGTGGCTGCTAATGGGAAATGAGAGACAAGAGAATTCGGCTTTTACTTCTTTAGGGCTTGCGCTTCGTTTATACTTCCCATCTTTAACCACCTCGAGTTCATGGTATATACTAGTTCATTGTATTCATGGCACTGCGGCTCAACGCTCGCTAAACCTTTCTAAACATAAGGAGATTACACTCAGCGAGTATAACGTAGCAACCCTTTCTTGTAAAATCGTGCTCAATGTACATGCCAATGGCTGCTAATGGGGATCGCAGCGTGCGCATTAACTAAAAGCCGAAATCTCCTGTATCTTATTCTCTATTAGCAGCCATTGGCATGTACATTGAGCACTATTTTTTATTGTTCAACACGCACAGAAGAAATCTCTCACCGGCACCACCTTGGAGGTCAAAATGTTATACTTGTTACACACTACTACAATGGCTGCGAGATAACGGGTGCTGCAATGAAAAGCCTCACCGCTAAAAACTGAACATGCATTCTTCAACGAATCCCAAGAAAATGTGTAAATAAGGAGAACGTGGCACCACGTACTCGCCCTCTTTGAAAAAGGCACACCAACGAAGCAGCCGCGAAATCATCTCTGTGTGTTTATTCACGACCACTGTAGATCGAACGAGAACCTCATTTAGGAAATTATGAAGCTGAGTGGTTCCCAAACCAATCACATGCAATAGTACACAGGGTAATAAGATACCAAATGATATGAGTTCATTGCGCAGGCTGTGCCCTGCAGCATAATCGAAGCCCACCCGGGACTCTCGTGTGGCTAAGAAGCAAATAATGACCAAAACTTCGAGGGTGCTTCTGCTTCCCTTTCGTGAATCGAGTGCTATTGCGTAATTGAGCTCGGTGCACGTCACCTTCTCAGGTAATAGCCCCGCATCGGTTCTTGCTGGCGCCTCAAACGTTCGGTAAGGATACGAATGGATGTGCGTGAAACTTATACTGTTTCAGAACTCTCCAAAAAACCAGACCTTAATTCTTGGTTTAGTGATTCAGTCAAGAGTGAACTTTAACTCATGCTTTACCTAGGAAGAACCGACAGGCAATCATGCCAAGAATATATCTGAATAAACGGAAGAAAGAGAAAGCTCTAAGAAAAAGAAAATTATGTGAAAGATGCATAGTCAACAGAGCTAGGGAGTTTGCAGTTCAAGGCTAGCGGTGATTTAGTTAAAAAAAACGACATACGACTGTCACCGTTCTATAGCGGCACACGCGCACACAGCGAGGCTTGATCCGACGAGACGCAGCAGGACTCAC
The DNA here is from genome assembly GCA_013436015.1 of Rhipicephalus annulatus. Taxonomy (NCBI): domain Eukaryota; kingdom Metazoa; phylum Arthropoda; class Arachnida; order Ixodida; family Ixodidae; genus Rhipicephalus; species Rhipicephalus annulatus. The sequence continues at coordinate 172,338 of WOVY01011923.1, forward strand.
GGCGCCATCTGGATGCATTATAGGATTTGCTGACCCAAGGTCAGCGACCCTGCCGGCGTTTGTCTTCCGACGCTCGGACGTGATACCAGAGACGAGAATTGCCTTGCCATCGCCACACGACGAGCAGCCTGGCATAACGCCTGATGATGGTTGACGCTTGGGAACCCGTCCTGGTGGGAGCCCTCAGCGGCCTTGCCACAAAAACATAGCCGCCACTCACCCGTCCTAACTGCCTCCTTTTAGCCACGTCTGTCGTAGTCTTTTTAGGTGCGAAACTCCTTAAAGCGGCACCCGTTCGTCCCTCGTAGTAGTTGTAGTCGTAGTTTGTAACCAGTCTTAAGTTTTGACCTGCAAAGTGGTGCCGGTGGGAGATTTCTCTTCTGCGTTCTTGAACAGTAAAAAATTCGCTGCGCGCGCGTTAACTAAAAGCCGAATTCTCCTGTCTCTCATTTCCCGTTAGCAGCCTTGGCATGTACATTGAGCACTATCTGACAAGAAAGGGTTGCTACGTTATACTCGCTCGGCGTAACCTCCTTGGTTTTAAAAAGGTCTAGCGAGCGGTGGGCCGCAGGGCTATGGATAAAGTGAACTAGTTTATACCATGATCTCGAGGTGGTTAAATGTCGGAAATAGACACAAAGCGCAAGGCGTAAGAAAATGTGCGTGTGCCACTTCTCGTTTAGTCCTTGGAATGTCCGCTGGATGGCGGTGCTTTTTATGGGCAATATATGATGAAAGAATGCGAGATGGAGGTACTTGGAGTGTTGAATAGATGGATGAACGGACACACAGACAGATGCATGGACGGGCACACGGATGGCTGCACGAACGGATGGACTCATGGACGGATGCAAGGGCACATGCATGAACGAACGCAGGGACGGATGCACAGATGGACGTGTGGATGCACGAACAGACTCACACATAGACAGTCTCAGGATGGACGCAAGGACGGACGGAAGCCAAAACGAATGGACGGACGGATGCTTCACCCCACTCTCTATCATTCACTGGGTGGATATGCTGCCACTTTTTTTCTGCTTCTTCGTTGCCAGTGGGGTACCTTTGGGCAAGTTTTCTGACGTCACTTCACGCACTTCGTCTGCACGTCGGCTTCCTTGTCGAGTACGCAAAAACGAGCTCGCATCCACACATTCAGTTGTCATCGTCTCTTTTCTTCGCTGATACACTCGCACACTTTTTGAACCACAAACTGGTTGCACTCGCCCAATTATCACATGGGTCTACTTATTCACAAAGGTGAATTCGCGGTGGTCACTGTCTTGCGACAACATTTGACTCTACTGCATCGCTCATGTCGTCGGGAGAGGTCTTTAAGACATGCGAAATTGTTGGGCACACCTTTCTGTTTTCCGTACTTTTGTGTAATGAAAAAAGGACATTAGTGCCTCGGCTTGTTGGTGTGTCGTGTCATCGTCACGCTACATCATTGGCATGTATGCGCAACAGATAGTTGGCCGCAATCGCCACCACCCTGTAAAATGCATATCGTGTGTTGAAGATTGGCCGTTACTTCGTAGTACAGTATGTTTTACTTAAAATCAGCGTCAGAATTCCTCACAGAATTTACCAAAAAATTAAAAGTTGCTTATCTATAACCAGAGACACAAACATGCATCTCTACGTGGAAGTCGTCTATTTGAAACGTCAGTTTTGAAAACATGTCAGCAAAGGGTTGGCGCGTAGGTGTACTGATAAAGCAGTACAGAGTAAATATGCGACAGTGGGAAACAACGACGCACTCTGCATGATTGACACTCACCAAATTTTCGGGTAAAACTGTTCCTTGTATTATCCTTTGCCAAAATTTTCTCTTGTTTTTATTCCACTTTTCATACCAGTTTTCTGTTTTATTGTCAAAGCTTCACCGGTCTTAATCTTCACGAGTGCTATACGGTCATGCTCAATTTTTCCAGCACTTTTCAAGAGAGGTTTAATATAGGAACTGGCGCCGCCTGATGCAGGCTGTGTCGGCTTCAAATCCCTGAAAACCCAAACTTCGACGAAGGCAAGGTGTCCTTGGCGGAGACCAGTCCACGTATAAACATCAGACACGAGCGGTGAACAGTGGGGTGTATATTAAACTTACTCCTGTTCATTTAGCAATCTCGGAGCCCATTTCTAGTAAAGGACAGCGGCAACAAAAATAAATAAGCGGAAAATGACCAGCTCTCATGATACCCCCATTCCCAGGTGATTCTAATGTGACCATCGCTGAAGCATACCAGTTTTTCAACGAGCGCATAGCGCTGAGATACTGAGCTTCCGTGGTCGTTGTACCAGGATAAAAAGCGTTTTAAACCTAGTTTCTGTGTGCTGTGCTTACACTCAGGAGTCCAGGGCATGGGAAGAGCGGCTTGCGCAGACATACTCTGCATGTACGTCAATGCGGAGCACAAAATGTGAACAGAATCATGCTGTAGTTAACAATTTTGTGTAAAACAGTGCGTGAGAAGCGTTTTGCACTAATTATAAGTTGAAAAGTAAAAACAATACTTGATACATCTAGGTCGCATGAGTGTGATGGTTCAAACACTAGCACTGCATATTTCACCAAGCGCCGAGAAAGAAGGACAGCTTCCCTGCGTCACAATAGAAGTACTTGACACCCAATAGTACAATTACCACCATCGAAGCATTGCTTATAAATATTGAAAAATAATCTGGCGTTGCCCACTGCCATGCTCAAGTTGTTGTGATAATCACGTGTTCTGACAAGCGATGGTAATACACGCTTGCACCACGTAATGTTACTGTGATATATGTTGTATATTGAAGACTGTATACCACACGCGTGTACAAGTGCAACATGAAAGCTACTTTCATTGCATTTCGAAGTAAAGAATGTTGTTTTTGATGTATTATCAAGCAGATACGTGGCTGTGCAATAGAACCCCTGCTGGACAAGTAAACGGCGGGGTTCAATCGTCATTATAAGCGAAAAAGTTTTTTATTTTTTGTTTTATGTACACCTTTATAAATTTCCGGTCACGAACCAAAAAACGTTTTCTGAGAAACGGCAAGCCTACACCGACGCTGACACCAACGCCAGAATTTCAGCCAAACAAGCTCATTCACTTTGTCACATTATTACTGATGTTCTCGCTCGAACATCACCACGAACATTTGCGCACATACGTAACCTACCAATAAGTAACTGTTATATGTAGTATTTCACCTTCTAAATTAACGATAAGATTAGTGCCCACGCCTTAGAACTGGCTTGAGAAATGTTGGCCATCTGGCATTCTTTAACGTGAACTGAAAACGCGCGCGACTGCCATGGCCTATAACATTGAGGTCAGCATCCAAGCGCCACAACCACTGTATCGCAACTGTGTACAAGCTGCTTCTTTTGCGTCATTGTAGTCGACGTTCACAAGTAACTCCGTAGTATGTGCCTAATTAGACTATATTCACAAGGACTGATGATGCTTGATGTTTTGTGGCGCAAGGGCCATTTCATGGCCAAAGAGCGCCAGTTCATCTTACTAGAGATATGGACAATGATTGTGATAAGCGGCTGTATAAGAGCCCAAAAATTCCTCGCTCTTAGGCGGGTGAAAACATATAAGTAATGAAATCATGACAATTCCGTGGAAGGTGTGTGATGGTAATGGATCACAAAGCTTTGTCATAATAAAAACGATGGTGGACATGTATGGCATTAGCACAAGTGCCTCACTCGTTCACACCCTTGCGTCCACTTTCTAACGCTAAATTACCCGAAAAAGGCGTAACGGAGCCCGATAGGTGCGCGCGAACAACGGATTGGCCATTGAGGAGCAACCACAGAGGGAAGCGTGCAGTGCGAAACCATTTATTCTCCAAAGGAACCGCCCGGAGATTGCAGGCAGTTCGAAAAGCGTTGCCAAGGTGACTAGTCCTCCTTCTCCACAGAACACATGTCCTTCTCCTCCTCTGTTGGTTCAGTCTTTCCCCGTATTTTGCCGGCGACGGTTCGCGTTGCGTCACGCTCGGAGTGCTCGACCACGGCCGCCTGGATTCCACCATCTAAGAATTACGACGTGGTGCTTGTGTGTATGCTTGGATGAGCGTGGGCTGCTGCTTTTGCGTTTCGCTGCACCCATGAAGTCTGGAGCAAGTCTCGACACGTCACAACACCGCGCTGTATATCTCTGGCTTCAAGATAGTCATGACCAACAAACGACAGCAACAGTTGGGAAGGCGAATATGGTGGCCGAGAAGACAACAGGCATATCGAGTATATACTTCAGTCTGACTCAGGGCAGAAAACAGCGCTGGATTCTAAGGCAAGTAGGTTATCATTCTTTATTCTACTCTACTTGTCGCGTGTGCGATACGAATCACGCTTGCCGGCAACGGGCTCGATCATGTTGTATATCGCACGCACACGAAATGCGTCGCGAAGGTGAGCTACGGCGTCTGCAGTTCGCCTGTGCTTTGCGACCACCTGGAAATGGACCGCCATTGCCGTCGGCCTCCCGTACGCTCGCTCATCGAGTGCTCGCCTGTCTTCGCCGCCGCGATGAGCTCCGGGCTGACGATATTGGGCTGAGATCTCGTTGCTGTGTGGGTAGTCATCGAAAACACGTTCCGGGTTCTCGTAAAGAGCTTGGTTGTAGTATTTTGCGCGCTGTAATCGCACCAGCACCAGCTGGCGGGGCTTTCGCTGGCGTCAGAACTCACTGAAAATCGGTCGCCATGACAGTCGGTCGCAAGCAGCTCGGCGCCGTCTGCTGGCCGCGGCGGCGGACTCGCGTTTGCGCACTGCACTCACTCGAGTTTGTGGAAAAGGGCCGAATTACCGTCGATTTCTTCGGCGCTAGCGCCAAACCAGCTCGGCGCTGTTCGTGGCGGCCGCCAAGCGTACGCTCGCCCTCCTGTTCGAAGTTTGCTGGCGGCAGACACTCCGCGTGCAACACCGTGTTCGGTCTCGCGTTCGCTTGCTCGAGCTGAACGACGTCGCTCGCTCAGGACTCGACGACTTGTTAGCGACACGCAGGTTCGCGGAGTTGTGGCTGCGGCCGCCGCTCCTAAGTTGTTGCGCTACGGGGACCGAAATGAGTCTTTGATGATGTGTGACATCACGGTGAAATTATTAGCATGTCATATCTCACGTATGTTTTCATTTCAACTTGCACGCATCTCTCATATGCATTTGTATTCATCCTCTGTCACGAGTGACTCCCTATTTTACTTACCTATTGTGCAGCCGTGGCCACACAGCGTGCTGAAGACTGTTTGCGCTGGCGTCTGCGATGCCTGTCATCCATCTCTTTTGTCAGAGCAGCTTCAGAAGGACTGTGCGAGATGTGAAGGTAAAGTTATTTGAGTGTCATATTTTAACGCTTGTTTTTATAATAACGTGCACGTACTTGTCATATGCGTGCATCTTCATGTTCTGTCACGTGTGTATAACTATTTTTACTATATTATTGTACGTGCAGCCGTGGGAACACAACAGACAGAAGGCTGCTGCGCTGGCGTCTGCAATGCCTGTCATCTATCGCTTCAGCCGGAGTAGCTTCCCAATGAATGAACAAGGACTTGTACACTTCACCATGAATTCGGTTAAAGGAGTGGAGAAAGTTTATGTGTATGTAGAAAAATAAAAGATTTCAATGTCTCACTTTTGTCGTTCGTTGTTGCCATGACTGTGAAAACAGTTACACATAGGTGGCTAAATACTTTTTCGCGTGTTTTTTCTTGCGCAATTTGTTGCCCAGTGCGCAGATAAACAGGCGAAAAAGTATTGGGCCTGGCGAAAAATAAACAAAAAACAATGTTTAAACTGGGGAATAAAAGTTCATCCGATTGGAGTACATGAGTGAATCAACAGTTCGTCCGGCAAGGTGCAACCGTGAGAACTAACGGTTGCCTGGTAAGGTAGCCCCGCCGCGGTGGTCTAGTGGCTAAGGTACTCGGCTGCTGACACGCAGGTCGCGGGTTCGATTCCCGGCTGCGGCGGCTGCATTTCCGATGGAGGCGGAAATGTTGTAGGCCCGTGTACTCAGATTTGGGTGCACGTTAAAGAACCCCAGGTGGTCAAAATTTCCGGAGCCCTCCACTACGGCGTCTCTCATAATCATATGATGGTTTTGGGACGTTAAACCCCACAAATCAATCAATGCCTGGTAAGGTGTAAATGTGGGGATTCACAGTTTCTCTATAACGTGCAATTGTGACGACTAAATGCTAGTCCTTTGAGGTGAATTGTGGGACTAATGGTTACTCACTGAAGTGTAAGTGTGAGAACTGATTGTTAGTCCACTGAGCTCATCTGTGGGGATTAACTGTTAGACCCGGTACCTTTAGTCCTTAAAGGAATTAATGGTTGTGGCAGCCCCATTAGTCCCCGAAAAAATGAACCATCACCCTCTTAACACCTTTTTGTCTTAGAGGAAAACGGCCGTGAGGCAAGTACTTTGTTGAGTGTAGCCACCGCAGCGGAGACCTCTCTGGAGAGGTCGTAAGGAGAGAAATGCCCGGGTATATAACATTAAAAGTACGAACTTCTTTTAAAAGAGCTAACAACGATTTATGAGTAAAACGTGGTTCCCTACCCACGAACATTGAGGGATGAAGTGGTATCTGTTGTCGTTAGGGTAATGGAAAGTGTTATCTTCTCAGCGTGTCTAATTATTTACACTGGATTAGAATGCGAAGTACGGTGAGTGCTTCTCCACATCTGTCATACGAAGGTGGGTCGCCCCCTGGCAAAAGAAATGAATGTGTTGTATGTGTATGCCCTGTTCTTAACCTTGTAACGTTTACTTCGGTGTGGCGTGATTTTAATAATGGCGGCCAATGGTCAAGTTGCGGCTTGATGACATGCAATTTATTATCTGTGCGTGTGTCCCATGTGCTCTGGCAATAGTCCCTGAGTTTTCGTTTTAGAAAAGGTTTCAAGTCTAGTGCAAGACTAGTATCGATGTATTGCTAGGCGTTTTGTTGGCAGATCCAGCAAGCAGGTCCACGAGAACGTTGCCTTGTATTTCGCGGTGTCCAGGCACCCAGCAGACTAAAACATGCTGCTCGAATGAGTACACTGTGCGTAGGAGTGAATAAAGCGAGACAAGGATGGGTTTTTTGTTGTTTTTAGGTGTTTTCAGAGCTTTTACTACGCTTAGGGAATCTGTATATATTATTGACTTCTGTAGTTCTGTTTGCATCATGTGTTTAACGACCGCAAGTATGGCATTAGCTTCGCTGGTGAAGATGCTTGTATAAGAGTGCAGAACACCAGCTTCCGAAAAGGATGGGCCGACGGCTGGGTACGAGACAGAAGTGTTAGACTTTGAACCAACCGTTAAGAACTCAGAACATGTGTATTTATTTTGTAGTTCAAGGAAGTATGTCTATATATGTGTGATTGGTGCATGCTTTGTAACCTCCAAGAATGACACGTCGCAATCTATCGCCTGCCACTGCCACGGTGGCAGGCATACTGCGGGAGCCAATAAGCGGTGTTCGAGGGGCACACCGGTTTCTTTCGCTAGGCCCCTCACACGGAGTGAGTAGGGCTGTCTCATAGAAAGTTGTTTTTCAAACTCAGCAAGGCTTGACATATCATTACTTGTGAAATGTGATGGGTTATTCTTGTCTGCGTTTACATTAAGATAATATTTAAAAGACGTGTAACACCTCTGTAGGTGCGGCGACTATTCGTTTGATTCCACGTACAAGCGTTCCACTGGGATAGTGTGAAAAGCACCCGTAGAGAGCCGGATGCCTAGATGATGAACAAGATGAAGCATTTTAAAGGCAGAAGGTGTCGCAGACTGATATGATATTGCCCCATATTCTAGGTGGGTACATACGAGGCTTTTATACAAAGTTATTAAACACTTCTTGTCACTTACCCACGTAGTGCGAAACAACACTTTTAGAGCGTTCATAGCTTTTATGGACTTGTTTAATAAATATTTGATGTGTGGTATGAAGGTTAGCTTGGTGTCTAACATTGAGTCTAAGAATTTGTGCTCGGTATTAACGGAAAGACGTTGCCCATGCAGTTGAATATCTGGTTCGGGATGAATACCTCTCTTCCTGGAGAACAAGACACGTGTACTTTGCGTTGGAGGATGGAGCGAGAATATGGTTTGAGAACCACGAAGGGGCAATAGCGACGTGGCAAGATTTTTGGCAGCAGTTGCTTGCTGCGTATGCCAGCACGGATCGCCTGGAAAGGGCAGAAAATGCCCTTCAATCAAGAAGCCAACGCACGAACGAGAGTGTCAGCATGTATATCGAGAACATGTACCGCCTCTTCAAACGAGCCGATCCGAACTTGACCGAAGAAAAGAAAGTGCGCAATTTGATGCGTGAAGTCAAACAGGACCTATTTGCAGGCCTGGTTCGCAATCCTCCTCGTACCGTTGCTGAATTCCGCACAGAAGCCACGATTATAGAAAGAGCACTGGAGCAGCGTGCCCGTCACTACAATCGGGATGCCGGTAGTCAGCCCGCGAGCGTCCTTTTGGCAAAGCGAGACAGCAGCAACGAGACGCTGAGGGAGCTGGTGCGTTCCATCGTCAAAGAGGAGCTTCGTAACATTCTCCAACCGCAAGTCATGCCGACAGTTTCATCCTTCACTACCGTCATCCGTGATGAAGTTCGTCACGCCATTCTTCAGCCAGAACCAGAAGTGCAACCTCTTCGACTTCAAAAACCCCTGCAGAAACGCCATGTATCAGCGTACGCAGACGTTTACTCCAACCTGCGATCCACATTGCCTCGTTCGCGACTCCCGGTGCTCGCCAGTCAGCTTCGACCAGCCCACCTTTTCTTGGAGAGCAGAGACCACGGAAAAGCGATGTGTGGCGCACACCTGACAGGACAACACTCTGCTTTCACTGCGGAGAAGCTGGACATCTTTACCGACACTGTCCAAACCGAAGGGTTGGTCTGCATGGGTTTTCTGTGTATGCTCCGTGCCCACGTAATGTTGAAAGGCCTATAGAAATAGAGGAGTACCTTTCAAGGCACGGATCTCCAGCCGCTAGATTCCAGCACCAGCCAAGGTCACCAGCACCAAATCGTTATCGATCGCCAAGTCCGCGACGTTCAAGTTAACCACCAAATTCACGAAACCATCGGTCAACGAGCCCGCGTCAGAAAAACGGAAGCCAGCGACCTGGAGAGGCAAGGCCGCTGATGTCCGACAGAGCAAAGATCCTCCGTCAATGTCCCAGCGAAGCAGCAACGAGCAGAAAATACCGGCGAATACAAGTAAAGAAAAAAATGTTCTTCAGACTTGCGTGTTACTATGGACGGGCGGGAATTTAACGTATTGGTTGATACTGGTGCCGATCATTCAGTCGTAAGCTATGCAATCGCAAAAGATTTGAAGAAAGTTTTGAGGCCTTGGAGTAGACCGAAAACACGCACGGCTGAGGGCCATCTGATAACACCTCTGGGAAGATGCATCGCCAGGATCGGCATTCAGGGTGCCACTTATGTCGCCTATTTCCTAGTTCTGCAAAAATGTTCGAGAGACGTAATAATCGGAATGGATTTCCTGCTAGACAACGGCGCCATAATAAACCTGCAGAATCCTAGTATTTCTTTTTCGACAAAGCTGGCCATAGACGAGGAGATGGAAAGTTCTGCGTTGCGTGTTATCGACGGCGACGTAACCATGCCACCACGATGCACCGTCCTGGTTGGCGTAAGGAATGACGCATTCATCGACTCTGACGGAATAACGGATGGCAATGTCGAGCTGCTGCTAAAGAAAGGTATTTGCATAGCTCGAGGCATTATTCGCTTACGTGGTGGGCTTGCCAACGTACTGCTCACTAATTTTGGAAATGAAATTCAGCATGTCGCAAAAGACACTGCCATCGCTTTTCTGCACAGCTTTACTGAAGTTACCGACTTATGTGTCATTGCGTCAGAGCCGCCTACTTCGGAAACTACGCATGACCTTGGAACATAAGTTTCAATCAGCCGAAGTCTATTGCCAGCCGAGAGAAAAATACTGGAAGACCTGATAGATGAATTCGCAGAATGTTTTTCCACCTGATCAAAATTACGTCACGCGCCGATCGTGAAGCACAGCATTATAACGGAGGAAACAACCAGGCCAGTGTATCAACACCCTTACCGTGTTTCGCCGAAAGAACGAGAGGTTATAAAGAGCCAGGTGCAGGAGATGTTGCAGGGTGATGTCATTCAGCCATCTAGCAGTCCGTGGGCATCGCCGGTAGTTCTCGTGAGAAAAAAAGACAACTCGTTGAGATTCTGTGTTGACTACCGGAAACTAACAAGCTTAACCAAGCGGGATGTATACCCCTTACCGCGTATTGATGACACATAGAATCGGCTATGGCACGCCCGATATTTCTCTTCGCTCGACTTGAAAAGCGGATATTAGCAAATCGAAGTGGATGAAAGAGACCGTGAAAAGACCGCTTTCGTAACCCCGGATGGCTTGTACGAGTTTAAAGCACCACCTTTCGGCCTCTGTTGTGCGCCAGCGACATTATAGCACATGATGGACAGTGTCCTCACGGGGCTGAAGTGGCAGTCATGCCTAGTCTACTTGGACGCTGTTGTGGTATTTTCTGCGACGTTTGACCAACACGTAGAGAGACTGCGCTCAGTGCTTCAGGCTATCTAGTCGGCTGGCTTGACAATCAAACCAGAAAAGTACCAGTTCGGCTCCGACAAGCTTCGTTTTCTGGGACACATGATCAGCGTGGAAGGTGTTGGCCCTGATCCTGACAAGACTGCGGCGGTCGCAGGATTCCGAAAGCCCAGAGACAAGAAAGATGTGCGTCGATTTTTGGGCTCATGCGCTTACTACAGACGATTTGTAGAAAATTTCTCGAAAATCGCCGAACCTCTACACAAACTCTCAGAAGACGAAGAATCATTCACTCGGGGTGCAGAACAAGAAACAGCTTTCAACGAATTAAAGCAACTTTTGCAAAGCCCGCCAATCTCTGCCCACTTCAACGAGACCATGGACACGGAACTCCTTACAGATGCAAGCAATATTGGTCTCGGCGCAGTATTCGTACAATGGCAAAATGGAGAAGAAAACGTGATAGCTTACGCCAGCCGAACCCTCTCAAAAGACGGAAAACTCTATTCCGCGACAAAAAAAAGAGTGTTTGGCAGTGGTATGGGCTATCAGCAAGTTCAGACCATACCTCTTCGGAAGGCCGTTCCGTGCCGTCAGCGACCACCACTCACTTTGCTGGCTGGCGAACTTAAAAGACCCGTCGGGACGTCTTGCCAGATGGAGCCTCCGACTGCAAGAATACGACATTACTGTTGTATACCGGTCTGGGCGAAAACACGATGATGCCGATTCCTTATCACGCTTGCCACTTGACTCTACTCCTTCAGAAGAAGACGACTCGACAATTCTCTGTGTGATGGAAGCCTCAGATATTGCGGAGCATCAACGAGCTGACGCAGAACTGCTCGCATTGATCGAACACTTCGAAGGGCGTGCCGGCCACGTCCCACGTGTATTTGAGAGAACATTATCTTCATTCCGTCTCCGTGAAAATGTGCTATACAAAAGGAACTTCGGGCAGAACAAAGGGAAGTTCTTACTCGTCGTTCCGTTAGTAATGAGACCCGAAATCCTAGAAGCTTGTCATAATGAACCATCGTCTGGTCACTTAGGCGTCAGCCGGAAATTGGCCAGAATTCATCAGAAGTATTACTGGCCCAAGCTGCTGGCGTCCGTGCAGCAATATGTGAAGAAATATCGCAAAACTCAAAGGCGCAAAAGACCACCACTGAAGACGGCCGGCCTGCTGCAGCCCATAGAACCACCTGCTACACCATTTGAACAAGTGGGAATGGATCTTCTTGGACCCTTCCCAATGTCATCATCGGGCAAGAGGTGGATCGTAGTCGCCACCGACTACTTAACGCCGTATGCTGAAACCGGCTGCCTTGAGCGAGGAACGGCAGCTGAAGTAGCCAAGTTTTTCGTGCACAGCATAGTTCTTCAACATGGCACCCCAAAGGTAGTAATCATCGACCAAGGAGCAGCCTTCACATCAGAGTTGATGCAATGTTTGATGATAATGACGAACACCAGACGTAGGAAAAGCACTGCGTACCATCCCCAAACAAATGGGTTAACGGAACGCCTAAATCGCATGATCGCTGACATGCTGTCGATGTACGTGGACTTGAAGCATAAATCGTGGGATGAAATCCTGCCTTACGCAACGTTCGCCTATAATACAGCCCTCCAAGAGACCACCCGCATCACCCCATTTCAGCTTGTCTGTGGTCGCATAGTCAATTCAACTCTCGACGCCAAGCTCCCAGTCGACAATGGACACTACGAGCCATATGACATTGACAAATTTCTGTAGAAAGCTGAAGAAGCACGCCAGTTGACAAGGCACCGAATACGTCAACAACAGTTCAAGAATTCGGACTACTACAATCTGCGCCGCAGGGGAGTCAAGTACCAGCCAGGTGATCAAGTATAGATCTGGACACCAATACGACGCCACGGCCTGTCAGAAAAGCTCCTTCAACGGTACTTTGGTCCATACAAGGTCCTTCGCCGGCTAAGTAACCTAACTTATGAAGTAATCCCTGACGGACAAGAGCGCTCAAAACGGCAAAACCATGCGGAGGTCGTCCACGTTGTCCGCATGAAGCCATATCACAAAAGGGAATGAAAGCTCTACCCCTCGACTATTAACGTTCCGAATTCACGCATCGAGACGATGTGCATTTCGGAGGGGGAGTAATGCCACAGAGAGTGCTCCTACTAATTATTTTACAAAGAGGACCAACGGGACGTTATGTGAGCGTATGCAGTGCCTCGCAACTAACGAGATGCTATGTGAGCATCTACAGCGCCTCGCAACCAACGAGACGCTATGTGGGCGTCTGCAGTGCCTCGCAACCAACGAGACGCTATGTGGGCGTCTACTGTGCCTCGCGCCTGCTCACGTATCTTCGTCAGAGCAGCGCATGCCTCCGGTGTACGAGCACGAGCCGGGAAGACTGACGGAGGAGTTGTTCAGAAAGGGACACATACGCGGAAAGCTTTTAGCAGACTCTTCTTGTGACATAGCTACTTTTCTGGGCACAAGTTCGCCCTCAATAAATCATTGTGTGTGTTTCCCCTCTTGTATTATGTGACAATATTAGATGGAAATGTGAAGCACTGTTAGTGCCTTACCACAACTGTCACCTAATGGTGGATCCCCACCGGACAAAAGGTATGAGTGTGTAATGTATGTGTGCCCTATATTTAGCCTTGATAGTGTTACCTATGTACGATGTGATTTCGATACTGGCTTCCAATTACCAAAGTGTGGCTTAATAACGCGTAGTTTGCTTTATCCATACCAATCGCACTAGCTCTGCTAGTAATCCCTGGGCTTTCGTTTGAGAGACAGTTTAAGGTGAATGTCCGGAATGAATATGACTGTAGTGGCAGTGCTTTCGTGGATGAATGCGTCAAGCTGGTCCGCCATCACGTTGCCCTGGCACCCAGCACACTACGACATGTTGTTTGATTGTGTAGAGTGTGCATAAAATAGAGTAGCGTCAGACGAGGACAGCGTTTTTTTGTTTTTTAAGAGCTTGCAGAGCTTTTACCACACTGAGGGAGTCCATGCAAATTACTGATTTTTGTAGTTGTAATTGTTTAGTGTGTTTAGCGGCCATAAGTATGGCGTAAGCCTCCACTGAGAATATGCTTGTATCTGGATGTAGAGCGTCAGCATCCGAAAAGAATGGCCCAGTAGCATAGAACACAGAAAAGTCAGACTTAGAGGCAACTGGAAAAAACTCAAGACATGGGTATTTGTGTTGAAGTTCCAAGAAGTATGTGCGGATGTGGGCAATGGGTGCGTGTTTTGTAACTTCTAGGAAGGATACTTCGCAATCTAAAATCTGCCATTGCCACGGTGGCAGGTATGGCGCAGGAGCCATTAGACTCTGTTCAAGTGACACACCAGTCTCCTCAGCGAGACCTTCAGGTGAACTGAATAGGGCTGTCTCACCGAAGGTCTGTTTTGAAACAGAGTGGAGCTTGACAAATCAATAATAGTGGAATATGTGGGGTGCTTCTTGTCTGCGTTCACCTTGAGAAAATATACAAAAGAAATGTAAGTTCTCTGGCAGTGAAGCGACCACTAATTTCACTCGACGTAGAGGCTTTCTATGGGGCTGGTGCGAAAAGCAATCGTAGAAATATGGACGCCCAAGTTGTGGACAGGGTCGAGCATTTGCAAGGCACTAGGTGCTGCAGACAGATATATGATCACCCCACCATCTAGACATGTGCATATAAGGCTTTTATAGAGATTCATCAGGCCTTTTCTATCGCTGCCCCATGATGTCTGCGATGAATCCTTGATGACATTCATTGCTTTCAGGTGCTCGATTTTGACATGTTTAATGTTAGGGTTGAGGGTCAGTGTCTTGTGTAAAATTAAGCCTAAAAAGATTTGTTGAGACTTAACTGGTAGCCTGTGACCGTGCAGGTCAATGTCTCGATCGAGATAGACACCTCTCTTTCTTGAGAATAAAACGCATGTGCTCTTTTGTGGGTTCAGGGTGAAACCGTTCTCATCAGCCCAATTTATTACCTTATTCAAGCCAAGTTTAACTTGCCGCTTGCACAATGCGAGGTTGCATGATTTGTAGCCTATCTGCATGTCGTCGACGTATATGCAATTAAACATGTTTCGTAGAATACAGGTATGTAAAGTATTCAAGCTTTTAATGAAATGTGTGCAACTCAGCACATAACCTTGCGGCACTCCCGTTTCCTGTACGAAAGTTCGAAACAAGACGTTCCCCATTAGGACACGAAAAATGCGATTAGACACGTTACTTGAATTATGCTCAGAATATTATCTAAGACACCTAAGTGTGAGAAGTCTCGCAATACCTAAAGGCGCCATGTAGTGTCATAGTCTTCATTTCTTATCGAGAAATACCGATGGGAAAATTGCTTGAGGAAGAAAGTATCTCGGATCTGTTCCTCAATACATACCAGGTGGTCAATGGTAAATCTGCCTTCTCGAAACTCGCATTCGTACGGATCAAGCAGGCTGTTAGTTTCAAGAAAGCGTACGAGTCGGTGATTTATCATCTTTTCAAGAAGTTTTCAAAGGCAGCTTGTCATTGCTATGGGCCTGTAACTCGTAGCAGAGGATGTATCCTTGCCTCCTTTCGAAATGGTAATGGCAATTGCCTCTTCTGCAGCTCCAAAGAATGTCACCGGAAAACGAGTACGGCAATGTAAAGGTAAAGTATTTTGCATTTTGAGACGTAGGTTCTTCAACATATCATAGACCACACGATCACAACTCGTAGCAGAAGTGCTGCAGCAGCCCATAGTTCAGCTAGGGAGAAAGGTTGATTGTATGCCTCGTATTTTCTACATTTGGTATCTAGTTTCTGCTTCTCCACCTTTGCCTTGTATCGTTGCAACTTTTGAGAGTAGTGTGATGAGGTGGAAACTTGCTCGAAGTGTGTTCCTGGGTGATTTGCCTGGTCTTCCAAACTGTCATCTTCTGTGTCCGCGAGAGGAAGTGCATATTCTTGTTTTTTTCCACCCTTATCACCCTGTTTTTGACCTTACCCTCATGTGTGTACGAAGTGATGCCCGAATAACATTTTACCAACTTTCCCTTCTTGCCTGCTTGCACGTCCTTCTACCCTGGCACTTTATGTTCTTGAAATTTGTGAGATTCTTGGCCGTCGGTAGTTTTTAAAGCAATCTCCATGCTTTGTTTGTTTTTACGCACTTTTCGACACTGGTTGTTACACCAAGGGACACGTTGTTTGCCAAATAGTCCACTTGTTTGTGGAATACGCTTGATGCCTGTGTCAATTAAAAAGGTCGTGAAGTAGCACACAGCAGCCTCTATGCTTAACGAACACAAGTCACTCCAGTTTAAGAGAGTATCTTTCCAAAACTGTTCCCAATCGGCTTTTTCCAGAGAGCCATTCGGGTACTCTGAAGGACATTCATATGATGTTGGTGTCCTAAAAGTTGCCGCGAAATGTTCACTTCCGTAAGCATTATTTATAGTTTTCCATTGCAGTAGGGGTAGAAGCGATAGAGATGCAATGCTTAGGTCTATAGAGGAGTAGGTATTGTTAGCAAGGCTGTAATATGTAGGCTCTTTACGATTCAGGAGACAGGCTCCGGAAAAGAAAAGGAACTATTCAGTTGGGCGACCTTGCGCTTCGCAACGAGATTCGCCCGATAGACTGCTATGCGCATTAAAGTTCCCTAGGACAAGATAGTGTTCGAGAAGTTGATTTATCAAGCACTGGAATATATGTTTGTGCAGTTGAAAATGTGGAGGTATGTATATAGAGCACATGGTGACGAGTTTATTAAACAGTACCACTCGAACAGCCACTGCTTCAGGGGACGACCGAAGCGGTAAGTGCGTGCATACAATCCATTGAATAACGATAATAGCTACACGTCCGGATGATGCCATTGCATAATCATGGTCTTTCCGGAAATAGTGTAGCTACAAAAAGTTATTGCGTTTGGACATGAAGTGTGTTTCTTGTTGTGTATGTTTGTATAGGGGTTCTTGGACCTCCTCAAGGTTACTGAGAAAGCCCCTGACGTTCCATTGTATAGGTTGTGTGTTCATGAGAGTGAAGTAGTACTGTGTGTACGAGAAATAGGAATCTGTTGTTTAGACGGAGATCCGAGTTTAGGCAACATAGCCGTCATCGGGCCCTCTTATTGGCGTTTTCGTCTTCTTGGCGTGCTCTAAGGAGCCGCAGCCATCTTTCGGTACCAGGGGTACGGTGGTGTTCGTTGCTTTCTGGGAGGCAGTGGATGCCCGCACGCATGGTCCGATGGTTCTGGTTTCGGAACTGATATGGTGACACGAGGCCTTGCTACCTGACGACCCTGGGGTCGCTGGTACCTGTTCGCGAGCTGGCGGTATAGACTGAGCTGCTACCGTCAAAAACACAGGCGCCACAGCCTTCGGCTTAATTTGCGCTGGTTGAAGAAGTGGCCGGCGCTGGTGCGACCTTGCCCCCCTTGGGCGCAGCATCAGCGTAAGGTGTTGTCTTGAATAACACGCATCTGTTACGGGCTTCCTTTAACGTGATGTTATCATTTAATTTAAGCGTGATAATCTGTTTTCTTTCTACCAGTTTTGGCAGGAATGGAAGTGCGCTGCATGATCACCATCAACGTTGACGCAGTGAGGTGTGTTCGTACACTTATCAAAGGTGTGTCTTTGGTCTGCACATTTTACGCAAGTGTCTTGACCTCGACAGCTATGCGAGCAGTGGGCCAATCTCTGACATTTGTAGTGACGTCTAGGATTCGGAATATATGGGCGGACGGAGAGTTTGATGTGACCTGTCCCAATGTCTGTAGGTAATACACTAGATGCAAATGATAAAAGAAATTGCTTGGTAGGTGTTTCTTTGTCATCGCGTCTGATGATAATTCGTTTAACTTCAGTTACATTCTGCTCTTTTAAACCTTCCAGGAGTTTCTGTTTGGACAGCTCTAAGAGTTCTGCTTCTGAGACGAATCCACGTAAGATATTCATCGACTGGTGAGGCAAAACGGATTTTGGGATGCTGCCGAATGCTGTTGGAATGTAAACTTTCTCGAATTGTTGTCGCTCTGTTCAAGCAGGAGGTCACCACTTAGCATATCAGTTACCTTGTAACATTGTCCTAAGACTTCGGTTCAGCGACTTTGAGACAAGAAATGGAGAAAATAATCTTGCTTGTTTGTTCAGAGTTCCACAGTAAATTACTTGTAGTTTTGGCAAGGATAGGTCAAAGCGGTTGAAGCATGCTGGTTCTTCGGTGCGCACTCTTTTTTGAGAGAAACGATCAAGTAGTCGGGGAAATGCAGGTTTTCCCATAGTAGTTTCGTTGTTTCGGCAACAATGTCGACCAACTCCCATGGAGCCCAACTAGGAGACGCTGAAGCTCTTGTATAGAACTGCAGACACCAACCGTACATTGCGACTATAACCAAATATAACTGCCCAAGGCTGAGCACTACACAAGGTTAACCCTCAACGCCTAGAAAATAGAAAGTAAATAAAAGAAAAAGATAACAGGACAGATATAAAGTAGGAGATAAAGGCGAAGTTATAGGGAAAGAAAGAGATAGCAAAATGCGACTGCCGATTTCCCCTGGGTGGGTCAGCCCAGGGGTTCCGTCTACGTGAAGCCGAGACCAAAGAGGTGTGTTGCCTCTGTCGGGAGGCCCTAAAGGTTCAAGCACCCAGCGTCGGCTCAACCCCCCGGAGCCATTTTTTTCCAGACACGGCAAAGCCTCGCTTGGCTAGGCCTGAAAGGGAGTCGAAATCCCCCCGTTAGTTCAGATCCATAGTGTCGCTACACACCAAATTCCTGCTTACGCAGACGCCCCTGTGGGTTTAGCAATGCCTATAGCTGCCATTTTCGCAAGCACCAGCGCTTCATATCAATTTATTGCTTCTGCTGTTGCTTATACATTCTGGTCGGCGTTGTCGCTCAAGTGCAAACAACTGGCTATATGCGCATCTGCGAACTCTTCAAAGTATGTCCGTGTGTGGAACATTTATACGTATATTCACCGTCAGTTCATGACGTGTGGCTCAATACATAAGCTACAACACAGTCACTTTCTCTCTGCATGCTTCAAATAACGTCTATTCCCAAAGTGCATGAAATAGGCCGATTGCTTAATTTCTTTTCTTTTTTGTTTATCGGTTACCTGTTCAAGTACACCAGTACTTGGTTTAGGCCCATCCCCTTCAATGCAGGAACTGGCGCCTAACAGCTGCACCACAAAAAAGGCAACAAATGATGCCTCCAATGATTTATTTGTCCTAATTGAGACTTGGTTCTTTAAGAAATAAACGAGTTCTTAGAAGAATTATTTTCCTTCTGCACATCCATAGTAAAGGCTTCCAGCATGCAGACATGAGGCTTTAGGTTGCATCAAAGGGTTTACTGGTCAGCTGCCTCCTCGTGTAACTATCATTTGCTGTGGCACTGGAAAGCAGTCAAGGGGAACTTGACGCACGTAAATATTGCGCAAAGTGGGCAAGGAAGCATCCTCTCTCGTCATTTTTTAGGTTTCGTTATGTCGTATTAACGACAGAGAGAAACAGGAACAGCAAATGATGTAAAAAAATATCGACAGAACCACTTACATTTGGAATCGATTTTATGCGAAGCCTGTGAAAAAAGCTGGTTGTGTTGTAATGTAAATCCGTAGGGTTCTTCTAACATATGTTATGAATGACTACCCTACATGCACGAATCAGATGACCTGGCTAAAAAAAGCACACCAGGTGTAAAACTAACCGAACACGTCCATCAACTACCGACAGAAAGCGGCACGACCGTTGTCGTAGAAATTCTTCCTCCCTAAGGAAGAACAATCCCTCCGTTATAAACGATAGAAGTTAAGAGTATAAGCGCTCGAAAATTGGAAAGAGAGCACGACGACGATGACCAACTGCACTGGCATTGCACCTATTATGCCACAAATAAAAAGCTGCCGTAGCTGTTATAAGGCGTGTGAAGCGACTACGGGAGTAGTAACCAGATGTAACAAGGCGATTAACACCTAGGCCCCAGAAAGCACAGTTAACGGTTTTTCAAAACACTTTTGCAATGACACAATGCTGCAGCACGTGCTAGTTAGACTCCTGTAACAGACAGTAAGGACAAGTGAAAGATGAAACAATGCCCCTTTTCTCTAGTCGGTCCCGTGTTTGGAGTACTCTTCATCCGAGACGCCACATGAAGTAATGGAGATGAGCAGGCAAATATGATGTGGTTATCGCGCTGCATGAGACGTGTCTCGATTGTGCTATATGGATTGGAAGAACCAGAGGGAGCAGAAGAGCCGCAGAGGTGTCTGTGGTATAGCTTTCTAGAATGTCCACATTGTGACAAACGTGCTGCGCATGGCGTCAAAATGCTACTGCCACGGAGTAAAATTCAGCCACGCTAAGTACTAGCGGTGCAGAATCAAGCCTTTCGAATATCCCTTCTCGTTATACATTCTGTCTCATTAGACATGCAGGCTCTGAATACGAAAGTTTAACACCTTTCTCAGCAACCAGCCATCTTGATCTGGTTTTCGCACTCATGGGTGCTGACAATGTCTATAAGTACACAAATATTACGCGTACTTAGGCGAAACACCAAAAATGGATCATTAGGTAGTGGTTACTTCATTCGTAAATGCATTTATATGTAGTTATAAAGACCGCAGTGCTTAATACGTGGCACTTGCTACGCGACGCTATGGCCTACAAAGCTGGTATTTCCTACGCTTCACTAAATATACACGGTGCTGCACCCTGCCCCTGACCATGTGTCCTAGAAAAACTCCGTGTCTTCAAATTACTGCAAGATGGCACCCATATCTCAGGCATGGCTTGTTCGCCCATTTTTCGCGCGCAGAACGCGCAATTCGCGAATTTCACAGATGATGGCGCCACCATGCGGCATCCGTCGTAACTTTCGTTTAACGGATGTCCACGCAGCCAGCTCATGCCATCGTTCAGTCGGCCTCACATTGGCGGTTCGCTGGTGCTTTATATTTTGTCGCTGGCGACTTGTACTACGGTTATTCTGAAGTCGCACAGGTACTGCGAGCCGTAGTAGCAATGATTCACTCTTGCTTGTTTGCTTGCTGAGCTAGAAGAATCACGAAATATGTTCGATGCCGCAGTGCAGATGCCATGCAGTCAAAGGCGAAGTTTCCTGCTTTGCACGAGTGTGGCTGCTCGATCTTCCCCGGCTATGGCACGAGAAGCGTTCACAACTGTACGTGCATTCCTTCACACCACAGCAGACGATGTGCCTGTCGTTCAAAACTTCTTTTCCTTCAATATACGCCGCACACGTGTTTCTCAACACGCAGTGTCAAATATAATACATGCTATAGTCAATTACCTCATCAGCCAAGCCTTGACAACACGGTGGCTGCAGCCGAAAATACTACGCAGTTCGAAGTGACAGGCACACCGGCGGCTGCCGGTGCGCCGGCTTCACGATCCCCCAAACGACAACCATGTTGGGCTTGCACAAGCAACCCTTCTAGGCGGTGAAAGTTGCGAATAAACGTTTTATTTTCTCTCTCAAGACTATAGACAATCGTGTTACGGAGACTTAAGCCAGCGAAGCACGCAGAAACATCAATAATTGTTTTAACTGATGTGAACGTCATCTGGCTAACTGAGCATCTACCGCTCAGCTAACCAACTGAGCATCTTTGAGAGCATTGAGAGATTGCTCGCACTTGAGGGTGTATCATGCGGCGTTAATAAATGTGTCGCGCCATGCGCTGGCACCGAAAATCAAGACTACCTATCCGCTCGAAACGCGCCGCACAAAAAAAAAAGACAATCTTGGTAGCTGGGGTTCTCTTGCGCGTCTGTTCGAGTACCAACCACAGTATTTACACTCCTCCCGTGTATGCAATAAAGACTCTTCTTTTCAATCACGAGAAGACCACGCCGGTATACTATACGGCCTGTCGAATAGGCAATTGTGTCACAAGTCAATGCACTCTATATTTAAACCTTTAGAATATACTTTGGTCACCATAAAGAACTAGTGTGCAAATGCGGGTGTGCTTAAAATCTATTGCCGGGTTTGGTATCTGTGGCGTTGCGGAGAACAAAAAATAACGATGAACACCTAGAACAAAATTGATCTTGTAGTCGGAATAGGAGCAATACATTGTGCGGGGCAGTGAGCTATTCTACTATGTACCACAGATCGACGCAGGTGCTTGCAACTGCTTTCAAAAAAATAATATTCCCAGGTGTTCGGTATGAGTAACGCCAATTGTTCTTGCACTCTTGGCTGTCCAGTTTTACAACAATGACTAGACAACAAATATTCAATCATGTGACTGAGCGAGTTAAAGCATATTGTTGCTGGAAGCCGAAGAAATACGCCGGCTAATTCTAGTCAATGCACCTGTATTGTGCACAATATTTTCAAAAATTGGGGCATCTTTAAGCTTCTCGTTCAAGAGTTGAACGTGATTACGATATCATGTCCCTAGTGTGCTATTGAAAAACCTAATGCACGCTTCTTCAAGTATGATCTTACTCGAAAAGTTCAAATTGTAGGTTGTCACACTGTGATTGAAGAATCTGAAAGTGACTTGTGTTAGTGTAGGTTTTGTATGTGGCTGCAGCGTCGGTGATAAGCACCATGCTTTAAACCACGGACAGTTATGCGGTTGAAATATTTTGAATCTTGCTATGCAACCACTACGTGGTCTTAAGAAAATTCGTGAAATTACGTGTGTGCATTTTGTAATGGGTGGCTGGCTTCAAACCAAGAAGTCATCCTACAATTCACACATTCTGACGAGTGATCGAGTTACACGTTTGCACCACGCAATATTATAGTGACATTACATGATGTATTTTGAAGCCTGTATATTTAACGCGTGTGTTTGTAGAACATGAAATTTATGCTCACTGAATGTTTAAGCAGACGAAGTTAACAATAATTTAAAGCGGACGCCGGGCTGTGTGATATAACATCCTCTTGCCACGCAAACGACCTGGGGTCAATCCTCACTCGGATCTGGAAGTTTTCAATATTTATTTTTGTTGTATCTGTCTTCATTTTCGGTTCCACCCAAGCTGATAATTTTTCGCTCACAACAAACGACGATAGCACCGAAACGGACGCTGATGCCGGAATTTACACAAAACGACCAATTTAGGGCACTCAAGTTGATACTGACGTTGTCGGCATAATGTGACTGCGTGCGTTATCGCATATCATGACGTACCATTGAATAAGTTTGATAGGTAGGCATTCATTTTGTGAATTCATGATGTGATTATTGGGCACGTCATAGAGAAAGACTCCAGAAATGTTTACCATTCAGTATTGTTTTAACTCGCACTGACATTGCATGGTACACCAATACCCAATTATATACGACTGTCATGGGCAGTAACTTTCATGTGAGCAGCCGAGCGGCGTAACCACTAGATCACGACAGAGCACAAGCTGCTCCTTTCGCGCCAATGTAGTCCACGTTCACGGGTAACTGTGGTGTGTGCCTAATTAGACAATATTTGTAAGGACCCCTTTTTCTCTTATGAAAATAAGCTCAAAGAAAACGAAACACGAAAAGGAAAAAATCGTGCAGGCTACATTGTATGAAATGGACTGATATGCACCACGTTTTAATTTTAGAAAGTTGTGCTCTCCGGCCTCCCTGGCTGCCTGCCCTTAGGCTTTGCTGTTATTACGCCTTGATCAACCTTGCTTGAGTAGGCACATTGTAACTATTTGTCATTGACTGGGTTTTATGCGCGGCAGTATTCGGATATAGTTGAAGTATACGTTTAACAAAGACACTTTGTTAAATGCTATATCTTAATTGTGAAGGGCTTTTTGGCAAGCTCCCCCGCCCCATTAGGCGCAAATATCTATCTATCTATCTATCTATCTATCTATCTATCTATCTATCTATCTATCTATCTATCTATCTATTTATCTATGCTCCCGAGACTACTTTTCATTACATTAACATGACTCGCACCGAAATACGTTTATATCATATGACTTCATTGCGAACATAAACGAGGATTGATGCAATAAAATGGTGATATGGATGCCACCTTTGGTATCAGTTACATGCCGTTACTTCGGTGTTGTCGCGCATTTTTTGTGAACCCGATATACACCGAAATTGGCATGGAGTACATGAGCTTGTATGGGCGATAAACATCAGGTTGCAACATGAAAATAAAGACACGCATGTCATGTGTCACATGTTCCGTAGGACATGTTGTCGAAGCGTTCGCGACTTATCAACAACTGGCTATATGGTTGGAACTTTAGGCGTGACTTGAATATGTGGAGTACATCTACGTCGTAGCATGCAAATGGTGACATTCATTTCATGTGGGACATAAATTACATGCCAAGATCTAGTTGGGCTCGCAACTGTTTTTGTAGCTGCAATGTAACAATACTTGTGGAATTTAAGTTTCCCGAATTACTGCCACTTGTTAACAGAGCACAATAAGTGGACATCTACCATTTTGTCCACTCTGTCGAAATATGAATGCCGCCCCGTCAATACAACTTGTGACATACAGCCCAACGAAGAATCGTCATACAGAAATCATTGAAGGTTTCATTGTGGCACAATATTTACCAGTGCCTGCGTTTTCTTTAAATTTGAAAACGCAATGATTGCGCCTCACGAAAGGATTCCATTCTTTTCTTTGGTTCGGAAGCTCGTATGCAGTACGTGATAAATAATAAGTAATCTATTGTCTTGCTCCAAAAATTACTGTCTCTATTCACCTTCAGGTGCCTGCGGCTACAGAAAAAAATTATGAGGGCAGCATGGAAATATTTACTTTCGTTTGTTCCTGAGGATTTTCGGACTAACTTCTTCAAACATATTGCATATCATAAAGTTCATTTCGCAACTTTCTTGTCACTATTTATTGTATCATAACAAGTGCGCACTTACCAAGGGCTTTCGAAGCAAAACACACCCCAAATAACATAGGTAGCAAATGCATGCCAGCACAAATAGTTCTTTCCGCTCTGCGTCGCGCTTTGTTGACAGCAGTTACGAGCGTAAGACTATTTTCTGCCTGCCCGTAGCTCTTTTCGTTACTTGCCTCTGACCGTACAATAGATGGAAAGCTGAATTAATTTCAGCGACTGAGGTTGTTGCTTATATCGTGTTCTTGCAATTGGGCAATGCAAGCACTGTTATTTTCACGCAAAAGCGTTAAAGAGCTCGTTTCGCAGAATTTACAGTGTCGGCATCGGCGTCATTGATTGTGAGCAAAAAATTGTCTTATGCACGATCGAAAAATTTAGAATGATGCAATGAATAAATGAATGATAAAAAATCCCGGACGAGAGTGGAGCAGAGTGGAGACCAAACCAGGGTTGTTTTGATCCATGTAGTAGGAATGAAGCCCAGGTCGTTTGCATGACAAGCAGATCTTCTAACCAAATGACCACGACTTTGCTCGTTAAAACAGTGAAAGTAACTTCCTCTGTTTTTAAATACAGTGAAAACAGCTTTTATGCTGCACAAACACACGCATCCTCTATACATGCTTCACAATACAACATGAAATATTGCTGTAAGAGAGCATGGTACAAGCGTTCATTGCCAACGGGCGTCAGAATATATAATTATCATAATTGCTCGGGGTTGAAAGCCAGTACCCCACAACAAAAGCGCCTACTGCGCCTATTCCTTTAAGGCCACGTAGGGGGTGCATTGCAAATTTTAAAAGCTTTCAGTTACCTAGTGTTTGAAGTGCCCACTTGAAAAGGACGTCGCTATCGCGTTCAACCTCTAAAGACGAAGCTTTATTGTCCCCCATTTTTTCTAATGAATGTTGAAGAAGGAATATAAACATGGTTATCCCGATAAACAGCAGCCTCATAATGTACGTTAGGACTATTCCGGAAAATGGCAACTTAACACTTCTAGTATGTAATCACTACATTGATAATATTCTTGCAAGACGGTCTTCCTAAATTGCGAAGATTAAAACGAAAACTAAGTGCTTCAGCAATACTCTCGCGAGGAACAACGTTAGTATTACCCGGCGTGTTTTACTTAACTGCATACAGGCTTGACTGGCAGAGACTGTTGCTAAGGCATGGATTAGGCAGCGCAACAGTGTTTGATTGATCTGATATGTGTGTTTTAATGTCCCGAAACCACTATATGATTATGACAGAAGCCGTAGTAGAGGGCTCCGAAATTTTTGACCGCCTGGGGTTCTTTAACGTGCATCCAAATCTGAGCACACGCGCACCATTGTTTGCGAAACCTCGCGAAAACTTGAGGTCATTCCGTTGAGATTGCGCGTTGGACTCGAATAGTTTAGCTTACGTGGCCACTAGCGATAACGCTAAAACTTTCAATAACACAAGAATAAAAGCTCCCACACTGTACTGCTTGACGAATTCCTCGATGCCCGTGATTAAGTCACTATCACTTTGGAGTACAAATCGCATGTACCTGACCTTTCATTTTCTAGGCAGAGGTTTACCCTAATAAGTAGTTTCATCCTAAACACACCGAGCGCTGTTATCGTCGACGTCACGTCTTCGTGACATATGGTGGAGATGCTGCTTTTTTATCCTCCGGACGACCTCGTCGAAATGTGAGCTCAATGCGACACGAAGAAAAGTTATCGGAGCCAACCACGGCCAGTGCTTCCGCCAATGACTTCTTTTAAGCTTGCCGCCCAGAACTAGCTCAATCACCAGAGTACGTGCCACTACCCAACAAAAGCTGAAAAGCGAAGGCCGTAACTACGACGATGACCACCCGTTATTGGGATGTATTATCTAAGAGAGCCACACATTTTACAAGAAATATTATGTGAAGAACCTAAAAAGTGATTGAGTCGTACGGAGCTGCTGCGACCATGAACAACCGCAAATTCAACGACAGGCTGCACTTTGTGTACTTCGTGTTAAAAGACAGCACTAGGACCTGGTTCCAGATCAAAAAGTCCGCCCTGACAATGTGGAGCCTTTTCTGGACGGCATTCATCGCAGCGGTTACATGTGTCGTTAAAAAAGAAAGGACTGTCACTTTACTAGGAATACGAACGCAGCTCACGAAAGTAAACATGAGAATTTTCGTGGAAAGGCGGAGGATACAACTTTACTGTTCAGCCCCACAGACCCTGTATTACACAGTAAAAGCTAGTCTGTTTCTTCATGGAAAGAGAAAAGCAAGAACTGTTCACAAGACTGATGCGGAACTTGCACAAGACAATCCAAGAATTTATCTGAGAGGCGATAAGAACCTAGAACATTTTGACAATGCTCACCCGGTAATACATTAGCCGCCTAATCAAAGATAAAGCCGCTTTTCAAGCTGTCGGCGTCGTCTATTTCCGCGGAAACATTTCTACCATAACACGTGAGGAGCTGCAAAAACTGTTTTCTCAATTGTATATAGCCCTAAATGCAGTCAGCTGCTGCCATTGCTCTTCATGAAATTCAGCAAATGCTAGGCGCTTCCAAATCACCACAGGATCTGCCATATGCTACCAGTTCCGCGGCATTAGTGCGTCGTAACACACTCCCTCCTCACATGTGTCAAGATTCCGCAACAACGCAGTTCCACCGCCCCACACCAGCGTTGTCGCCACCAACATGATACCACCCATATATCACTTAGAACTCCCCCCCCCCAAAAAAAAACTCCATGTTTGCTGTGCCTCTGAAAACCACCCGTTGCACTGCCGCTGCGAAGAAGCTAGCCACAACTACCACCGCTACCAGTATACCGTGAGATTCGACAGCGTGGTATCGCCATGAACGAGCCGCATTCGGTGCTAGCTGAAGACCTTGCAACATTACCAACTTCATTTCCGGAGTAGTTTGGGGCAACACAATGTCAGGGCAGCTTTCCCCTCTTCCATGCTACCGAATATGCTTGGATGAATTTATGACCATACTGACCATCGCAAGGCCGCTACACATTTCCAGAAGTGCACTGGACTAACCCAGAGCCAATACATCGAGGCCTGTCCGGAAAACTAGGGGTTACAACTGATGGAGGGGCACTTGATATACGTAAACATGCTTAATATTTTCCATGCCCCCGACAACAATTCAAAAATTATCGGGCATCAGCTCGTTGCCTAGTACCAGGGATTTCATGAGATCACTTCTCCAACAAGAGACGACCAGACGACATATTGTAGCAGAACCACAGCCAGTCGATGCAACTGGTGCCTACGCTTCAACATAACCCTAGTGCCACACGACGAATCACAAACCTGGATGTGCTATCAATGGCCACAGCGTCACCGCAGTGGTCGACACCATAGCCGACTACACCGTCGTAAGTGGCCCGTTCATCACCAAGACAAAAAAGGAAAGACCGCTTGCAAAGAACGCCCACTTCGGGCCGCTGGAGGCCAGATAATAAACGCAACTGGGACCTGCATGGCAAAAATCACGCTTTACAGCTAGAGCTGTCTAGTGATTTTGTGGTCGTGCAGCCTTGTTCGAGGGGCATAATTCAAGGCGTGGATTTCAAAAATAAGCATGACGCAGTCATTCCCCTGCGATTCGAACCACTAAAAAATTTCTTCAACAACGCCATGTCAGCAATACGGAAAATTTGTCACCATGTCTTGGTGCCTTGGAAGAGCAAGTCAATGTTGCGGTCTGTGATGAGTAGGGTACATTATGGACACAGTTGTAGGACTAAAGTGGTGTGTTGCCAGTAAAAGTTGTCTAAAGCGAAACTCAAACCGAAAAAAGATGACAGGGCTCTCCACATGGTGTGCCATATAAATGACGTTCTCGTAGCAATAATGGGATGGGACTATCATCTGTAGACGCTGGAACGTCCATTTGACAGGACCAGAAGGAAAGGTCTCAAAGTAAAGGCGCAAAAGTGTGAGATCGGAGCAAACACCGTCATTTTTCTCGGACATCGCTAGGGTGAAGGAAAAGTTTAGCCGAAAAAAGGAACAATTGAGAAAATTTTCGAAATGCCTGAGCCTCAGACAAAAAAAAAACAAGTGCCTTCGTTTCTCGGCCTAGCAGGCTATCATCGTGAATTTGTTAAACGATGCGCTGAGAAAGCACAACCGTTAATTGACATGCTCAAGAAGGCACAACCCAATTGGGTGAGCTGGCCACCAGCAAAAGAAGCCCCCTTCGTAGAGCTCAAGCACGCTTTGTGCACTAAACCTGTCATCAGAGCACCAGATTCAAAAAAAAATTTGTACTCCATAGAGACGCATCTGACACGGGATTAGGTGCTGCGCCAATGCAGCAACATGAGGGTATCCTGAACACCATTTCTTATGCTAGCAGGCAGTTAGCTCCTCGTGAAATCTGTTACTCAGCAATTGAGCATGAATGTCTAGCTCTGGTTTGGGAGGTGGATTAGTTCCATATTTTTCTTTATGGAACCACCTTTTTCATACAAGCTGACCACCAACTATTGTTATACCTAACTCAAGCAAAACATTTAAATAGCAGAGTTTTGCGATGGAGCCTTATCCTTCAGGAATACTCCTTTCGGGTTGAATACGTAAAAGGATCAGAGGGCAGTTTGGGCAGATTACCTGAGTAGGACATAAAAAGCCTCTGGTATTACATCAGTACATGTGTTTGTATTAGCATAACTATTTGCAACGTGTTTTTTTTCTAAAAAAGTCTTTCTTGGGGGGGGGGGGGGCTTTATGTGAATTGAAGTGGACATTATCAACACACTTTTAGGACTAAAGGGCCGTGTTGCCAGTGAAAGTGAAGTGAAGCGAAACCAAAACCAAAAAGACCGCCAGAGGAAAAAAAGCAAAGAAGAAGGGGAGAAAGACTGGGTGACTGGTGCTTGGAACGCCGGAGGAAAGCGGGCGGGCCAAGTGGTTCGTGGGGCAGTCAAGAATGTTCGGCCCTGGACCTGAGCCTGTGGATCTGAGGACGACATCATTATCCGGCAAGGACAACACTTGCTGTGCCACGTCAATGTGGCAGTGGTGTCCAGGGGGAACATGGCGAGTGACACTGCCATCGTGTGTCCGCGCGGCACCTACCCTCGGCGTTGCCAATCTACCAAGCCCCACATCACTGACGCCTCATCGCAGCATCAGCGTGACCTTCTGACATCAAACAAACTGTGAGAGGAACTGATCTTTTACACGTGGAGCATGTTATGCTAAGGGCTAGTCATGCGCCGTCACCATCCGCAGCCTCCCCTCCTCCTCCGCCTGCCATTTGTGCATACCTTCCTCCTCTCAACACAACGTGCGCTGCGCTCACTTCTCCCCTTCGCGCGCCGCGGAACCTTTAGTTTTACGTGCGCCAGCTGTATGCTAACGCGCGCATGCGCAGGCTGGGGCCGGCGCTTGCTATAAATAACCGAGTGTCGGGGCGCGCCGCTTTTCGTCAGTTGGTTTGTGCGGTCACTCCACGTCCGATGTCTCTGGTGAAAATGTATGCTAACGAATCCGCAACAACACTTACCGACGTCCCTTCCTATAGCGTCAGCCAATGTGTTGGCGGAAACGCGTGCAATTCCGAAGACACTTCGTCCGTGGACAAGGACGCACTGAAAAGAGCTCGCGCTGCGAAACGCAAACGTCGGCGTCGAGCGGGAGATCCCCAGCTCCGAGAACGTGAAGCAGCTGCGAGACGTCAGCGTAGAGTGGAGGATCCCCAACGCAAAGCTGTTGTAATACGCCAACGTCGAGCGGAAGATTCCCAGCTTCGAGAACGCGAAGCCGCTGCGAGGCGTACGCATCGGCAGGAGAATCCGGACGGTGAAGCCGCGTGCAAGCGTTGACACCACGAGGCCGATCTCGTTGCCGCCCGCGAGCGCGAGCACGCCACAATAGCGGCGTGGCGAGCCAAGCAGTACGCCACGCCCAACGCTCGCTTCAAGCGCGAGTTTCTCGACTGTAGCTTCGGCGACAGCTGCAAGGTGTGGAATCGACTTCGGTTTGCCAACAACTTGACGCAGATCCGCAATATTCAGATTGAACTGCATCGTTCCAAAGCGTTGTTGGTTCTTTGCGATGCGTTTGGAAGCGACGCCGACAAATTTGCCGACTACGTCGCGTGTGCCACGTGCAAGCAGTCGTTAATTTCTGGTAGAATTCAATCGCTCAGCGTGAGAGCTGAAACCGCTGCAACCAGACCCACTCACCCTTTAGTTTATGGACCATAAAGCCATCTTGCTCAAAATACCCAAAGCGTCGCATCAATAAATATCGTCTTTCGCAGCATACGTGCGTGCGTATTTACTCGTGTTCACTCGTGTTCACTCATAACACGCACGCATGTCGCAAATTACAAACCACATTTATCGCAGTTCAACTTATATGCTCCTCATGCTAACCAGTGTTCCCACTCGGGAAACTGTGGTCATTTTTTTATTTCTCTGGACTTTAACGTCATTAGCTAATCTTAATCTTGACTATCGGACAATCTGTTTAGGTAATAATCATTTTTCTTTTGCCGTATCATCTGTAACGTCTTCCTTACATTTGCTTTTCTTGATAACGAAGGATCGCTTTTCCCTCGTCATATTGTTTCGCTTATTATGCCAGGGAAAAGATTTCTTGGTGGCAATAATTAACAAAAATAACCTAACACACGACACCATCTCTCTTCAGTGGCATCATTTCTGTCGGCCTCGAAAAGCTCACTAATTTAGGAGGTGTCATCAAAGGTGACTAGAATCTGCTTCTGAGCCGTCAAATCTGCGCCTGAATATTCGTAGTTGTGTTGTGGAACGCCGAGAGAGAGTTATGGTGACAAACTACACCCATGAGTACAGGCGCCTTAACATTGGTACAACAGCCGCCCACCTTGGTGAGTTCGTGGACTTCAGGAGTGCTTTCACTCTCTGTGATGCTACTGAAGCTGATTCAACGATTTGAGGCCCTCAGCCAGATTTTGACATCAGATCGAGCTTTGCCAGTCACAAACAAGAACCCTATAGATTCCTAGCTGCTCCTGCAAATATAGTAGTATATTTCTCATTTTTGTCAAACGTGACAGCCTGCACCCACGATAGTAGTTTAGTGGTTATGATGCTCAACTGTTCACGTGCAGGTCACAATATGGAAGGTTAGTCATCACAGTCACATTTTCAATTCAGTCGAAAATGCCTGAACTCTGTGTACTTATATTTACGTACTCAATAAAGAACACCAGAAGATTTTGAACAAAGCTCTAACGCAAAGGCAATCATGCACCCGTTTAAATAAGCAACTGTCTGCATCCTAGTAACATCGTCGCACGGCAAGACAAATGCAAAAAAAAAGTCGATTTTATTGCCTTTGTTGGAAGTACACTAAGGTACATAAATATGCTGAGGAAATGTGCTTTTACCAGTTTTTACAGTAGACGAAAAGAAAACAACCATCTACTGTAGGTTTCGTTTCATAGACCCCATCACGATTATACACTGTATACCTTTTCGTGGCACATTTGATATTTTATTTCTTCGTATAATATTGAGCAAACAACAAGTTTTCAAGATATTTGAGAGGAGGACTTGACGCACAGGAGGTGGACGAAGGAACTTCGACCTATTTTGGAGGGTCAGTTTCAGTTGGGTAATAAGGGTGCAAATTAGTTTCCTGACGCTTACTCATTGGAAACGCATAGAAAGATACGTGGCACGAAATTCATAATAGTCTTTTTTTTTCAAGCCAGATACTTCCTCCAGCTAATATATTTTCCCTATGCCTTATTCAAAAGGCCTATGCTATTCCTATAAGTAACAGCGCTGCTACGACAGCATAATGTAGCTCTCACACTTTATAAAGTGGGTTTACGACTCACATGACTCGCGTACATGTCACTTTAGAGGCCCGACCATGACCGTTAGGTCCCATTTTTTTATTACCTTACAAGTAGGTTGTTGAGCTAGACAGCCATGACAGGCTCACGGTATCATTTTTTTTGTGAGGCACCCCCTGCAGTCACCACGTGTTTATACATGCCCGTGAGACGGAAAATTATACTCACGCATTGAAATCCAGATTGAAGTCAATTCAGACATAGTTATCGACATGCTGCTGGAATTGTGCAATTGTGCCACTAAATAATCTGCTTAAATTATCAATGTATGAGATGTATCCCTTCCCTTTTAAAGGAGTGTAGGGTCACACACTGATATTGTATGCTGTGATTTACGTATTTTTGATTTGTTTTTATTTTTTGAGTGCCGTGCAATTCAACTTGTTTCCACTGATTTAAGTGTACTTTCAATTTGTAAACCCCCCTACAACAATGCCCCCAGAGGGCGCTGTAGGCATGAGTATAAGTAAATAAGTATAAATAAATTTATGAAAGATCTCTCTTCAAATGTTGATGTTAGTTGTAATTCGGCACCAGCCTCCGATCCTTCCTACATTAGTGTCGTGGAACTAGCTGAAGTACGTTTTTTATGGATGCGACACACTGAGCGTGGTGACGATGAGACCCTAATTTAACGGAACCAGACAAAAGCTCTCATGCTGTACAATTGTGCGCACAAAAAGTGCTCTACATGTCCATCGCGTGTAACACAACCACTGAAAGCTGGAATTGAACTACCGGAAAACTTATGGCAGCACACTCACGGAGTAACAGAGCAAATGATGAGTAGGGAGAAGCTACGGATGGTTTTATCCGTTTACCGTGAATCTGACCGTCCCTTCGTTCATATGTCTATTGTCTGTCTGTCTGACTATCTATTTGTATGTTTGTCTGTCACTCATACTAGCGCTACCTGGTGAATCATCCCTAAATTAGGTGGTCACGAACCGAAAATAATCGAAGGACAAACCCACAACTTTAAGAGATTCGCCCCTAAATAGAATTTGTCTGTGTAGAAATTGCGTAACGAAGTTCATGCGAACCTTTTGTTTTAGTGAAGGACTGGCGATTTCAACAAACGTATCCCGCTTTGGAGCTTGAAGTTTGGGATTGCGATAAGTAATGCGTACAAGTTTGTATATTAGTTTCCTTATTATTGCATTACATTTGTAACTGTGTTTACCGAATAACACGTGGGATATCAAATGTTACAAAATCAAACAAAGCACATTATATAGGGTTGTTTACAACAAATGCGCTTTGTTAGTTTACAAAGAGTCTGCCCTTTTCAGAAAAGTCAAGTAGTGCGTATGCAATAAAAAAGCAAAATACAATGCTTACTCTCATGAAACTTCTCGAAATAGCTTGCCTCAGAGCGTTTTTGCCGAGATAAAATGTGAAACATATAGTTACGCAGAACGTATGTGAAACAACTTCAAGGCACACAAAAATGAGAAATGCTTCTTGCGTATGAATAAATTACAATTTCACAATTCTGAAACCCTACTTTTGCCGCGTGAAAACGCTCGCTAAGTGAGCAAACACGTCAGAAGGAAATGTCCATGGCGTTGTTTTGGTGTTGATGGCATCCCGCCTACTGCGTTGGACGTAGCTGTCGACGACAAGCCGTGGCATGCCATCAGTCCGTCGTTACTGCTGGAACTGATGCCATACATGCAGGTCTACGGAAGGAACTCGGCAACGATGCTTGACGCCATGTTAGTCAGAGTGCGAAGAAGACTTCAACGTCATTGTCTACCTTGTGTGTAATAAAGAATACCGATAACCCATCCACCTGCACATCCAGAGCCAGGTGAATACTGACAACTGTCTCTACAACCTTCGATGACGCCGCCTGGAATTCCAGCTCAGTGACAGTGCCTCACTCTGGACACCTGTACGCCATAGGGAACTCAGTGAAAATAAAAATTACGGGGCCCTAAGTTTGCACCTTTATAGAGTTGAACATGAGATCAATATCCTGTTCCTTGTGCGTACATTAAATACTTAGTGCATGAAACCTTTTGGAAGTTGCCACGCACCAACTACGTGCCATTCAGGAAACAGGCCCAATAACGTGTGGCCCTTCCTGGTGGCTTACCAGCTTTAAACTACAATAATCACATATTCTGGCGCCTGATTTTAATGTGCGCTTCTACCAAGCACTAATATTCGCAATATTTCATGTTACATTGCCAAATATGTGTACAAAGAGCGTGTGTATATAAAGCACGAGTGCTAAATTTACTGCATATCCAAGCAGAGGGAGTCCTTTTCACTGCAAGCACAAGCAGAGGGGTGGCCATGTGGTAGAACATCTACTTCTCGGGCGAACGACTCAGGTTCGATCCCCAACTGTACCCAAACCACGCTGCGGTGTTACATACTGTGACCCACGGCTATTTCATCCCTTATTTAATTTGCATCATTCTCGATTTTTCAACCACACATAAGAGGATGCTTTTTCGCTCACAATCAACGACTGCGACACCGACGCCAACGCTGAAATTTCTGCGAAACAAGCTTTTTAAAACTATCGCGTTACTACAACTTATACCTGCGTCATATTAATTCGTAAAACACAGAAGCGAAATGAGTTCTCAGAAATGTTGCTGAGCGTTTATTGGGCGTTGTTTCGCCACTAGCGCAGATGAAGGAATGTTCTGCAACAAAGCAACAAATTACACCGTGCACGAAGAACTCCACAAATCTCGAAACTTACAGCGTGCTTCTTGAATAGAAAGAACACACAAAAGAGACATACACAGTACGAGACTAACAAACGCCACAGTTTGTGTATGAGCAGCGCGAGTCCTCGCAAACCTGACTGTCCCAGCGAGTGAAGTGGCCTCCAAATATGCTTCTAACTAAATTCAAGGGGCTTAGCTCAAATTCTTCGTCGTTATCAGCCACTGAATGCACTGCAAGAGGAGGGAGTACCTTGCAAGCGTGCTTGTGATAGAATCCCCAAGAGGCAGCGGCGGCATTTTAGATGGTGTCGAAAATGCTGTAGGCCCGTGTGCTCAGATGGGGGTGCACAGTAAAGAACTCGAGGTGGTTGAAATTTCCTGAGCCCTTCACTATTGCGTTTATCATGATCATATGGTGGTTTTAGGACGTTAAACCCTGCATAAGAATCAAACCTAGAGAGAGTTCTAACAGGTTCTAGAAATAACGCTCGTTCAGCTTTCGCTGTAACTGGGCTGCTCCTTCCACAAAGGTCTGGTTTTTTTTTTCACCATCTGTTCAGGCGTTTTACAACGTCACATGTCTGACGTAATTACGTCACTGCAGGCGTTGTCAGAATATTTGGCATAATGAGGTTGTCGTGGGTGGCAATTTGAACTTTAATGGCACAAAGCACGACCTCAAGTCGTTCAATTCCTGTGTCTCAAGCCGGGACGTACGGTAAGTGTCAGGAACGTAGTGTTCCGTTTTGTTAGCTCTGTTTTTTCACAAATTCGCAGATATATGAAGTCTCGCGTGACTATGGCTGCATGAACCACATGCATGAAGTTGTGTGGACCACCGGGAACTCGTACTCTGTGGTGAGGGACGAAGTTTTCAATTTTAAAGCACAACTTTCTGGCATCACCAGGACCACCCAACGTCAGCTTTCACCGGAGAAGCGTCATGTCTAACCCGAGCATTTGTGAGACCACCAGCAAAAGCCCCACCATAGGTTATTACGCCACTGAGCAGTGACAGAAAATGATGAACACTTTACATGTAAAGGTGGACAGCTTCAATATTTTGCCAGACGACTGCGCAAGATCATAAAACAGGAAAACTGCAAGCAAAGGGGTCAGGTACATATGCATGGGCAAGCCAGGCCTGAAGCCGATACTTAAAACGAGTTGAAAGGCTGCCAAACCCATGTTAGACATCAACATCCGGAGCAACTATCTCGGTGATGGCACAATTTGTAAGCTGCAACAATGTGTAACTGGTGATGATATGTGACGACTCTTTTCTTTGACCCTTTGTTACATGTGAAATACCTACGCATACAAAAGTGCTGACTTGTTTTTTTGTGATTCTGCAATTAGAAAATGGGAAAAAAATCTTGTTGAAAGGAGAGCTTTAGTTTATAAAATAACAGAATGTCCATTACGATGAACAGACAACATGCACAGGAGCTTATTTATGAAAGTTACAAAACTTTGTTTAGAACTGCTTGTTCCCGCTTTATTGCTGGAACAAATGAACACAAAAATTAGCTCTGGTATCTTTAAGAGAGAAATGACAATTTCGTTTTTCTGGAGAGGGATAAACTGGGTAAGGGGGCTTGGGGGCTACAACTATGAGTGATGACATTCCTTCTGTACACCTTTGCTTTATCATTGTGTTTACCTTCACTCATAGCTTGGTTGATTATCACTGGAATGCCTTCATCGAGCAGAGCCTTCACTTAAATCTCCAGCAGCGATTCGCCTACATATTCATCAATTTCTGAACCAGTCAATGGTTTCTGACGGGCCCCTTGCAGTGTTCTAGCAAGAACAAAATTGATGATGCATCACTAACTGAATTTAAGCATCAGAAACCACGAAAAACTCTGCATAAAGGGAGAGCCATTTAACATACAAACTCACACATGAGCGGGCCATGCTCCTACCATGATGCCAGTATGGTAAATTTAATACGATACGTGTTCAGCCAAATTATCTTCACATCGCTATGCCACAATATTTACAGCTCGTTACTAAAATTGCTTCTTCAATATTTCGCATTCAATAAAGCACACCAAGTCGCGATTTAGTTTTTGTTATATAAAAAAATGAAGAAGAAATTTTCTTAATTGCCTCAGTAGGAGTCTGCCTTCTGTAAAAATACTGGCGGAAAAAGCGTAGGACCATCGCACTATTCAGTGCAGCGAACATAATCCCTTTTTCCACTTAAGTTACTAATATGCAAATGACCATTTTGAAGGTACCACAGCTGCTCTAAAGATTCAAGAAATTCGTCTACTATAGTAGACAGCATGAAACAAAGCGTTAAGACGCTTCCGAAGTTCGACTGATCAAAGACGATGTGAGATTTTCTGTGGTCGCTCTGCACGTTTCGTTTTTAGCACTAAGAAAATTATATGTGACAAACAAGCTTGCAATTTTGAAATAAAATACTTTCCAATCGCACTAGTGTCATGTAATGCTCTTCGCAAAAGTGCAAGTCGTTGTTCTCTCTGTACTTGCTGATTTTTATGCTGGGGCTTCACACCCTTCATCTTCACACTTTTTTTAAAAATAGGTTGGTTGGCAAAATTCTTCGATCACAAAGAGTGCGAAAAAAATAATGCGCGTGCTTTTTCTGTTGAACTTCGAAAACAGCACCACAAATACGTTAGCACATGGTAGGAATACCATAGGTTGGCGAATGGTTTATTCTTTTCCCGCACGCCCGCGCTCTTCATTCTTACAGGATCAGATGCTATTGCAGAGCTCCACTCATACGCACTCTCATACGCAGTAATACGCATTCATACACAATAACTACATATGTACTCTGTTGCGGTACTGAAATGTTGGTAATTTGGTCGGATTTGGCGGTAACCCTGTATATTCTGACCATATAGGAGTGCGCTAAGCATGAAGCGTCCCCAACGAGTGATACAAAGGAACATAAGCGGCATTCACGAACAACCGAAACAGCCGAGGACCTTCAGAAAAGCACGGTCGCTTTAGAAAATTTTCTTAGTCGGCGACCAAGTCTCTAACGGCTATGGTAAGCCTAGTTTGTGCTCCATTTTACTCGACGTACAGAAACCGAACGTCAGCTATCTAATATGAATTTCATAACCAGAAGCGTCAAGGCTGTGGCGAGCAGAATTGTCGTTTTCATCGCTTGAGAACTGCGCAGTCGTCATCTATTGATGCACAAGAGGGCACCTTGTTTAATTTAGCAGCTGACACGGTGCTCAGTAGTCTCTGTCGATCGTGCATCTAAAACCTAAGTTCTTCCTAATTCAAAAGGGCGGGGGCGCTCTGCTGAGTGTATGATTTTACACGTCATGTCTTGTCCATAGATACTACGACACACAGCATGTGTCTTTTGACTTCGGCCACTGCGTGATTCCTGAAGTGAAACATTGTGTAAGTCAATAAACATGAAAAGTTTCAGGTGCTCCCTAAAACTAGCTTCATACACTGTAATGCACGTGCATTCACTTGCTCGGACTTTTTCAGGCCAACATTCTTATTCTGACAACAGTCACACGTGAACTGCATAGTTATCATGTTTATCTGATGTTATTCATCCTATGAGACGTAAGTCTAATAAGCATCAAAATTTAAAACACGAGTGTCGTTGAACACTCGCTGCGGAACGCGTAGCAGGCAGTTCAAGCAATGATGCAATGCAATATGAATTTATTTGAAAAGAAATGAAACAAGCATGGTGGTCAGAAACAAAAACCGAAATTGCTTTATGTGACCAGCGTTTTACCTCTTAGGGCACAGTCTCATTTCTGTGGCTCACGTCCGATGCTGCCAGTTCAAAAATGGTGAGTAAATGTTTAAAAATCTTGAAGCACTCATACTTTCATGAATATAAATGAACTTGCTTTATTCAAAAGGTGAAGGTTAGTTTTATAACTGTAAAAATGATATATTTTCTTAGACCAATAATTTTCATTCAAAACAGTTCACAAAACGAATAAAAATTCCCAAGTTTCAAAAATAGACGCGCAATAATCGACCTTGCTTAGCTTAGAAATGAATAATGAAAACTCTATAAACCCTTTCTGCACTTAAGTTAAGGTCACCACCATTAAGAAGAACGTTCACAATTTTTGTCCAGAAGTTATGACTGTGATTTGATATTGTAGGGCTTAGGTAAGTTTAAGCTTAAGGAAGGCAAAACACCTTAAAATGTTAACGAAAATTTATAAAAATCAATTTGGACGAAATATGCATGTTTCATCAACTGTCACAATTGAGCAATTCTTGTTGTGACTGGAACTCAACATGGCAGCTACGTAGTGAGGACCAGATTCTGTGCATTTAACCTCCACAGTGATTATATCTCTATGTTTAGGCACGTTAAAAAGATTGAAAATATTGATGCTTTACACGTTTGTTTTGCACCCCTAGACTTTCAATATTTCTGCTTGAATGCATAGTTTCAATTAGGAAGAAGCGCTGCAGGAAATTTCACATGAAAACGATCATTACAGGATGGATATCATTTCTTTCGTAACTCTAGAAAGCATATATTCAGGGTTTGAAAAAATGGCTTGAGACAGTTAACCTAATGTCTCTGAAACAAAAAAGAAAACATCAGATAGGCCTGAAGTTCACCAGGCTCATAACTTGAGACATTTTTAAAGGGGCACAATTTTCTTTTGAGTGATATAATGCACGCATTTTATTAGCTCGTTTCGTGTGACCAGCTGACACTCATCCGGGTGCACCTTAGTGAGTGCACGCTTGGTAAACTTGTTTGCTAGCTTGCATCGACACCTGTGTTTTTTCATAAACTTCGCCATGTTTCACTGATAAAATCAGCAGACAATCGTGCCAAGTAGTGTGAGGTATGCATTACAATAAATTTTTAGCTGTAGCGTTATGTTTTTTTCTTTCTGAAATTGAAACCATACACATTGCACAAAACGTTATCCTCTCCATCAATATTACCGCGTTCCTTTCCTCAAGTTTTGTTATCACCCTATCACTCTACGTTAAGCACAAACCACGCCTACAATGTACGACGAGATTTGAGGCTGTAGTAGATCGTTGTGCTAAGATTATACCCACATTGTGAAGAGTACAGATTATTGTGGAACCTACGTCAAGGTTAGCGATAACGCTAGCACATTCGATGGCTAATGTATAAATGCCGACGCGCTTCGCCGCTTGTCAGTTGATTGACGGGTGACGCTCTGCCCGGCGCTATCAGGGCCACTGCCTCACTGTAATCTTACTTTTCAATTGTTGGCTACAAGCTCGGCTCGAATAAACAATGTAATCTTTGACCAACTGTATGCTCGCTTCGTCGTTGTGACGACGCCGTGGCATCTGGTAAAGGTGCTTCCTGTTCCATGTTCCGCACGCCCCCTTCCAGACGGGAACCAAGTCCACGTCGTAGAGAAGACACCGATGCCAACCACGACCAGCGAGTGAGCCGGAGGCAACAAGGTCAACACCGGAGTATGGGCCTTTACCCAACAAGACTCGCACATCCACCATGACGACCACTGATGGAACGATCACGGCCGCTGCAGCACTGCCTGCGGCTATTGCGACGCACCCACCTCGAGAGCCACCGACCTTCCATGGAGGACCTAATGAAGACCGAAAAATCTGGCTCGAACTATACGACCGAGTCGCCTTCTTGAACAGCTGGGAACCCGAATAAATGCTACGCCGCGTGTACTTCTACCTAGAAGATGCCGCAAAGACGTGGTTTGAGAACCGGGAGTTCACGCTTCGAAGCTGGGATGTCTTTCAGAGGACGTTCCTTCGCTTGTTCACGAGCGTCGTGCGGAAGAAACGTGGCATTATGGATGCAAACAAAAACCTTTGTGCTCTCCTTGGTCGAATTGTGTGTTGCTTTCATTAGGTCTGAGGTGAGTAGCAAATATTGCATTGTCATAAAAATCATAAGCATGAGAGGGCGAAGCAGGGGGGTTGTACGGTGTTACCATAAATCACCCCTCACATTGACCACTCACGTATGTAAACAAATGCCAAGTGGTGTACGGTTATATACACGGTTTATTGGCAACAACTGGTGGTATTGTGTTGAATAATCAATTCGTTTTGCTTTTATTATCACTGCTTTGTGGTATTGAATTCAACATAAAGTTGGCGAAGAAGAGGTAAAAAGGCGCTCTCTTAGTGGTTGTTGGTTCTTCCCAGTTACACGAAATGCATCATAGAGCATGTCCAGATGTGACCTACTGCACAAGCCAGTTGTTATTCATAGTCATCATTGTCAAGGTCTTCGGCATTATCATATATGGTTGTGAAGACAAAGGACACAGACGAGAGAAGGCACATTCAAGACAACACAGCGCTACCGTCACCGTCATTGTCATCATCTTGACGTATAGTGGGTACCTTGCATGTGCTGTGCTATAATTCCCGAAAGAGAATATGTGCTATGGGACATGCTTGTTCTTCATCGTCATCAGCATCATTGACAGCGGTGGCTACGGCGCTCAACGCCGACGCCAACACCAATGAATAAGCCTCGACAATAAGGAGCTACGCCCCTAAAAGTCACAGTTCCAGCTCTAGGTTAGACAGATACGAGAGGTTTAACGCTCTAAAACCACTATATGCTTATGGGAGACGCGGTAGTGGAGAACTCCGAAAATTTTGAACATCTGGACTTCTTTAACCTGCGCTGAAGTCTGAGCACACGGGACTGCAGAATTTTTGCCTCCATCTGAAATGCAGCCGCCGCAGCCGGGATTCAATCCCGCGGCCTGCGGGTCAATAGCCGAGAACCTTAGCCACTAGACCACCGCGACGGGGCAAATTTGTTATTAGGGAGAAGCAATGATTGTGATAGCAAGATTGTCACACGAGGAATGACAATCAGATCGATACCTTCTGCACACAGCTGCAGCACAAAGAAGGACTGTCAAAAAGAACAAGTGTGAACTGCAATAGTTTTTTTATTGCGACAAAGACTTGCTTACTGCATAATATTTTTGTTAAATGCGTGCAGTTAGGCCGGTGTTGTGTATGAAGTGAAGTAGTTTCTTGTGAAATTTTTTTCATGAATCCAGCGGTTGTAACTGTCTGTGTCGCTGTAACAAAGGCCGGCTTGAGGAAAGTGATGGGAGCGTTCTGGCTGCAACCCTTCACATGTCCTAAATCATAAAAGTTGGTATGTGTCTGCTTGCATCGCCAGAGTGAGACAATATGGACACGTATCACAAACTCGTAATTGTGACCAGCTCCATGACGATATAATGACGGGTGTAAGGGCCACCCCTGCCTGAAGCCTCCTAAGCACAATTTCTGCCGCCCTAGCAAGGTGAGGGGAAAAGAGAAGACACACGGTGAAATGAGAGCACGTGTATCCTACCGGGTAACATTTTTACGGGTATGAAGTAAGTTTAGGGGCTGAGGTGGAAGTGGAATGGCTGGAAGGTTTATGTCTGGAGGGTAGTGCGATGGTTGTTACGAGTTTGTATTTGAGGAAGGTGTGGCAAATGTCCACAATGCAGAAGCCGACGTCGTTTGATTTGCTTTTTCTTTTCAACTCCGTCCCGTGGAATGATGCCTCTGTGTCTGCCTATCAATAAAAACTTCTCAAAATCCTTGGCATGTTCTGCAAATGGTGGAATGCGACGCAAAGTGTGCCCTTAGTTTTTTTAAAGATGGCAGTCTTTTTCAAGATACTGTTAAAAAATTTATATACAGTGTGTACAAAATGAAAAATTTTATAAAATTTTAATAATAAAGAGAACATGAACAGCAGCACATCTATGTGCCAGAAAAGTTATCACTCAGTTGTAGTGAACAATAGCTCATGACTCGAATGTGCCTGTTAGTTGTGACATGCATTTACAAAATAACGCAAATATTTACAAAATATACTTATTAACAATGTTGAAATGATACAATAGATGCACTAAACACAATGGGTTGGAAAAAAGCATAAAAAAAATTCCATGTGTGCTCTATAGCACAACGTCGGTCCAGAAATGTGTTGCATCCTTTTGTGTTCAATTTTAACGAAAGGAACCAAACAATGCCACAAAAACTCACACTTCCATAGGAAGATGAGCGTCTCACCAAGGAACAGAAGAATCTCTCGTCTCATTCACCCTGGTATCGGCCACAAAGTACGCAGGTGGCTATTCCCAGCCATGGCCTCGCATGAGTTCGCTAAAGGCTGAATAGCCCTATTAGAAGAGGTGAGAAACGCCCATGCGGAGTTGGGCCACTGGACACGAATGTTCGCAGAAATGTTTTACTAAAACCAGCATGGGCAACACACGAGAAAAGGCAGGCGACCACACATTCAATGATCGCATGTCGATGTTAGGGCAAGTGAACCATGAAGCTGTTAGGGCAAGTGAAGATATGTACCACCTGCCATAGTTGCAGCCGATCTCGAGTGGGGAGCAAGCCCCAGCCCTGCCACCAAACAAAGTCATGGAGATTGCCTGGCAACACAGCTGCAGTTACTAGTTTCCAAGAGTGGTTCATTACAGATTGATAATGCTAAGTCCCCAAGGGCTGCAGAAGGGCAGTTACTGTGTTAACTACTTTATGATCGATTACCTCTATTTCTCGGCATGTAACCTCTAAACGGCGTTGAAACGCCTGAAGGGCGCGACATAAAGATGGTAATTGAGTTGATTGCGGACTATGGCTAGATTGGCTAGCTGGCAAGAAGACACGTAATAATGACACCAGATGGTAGTGAGCTAGTGTCCGAGCGGGTGTACCTTGTCTGCTTAGTATTC
Source organism: Rhipicephalus annulatus (assembly GCA_013436015.1). Lineage (NCBI taxonomy): Eukaryota > Metazoa > Arthropoda > Arachnida > Ixodida > Ixodidae > Rhipicephalus > Rhipicephalus annulatus. The sequence continues at coordinate 216,115 of WOVY01011923.1, forward strand.
GAAAGAAAGTGCGGAGGCACAAGGTACATGCCGTGATGGAAACTTCGGGGAAGATAAGGCCACCTGAATTTCATGATTAAGCCAACGCTGGATGATATAACCTTATTGTGTCACTAGGCCATAAAAACAAACTAATGGAGCTTGCATAAGACAGCACGCGGAATGATACATTAGGTGCGCTCGCCCTCTTGATTGCTCGAGGACTCCAGCTTCGACGGTGGTGCACGGAACTACTAAACAGGGTGGGACGATTAAGACAGTTGTTAGTTTACACTTGTTCTGTGAGTACCTATGCATTTTCTCGAACAGTATTCTTTGTACTTCAGCACCGAACTGCAAGTATCGAGCTGCCTGTCATTCTTCATGTGGTATTTCAGTTTCCTGATATCACGTTTATTGCTTCGTCCTAGTGGCAAAACTGTGACGGCAAGGTTTTGATGCGTCAGCTCATTTTATATGCCATGACATGCCTTTGTGCGTATTTCGATAACTCAATCATGTGTGGGCATTGCGCAGGTGCCATTACGTGTGGTTAGTGTATGTCTACCGCACTGTGTGAGATCACGTGACGAGCTACACGCCTATCACAAACTCGTACGTGAAAAAGCACATGTACCAGTGTGCCTGTTAGGTCTGTCGAACATTTAATTAAACAAAGTAAAATGATTCTCAATTTTTGTAAGTATTGTGAGAATCCAAGCGTCCGCGCCAGTCACCCGACGCTATTTTCCCAACACTCTTAAAAAATGTGGTGGTACTTACTAACTTGGAGGTAGTAAATTGCTGTCACAACATTCACTAGCTAAGTAGTATCTGTAGGTAGTAAATAGAAAGGCAGTAAAGCAAAGACAATGTCATTTACTAGCTACAGTTACTACCTACCTGAAGGTAGTCACATAAAGTTAGTAAATTTACTACTATGATGGTTACTTGCTCCTGTTACTACTTAGTGAAAGGTAGTAAACTAGGGTAGTAATATTACTACCATGATTGGAAGTAGTTCGTTATTACTTATTTAAATGTAATAAGCTGCGCAAGTAAGTTTACTACCAAGAAGGTTACTAGATCTGTTACTATACATGCAGGAGGGTAGAATAAGTAAATAAACTTTCATGGTGAATGTTTACTATTTGCCGAGTAGCGATGAAAACCATGGCTACAATACTCAAAGTCGTGACTTCAAGTTCATAAAGTTCAGTAATGTTTATGAATTCTTTGCGCAAACACGTACACGGACACACAAAAAAAGAGGCAAACAACACGGGCGCAAAAGTGAGCTAGTGTTGTCGGGCAATCTGGAAGGTGTGTAAACACACGGTTGAGGGAGCATGACTCGGCATTACGTAGTTCAGGACGAACACGTCTGGTGGATCACTGCAAGTCTTGTGGGTGCGTATCAATTTTTACAGACACAAAGATTCTGTCAACTCACAAGAGAAAAATTAACAGGGAGTTGATTGAAGCATTCCATATTTGAAACATGGGAGAAAAATGTGTCAGCCAAGCTTCCGTCACCTTGTCCGATAAAGAACTTGACTTTTTGAAAGGCACGTGCAACATTCCGTCTGCAGATGCGTGAACTCTTCAATTTTTGTTGTTTTGTGGTTCTTATCTTGACGTAGCGCAGAATAAGCTTTCTTTAGGTTATCTCGTTTGTTCCTGGATCCACTGATGGGGGGGCGTGTGAGCTACGTGAAGATATAAGTACAGTTCGTTGTTCAAAATAAGCCAGTTGTGAGTTTGCGCCCGTGTTGTTTGCCTCTTTTTCTTGTGTCCGTGTACGTGTTTGCGCAAAGAAGTCATGAATGAGTACCAACTCGGCCAACTTTCAGTACTGTTGTTACAGTAATGTTGCCAAATAGTGTAGCAAAATAAAAAAAACTGCATGTTACTATGCCTTATGAACATGCATCAGCTTAATTCGCAGAAGTATATAGGTTGGAATAATAATATGAGCAGCTATTCATTCATACCAGTAAGTATTAAGAAATTGCTGAGGATGGCAGTAAAAACAAAATTAAAGAATTAAAATGACACGTTTTCTTAAACGCGACTTTTTCAGGCACCTAAATCTTTCGCCACTTACGTTTCTTTCCCTATGGCAGTGATTAACAGTTTCACTTGTGGGGATGTTGTACATTTTACACCGCATAACTGTTCAGGCACAGCAAATGTCTTTTGGTTGTGTGGTGCATATTGCACATTAAATGCATAATATACCTTCACAAGGGCTGTCACACCAGGAATGACATCCAGGACCTCCACTGACAAGTCTTCAAACTCTGCGGTGATCTCCACTGCATTTCGGGGCTATTTGCCTTTCAGGTCCAATGAGGTGCGGGCATTCTGTAATAGAAAGCAAATAAGCAAATGATGAACATTCGCATGACTGATTATCAGCATGAATGAATATCAACAGAATGAATATTGGATTCAGTTAAACTTGTTGCCTTTCTATTGGTAAAATGTTAGCAAATCCGTAGATTTTGTAATTTTAAAGCACACCATTGTGGACACTCGAGCTTAAATTTTGACCAATGTTCATGCGCCTTAAGCTCATTGGTGCTGCGAGTTGTATTTTTGTATTGCTATATATTTATAACATTCTTCGTTCATGTTGCAAATTTTTGTAACTGTAATAGCTTCTATTGAATTTTTTTAATATTCACACTGACATTTACGTACCCACACCTGCTTGGGCTTGAATAGGGCCTGAAGTATTAGTAAAAATCGAGGTATGCAGGTGCTCTTGCATTTCACCCACAACAAGATGCTGCTGCTGTGACAATGAATGCATCTGGTGGTTGCCTTGTCGTGCCTTTTTCGTTTGCAACCTGCCCATTTTCTATTTATTCAATGCTTCAAGTCATTGCAAACATACTTTTGATCTAATGACTGAAAATAGCGTGAAGAAACAGAGATACAAGAAGAGGACACACCACACAGGCGCTAAGTTCCAACATTATGTTTATTAACACCACACGCTCGGAATCGTTGTAGGCCCGTGTGCTCACATTTGGGTGCATGGTAAAGAACCCCAGGTGGTCGAAATTTCCGGAGCCCTCCACTACCGTGCCTCTCATAATCATATTGTGGTTTTGGGACGTTAAACCCCACATATCAATCAATCAATCAATTACCCCCGCACGCTCGCCTGCATCACCAGAAGAATAACGTCACATGAAAGTATGACGAGCACAAGAAAATTCATTTCTTAAAATTACGATTCCTTATCACTGAGCATATGCAAGGGAGTGCTCACGCACTTAGACCTCCGTGCTGCCACAGCCTCAGCCTCAATAATATCTCTAGTAAGCTTGTCAAACCTTCTCTTCATAACAGTGCATGCATTGAATATCGGTGAGCAGTCACAAGATTTATAACGAATGGTCAGTGGTCATTTTCACGTTATTACAACGTTCTCCTATTATATCATTAACGCAACGGCCCATCTGTCCAATATGCTATTTACCACAAGAGAGCGGGATACAATAAACAACGCAAAGTATGCAGGGAACAAAAACAGTTTGATGCTTCTTATTACAACTTTTGGGTTTTCCGTCGCGGTCATGAAGGCAACGAAGGCTGGCAAAATTATTGGGAGCAGTAAAGACAACCAGTACCTTAGAGCACCTAGCTAAATTTTTTAGGTTGTGCGATATGTTATGAAGGTATGGTATTACGACTAGGTGCTTCGGATTCTCGGCATCTTGACGCGCTGTACATCCTGTGTTGCGAAGCGTACGAAGCAAGCCTTCTGCAACTGAAGTTTGCACGTATGGAGGATTACCTGCTTTTGATAATTGGTCTGACTGATTATAAAAACTTTTAGTGATTTCGTGCTCACAATATTTGCTTAATGCATGACGAAACTAATGACCGATATTACCTCTTTTTATAGTTTGAAATGAGGCGATCAGTAAGGAAAGACCCCTTTTTCATGCATGGCTGGTATGCCCAACAAATGCGGTTAGGGTGAAAGAAAAAGAAGACAGCGGTAAAGTTTTTGGCATTGCTTTCAGGCAATTCATAAGTAAAAGTCAAGGTTTGAAACAGTCCGAAAATTGTGAAAGTATTTTTACCAAACTCGCCTCGTCTGTTGCTGTGTCGTCAGTTAGCAAAACAAGATAGTCATCAACATACTTGAACTCTTTCTTGGTGTTCAATTTATCAAAATGTAGGTTAATTGATCTGTCGATTCTACTTAAGAATATGTTGCTTGAAAGGGGCGATATGCATCAGGCAGTACAGACTCTGCCCTTTTGGATAAAAGGCTTGTCATCCCATGAAATGTAGGTCGACGTAGGTAAAATGATAAAAGTTCTAGAAACCAACTGATAGCAACACCACACTCAGTTTGAAATCTAACCGATCCAAAAACATTTATGCGCTCTTCAACCACAGAAAACAACAGATCGTGGGGAACGATTTATATTATTCTATTGCCCCACCGCGGTGGTCTAGTGGATAAGGTACTCGGCTACTGACCCGTAATTCGCGCGTTCGAATCCCGGCTGCGGCGGCTGCATTTCCGATGGAGGCGAAAATGTTGTAGGCCCGTGTGCTCAGACTTGGGTGCACGTTTAAGAACCCCAGGTGGTGGAAATTTCCGGAGCACCTCACTACGGCATCTATCATAATGATTTGGTGGTTTTAAGACGTTAAACTCCCACCTATCAAATAATCCGTGATCCCGGTTTACGAAAACACTAAAGGGAAAGGTGGGCTATTTGGTGGTTCATGCTTGGGATGAAAAAACAGTCCTTAGTCCTCTTTCTTTTCTTAGTACTCTTGTTTTCTATGCGCGGTTTTTACATGTCTAGCATGAATTGCCCAGAAGATGCGTAAAAAACTTAGTCCCACAACTGAAAATATATTGCATATTAAATTCTAAATCTATTGCGTTGTATGTGAACTCATCAGACGAAGAGTAGTACTAGTAGCTCAGCTCCCCGTTAAAGTAGTGAATCAGGGAAAAGGACGTGCATGAAAATGGGATAAAATATACCAAAATTATAACACGGAGTTAAATTTCTTTAAAGCCGCCTGTTCCGCTAAGAGCTTGACGTTTCAGATACGATCTCGGTATTGAAGTACTTTGGGAAATTCTCTACAAATTGGTACGTTAAATTATGTAATGTATGCTTGAACACTTGGCGACGGCATTAGGAGCTTTTGCATGGCCTGATACGGGAATTACTTCACCCATTCGTAATAGGATTATGGTAATTTTAGCGCATTTACAGAAATTGCAGAAGTGCGCCCACGTGTGACCATCCCGCTGTATGACGGACCAGGTATAGCGGTCAGCCACGAGGTGTGTAGAGGCGTGCATGCCAGCACATAGGCCCTGCCTAATGCTGTCCGTGTGTGCAGCAGATTGTGGTTGCGCGCCATGGAATGGAGACTTTATGAAGCTGTAGTGAAGACATGCCTTTGAGAAGTTCCTGCAGTTCAGCGTCCGTAGTCAGAGCCCCAGCAAGGGCCTCCGCTGTTACCTCCACTGAGCTGATGAAAGCTACACGTGAAATTTTGTCGGCCACCACGTTGTATATCTCACTTAAATGTTGGATTTCAGTGGTGAACTGTGCGATGAACGAGAGTTGGTACTGCTGAAAAGGCGGAAGTTTGTCGTGACGTTGAGAGAAGGCGTAGGTAAAAGGCTTGTGTTCGGTATTGATGGTGCAGTTCTGTGCTTCGAGAATATGGCCAAAGTGCTGCACTGTTTCGTATATCTCCAGAAGATGATCTCTGTAGTAGGCAGTTAAAAATTTGTCGGGGCAGTGGTCATGGTTTTCTCAGTGAAACTTACGGATGAAAGGGTCGTTTTCTAAGTTACTAGTTTTTCGAGAAGGAGGTCAAGAGATGCCAAGTGTTCTCCAGATGTCGCATGACGATGGCGCCGATAGCGAAGCTAGATGCGTTGTGAAAAGTCCCAAGGGAGCGTCTGGCACGAGATGGGTCTGAAGCGCGGCGGTGCAAAGGGCGGCTTTGCATTTTTGGATTTTGGAACGTTTTTGATAACGTCGGTGTCCACGTGACGGGTTCGTCTCCTCGTAGGCCAGCCAAAGCATCGTGCAAGTGAGCCTAGTGTTTGGATGCGTTTGACAAAAAACGTCCTTTATAAGTTCAGCATGCCGCGGAAGCGATGAAGGTCTTTAGCGGTGGTGAGTTGAGAGTACTTCTGCAAGTCAGTGATGAGTTCCGGCAAGGGTGGAGGTCCCTCTGAAAAAACATTGTGGACAAGTAAATGGACGATAGAACCACAAAGCATGCTTTTGGGGACGTTGACAAACAGGCAATGGTTGTCGAGGCGTTGGAGCGACAGAAGAAGATTCCCGTGGTGTTCTTCAGCGTCACGTGAAAAGACCAATATGTTGTCAAGATAGATGAAGCAGAAGTGCAGGCAACGGGCGACTTCGTCGATGAAGCACCGAAATGTTTGCCATGCTTTCCTAATGCCGAAGCTCATGAAGAGAAACTTGAACTAGCCAAATGTGCTGATTGTCGCAGCGTTCAGGGCGTAGTCAACATTAACACGTATAGGCTTGTACGCCTTCACCAAGTCTAGCATAAAGAAGACGTGGCAGCCATGAATGCGATAGGCAAAGCGCTGTATGTGGTGGACCGGGTACTTGTCCACGATGTTGAACGAGTTGAGAGTGCGGTAGTCCCCGCATGGTCCCTAGCCATCGATGTTCTTCGGCACAAAGAGGAGTAGCGAGGCCCTTGAGCCGTTGGAGTTACTAGCGATGCCTTCTAGGAGCATGGTTTCTAACTCTATTTTGGCTATTCGCATGTGGTCTGAGGCAAGGGACGGGCACGCAAAAAATATTAGGGGCCCTTAAGCTTCACCTCTAAGAGGCGAACGCGATAGCGAAATCCAGCCCATGTGCCCCTTCTAGCGCTAAGTTCATATTCATTCATATGTTTTGTTACATACACACGCACTCACACAAACCCGCACACAGTAGATTGGACCAGCGTGCGCTATTATCACCGATTGGGCTCCTTTCGATCGTGAAACCTGTCTAACAATATACGTTAAGGGGCCCTGAAACAATTCTCAAGTAACCATGGAACGAGTTCACTAGAAGAGCTCATTGCTTCCCGAATTCAACGCCGCAAAAATTTTATTGTGTCCAAGGTGAGTGGTGTTACAAAAGTTTGTCGCATGCTGCAATTGCATTATCTCGTTTCTCGTCCCGAGGAAAGCGCTGGAAGCTAAGCAGGGAAGGGTGACAGGGCAAAGAAACTACCACGCCTCGTGACTTTGAGCACTTTTTTTTCGAATGCACGGTTTTTTCAGTGTGATCGCGCGCGCACATGCGTGAACAAGTAGCAGCCTCCTGCGGCTATCTCGATTACTTGATTTTTCGGCCACAGATGCACAGACAATTTTGCGCTCACAACCTACGGGGCTGACGCCGGTGGCGGGTTTTCTGCGACACGCGCTCTTTAACGCTATCGCGTTAAAATCAGGGACTCGAACTGGTCCGATGTAGGACGCTGTGGTGTGCTGCGCTTTACAGTCCACCGGGACGCGTCTAGCCACGAAGTACAGCGAGGATGCCATGGTACAGTGAGTTGTTTTGAACACTGAGTACCTTGATGTTTGGCTGCTGGGTGGTCATACACTTGCCCTGTGTGGAATTTCCCGTTGTCGCGTCAATAAACCAGTCATCGCAGAAGCCTGGAAAAAGACAGTAGCGAGGCAGAAAGCCCGAGCCAATGAACAAGTCTCGGCAACGTCAGTGATGACAAAGTTCCAGTGAAGGTCCCGGTGAAGGTTCTTGAGCTGGATGTGCAGGTGCAGCGAGCCATACGTTTTGATTGCGGACCGATTCGCCGTGCTGAGCTGGAAAGATGTCAGCTGGCGAGACCTTTTGAAGATGGGCTCGTGGGTAGCGGTGGATGTCAAAACTGGCATCGACAAGTAACCGCTGTTTTGTGCTTTGGTTGGTGACGAAGATGCGACGGCTTCGAGGTTGGCAGCTTGTGGCCCGTTGTTACCACCTGCCGTCACGGTTTCCGGTTGGGGGAGCAGAGTGGTCAGCATTGCCGGGTTTTGTCACCGAAGTGTCGATGGTAGTAGCACTAGCCATGCTCAGTAGGTTGCTGTGACAAGGTGGTGTTAGCTCACTGCTTTGCGAATGGTGTCACTAACGTGTTCAAAGTCGCTCGTAGAGGCGTTCTGAATGAAGTCGAGTTGTCGATCAATGCTGTCGATGCGGTGCCAAGCTCTGTGTTGTTCCGCGGTGCAGCGACAGCCTGGATGGTGGGTGACGACTACCGCATCTCTCACCATGTAGGCTGTTTCATAGAGACCTCGATGATGCGGTCAGCAATCGCGCCAAGGTCGTTGAATAAAAACCCGGGCTGAATGTGTAAAACTACTTACAGGTGCGGTGGAAGTCGTTGGAGCCACATCACTTGCAGAAAAGAGCCCGGGTGAGAGCGTGCATGTGGGAGAGCAGCTACGAAAGTTTGCGTTTGGTGGACTCTGCGGACGGAAGTTAATAGAGGTTCTGTTCATTCGAAGAGGACAGACGGCGTACGAGTTTGTTCTTGAGGAGTTCGGACAGGTTTGTCACAGGTGAGTTCAAAATATCTCATCCCTCGTTGGCGTATCGGGCGTTTAAATAGGCGACGATGTAATTGTAATGGGACCGGTCCTACGGGAAGCGGGCCAGTGAAAGCTGGCTCTCGGCGTGCGTGAACCATACGTCGGGCGCCTCCACTTAAAACGGTGCGAGCTTGACGGTGACGTGACAGACGTCCGCGTCGGCAGTGGCTGCAGGAGTGGTGATGTGCACTGGAGCAGAGCTTTGGGGGGCGTGGTCCGAGCAGGGCTGTGGTTGGGCATAAAGTTCTATTTGAAGCTGTTGTACATATCGGCGAAGATCGGTGACGACGTTTTGGTAAGTCATGGCGGTGCGGTAAGTTCATTTTCCGTGTCACCAGATGTGATATGCTGTGTTGATAGAAAGACGCATCCTAACATCAAATTTACGACCGTTTATTAACCTGGTAGAAGAGCACGTCAAGCAAACCACCATTGCACTCGTACGTTAAGACAAGCAAGTAAGAACCGGAGCTTAGCAGCATGGGTTTTATAGCCTCCTGTGGTGACGTAAGCCTCTCGTGAAGCTGCGGTGGCGCTGTACCCTATCAGAAGTGTGGTGCAGGAAGTGGCCGTGTCGCTCTGTGCTCACCAGTGATGAGACGGAGGCTGCGTAGGTTTGTGCGCAATGGTAGAGGCATCATCTCTGTTCCTCGGTGGTGGAGGCATCATTCCTGTTCTTTAAAGGTCGTTATCTGACTCATTCTTGTAGGGTTTGATCCGTGAGACGTGTACAATATTACTGGACCACACAGCAGATGAGGATGGATAGATGAGGCTGATCTCATAGGTGACAAGTGTTACATGACGCATCACAGGGTAAGGTTCCATGTAACAAAACAAAGTTTTTTTGATAGGCCCAGCTGACGATGAGGGGACAAGAGTGAAACGAGGGCACCGAGAGCAAAATGTACGTCTCGATGTTGCGCATCGTACCGACGCAACTGGTTGGTCGGCGAAGCCATTAACCGAGCGTGGACGATATGACAGGTATGTTCAACTCGCGCAATTGCGTCGCAGGCATACTCGCTGATGAATGAGGTATGAACTGAGATGACTGTGTCCAGTGGTAAAGTCGGCTCGCTTCCGTACAATAAGTAGAATTTCGAAAAGCTTGCTGTGGTGTGACGAGATAAATCATACGCGAAAGTTGCGTAGGATAAGCCAAGGTCCCAGTTTTGGTGGTCGGGCGACACGTATTTAGCGAGTATATATGTGAGAGTACGGTTTAAATCATTCCGTGAGGCCGTTTGTTTGAAGATGGTGCAGTGGTCAGTATGTGCTATGTAGAACAAGAACGCAGCATGTTGGCGATGACTTGGGCCAAAAATGTATGGCCGTGGTTTTTGAGGAGTTGTCTCGGAGCATCATGAAACAATTAAACGTCCCATAACAAGAAGTCACAGACGTCAGTTACACAGCTTGCCGGTAGAGCTTGCGTAATAGTGTAGCGTGTAGCGTAATCTGTAGCTACGGTTATCTATTTGTTTTTCTAAGTTGTTGTGGGAGAACGTCTTAACAGGTCTAACCCCACACGGTAAAATAGTTCCACGGGTATGTCGATCAGTTGAAGATGGCCAGCGAGTAGCAGGAATGGTCTTTTTCGACGTTGGCATAACTCACACGTGGCAACGTACCGCTGTACCGAGCGAGCAAGGCCTGGCCAGAAGCAACGGCGACATACGCGCTCGTACCTACGAGATACACCAAGGTGTCCAGCCGTGGAAGCGTCATGAAATTCGGTGAGAAGACAGTGTCAGCAATGCTTAGGCAGAACAACGAGAAGGTCAGGCCCGTCCCGTTCGAAATTTTGGTGGTATAACACACCTTTTTAGAAGCGTCATTTGGTGAGGAATTCGTATGGCTGATGTCAAGCAGCACTAGATCGCGTATCTGTTTTTCCCCAATGTTCAGGAAGTCGTACACGATAGAGTGCTCCGTGGGCGCGTCAGTGTCCTCAGGATTGTCGACAGGTTACCGGGAGAGGCAATCGGCATCATGGTGTAGACGGCCAGATTTGTAGACCACCGAATATGAAAACTCTTGCAGGCGCAACGCCCAGCGACCAAGGCGGCCTGATGGATTTTTCAGAGTTGAGCCAGCAGAGCGTGTGATGGTCAGTAGAGAAAATGGGAGTATAGATAAAGCCAAAATTTCACCACCATCCATACGAGAGCCGAGCACTCACTCTTTGTCATTGAATAATAACGTTCAGAGGCAGAAAGGAAGCAGCTGGCATATGAAATAACGCAATCATTGCCACGTTGTTTCTGAGCCAGCACCGCACCAATTCAATGTCCCCTTGCATCTTTATGGATTTCTGTAGGTGGAGCAGGGTTGAAGTGTGCCAGTATCGGAGGAGTAGTCAGAAGAGCGATCAGAGATGAAAACGCAAAAGCCGCTTCGGAGTTCCATAAAGATGGGATGACTCTCTTCGGGAGCTGCGTAAGCAGCCGCGCTATGTGCGCAAAATTTTTGGCGAAGTGTCTGAAGTAGGAACATAGTCCAATGAAGCTGCAGACATCCTTCGCAGATCATAGTACAGGACAGTTTTGGGCGGCGCTGATTTTTGCCGGGTCTGGTTGTACACCGTTGGCTTCTACTAAATTGCCAAGTACTGTGATTTGGTGGCATCCAAAGTGGCAATTGGACAAGTTGATCTGCAGGCCAGTGCGACGGAAGATGCCTGTAATGGCTGATAAGCGTTCCATATGAGTATCAAATATTGGTGAAAAAACGACGACGTTGTCCAAGTAGCACAAACATGTGGACCATTTTTATCCTCTGACCAGGTAGTCCATCATTCGCCCGAAGGTGGCTGGAGCGTTACAAAGGCTAAAAGGCATAATCTTGAATTGATATAGACCATCGGCGGTGATAAATGCCTTCTTTTTATGGTCCCTTTTACTAACCTCAATTTGCCAGTAGCCGGAACGAAGGTCAACCGAGAAAAAGTAGTAGGCCCCATATAGGCTATCAGGGCATCTTATATTCATCGCAGAGGGTACACGTCTATTTTTAGCAATTTTGTTGAGATGTTCATAATCGACGCAGAAACGCCATGCACCCTCTTTCTTGTGGACTAGCACGACAACACAAGCCCAAGGACAGCTGGATGGCTCAATGATGTCCTTGGCGAGAATTTTGTTGACCTCACTTTGAATAATGTGACGCTCAGCCGCCGACGCCCAATATGGACGCGTATGAATAGAATGCTTGTTACCAGTCTTTTGCTGGGAGTCATACGAGTAGCTTTCACCAATGGACGGCCACTGAGGTCAAAAACAACAATGTAGGACAGCAGAACACGGTGGAGCTTGTCAGCCTACTATGGCGTGAAGCTGGAAGCGGTCATCAACCTAATAGTGCTTTCGGAGCAAGCGTCAGATTGATGTTTAGCGTGCGGGTCAGAAGGAGCGGCAATCATGGAAACATCTACCGCGTTGTTTTATAAGTTCCAGAGAAAGGCCAAAAAGATCCCTTGTGGCAGCACTTGAGGTGTCGAGCGAAAGTTGACAACTGAAATGCACGTGGAGATCTCTGCGATGGACAGAATTGATTGATTTGTGGGGTTTAACGTCGCAAAACAACCATCTGATTATGAGAGACGCCGTAATGAAGGGCTCCAAAGATTTCGACCACCTGGGGTTCTTTACCATGAACCTAAATCTGAGCACACGGGCCTACAACATTTCCGCCTCCTTTGGAAATGCAGCCGCCGCAGCCAGGATCCGATCCCGCGACATTCGGGTCAGCAGCCGAGTACCTCAGCCACTAGACCACCGCGGTGGGGCGTTGGGCAAAATGGTGTGTGCTAATGTAATGCCGTGGGGGATGAGGACATCGGTAATAGGGGTCAGAACTATTCACCGTGAAGAAATGGTGATATTCGCAATGCACACAAACTATAGGTGGCGTGCGTGACGATTCAAAATGAAGGACCGACAGATTATCAACTTGTTCACTGCACGTAGCCTGTTGTAGCAGGCCGGCCTTGTGTAGTCTCTGTCAGAGTTGATTCTTAACGGCTGTAAAATGACGCTGCCTTTTAGAAAGCAGCTTTCACTAGCGAATAATATGGCACACCTCGAAGCTTCTGTGAAAAGGATTCGGTGTCTGATCGAGGGAGAAGAGGTTTTGAACGCCGGCCACCTTATTTGTTGTGGCGTAAAGCATGCAACATTGACGCCGTTGCCATTAAAAAACTCTGCCTGCAAACGTCCCATGTTCTAGGGAAGCCTCATGAGCTGGAGCTTGTTTTCGACGTGAACAGTCGCATCAAGGTACGTACTACGTGAGCTTTATGTGGTCACAGTGGCTGCGCATATGTCTACACCGAATCGTCACATACCCTATGTAAATATTGATGGCTAGCATGTTCAATAAGTAATGCGTACGTGCTCGACATCATGCCGTCCCGAACAAGAAGCGTGTATCCGCTTATCTTACTGCACAGTATCCGAAAACGACTATATGGCTGTGTCCGTTTTCGGAGTAGGCCAGAAAAAGTATGCTGTTCTCGTTTGCAAATTGGATTACGGTCGAAGGTAGGTAGTGCACGTTATAAGATAGAGATTTAATAGCTAGTGATGGTGCGGAGCTGCGGACCCTGTTACGTTCGTACGCATTGAGCCTGTGAGGTGAAGGACGTGCGCTTCAGCGTGCCGCCCATGAAATTTGCTTATTCTGTTTCGCCTGCCTCAACAACAAAAACAAAGCAAGATGCTTGGGATGGGGTTGAAAGCACTATCGTACAGAACTAGTGTAACGTATTAGACTGTATTGAAGAGTAGCACCGAAAAACCAGAAAAATGAAGAGAGCTAAGTAGAACCACATAAAGCTGCGCAAGTTTTTGTATCTTCTTCGTTACTGCAAAAAAAAAACAGGACACAGACAAGAAAAAGCTACCAAGTTCTATTTACTACTGGAGATCATTGTGTCAAAGAGTACATTAAAGAGACGAAATTCTATGGCAAGAAAGGAAAAAAAGCAATGAAGAAACTCGCATAACATGAGAGTTGACAAAGTGTGATTAGCAGATAGGTAAGTAATTTACTCATTCATTACCTGAACAGAAGGGAAGCTAGCACACAATTTAGTGGAGTTTTATTTCATACACCTCATACTTGTCATTAGTGTAACTTCTGCTCATGCCATCTCTCTGTGTACAACTTACAGTGTACCCATTGGTATGAGAAGGGAGAAAGCTTTTACAATGTCTGGCAAGACATTTTAGATTTCATTCCTGACAGATGCGAGAAATGAGTTGGGCTATAAACTTTGACCCTGAGGTCATTTCATGCATACATGTTAAAGGGGTGTATACCCCTTTAACAACTTTTAAAAGCTTCGTCTCTTTACACAAAAGCTAAACAATTAAATCCAATGTTAGAACAAGAATTACTTTGCACAAATTTTGGGTCAATGTAACAGCATTTTCATTGTGTCTTCCCACTGCATTAGGAAGCTATGCACGAGTTTGCAGGTTTGATAACTAGGCACTGCATACGACTATATGTACACAATGCAGAAACATTGTCACCATTATTTACATGAGAATAAAATGACCACCTATTAAAAAATTTTGATAACTTGATTTCCATTAAGGTAGCCATCTTGAAACTATAGCTTCATTGTGCTGACAGAGACAATTATGTGCTGTGGTTCATAATATGACAACGAGATATTATGCTTAGTTAAAAGTTATGGAGGCTTTTGCTAGATGGTTTAGTAGTGCCCAATATGCTTTCCAAATTAGGTAAGCCACTGCTGATTCTCATCTATGAATAATGCAAAGCAATATTAGCCACTGATGTTTCATGGCTGCCATTCCCTAGCCAACATGCCACACATTAATTACGCCACCACAACTGTCCTCAGAATTAAGTATACTGCAAATGCTTGCTGACGTCTACACTTAACCAGTCTGTTGTTAGTTTTCCCATAGCTCCATGGCCTCCGCCGGCTATACAATATGGAAAATTAGCTGACGGTGCCAGCCACCTAGCAGTCCTGGGAGTTAAAAGTGCTGTAATCATATTTGACATTTTCTGCGCAATGCAGCCTTCTTTCCTTGCGAGTCATATAGCATTGATACAGATTCTGTCGCAAAAAAATCATTGTTTAGTTCACTTCAACAAACATTTGTCAATTGCAGTATGTTCTCTTTCTTGAACCTTTGTTATTAAGGTTATGGGCAGTGGCACCACAAAGGGGATTGGTTTGAGGAAGAGGGAATCAGCCCCCTCCTCCCCCCTGGCACAGGCTTTCAAATTTTGTATTTGTAATATATGTGCATAGATACGAACACAGATAGAGAGAAGGGGGAGTATCCCCCCTCAAAAAAATTCTGGCTATGCTCCTGGTTACAACTGAACATTAGGCACAGAAGTGCCTCGTTGAGGCAACTCAATGAGTGGAAAGGAAAAGTTTATTATTTATATCTTTGTCATTTTGAAGAATGACTGAGTCTTTCAATTCATTCTCAGACTCTCATACCTTTTCCTAGATGCATGCTTACATACTACACCCTTCGAACAAGTTGTTTCCACTAAGAAATGCATATTCTTGACACACTGAAGTAAATATCACATATGTGCAACTACAAAACTTCTGCCGTCTGGAGATTTATGCAGCAGTTGATCGTGCATTAATTGGGCTGACTGCATATATGGAGGAGATATAACTAGGTGGAGTGTGATCTGATTCGGCTATCTGCAATAAGCCAACCTCCTCGAACACTGCCCCTCTTGAATAGTGTGGTGCCTCCTGTGTAGGATTAAGCCACTCCAGTTCCTGCAGCAGCCAAAACCAACGCAAGCGGACCACTATTACCATATAATTCTTAGCAAGAACACTTCTATGGTGAAGGATAACCTGACAAGATACTAAAGGGGGCCCTTTCCTCTCTAATCTAAAGATATTTATTTTTATTACAAGTGTGGTGACTCTGCTATTTTGCAGAAATTGTTTGCTTATGTCTCTTTTTTGATTTCACAGCAAGAATGCCGAAGTTTTTGTTAAACTGTGAACTTTTTTAAAGCGCAAATTATGAAACTAACAGAGAAGTATGTGCCAAGTACAAATGCGGCTAAATTCAACAAGTGCAAGACGCCATGGGTGTCGCCAGCGATATTTAGAATTATAAGAAGAAGAGAAGTATACAAGACATTTAAAGAACCCAAAGTAATATTAGTACAACAGGTTAGTGGAGACAAAGCCTCGCCTATTTCATCATTGCCAGCTAGATGCACCCAATCCAGCCTTTCACCACCCTCTCCTCTTGCCCTTTTCTACTCTCGCCCATCGCCTAGCCTTCGCGAGTGCTTAACAGTCATGGGGGAGACAGCCCGCCATGTGGTGCCTCATAACAGGAATCATATGAAATAATTTTTTGTTATGTTGAGTACAGACTCATGGGGCGGCGTTTTGCATTCCTCGTGTTCAAAATGTTGGCTGTCACGGTGAGTGTAGAAAATACGGTGTTTTGAGATTGCGTGTCACCATTCTTAGTGCTATACAGGTGAACACGTCCGTTGCATCTCCAAGGGAAATCGCTTAGAAGCACGTGTGGTGTGAGCAGAGTGACCCCTCGCATAGCGCTGCATCTCAACCACTCCCTAAACCAAGGGGGACTCACGGCTGCCTTTGGGAAGTGCGCATGTTCACTGTCATTGAAAGAAATAAAGGATGCATTGATGGAAGTAACTAATCAATATAAATACGTAGTGCAAAAGATCCGTACTTCAGTCGACTGAATGAAAACATGAAAACAAACCACAAGCTTTTATGGAGATACGCAAGGAACTGCGGTGCTGATTTCGACTGGAGTGAACGAAATTGTTCATGACAGTAAGATCTTATCCCGCGACATTTATAAGGCAACATGTCTCAACGATTTCTTTTATTCCATATTTTTACCTTAGGAGAATACTGTGAAATTACCTGTGCTGGTAAGGCACCCTGGCAAACAAATTATTTATGACACCGGCTGAACTTCGTCTCGATGGTATCAAATTCCTGTAGAAAAATATGAATGAAACTAAGGCCGCTGGCCCAGATGGTATTTTCCCCTTATATTGAAGCACTGTTCCTAGCTAATTGCATCTTGTATTTATCTGATATACCAAAAATCTATGGTTGCTGGAATTCTGCCTTAATCCTGGAAAATGGCCAAAGTGAATCGCATTCATAAAAGTGGTTTTAAGAAAGAGGCCAGCACTTATAGGCTCATTTCTTTAACATCAATTCCCTGCAAGATATTGGGGCATATATTGTACAAAGACATAAGTAAGGACTTACTTCAACACGAGTTATTAGTCAATTTTCAGTATGGCTCCCACAAGGGCATATCTTGCACTTCACAACTGATTGAATTCAACCATGTACAATAAATAACTGAGACAGTAAGAACTGTTATTCGAGACCAGGTAGGAGCATAGGCCTAGCCAGCAAAATCAGCGACAACGTCCGGGCCGAGCGTCTCGTGCTTAGCACTGACAATGTGTTTGCCGAGCTTTGCATGACCCACTACATTTATCATTACATATTTCCCCCTCGCTGAAGATGGTGCCAAGTGTTAGCGTCCTCTATTCCGCTTTTGGTAAAATTTAGGGTGTCGCCGATATGGCCGTAAAAAGGTGAAAATTGATAGAAGACACAACACACGACTCACGCACTGTTAAGGAAATGTAAACAAAAGAAGGCTGTATTTAAAAAAACTGGGTTACAATATTACTCGCGCAACCGTTCAATTCCGCACATCGCACAACGCACAACCGCTCTAGTCGCTCGCAATTCGCAGACTCTTGTTCGTTCGCCGTTCTCGCTGCGTCTCTGGCTCTTCCCGCGCTTTCTCGCTTTTTTTCTCTCAACCACAGATCTGAGTACACATACGCGCACGCTGACACAAACGCGCACGCACCACACACATACACACACACACACGCACGTGCACAAATTGTTCCACGAAGTCAGTGGAAGAAGTCCGTTGCTAAGCCATTCGGGGAAACAGAGTCAAACGTCCTACAGGCCACGGATGCACAAAGCGGAATGTTTTCCTCTTCTTGCACCCGAACTGGCAAGGTGCATTAAAGCGGGCCGCCGCCTTTGTGCTGACCCGGCGCCCGCAGGTCTGGGAGGCTCGCCGATCGCTGCTGCCCGTAAACAAGGAAGACGGCCCCCTCGAGTGACCAACGGACACTCGCACGGCACAACACACGCAAAAGAAAGAAATAAAACAAAACTTAGAAGAGTTGAAGGCAGTCGCGTACACTCGGTCGTCCTGACAGTCATTAACGTCCTCGTTAATGGAAAAAAAATCATAAACAAACCCACACGCCAATACACAAACAGAATTGTTTCCTTCGTCGAAGAAAACAAGAAAAAAAAGCAACTGTTTAAGTACGCACAGTGCACTCGGTAAATCCCGGCACGCACTGTAGTTCTCAACAGACGCCAACGCAACTATGGCGCACTCGCATAGGGATGGGTCTTGGCGCAGCTACGGGCTGAACGTCTCAGTCGCTGCACCTCACATTCGGGAGTGTCTGACTCCTCCGCAGACTCTCCGTCGTCATCAAGGTGTGAATGCGGATTGGTCGTTGTCCAGCACTTCAACTGCGACACGTGCGCAGTGGTCGCGAAGCGGCTCGCTTTTGTTTCGTCAAGGTCGGCAACTCGATACGTGTCAGCTGGCAACACTGCCGTGATTACAAGGGGGCCCCTATATTTTGGCTGGGCTTTGGCAGGCTTTCCCGTCTGTTCTGGAGCCCTCGTCATGAAGACCACGTCACCGACACCGTACATTTTAGCCGGGAAGTGGCGCTTGTCGTAAGCGACCTTCATCTTCTTCTGCTCGCTCATGAGGCGCTGCCGTACACGTTCGCGCAGCCCGCCGGGCTCCTCCCACTCTGACGCTTTAGATTCAACCAAGCGCTTCAGTGCCACACTGTGAAATTCCGGTCGATAACCGTGTAACATCTCGAAGGGAGTCTTCCCGGTCGTCTTGTTTACAGCGTTGTTCAAGCTGCACTCTGCCTCACTGAGCTTTTCGTCCCAATCTCGCTGCTCTGTATCGACCATCGATGTAGTAATGACTGGTAGAAGTGTACGGTTCACTCGCTCGACCAGGCCGTTAGCTTGAGGATGTCGAGTGGAGTTGAGCACATGGTTTATCCCTCTGACACTGCAAAAATCTTCAAACGCTCGTGATGTGAAGCAGCTGCCCCTGTCAGTAATGATCCGCTCAGGTAAGCCTCTCTCTATTATGAATTCGCGTAGCGCTGCGAGCACCAGCTTCGTCGACGTGTCGCGCCTCGGGAACACCCTCACGAACTTCGTCAGGTTGTCCACAATAACCAAAAGGTACTGGTTGCGTCGCTTGCTTGGCGGGCAGGTAGGTCAATATGGTGGTCATGTTGACGCGCGTGGTGGCTCCTTCCTTGTCCTTGACGTCAGCGCCCACCTGGAACTCGCCATAAGGCAGCACCAGGGTCACCTCGCTGTCCGGACCGTACGTCAGGAATGTCAACGCCCCGTTGGCCACGTTGCGCACCCAGAAGGCGAAAAACTCAATGTCCTGTCCCTCGGGGTCGGTCCATTCCGAGCACGAGGCCTTGAACTTGTCCATGAGGGCACGTCCTTCCTGTGGCTCGAAGGAGCAGATGCCGTTTTCGGGAGGCTTGTTGATGTGCAGGAACAGGTCCGAGATGCCGCTCACACCCCACTGGTTGGTCACCGTCAGCCGAGCCACGAAGTCGCCGAACGTCGGGTAGTACACTTTGAAGAACTCGTCCGACAGCGCCATCTTTTGCTCTGTGGCGCCGACAAAGTAGTCCCTGGCATCCTCCAGGTACACCTCTGTGAGATTGTCGCTGCCGAATACTTCCCAGCTGTAGATCATCTCCCCGTCACAGTTTTCGATGCAGAGCCCGATGAGGCCTACATGTACGGGGTTGATCTTCTGGCCGATAGGGTCGTTGGGGTAGCAGAGCTTCTCCGTCTGGCACTGGACGCTGATGGAAGGTGGCACTTTCTCCATGAGGACAAGTTGTATGGCTCCCCAAGACGGTGGTCGATCCGGCTTCTCCAATTTCGCCAGTATCTCGTACGTGGCGTTAGGCTTGTAGAACACGATGGTGCTCCACTCGAGGTCTCCGCCAGTGATGTTGATGCGGCCTGGTCCCGTGCCGAAGCATCCTCCCCGGTCCTCCATGTTCTCGGCAGCGAGGAAGCCGGCCACGTCGAAGTCGTGACCCTTGGCCGTGATGTTCTCCAGGTGGCGTAATCGGTGGTACAGGGGCTCGGTCACGTTCTGCTCATCGTCCGGGACGGTCCGGTTGATGACCTCGTTTGGAACTCGGCGGCAGAACCACGTCACGCTGAAGTTCTTATCGGACGGGTCATCGGGGTTGATGGAGTAGTTGCCTGGATTCAGAACGAGCGTTTGAGGAAAGCCTCTGGTTATCCTCGACTGAGCTCCGTTGGACATTTGAGGCAGCAGTGGCGAGGGCTTCATTTCTATGTAGGTCTCGGCAAATCGCTTGTGGAACATAGGCGGCTTGGCTCTCGGGGCGTTCTGATTTGTGATAGGTGGTCGCTGGTCCCGCCTGTCGTACCCGGACGCACCCTGCAGTGGTGCCTTGGGTGCATGTTGCATACGAGGTGCATCGCTCGTCGCTCTTCGCTCAGCCGCTGTGCCGAAGCGTTCTCGTCGCTCGCGGTCGATCCTCTCAAATTCCTGTATGTCGTGCAACAGGTCATCTGCGTCTTCGTGCGACCTTCCAAGAAGCATTGTGCATAACTCCCGTGATCGCAGACCGGTCAGCACCTGCTCCCTCGTATCACAGAAATCTAAGTGCGCCTCTCTGCAAAGGCGCACCTTCTCGTGGAAGTACGCAGCCGTGTTCTCATTTCGCTGCTGCATTCGCTCTTGCATACGCCTCCATCGCTCCGCCGCCCGAGTCTGGCTGTAGAAAGTCCGCCCGAACATCTGCTCGAAATCGTCCCACGATGAAATTTCGGCAGCTCTCGAACGGTACCAATCCTTTGCGGCGCCGACCACGTGACACTTGGCAGTTTCGAGCAGGAATGGCGTTGGCCACCGGTGGAGCGTAGCCGTCTGGCGCAAACTTTCCATCCATTCCCGGGCTGCTGACGCGCAACCATCACCGGAAAAGTCTGGAATGTTCCTGCTCAAATCGGGCATCACCTGAAACGTGTTGATGGCCGCCTGGTGTGGAGCCCCCGACGACTCCGGCTGAGGCAGTCGCCGCAGCAGGTCCGCCAACAAGCGGTCTTTCTCGCGCAAAGCGTCGAAAAGTTCCCGCTTGGTGAGCCCAGCACAGTCATCGTCATCACGGTGACCACTCTCGCCCGGCGATGATCCGTCCAGCATGGCTGATGTTAGCTCTCTGGAAGTGCACGCTCACTGGAAGTCCACCATTGCTTTGTTCTCGCACTGACGCAATCGCACTTCTCGCTAAGATTTTTCTAACTCGTTCCGAACGTTTTCTAAAATCGGTCAAATCCCACTTCTGATGAATGTTAGCGTCCTCTATTCCGCTTTTGGTAAAATTTAGGGTGTCGCCGGTATGGCCGTAAAAAGGTGAAAATTGATAGAAGACACAACACACGACTCACGCACTGTTAAGGAAATGTAAACAAAAGAAGGCTGTATTTAAAAAAACTGGGTTACAATATTACTCGCGCAACCGTTCAATTCCGCACATCGCACAACGCACAACCGCTCTAGTCGCTCGCAATTCGCAGACTCTTCTTCGTTCGCCGTTCTCGCTGCGTCTCTGGCTTTTCCCGCGCTTTCTCGCTTTTTTTCTCTCAACCACAGATCTGAGTACACATACGCGCACGCTGACACAAACGCGCACGCACCACACACATACACACACACACACGCACGTGCACAAATTGTTCCACGAAGTCAGTGGAAGAAGTCCGTTGCTAAGCCATTCGGGGAAACAGAGTCAAACGTCCTACAGGCCACGGATGCACAAAGCGGAATGTTTTCCTCTTCTTGCACCCGAACTGGCAAGGTGCATTAAAGCGGGCCGCCGCCTTTGTGCTGACCCGGCGCCCGCAGGTCTGGGAGGCTCGCCGATCGCTGCTGCCCGTAAACAAGGAAGACGGCCCCCTCGAGTGACCAACGGACACTCGCACGGCACAACACACGCAAAAAGAAAGAAATAAAACAAAACTTAGAAGAGTTGAAGGCAGTCGCGTACACAAGTAAGTGTTCTAAGGTGTCGTGAGGACAAGTGGTTTGTGATACGGTTTGAGGCGATCCACATGTACGATTTCGTGGCCTCGGCGACGCAGGTCCACAGTGGCCGTGAGGTGTTCGATGAGGTACTACGTTAACAGCCGAAGTTTGTTCTATGACGCGATAAGATCCATGGTACCTGCTGACAAACTTTGTAGAGGTACTAGGAGCAGCACTGAATGGCACCCGCAGCCGAACAAGAGAGTTGAGCAAAAACTGGTAGTTGGACCGTCCATCGTCGTGACGAAATTTATGTGGCCCTTGTTCTTGTGTTGTAAGGATGCGAGCTAATTGCCGACATTCTTCCGCATACCGAGTGGCTTCGGAAACTGGTGTACCTTCGGATCAGTCGGGTCGGTAGGGGAGAATGGTGTCAATAGGAGATGATGGTTCTCGACCATAAAGTAAAGAGACGGGAGCAAAGCCTGTCGTCACTTCAGGTCCCGTGTTGTAAGCGTACGTTTCGTAGGGAAGGATAAGATCCCAGTGTGTGTGGTCGGAGGCGACATACAGAGAAAGCGTGTCGCCAAGAGTACGGTTGAAATGCTCGGTCAAGCAATTTGTTTGTGGTCGATAGGCGGTAGTACAGCCGTGAATCACATGGCATTCAGCAAGAAGTTCTTGAATAACATTCGCGAGAAAGACGCGGCCTCGGTCACTCAAAAGTTCACGTGGAGCGCCGTGACGAAGAACAAAACGTTGCAGCAGGAAAGCCGCAACGTGACGTGCCGTCGCGGCTGGTAGAACGGCCGTTTCTGCATATCGTGAAATGGTCGATCACTACAATACTTCAGCGATTCTTAGCTGATGTACATGGTAGAGCACCATAAAGGTCTATTCCAACCCGGTCGAATGGTCACACTGGGCATGGTAACGGCTGCATTTGTGTGGTAGGACGGCTAGGATCGTGCTTGCAGCGTTGGCACTCTGAGCAAAATCTAATATACTTTTGAACGAATGTGTAAATGCCGCGCCAATAAAACCAAAAACGTTGCCTGACCTTGGTTTTAAACAAACCGGCGCGGGCACACAGCGGATCAGCATGGAAAGCAGCCCATATGCTGGCACGGATATGCATGACGAGTAGCCATTTGCGGCCATCAGGGTGGTAGTTGCGGCGATAAAGTATTTCATCACGGATGGCAAAGTGAGAGGCTTGTCGGTGTAGCACTTGAGATGGCAGGTGGGCGAGTGTTTCAGATAGGTAATTCATCAGAGACGCAATCCACGAATCTTTTCGCTGCTCCGCAGCCTTGTTGATGGGGCCTGATACTTTCGCAACTCCAGAATCGCAAGGAGACCCAGCAAACTCCACCAATTATAATAAAGAACTGAGACACTCAGAACTGTTGTTCGAGACCAGGTAGGGGCGTAGGCCTAGCCAGCGAAATCAGCGACAACGTCCGGGCCGAGCGTCTTGTGCTTAGCACTGACAATGTACATGCCGAGCTTTGCATGACCCACTACATTCATCATTACACATGTTTTATGCCTGAGGTGGTTGCGAAGAGAAAAACTGACTGCAATTTTTAGATTTCAGAAAAGCGTTTGATACCGCGTGCCACCCCTTGCTTCTTCGCAAACTTCAAAAGGCAAATATTGATAAGAGAGTGCTAAAATAGATTGCCAGTTATCTATCACAGCGTTGACAATGTGTTGTTCTGAATGGTATCACTTCGTCCACAGTAAAAGTAACACCAAGTGTCCGTCAGTGGTTCGTTTTAGAGTATCTACTCTAGTTTACATTAATGAAATTTCTGATGGGATATCCTCTCGAGTAGGATTATTTGCCAATGACACTATCATATACAGAAAACAAAAATGAGCAGAACCCCACTGAATGGCAAGCTGACCTTAACAAAATTATGAAAGATGTAAGAAGTGGAAAATGCAACTTATTCTTTAAAAATGTGTTTATTTGTCTTTAACTAAAAGAAGAGAGATGTAACACATTCGTTTCTGTACAGCAACGTCATTCATCAGCAACCAATGTATAAGTATCTCGAGGTAACGTTTGCGAGTGACTGTTCTTGGAATGTGGATGTGCATGCCGCGGCTGCGAAAGCTGCCAAAGTACTAAATTTCATTCAGCATAATCTGAGACCCTCACCTGCAGCTTTAAAAAATACTGCTTATATTTATTTTTCTGGCTGATTTAGGAATATGCGTGTTCTGTGTGGGATCCCCAATAAAAGTCTTTGATTGATCTCACTGAGAGATTACAGAACCGAGCGGCAGGGTTTGTTCTAAGGCAGTATAAGCGAGAAGACCGCTGTGCTGAAATAAAAATTGATTTGGGATGGGAAATGCTGTCTTCTCACAGAAGAAAATCACACTTGAAAACGTTATTTCAGATATACTACAAAAAATTGACTTTAACAAAGACAAGTACCTAAGGCCACTGCATCATCTGTAAAAGATGCGATCATCACTTAAAATTCAAGAATACCAAACCACAAAGAACATATATGCTGATTCTTTTTTTCTTCACATGTAGTAGAGTGGAATCATTTGTCTTGGGACCAAGTGTGCTGTAATAATGAAGATTCATTTTTTTTCAAGCGGTAACACCCCTGCTTACACGCCTCTTGGCAAAGCAGATAAATTCTGAATAAATAAATAAATAAATGAATAAACAGATAAGATTCAAAAAGGTGCCCTTCTTTGGTCACAAAAGCAGAGGAGCCACTAAAAATAAAGAACGCCCATTTGTCCTTCTAATGCAATGCTTTATTGAATATGCATGCATTACCTGTTTTTATTTGCCTTCATAAGGCGAATAAAAACAGTGGATGAAATAGTGAAAATGGTGGGAGCGGAGCAGTTGGTGCATTTTTTAAATCTTCCGAAAAAAGGAAGGGGGGCGCATGTTCGAGGAGGGGGCGCTGGCTAAGGATTTTATGGTAGTGCTATCATGTGACGAGGGTCCATTTTTAAAAGAACTGACAATTGGCCAGATCATGCAATTAGATGTTGACATTTTTGAACAGCATTTAAACGTATTTAAAAATTTTGCCGCCCACAAATGCCATGGGAATCTGTTGTGTGAAGCATGCATTGATTCCCGCCCCGCCGCATGGTCTAGTGGCTAAGGTACTCGGCTGCTGACCCGCAGGGCGCGGGTTTGAATCCCAGCTGCGGCGGCTGCATTTCCGATGGAGGCGGAAATGTTGTAGGCCCGTGTACTCAGATTTGGGTGCACGTTAAAGAACCCCAGGTGGTCTAAATTTCCGGAGCCTTCCACTACGGCGTCTCTCATAATCATATAGTGGTTTTGGGACGTTAAACACCACATATCAATCAATCAAATCATGCATTGATTCCCATGTGGTGTGATTTTTTATGGAGAGAAATGCTATGAAATGACACTAAATATATGTACCAATTATGTGTGCATAAACATATGTTGAACAGTCACATGTGTTTATTATAACTAGTTCTTCCCAGTTACATAGTGATGTTAACAGCCATATGAGTGTTACCAACAACAGGAGTGGTAGGCTGATATGTAGCGTTTGTGCTTCAGAGGAAGGTAGCCCTGGCTAGTGCTACGTAGACCGGTTTTGGTTTATGACGCTAAAGCATACAAGTGTCAAAAGGATATTCAATAAATACACTCTCATGTTGGTTAGTGTAATGAGAAATAACGTAAAATTCATTGAGAAGAGAGGCCACATCGTTTGTGTCCATAAAATCCTACAATACTCAATTCAGTCAAACAAGACAGGTAGATAACGAATGGCGCACAAAAACGGCAAAACATATACACGAGAAGGAAGCCAAGAGGAATCGTAAAAGTTCTAAAGAAGCAAACAGTGCATAGAAAAATGTTCAAAACAAGAACACAGTATCACCATACACAGCGCACGAAGATGCAGTGGAGGCTTTGGACTCAAGGCCTAAATGCACTCATGCACACGGCAATGACTGAGACGCAGTAGATGCTTACTTGTGTAGATGGACGAGAACATTCGCAAGTCGGGGTCAGAAACCTTTCGGGGTTCATAATGCAATGCTTGGACATGAAACTGAGAATGTGAGTGTTCCTGGCCATTGCGAGACGGTGAGAAGCTTCGTCTGTGCCCAGGTAAGAGCTCACAGTGGTCTTGGTAAGCTCTACAAGCCACCACTTGTTTACCTTGGCCACCACCTTCACTCGGTCGCAACTCAGCCATGTCTCGAACTACTTTGCCGTTCAACACCCTTGGCTTTTCTCCAAATCCCCTTCTGGCTCTTATAAGGCAATTGTGATTGAGCTCACACATGCTACCTTCATGAGCTGTCGTCATCTTTGGCAGTTTCTGTTGCACCATTTTCAAATGCACACTTACACATCACCACAATTGACGAGGAGCCGGGGGGATGTCTATATTATAGAAGTTCATATGAAACAATCATACAATTGAAGAAACAGCCCTACAAACACAATTGATGTCTCACGAACATTACGCCAGCATAAGGTCTTTTTTCATAGCAGTTTCAAGAGCTGGCATGGCTTTGCCACGCAGAATGCTGGGATTCTATTTTTGCCGAGACCCTGATATTTATTCCTTGACTTGTTGGGTCAACGCTGCCAGTTTCAGTTTTTCCTTATACTCTGAAATTTTAATTAAAAATATCTACTCTTACCGATCCTGTGCAGATATAAACTGTTTATCACATGCAATGCATACCCAGCTAATGATATACAGGTTGTGCCACACGTGTCTGGAGGAAGGGGTTTGACAACATACACTACGGGATTTTTACGGTATCATCAGCCACACACACACTCGTCAAAACATCTTACCCTCCCAAATTCATTTTGGCCGACTCCAGGTTTAGGAAGTAATCACGAGAGCACCCAAACATAGCTGTCTAGACAAATTGGCATAAAATTCGCTAATAAATGCCTCACGTTTAAAACGTCTCATGCAGACTAGCAGACCAACCTTGAAGCTGGATCATGGGGCATGTTCGAAGAAAGACCTGTATTTAATTAAAATTAAACAGCAATTACCTTCTTTATGCTTCATTATTTCAAAAAATACTTTCCAAAATGAGGTTTGGTGGCTGAATGAATTTATTAACTTAGGCTGACAGCAACACTGTACCTTATAGGTATTTGCCAACATATGGAAATTTCATGACATTAGGCACTACGTAACACCAGATTTGATTGGATCGAGTTATGACTATACAGGCCTCAAGACTGTGGCCAGATGGTACCACCTAGTTATTTCCTATCTACGTGGCAGACTGTAGTGATTTCTTGACCATTGCATTAAATGTTTGGTTTTCGAGAAAAAAAGTACTGCTTTATCTCAAGGAGGTATAGAAGATGCAGGATTAGAGGTAATAGAGAGTTTTTTCAATTCCATTTTTAATCAATCAATTCAATATGAGCAAGACATACATTGCAGGTCAAACCATTGTAATCACTTTGGTTACTTAAAGGCAACTATGTCACATAACCTGCAACACCAACTGTCTTATTCCAGCAGTGACACACGGACGGTGCCAGCCGACACAAGATCCCTGATTTGTGCTATGCACGTAATGCACATCAAATACTTAGACTGCTCTTGTGAAATATTTTTCCACACTTACATATACAGTCGGCCAGGCATCTACTGAGCTTGCTCACAAATCAGTTGCTTCTGTGTCACAAAACTGCTTTCAGCAGAATTTTATAAATGAGAGCAACTAAATTACACCAATCTTCAGTGTTTTTCTCAAATATATGCTTGTTTTGTGAGGTCACCCGATTGTAAGATGACACTACGTTTTGTGCGTAAACGTACCGGCCGTAACGTTCCTGCTTTGGGCGTCTTGCAATATTCCTCGATGCTAGTTTCAATGCAAAGTTTCACTAATTAATGACCTTGCGCGGCACTCACCTAGCTGCTCGCTTTCCAAGGAGCTCCCCTACAGAGGTTATATGCTGAACCTATGCTTTCTTGACGGCAACAAATCTCAAAATCGTACAAAGTTGAGCATTCGCTATACATATTGCTACGAACTAACATACGCAAAGGAACCACTAAAGCGCGTCAACACGGAAAACATCATACCGCGGCTGTAGGCTGCGCGTACACTCAGTTGTATCGACGATTAAAACACGATGCCATCGTGCTTATCTGCACAACCCGTATAAGCGCTTATGTCTCAGAAATCTGTCTTTTTAACATGTTGCTTTCAGACCGTCACGGGAGTCCGTGACGGCCAGAAAGCTACAGCTGCCTGAGATGCATCGCAGCGGCTCGACGAACACGAAACGTGGGTCCGTGTTCCGATAATACAAACACGGATCGTGCACTGTGTGATAACGTGTCAACGGAAGAGATTTTCCCATCAGGATATGCGAGTTCGAATAATCTACGCGGCGTATACGATTGACGTAGAGCGATCGAGCAGACTCGACCGGTGCGAAATATTTCAAAACATGGTATATATAGTAACATTTTTTTCTTTCGCTGCAGCCAATACGTGCACACGGTTATTTCGGCGTCATCTTTCGTCAATACTTCGAATGCATAAGCCTGCCCCTACGTCATGCATTAAAACATTCTGTAGCTGTCTGAAGCGCAGCCCAGCGCAAAACGTTACCAGCTTGACTTACAACCGGTGAACTTTCAAGCGCGCACAACAGTGGCACCAGCGCACAGCTTACCAGCGAGCAGCGTGTCCGTGTGGTGCTGCCCGCTTTTCAACACTTGTACCAGCGCTCAGCGTCCTAGTGCTTTACATATTCCAGTAAGCCTTGCACTTGGACCAGCGATATCACAGCTATGCCACCTTCCCCCAGCGTACCGGTCGTGTCCTCTAGTGCAGTACCAGCACCCGCCAGCGCCCGCAGTGTCCTAGCTTGCGCATCCCAGCGAAAGGCAGCGCTTCCAGCGCGTTTGCAGTGCTCCCAATACGAAAAACCTATTCGGTAGATGCTGTTTTTGCAATAGGGCGTGCACTGAGGCACGCAACACATCCTGTTGCTTTTAGATTTTTTAGCCATCGTGTGCATGCATGTTAATAAGAAACGAGAACCTCGCCTGGCCTCACTTCTCAACGGATCATCTCTGAGATTTCGCTCTCGCCAGCTGCTACGTGGCGCGACCGTCTGTGTGCATTGCGAATTGAGACGAGCTGTACGTAAGTCAGTGTCTGTGGAGGGAGGCGTGCATGTCCCGTTGTGTGGAGGCAACGTGGCCGTCATGCAAGAGGTATCGGGCAAGTGTAGATGGGGGGTCTTGGTCGAACAGTCAATGAGGGCAGAATCCGCTGCCAGGAAGTCGAGGCCTAGGACTACGTCGTGGGGGCATTTATCAAAGACGGTGAAAAGAACAACTGTGTCGATCCACGATGCTTACACGAGCGGAGTACATTCTAACGATATATGCTATTCCGCCATTCGCAACACGAACGAACTGAGTGGTCGCAGATGTGAGAACCTCCTTGAGCTTGGGCCGAAGATTACTCGTCATCACGCAAATTTGTGCGCAGGTGTCGACAAGAGAAGTCACATGCACGCCGTCTACTTGTACGTATATATGGTTCCGTTTCACCTGTGTTGTTAAGAGAGGATTTTTCGTCAGTCCGAGCGATGCAGTGCCACCTCCAGGGGCGGCAACAGTTTTCCGACGGGGAACCTCATGAGAAGGCGGGGGAAGATGGTCGGCGGGGCAGTAGAGAACAAGACTGGCGATGTTGGGGGGATGGAGAGAGGGAGTAGCGATGCTCAAAAGCAGTTCTTGGGCAAAATGGTCATGGCTGGTCTCATCACAATAGGCGGGACGTGCATGGAAGGTACGAGGGCAAGCTTGTGCAGGAGGACCCCAGCGACTTCTGCAATAGCGAGAAATGTGCCCAATTCCATCACATGAGAAGCAGGTCGGCTTGTCATTGTGTGTTTACCATGTGGGCGGATTATGGAATGTTGAGGGAGAGCTGGTCAGGAAGGAACGCGCAGGCGTGTATTGGGGCTGAAAGTTGGTGCGGGGAGGCGGTGAAATATAGCAAATTCCCAAGTTGGTAATTTTCTGCCGGACAACTGCCTGAATTTGGGGCAACGTAATTGAAGGAGAGCGGTCAGGGGACGTTGGTCTCACTTCAGCGGGATCAGCCGCTTTATGTTCCTGCCGGACGAGTCATGTCAAGTTGTCACAGGTGTCTGTTGAATGATATGCGTTGAGACATGAGGACGTCGTGGCGGCATTCGGAAGGTGTTGGAGCTGATGGGAGACGCGCCTGCTTTTAGCTTGGAGCCGGTGGCATTCTTGAATAATGGCATCAACAGATGACACGCTGTGGAATACCAACAAGTTGAACGCAGCGTCATGGATACCTTTGAGTATATGCGCAACTTTGTTAGGCTCTGATAAGTTCTCTTCGGCCGTGCGGCTTAGGGCAAGGACATCTTGAATATAGATTAGGTAGGGCTTGGTCGAAGTTTGTGTGTGAGTTGTTGATAACTCATTCTTCGCAGCTTGTCGATGACCAAACGGCTTTCCAAAAAGCTCGTCGATCTGTTCTTTGAAGCTGTCGCAGCTGGTAATGTTATGCTCATGGGTATCAAACCAGACACGAGGGGTTTCGTCGAGGTAAAAGATGACATTTGCGAGCATGAGCGTGGGGTCCCACCTGTAAGTGGCACTGACCCGTTCGTAGAGGCGTAGCCGTTGGTCGACGTCAGAACCCTGGCGGCCCAAAAACAGGGCAAGGTTTTTGAGAGCGGGAAGCGTCATGAAAGTTGTTGCGGCTGCTTAGTTAGTAGGCTGAGCAGGAGGCCGGGCGACCGGAGAGGGTCTAGGTGCGTCTAGAGTGGTGTTGTTGAAAGTCGCGACCAATTGTCCGCTTCAAACTTCCGTGGTGACAACGGGGATCGCATCACTCCACCAAACCTGTTATGAAAAAGAGACCGACTCGGAATAGTAGCCACATATATTTTCAGCCGATCCAGCGAGCAGTGCCAGACACACAAATTAGCTCGCACCAGTCTATCTGCTTTGTTGTCTTCATCTTCATGCAGTGGCGTGCAGCAATATGTATGTCGAAACATGCAGATCACCGTATACATTGCATGTGAGGCATAAATTACATGCTAGGGTCTAGGTTCGCTCACGATGGTTTTGTAACTGCAGTATTAGAAAATTTTGTGCCACTTTTAATGACGAAACCGCAATATGATTATATGTCAAGTCGTAGAAAAGGGCTTCAAAAATTACTGCAATACGGCATTGTTGAACGGGTGCTCACACAGCACAGTATGAGGGTTTAGCATTTTGCATGCATTAAACTGCGACCGCCACAACTGCGAGAGAGGCCCTGACCTTCTTCATAGCTGCCAATTACAGTAAAGCAACCACAAGAGGTCTAGTTGCTGAACAATTATTACCAGATACCTAAGAGACAGTAGGATTGGGCGTGTTGGTATTACAAGGTAAAGAGTGCTTGACAGTGTAAACGACGGGAAGGAGTAGGGCTCTGTCTCAAATCTGCCATCCCCTCCTGTCGTTTTGCGCTGTTAAGCACTCTTTACCAGAGAGCGCACTTTCGAAATCTCGAAACGCAATGAGCAGATGGCACAAAGTCGCTTATTTGATCTGAGATTATGTATCCTGGTATGAATAAGTTATCCAGACCATTTTTTGCATTACAACTGCTGCTTTCATTCATCTTAGGGTGCCTGCGACTGCACAGCATACAAATATTGGAACCACGTGCAAACATTTCGTTTTCTTAGTTCTAGAGAATTTTGGGGCACGTTTCTTGAAACACCTTGTGCAGCATACAATTCTTTGTGCAATCAGGCTTTCACCATGCAATGTGACATGAAGAGCTCTTACACACAGAAAGCGTTCGAAGCAAGGCCTGCCCAACAAAAAGAGGAGTATCAAGCACATGCTTTCACAATTACTCCAGTCTGTGTCACAATTCGCATTCAGAAGTTGAGGGCGTAAGGCTTTTTTACGCCTTTCTGAAGTCATTTTATTTCTTCTCTTGGATAGTTGGAAGCCTGTTAAAACAATACGTGGAAACAACAAATGGAAGCTTGAATAAATTTCAGCGACAGCGTAGCTTGCGTTCCGTTGTTGTGGTAGGCATAAGAAAGTGCTATTTTTTGTGATGGTGGCCGAAAACATTTACATATCATAAGTACAATACTTTCTTCTCACACATTTATGTCGTCTTCCCATTGCACATTTGGTCTGTTCCCGAAGAAATAAACGCAAAACGTTTGCTGTGTATTAGCAATACTGAGAATATTGCTAATACACAGCACTGAGAATATTGTTTGATAAAATTATCACTAAGTTCTGGAAAACAAGAAGCTAATAAATGAGCAAGCAGTGATATTGCGAGACACAATGCGAGTATATAAAAAGCGTTTCTGCCATGAACATAGTTACTCTGAGACAAAACATTTTGTCTACATTACGGCAATACAGCTTAGGCTCAACATATAGTATTCATTCTAGAGTTTAATGTTTCAAAACTACCACGTGAGTATGAGGGAGGCCGCAGTGGAGAGCTCCAGAAATTTAGGCCACCTGGTGTCCTTCAAAGTTCGCCTAAATTTAAGTACACGGGCAACCGGCATTTTCGTGATCATCAAAAACGCGGTCGCCATAGCCAGAATTAGGTGCTGTGATTTTTCGGTAACAGATTTATCTACAATAAGTATCAAGAATATGCCACATTGCATTAGACACTATTACAAACGTTATGTTAATACGCATTATGATACGAATGAAAACTAACAGACAATATTGCACGGAAAAATAGTGTATGTTTGTAGTACGGACTTTAATGTAAATGAAAAAAAATTAAGTGAACAACCAGATGACTTGTCGCCAGCAGGAACCAAATGTGCGACATTGAAACTGGTAGAATATTCAGTTGCTACAATTGGGAAGTTGTCCTTTCGTGCACAATTTAACACTTAAATACGAACATGCCTTCTTTTTGTTCAAAAGCACGCATCATCTATTTAGAAAAATAGTCGAATTGTGTTGAATAACCAACGTCAAACGAATAGTCTGTTGTGAGGCCATGTGCGTCTGTCTAATTCGCTAGCCCCCAACGCATCTCTCATTTTGTTGCGTAGACGGGTGAAGGAGCACGACGTTGCGTCTACTTATGGCAACATTCATTGGTGGATTCGGAGTGAACGACGAATTATGTGTTGGAGCACTCCACTCTGGTGGAGGGCAACACACACGCTCCACCTGCGCAAAATGGCAGCGTCAAAATAAAACGCCCTGCACGCGTCTTTTTTCTTGCTTGAGTTGACACGCTGGGCACAGCAATGCTGCGCTAGAAAGCGTGACCAAAGTTGGCACCATTTCAAGGCACGGAGCGCTTGCGATTTCCGGTCGAATTCGCCGATTTTCGCAGAGTAGAATACGATGCTCCGTGGAGTGCATCATGTGATAGAGCTGCTCCAAATGTGCTAATGGAACATACAGAAAGTCCTCTCAATCTTCCAATCCAATAATCTTGCTCCGCATGAAGCAGAAACAAGTATTACAGGAAGTGCTCCAAATCTGCCAACAGATGAAAACATAAGTTTTGCCATCGTTTTACAATCTATTTGAACAGTTTTTGAGGACTTTTGATGCACGCACTTTGAGTGTGCTCACATAACTTATAAAAACCCAGAACAAACAGAAATAATGGCTGATTCCATCTCGTGAAATTACCCCAACGCAGCTCGTCGGACGTGTTTACACGTCACTGTGAAGCATCGACCTAATCAATGTCTTAGTCATTCAAAAGCCTCCACATAACTTCAAGCAGCTTGAAGAATTGCCCTAAACACTTGCACGTGCGTGTCACTCTGTTTTTTATGACCTCTTCTCGAAAAAACGAGACGTAATGAACGTTATTTCAAAATTAAACTTCGTGGTTATTTCTATAAGGAGCCTTACTCTAGAGCTGCACCAGCCGCGGCAGCTCGCCGGGCCTGTTCTACGATGAACAGTTTGCTCCGCAGTGCCTGATCGGAAAGTCATGTCTAACAAGACGAAGTTTCAAGTGTTTGTAGAAAAGACATCGAACTATATACTATACCTAAATGCATCAACGTATATAAGATGCATACTACCATACTGACATAATGACTCCAAGAGCACAAAAATTTACGAAGCCATGCCATACGCCACAACCTCCCATCACCCAGCTCCTACACTTCCTGCTAGCATCCTTATTTTGTAAGGCTACCACCTCGCATTCCTGGCCTCTGTTCCAATATACTGGCTCATTATCATGGTCGTAACCATGTCATTTGATGCCGCATAACTGCTGAACTGATTTATGAATCGCATTACACAATACCCTGACCTGCAGCATCGTGGACGTGAGAACATGCACGTCAGCAGTCTAAGCATATTATGACCCCTCATTTTACCTGCTCTTCGTATTGCCAGGCTTGATACGCTTCGCCCCCTAGGGATATACTAATGGAGCTGGCACGTGAACGGGTACGCAACCGCAGAGGCAGCTGGAAGTGACGATGCTGCGATTAAATGGAAGCCCATGTCCTTTGATGGTCTTGTAGTGCTTCACCGTGTGGACATTGTTTATCAATGCGCGACCTCATTGCATCAATAAAAGTAATGAATTATCTTTGTCGCAGGAGATAGACGTTCTGCTCTTTAATCTCGTAAGGTATGTGTGTAAGCGTGGCTGTGTGGTCAGTACACCAAGGTAATGTCCCTACTGCGTATACCAGTTGGAACATAGCGTATAGTCTTCACATGTCTAATTGGGGTATGCTTGCTTGGGGGTATGCTCGGGCTTGTCATGTGGGGGTATGCTCGGGTATTCCTGGCATGCCAGCTGCTGGAGTTGCTTGAGGTGCCGGCTAATCTGCCTTCTTGTATTGTTTTGTTCATGGTGACTTGTGAGGTGCCCTGAGGAGGGTCCGTGAAGGCGGCGTGAGCCAACTCTTCAAAGCTCGTTTCACTACATACGCGTTGATTTATCAAACAGCTGCTCCCAGCCGCTTCATTGTGCTAATTGCTTCATCCGCTTGAAGGAAGTGGTAAGAGTATAGCACAGATGCGTGTGGGGAGAGCATGGGTTTCCCGGCGCTTCGAAGCCTTCCACTACGCTGCATTCATAGTGTAAAGGGGGTTTATTGAATGACTGAGCAAGCGGGTGGTAGCTCTAAAGGAACGCAGGCGAACCCAGATGACGGTGCTTGATCGCCGATCTCGTGCCTTCTTCTTGTGCTGATGATAGCTGACCTGATGGTAACAACGTCTTTCTTATTCACTACAATTACCCCCGGCGAAAAAGTTGCAGCCATCCTGGCGATCTAACACGTGGGGACAAGCGGGTCAAAGTACGGCTTCAGACGGTTTACGTGAACGATATCACGTCCACGCCGTCGACGGTCGCTCGGTGGCGTGAGGGGTTCAATGGCGTAGTTCACGGGTGAAGTACGCTCGACCACGCGGTAGGGACCATGATAATTGGAGAGTAGCTTGGGTGATACACCAGGGGCGCAGGGCGGTACATGAAGCCATACAAGTGCTCCAGGAACGAACGTTGGTGCAGAACGATGGTCGTCGTCATGGATCTCCTTCTGGCGCTGTTGGTCGGATGTAGTAAGCCGCTTGGCTAGCTTGCGGCACTCTTCTGCGTAACGAGCGGCTTCCGAGACAGGCTTGTATTCGGAGGGATCTGGCGAGTATGGCAGTAAAGTGTCGATGGTGTGTGATGGTTCGCGACCGCACAGGAGAAAAAATGGGGAAAACCCGGTAGTGACTTGCGTAGCGGTGTTATACGCGTATGTCATAAATGGGAGAACGAGGTCCCAGTTTGTTTGATCAGAAGCGACATGCGTAGCGAGCATGTCCCCCAGAGTACGATTAAATCGCTCAGTCAAGCCGTTCGTCTGTGGGTGGTAGGCTGTACTCTTCCGGTGAACCATATGGCACTGTTGAAGAAGTGCTTGTATTACATCGGAGAGGAAAACACGCCCTCGGTCACTGAGGAGTTCTCGAGGAGGACCATGACGAAGCACAAAACGATTGAGTATGAAATTGGCGACGTCTTGTGCTGCAGCTGTGGGGAGAGCAGCAGTTTCAGCGTACCGTGTTAGATGATCCACTGCCACGATAGCCCATCGGTTGCCTGCCGTTGTTAATGGTAGTGGTCCGTAGAGGTCAACTCCTACACGGTCGAATGGGCGGTCTGGGCATGGAAGTGGCTGCAATGAACCTGTTGCAGGGATGTGGCGGGCTTTTCCGCCGCTGACATTTGTGGCAGCCGCGAATGAACTGGCGGACGAAGGTAAACATTCCGCGCCAGTAATACCTTTTTCGTAGGCGCTCGTAGGTCTTGAAAACACCGGCGTGAGCACATTGCGGGTCGGAATGAAACGACGCGCAGATGGTAGAGCGCAGCGTTCGGGGAATGACTAGTAGCCATTTCCTACCATCTGCTGAATAGTTGCGCCGGTACAAAAGGCCATCCCGAATACTGAAGTGCGGAGCCTGGCGGCGCAGGGTTCGAGTGGTTGGAAGTGTCGGTGCCTCGGATAACGCGTCAAGAAGCGAAGCGATCCATGGGTCATTGCGTTGTGCAGAAGAGATGGTGTCCTCGTCAAGCGCTGACAACGTGTCGTCCGAGGAAACAGATGCGATGTCCGGGGATACGGGAGATCGTGACAGTGCATCAGCATCGGCATGCTTGTGGCCGGAACGATATACCACGCGAATGTCATATTCTTGAAGCCGAAGAGCCCAACGGGCAAGATGACCTGATGGGTCTTTAAGCGACGATAACCAGCATAATGCGTGGTGGTCCGTTACTACATCAAAAGCACGGCCATAAAGGTATGGGCGGAACTTGACAAGCGCCCAAACGATCGCCAAGCATTCCTTCTCGGTGACGCTGTAGTTTGATTCAGCCTTGGTAAGAGTTCTGCTGGCGTAGGCGACGACATACTCGGCGAATCCAGGCTTGCGTTGCGCGAGAACCGCACCGAGGCCGACACCACTGGCGTCGGTGTGGACCTCAGTTGCTGCCGTAGGATCGTAGTGACGCAGTATTGGTGGCGAAGTGAGGAGACGACGAAGGGTACAGAAGGCTTGGTCACACTCAGAAGACCATGACGAAATATCAGTGGTGCTGCCTATAAGTTCGGTCAAAGGCGCAATGATAGAGGCGAAGTTGCGCACGAACCGGCGAAAGTAGGAGCATAACCCCACGAAGCTCCGTAACTGCTTCATAGTCGTTGGTTTGGGGAAGTCGGCGAGAGCACGTAACTTAGCCGGATCTGGAAGTATACCGTCCTTTGATACGACGTGCCCGAGAATCGTAAGTTGCCGAGCAGCAAAGTGACACTTCTTGAGGTTGAGTTGGAGCTGAGCATTCTTCAGGCACGTGAGGACGTGTTTGAGGCGCTCGAGATGTGTTCCAAAGTCTGGCGCAAAGACGACTATATCGTCGAGATAGCAGAGACAGATTTGCCATTTCAAACCCCGAAGAACCGAGTCCATCATGCGCTCGAAGGTGGCAGGCGCATTGCAGAGGCCGAAGGGCATGACATTAAACTCATACAGACCATCCGGTGTCACGAAGGCTGTTTTTGGTCGATCGGCATCTGCAAGGGGGACCTGCCAGTACCCTGAGCGCAAATCTAATGATGAAAAAACTCGGCACCTTGTAAAGTATCAAGGGCATCGTCAATCCTGGGTAAAGGATACACGTCTCTTCGAGTGATCTTATTTAGGCGCCGATAATCCACGCAGAAGCGAACGAAACCATCCTTTTTTTAACGAGCACTACAGGTGAGGCCCATGGACTTTGTGAAGGTTGAATGACGCCACGTTGCAACATATCGTTAACCTGTTCGGTAATAACTTGGCGTTCTGCCGCAGAAACACGATATGGTCGCTGTCGTAGTGGCGCATGGGAGCCTGTATCGATGTAATGTAGAGTGGTAGAAGTGCGGCCAAGTGAAGGTTGAACAACATCGAAAGATTCGCGGTACTGGTACAGCAGTTGGAGGAGTTCAGATCGTTCAGATGGTGACAGTCCGTCTGCGATCGCCGAATCGAACACTTTTGAAGCCTGTAGATGAGAGTGGTTAAGAGCACTGACGGCGGCGAGGTCACTTTGGGATGATTCTTGCGGCACGGTAAAAATTTGTCCGTTATCAATGGGCTGTACGCATCCAAGAGACTCGCCTTTGAACAGTTTGATGGTATGCGGAAAGGGATTGGTAAGGCAGAGAGCACTGGCTCCATTAGAAATTGAGAGGGCTGAATAAGGGAGCAGAAGTGGTTTCCGAATTAGAAAGAGGCGTGATGGCTCGAAAAATGCTACTTCATCACGCATGCCGTCGGAGACCACAAGGAGCAAAACAGCTGTTGTCGGTGGAATGTCAGTGTCTTCTTTGACAACTAGCTTGTGCGCGGCTTGATTAGTGTGGTCGTAGGGCTGGTCGAAGAACGGAAGCAGTTCAAGTTCGGAACGGGCACAATCTATAACGGCACGATTACGGGATAGGAAATCCCAGCCAAGTATGATGTCATGAGAGCATGAGGAAAGGACGATAAACTCAACAATGTAGTGGTCCTACGCAATTTTGAGTCGGGCAGTGCAGGCGGCTATAGGTCGAACAGGTTCTCCATTTGCTGCACGTAAGAACATATCAAGCGGCGTGGTCACCTTTCGGAGCTTGCGGCAAAGTTTGGCGTCTATAACAGACACAGCGGCACCGGTATCCACAAGAGCGTATGCATGGGCGCCGTCTACAAAAACTTCGACGATATTTGACGGCAAGGTGCGAGGACTTGAACATTTTGATAGCGCAGTTCTTGCCCCTTGAACTGCAACGGCTAGTTTCCCTCATTTTGAGGTGCTGGTCGTGGACGCGTGGGTGACAAGGAGCGTCGATTGGGTGAAGGTGAGCGACGAGACGAAGTTGCCGGATAGTCACGGGAAGACGTGTTTGACTGACGATCCGAACTTTCATAACCAAAAGGTGGTCGGTCCATGTAATTGCTTCGTGGTCGTACGTCTGTGTAGGCGGGCACGCGACGACGGCAGTATCGGGAGATATGGCCAGGTCCGCCGCACGCAAAACAGATCGGCCGGTAATCGCGCGTTTGCCAGGCATTTGCAGCAAGGGGCGCCGCCCACGCGGCATACGGCTGAGTCGAGGCTGTTGTAGCGAGGGGAGGAGCCCATGCGACGGAAGACTGAGTAGGAGCGGTAACATGCGGCAGTCCATTGAACGGCGAGGGCTGGTGTGGCTGCTGCCTCTTTACTGCGTCAGCATAAGTAAGAGGCGCGGCGACAACTTGCTGCTGAAAGGGCACTGGCATAGCCTCGGCAATCTGGTCCTGAAGTGCATGTCGGAGCATGGGAGCTAACGGTGTCGGTGGTTGCTCTTGCTGCTGCTTCGGGAGCTCTTGGCGCTGACAAAACGGCAGGAGGGAAAGCTGACGTGCGACCTCCTCACGCACAAAGTCTTTCATTTGTGCCAGAAGGCGGGAGTGGTCAGGTACGACGTCCAGTGCAGCGAGTGGTTGGTTAGGCTGAAATGGACGACGGGTGAGAGCTCGTTGCCGTCACAATTCGTCGTAGTTCTGGCACAGAGTTACCACTTCAGACACCGTGCCAGGAGACTTCGCCAGGAGCATTTGAAAGACGTCGTCATCAACACCTTTCATAATGTGCTGGATCTTGGCACTTTCGCTCATTGCGGCATCGACGCGCTTGCAGAGATCGAGTATATCTTCGATATAGGCGGTAAACGTTTCGCCAGGTTCTTGTGCCCGTGAGCGCAGGCGTTGTTCGGCGCGCAACTTCCGCACGGCAGGGCGACCGAAAACCGAGGATATTGCCTGCTTGAAAGTGGCCCAGTTCTCGAACTCGGATTCGTGGTTTGTATACCACAGTTTCGCCACATTATCCAAGTAAAAGTTGACGGTGCTCAACTTAGCAGCGTCATCCCACCTGTTTGGTCCACTGACTTTTTCGAGGACGACAGCCAGTCCTCGACGTCCTGGTCTTCGGCGCCCGAAAAGATCGGGGGGTCTCGCTGGTGAACCGGGCCGGGGCAAGTAGGAGCCGCGAGAGGTGCTGTCTGTTGGGCAGCGTCAACTTGCATGGTCGACGGCAGGGTGCGGGATCGGAGTTCCAGGGTGTAGGTGATGCAGTTACCCAGCACGATCCACCAAATGTAAAGGGGGTTTATTGAATGACTGAGCAAGCGGGTGGTAGCTCTAAAGGAACGCAGGCGAACCCAGATGACGGTGCTTGATCGCCGATCTCGTGCCTTCTTCTTGTGCTGATGATAGCTGACCTGATGGTAACAACGTCTTTCTTATTCACTACAATAGTAATATTAGCAAAAAATCTCCCAGCACGAAAATGCTCAAAACTAGGCAGTTTACTCTTGAGCCCCACATTAAATATTTACCGCTACAGTACTCTCCGGAAGACGTGGACAAGAGTCACGCAAAAGTGTTGGCACATATTACTTTAGAAAATACTTCTTGTATTAAATGCGAAGCTTTTCGCAGCGAACTTCAGTGACCTTGAGCATATCTATCTTTCTTGCCACCTACAACGTTTAGCTCTCCTGGCTTTTAGATCATGGTATCAATACCAAACTTGTTATGTCAAAACATGACTATATGAAGTGCATATTAGACTATAAAGTGAAAATCATGATATGTATGTCATGAATGTCGTGATTTACATTTCATGGTCCTGCAGCTCTTGTAGTAGTTTCATTCACATGGCTTGTTGCAAAACTGGTAGGGTATGGCATGATTGCATGGCGAACACAAGCGACAAACCCTATCATGAAAATAATGACATGCGTGTCATGTTATAACATGACTACATGCCACACTCATGATGCGCTCACGGCCGTTTCGCTAGCGTCACGTATACCGAATTTGGTATTACAGTGGGTGAATGAATGACACAGGTATTTGACTGTTGGAAACATGATATTCATGAGATGCGTGTCATGTATCAACGTAACTACAGGCCACGCTAATGATGCGGCTGTTTCGCTAGCTTCATTTATACCAAACTATGGTATTACTAGACGTGAATGGATGACGAAGGTATGATACTGGTGCAAACATGATACACATAAAATGCGTGTCATGTTACAACATACTGCATGCTATGCTCAAGATGCCCTCGCGGCCGTTTTGCTAGCTTCACAGGTACCAAACTCCGTATTGCATGCCGCGAACAGACGACATAGGTAAATAACACAACCAAACATGATAATTACGACATGCGTGTCATGCAACAACTTGACAGCATGCCACATCGATGTTGCGCTCAGGGCCGTTTCGATAGCCTCACATATTCGAAATTCAGTATTACGTGACGCCAATGGATGACGAAGGTATGCGACTGGTGCAAACATGATCATCACGAGATGCGTGCCATGCGAGAACATGACTACATGCCACAGTCATGGCACCACTACATTTCGACTTGACCTGGTGCACGTGCGCGCCGGCGTTCGTTTCGTCGCGTCACGCCGACGTTGCCATGCCAGCCACCGGTGCTGCCATATACTCGCAGGCTCGCGCCGCTGCTGCGTTGCTTTGACACATGCGCGTTTCAGCGCATCCCGGGGGGGGGATGGCAGGGGCCATTACTAAATGAAAGGAAGGTAAAAGTGAGCCTCCTAACTGTCCCTCAGGGGGAGGACACCTCAACAGCAGCTGACGAGGGAGGGGAGTAAGGAGGCAATGAAAAGGATAGGAATTAAA
Source organism: Rhipicephalus annulatus (assembly GCA_013436015.1). Taxonomy (NCBI): domain Eukaryota; kingdom Metazoa; phylum Arthropoda; class Arachnida; order Ixodida; family Ixodidae; genus Rhipicephalus; species Rhipicephalus annulatus. Next base: position 257,763 of record WOVY01011923.1, read on the forward strand.
GGTATAGAGATAGAGAGAGGAGCAGGAGGAGAGAGAGGCGGATGGACAACCATATACGGAAGTAGGGAGAAGATAGAAAAGATGGACACGGTCGCAGAAGTCTGAGGACGGGGCACCACTCAGCGAGAGCTCTTGTCGGCGTCAGGATATGGCGTAGGGTTAGCCAGTCGGCCAGAGCTGCGCTGTCGTCGGATATCACGGGGGCGCAACCGGTCGGCACGAAATCCAGTGAGCAAGACCCCAGTGCATCCAGCGTCCCTCCGTCACGAAAACAGGAAGAGGCAGCGATGTCTGGGTAACGCATCGGCGCGAAATGCAGCATGTCGCATTTGGTACCAGTTGCCGTCACGCCGCGCCGACAGACTGTGGTCGCGCCTGGCATCAGACAATAGAGTGCTCACGTTTTGCTAACGTAGCGCCACTGCGCCAAGTGTGTGCTCGCGTCTACGCAACATGGTAGTATGTGGGGCCCTTTATAATGCGCTCGCGGTGGTTTCGCTAGCTCCACATATACCACATTAGGTGTGAAGTTACGTCAATGACTAATGAAATATATGATTGGTGCAAACATGATAATTCTGACATGCGTGTCATGTAAGAACATGACAGCGTACCACGCTCATAGCGTGCTTGCGGCCGTTTCGCTAGCTCCACATATACTACATTTCATATCACGTGACATGAATAGATGAAGACGGTAAACGACACATCCAAACATGATAATCTTCACATGAAAGTCATATACGGCATCATTTACTTCCACCTCGTAACGTTGTGCTGATTTTAAAATGACATATCAACATTTCTCATTCGTGCTTCACATATCATCGATTCGCACTGTATGTGGGATATCTGAATTTTTCTTTTAGTTTATTACACAGAAATGTTAACATATCGAAATGACAAGCCGTCTGGCTTTGTTCACAAGGCAACACGGAAACATTTCAGGCTGGGAAGAACATGCATGGCTACATTAGCCTAAATGTCACAAGAACGTTTTACCAGCAGTACCTTTTTTAATACAATTCTTCAGGTGCTACGAAAATATTGCAGTGCAAAGCAAAACAATGTACGTTCCACAAAACTTTATCTCCCCTGCGGCTCCGGCATGCCTTATTACATATGACCTGGTTTCTCTTCGTTTCATCTGCACACGGAAGACTACATCTGAGCTCCTGTGGCCTTGGGACTGTGTATGTAAGTAGTAACTAAACGTGTTGCTGTTGGACTCGAGGTTTCGTTTTTTTGACGCTATATTTACTTACTAAAGCTTTATCAGTAGGTGCTATTTCATGTTTTTATTTTGTGTGGTTGTTTTTTTAACAAATATTATAGTCGTTGACACTTTTTTACCTCTTCTTCCCTTTATTCATCTTGTTCTTTTTCTTTGTCCTAATACAATATTAATGCTGTTGTTTACTATTATTTGATTTTCACCGGTACTCATTAAAACAAAGAACAAGTTTTCTGTCACTTTCTTTTGCCGGTCGATGATGGATCATGTCGCCGAGCCTTCTAAACGCGTTGCAGGATGTTGCATGCCGGCAAAATGGAATATTTATCATTTTGCTCATTTCTTGCAGTCACAGAAAACAAAATAAAAGGATTTGTTCTGAACGCGTTGATTTGTGACATATATGCCTGTTACTCTGTTTGCATTGCATTGGTACAACCAGTACGCGCAGCAGCTGGTGTACGAACCCAAGCATTACTCGCGCTGGCTAGCCTCCGCAATGACCGGCAGTGAATGTGCTGGGAGCGCCCCTGCGAGATCGCGGCGATAAGTAAAAACAGCCCCCCCCTCCCCTCCTATGCGCAAGAGCGTGCGCCTCCTGACCGGCCATGGTTCAGGACACTAGGCGTCTCCATGTAAGGCGCGGACTTCGCGGATTCATTTCGGCTATAAGAGTTTCTAGCGAAACGCTTATGTACCTTATAGCAATTGTATGACTGTATAGTCATACAATTCCACAGTAAAGCTTTCGTTGCTCTGCGAGAAATATTAAGGGCCATGGACTCTGATGACAAGTTCAAATCATGATTTTGTTTTACACCGAAACCTGTTATGAGATCGCAACTCGAGTCACGCGCAGCTGTCCGCCGTCGTCGCCGCCGCCGGCTGTGTTCTTAACCATAACGCATAAAATTAGAAGAAAAAAACCTAGCGCTAATAACACAATTGGGCTTGAATCCGGGCGTGTTGGGTGCCAGCCAAGTATTCTACCACTGAGCTACGCCGGTGCTTGTGATTTGTTGGCAAACTTGCCTTAGGCAGGCTTGATATCAGGAAAGCATTGGCGTTACTACGATGCATAAAGCGTTTTTTAACAGCGAAAGAAGAACCAGTCATCGCACAATGGGAATGGCGTAACGAGTGGGCCGTCCAACGCTTGACCTCATCACAAAAGCTTGTTCTCTTTCCCCCATTAAATATGGCAGCATACCCAATACATCCATAATTCCTCATCGTCGTCAGCCACTGCATGAGCAATTGGTACAGAATTCCTCGCAAGGGTCTAGCGGGTACCACAATTTTCAAAACAATGACGAAAACTAGCATAGTAAAGGCCGGTCTACTACCCCCCAAATATTATTAATAATGCTCTAGTGGATATCAAGCAAGTGTGCTTGCTGTAGTTACCCAATGAGTGTTTTAAAAAGGCTCTGAAAGGCCACTCTTCCAGCTTTCGCTCCGACTGTGCTGCGCCTTCCGCGCTAGTCTGGCGTTTTTTTTTCTTGTTCGTACTTCTGAATGAATTCACATTTCAAGATTACTGTACCCAGAAGAGACGTAACTTTCTCTTGAGAGAATCGGGCTGACGTTGAGCAAAGTGGACGTTGAATAGCAATAATAATTGATTTAGTGTTTATTTATTTTTAATTAAATACTGGGGGCCTTTTCAGGCCTATATACAATATGGGGCCTACAAAAAATAAAGTAACACTTCATAATAGGACTTCATGTTGGGTAATAATGACCAATCTAGTGAAATAGAAATATTGTTTCTACCAGATTAGAGCCGTTGTTGGTGAGCCTTTTATGTGTAAATGCTGGCCTGCATATACCTGCTGGCGAGCTGTGCGGGCGGTTTCCACACCATGCCTAAGCTGGCACCGGGCTTATCATGCAGCCTGCGAACTACTCATTTTTATTGAGTACTAATCATATCTTCCTTTTCTTTTGTAATGCTTCTTTGCAAGCACTTGTGTTACTTGTACCAGTACTGCTGTGTCTTTTCTGTGGGCTTCTTCTTCTCGTTCGTTCTCAAATGTCAATTATATTCAGTGCCGCCGGTGGGGTCTGTAAGATATACTGAAATAAATAAACAAGCGTAGTTAATAGCTAAATCGTGCTTTACATGAAAAGCTCCTCTAATCCACACTATGAAGCTCTAGGAACAGCGAAGCTGTAGCCACAGCAACGCTGCACCAATAGCGGCGCCGAGGTGACAGAATGGAAACTGTAGTCAGTGACAACTTAAAAATAAATGTAAGCTTCAACCACGAGGCCACTATTTCCTTATTTTCCATGCCACCGCGCAAACGAAGAAAATAGTTCTTAACCATTGGCAACAATTTTCACGCATACAACTATTCCATTGCAATATTTTGTCGATATTGAGGTAAGCGAACTAACGATTGATAAGGAAACTTGAGAAGGCACGGAGTTCAGAGTCGGGTTAGCAATATATCTGTTCTTTATATCACAACCCCCACCACGCTAATATCTTAGTTAATAAAGGGGCGATGTATAGTGCCAAGTATAGTGCCAAGCAAGAGCAAGAGCAACCACAGTCTCTTATCGCTTCATCTTGGGGCAAGCGAAACAAGCAGTCGTTGATAAGATTGCAACCCATTCTCTCTTCAAGGCAATTACGTAAAACCTGGTTCTCGTCTTGAATGGGAAGGGATTTTGATCTTGCCATTGGTTCTATATCATCAATGACTGCTTGTTTTGCTCGCCACCAGTTGTAGTGAAAAGAGACTGTGGTTGCTCTCGCTCCTGCTTGAATGCGCTGCCAGCTGCCGTCGGAGCGCGCAGGCGACGTGCTCCCCTGTTCCCTTTCATAAAAATTGACACTGTACGTCTCTCGAAGGCGACCTTTCTATGACGAAGCTATGGTGGTCCTAAAACAATGTCAAATTTAACGTAATGTTTAAAATGAAGCAATTGGTCTTTTGCAGTTTCACAAAGTTCAACAGCGCGAGAATGGCATTTCAAAACACATTCTCCAATTTTTTATTGTTTGACAAAAGTTTCGCTGCCAGCTTTCTTCGCAACCTTCTGTTATTATGGTAACTATGACACAAGTTGAAGAATGAAGATTGACATCGTGAACTTTAATTCTGTGCTGCTGCAAATACCGAATGTGCGTCTCGCGTCACCGTACTTGTCATCGTATGTGAGGTGAATGTCAATATTTCATTCGTCGTCTTGTTTCATGGAAATGAATGCGCGTTGTGCATATTGTAGCTAAAAGTGGCGGTCATTGCATACGTGCTCGTTAAGTTAAAGTCAAGGTGATGTACGCAGCTAAAGTGGCTGTTAGTAAAAGCTGCAGGTGATTTTTTTTCTCGCGTCGACAACTTGCACTTCATGGTGTTGCCATGACCTCGTCAGCCCTTGAACATTCATCTTTTCCAATTAGAGACCCAATTTTGCAAAACCAGAGGCCACTGCACATTATATTACTGTGCCGGTGTGAAGCCCTGTCTGTGCAAGCAACAGGGTTTTCACCCTCCAGTGAATGTGAGTGAATGGCGTGCCAGACTTTGCTTTCAGAGGGGAGTGCAATGCATCTTTCATGCTTTCTCTCACGAAACTGTAACTTATTATGAACAAATTATCACTACTGAATATATGTACGTTTTAACGGCGAAATCCTACCTCCCATAATAAACGCGCTTGACAAAAGTAAGACTTCTTAATGAGATATCGTCAAGTATGGTACAATGTCTTAAAGAACAATTTTTTGTTCGCCCAATAACAGCTTTAGCAGCGTTGCTTCAGTAACAATCGCAATCAATCCTTCTAATCGTGATTATTTGTGATTGCTACATCGATCACAATCGATGCAGCGATATCACATAGCGCAAGTCATTTCGTGGTTTCATTAACCTCACACGGTGTTTCTCATCCATAGCGTTCGTGCATCGAGTGTGAGACAAGTGCTTACGCAGCGGCCACTTCACTCGGGCACATAATTTTGAGCCGGTCATTTGATTATGTCATATGACACAAATGTGCCTATAGACAGATGTCAAATCAATGGTGCAGACACACACGGGATGCCCACAATTCACTTTATAATGTATACACCTTTGCGTATTCTCACTACTTGGTTTACTTAATTTCGTACTGTGTCGCACTAGCGGGTTCTCGTGGTCACATTTTTCTCACACTTCGTCCTCCCTTACATCACTTATATGAGTGCACAGCACAGCGCATATCGCAAGAGGTTAGGAAGCTTCTGACGTCATGACACTCAAGTAACACGCGCACATACGCACATGTAGCAATGCTGATGCCATAGTTTTTACGGGTGGTAAATCACAAATGCGCACATTTGACAAAACACCGACGAGCATATTCAGAATTCACCTTCATCTTACTGCAAGACGAATGAGCGCTACGACAATCGTCAAGACTGGTCACCCTGAGAAGGTTAGTTTGATGCACCCCAGCGACGCGGTAGACGTCGTCTTTCTGCGTCACGATACCGAAACGCCGGAACGCGTTGAAGCTCTGCTAGTTCGGTGCACTTCAAACGCTGCAAAATCAGTCACGTCAGCATTCAAGACGACCTTTAGGATGATACTGATTGCGAGTGGAGGAAATAGCTTCGTCTTGACAAAGATGCTACCATGAAGCATATTAAAACGATCATAAAACACCATAGAAAAACGGGACGGACGAGTACTGGTCTCTAGGCCACGAAACATCGCCTCTCGTCACGAACGGCGCCATGCTGAAATTGTCATTGGTTTAGCGTGACTGTTACGTCATAGTGAAGAGCGGCCACAGTTGGACGCGCATAATACAAACAGACAGTGGTGCACTTAATTTTTTATTCTTCAGCTTGTCCCCGACTAATTAAAATGGGAACCCAAGACACTTGGTCCCCAAAAAAGTTAGGTTGGCTGCTATCGAGTTCAGAAGAATAGCAGTTTGTGAGAGTCGTTTCAAAGGCACTACCCGCCACACGTGAAGAAATTCAAACTATGAGAGAGGCGGCCCTGCTGCGTCATGGCCAGTGCAGCGTCTGTACCACTTTATTGGCAATCCAAGACACCCTGGTTTTCGATTTCATGTCCTTGAGACAACGAGAACGCAAGGACCCAACAGCGGCTAGAGGCCTACTCTACACCCTGGAGGCTCTCAAATTTCTCGGGTCACCATGTCACTTAGATTTCAACTCGAAAACACTTTAATATTAACGAAAGCTGCAGAAGTGCACATGGTTTTCTATTCAATGCTATATAGCTTCTTCAAAGCATTTTAACGCTGATTCGTTTTAGCCAGAAGTGTACCATGCAGAATATTTACTCCTTTATCTATACAGTAATTAATTTGTTCGGCTTATACGTTTAGTTATGCATTCGTTTACTTATTTGTTTTTTCATCATGTTTAGTGTGTTTTTCATCATGTTTAGTGAGGTTCATGGGAAACATTTGAGCAAACTTAGCTAAGCCTTTAGGAGTTGAACGCGAAAGTGATATTTTGTTCCTATTTCGTACTTCAGCCACTTTGTGTATGCTTTTTATTGCGTCACGTTCCTCGCGAAATTAAATTGCTGATTACTAAATCTAATTATTAAAGTTGAAAGTTGCTTGTCTCGGGGGAGCTTTGGCATATGGCTGCATTTTGCGTATTCGCAGTTGCTTTAAACCACGATCCATTATCGCGTGATATATTTTCGAACTTGCTATGGCCCCACTGCTAGGTCCCAAGAGAATACGTGCTGTAACTTCCGTGCCTTTAGTATTAAGTGGCCGGCTTTTAACTATGATGTCTGCAAGATAATCACAAGTTCGGACGCTCGATGGCAACGTACGCTTGTACCACGTGATATTACTCTGATGGTATTTGTTGTATAGTGAAGCCTGCATACAAGACGCGTGTTTGTAAAGCATACATAAACGTTACTTTTACTGCGCCTTAAACCAAAGGAGGTTATTTTCACTGTATTCACAAGGCGAAGAATGGCTGCGTGCTAGACACCTGCTTGCCAGCTAAGCCGCCTGTGTACGATCCTCAATCAAACCCGAAAATGTTCATTTTTTTAATTTGAGTAATTCTGAATTTTTCGATCACGTGCAAAATTATGATTCTTCGCACACAACAAGTGATATGACACCCTCACCCGCCGACACCTTAGCGGGTATTCGAAGCTCTTTATCGATATCGAAAAATTATCCCTGTAACATACCTGCGAGGGGTTTTCTGTTGAGCATTAGGTCACAAACGAGGTACACTTTCCTGGAGCTAGAAATCACCTGTACTGCTGATCTTTAGAACCGGTTTTGGCAGCTTCACACTGATGGGGCTCAGACCAACTCAAGTGCCTGGCCTTTTTTGTTTTTCTTTATCGTTTGTTTTACTTCTTTTTGTAATTTTCTCTGTATTCTTGTATCTCATTTGTGTATCTGTTTCTCTTCTACTAGTCTCGTTCTCTCTTTTCTTTTTCCGAATCTCTTTTAGCGCTTTCTTTCGGATCCTGTAACCTGTTTTTATTCTTTCTTTCTTTTTTCATTCGATTATTTCTATTTATGCCTAGATCTGCGTTTCTTCCCGCTCTTTTCCATATTTATTCCTCTTCTGGAAGATTTTTTTGCCATTCTATGCTTTTCATTGTCTTTCTGTCTCTGTCGTCGCTTCTTTATCACTATTTTTTGCCTTATTTTAACTTCCATCTTTCTCTCTTTGTATGGTTTCATTTATTCTTTTACATTTTTTTCAGTCCTTGAATTTGTTTCTATCTCTTTCTTCATTTCCCTTTTCTGGCTTGGTTATTTTTATTTGGCACTCACATCAGCTCTTGAGTGCATTGGAGCTTGCTCAATTTGCGTGGCGTATCCCTACTTGAAGACAAGCTACGGCGAGCTTCACCAGATTAACTGTTAAATCTTCCAGTCTGTTTTATATTGACTAAATTTTGTGTCGAAGCAAAAGAACGCCATGTAAGATATTAGAATCATCCAGCGTAAACCACAATTATATATCTTAGAAAACAATTCGCGTTTCTTTTAAGTCAGCGACGATGCGGCCAATCTCTAGAAGTGGGACACACAATATTTACCTTGCGTGTATAACAACTTGATTAGTTCATTGAATTTTCTAGCTCAATTTAGGTATTCTATAGGATTCGCTGCAAAAGATATGCTCTTGATTCATTTTAACGCGATAATGCTAAAGAGATCGTTTCATTAAATTCTGGTGCCAGCATCATTGGTTGTCAGCAGAAAATTGTCACCTTGTGGATGACCGAAAATTTGAGAAAGATGCGAATAAAATAAATTATCAACATTTCCATCGCACCTCTTGGCCCGGTTCTCATCTTCACCAGGGTAAGAGAGAGGATAGAACCTGAGTCGTTTCTGTGGTAAAGAGATGTTCTATCCAACATTCACACCTCTGCTTGGACATACAGTGAATAGAACTTTCTCTGCTTGAAAAATGAAGTGAAAGTAACTTTCATAGTTTAGAAAAAACTGGCGTCTTGTATACAAGATTACATGTATTATTGCAGTAATGATATGTGCTACAAGCGCACAATGTCAAAGGGCGTCAGAACACGTGATTATTACAATTATGTCAGATTTGAAGCCAGCCGCCAAGAACAAGAGGCACACAGAGCTAGGTTACTGTGCAAATCTCCTTAAGGCCACGTAGTGCGGCAAAACCGAGTTCGAGAAGGTTTCACACGAATTATTGTTGGTGGGTAAAAGCGTGCTAATTATTACACAGAATACAGCCATGCGCCAAAAATCCACTTTTAACTTGACTGATTTTGTAGTAGCAATGCACAGTTTAAAGTTCTCGAGATACATTATGCAACAAAACGTAGTTGAAGAATGCACTAGGGGCACAGTATTGCGATCGCATTGATCTCTTAATGGTGAAGCTTAAGGATCTCCCAACTTACGTAAATGCGAATCCGCTTTAATGAGTGAACCAACATGCGGCATCTACATGATAATGATTGCACTTAACTCTTTAGTTGCCTAGATAAATCACAGACCCACAGTACGCACTACAATGACAAAAACCTTTCTAAACAGTTCATATATATTCATTTAGTCAGATTCATAAATTGTTTGTTATAAAAAGCGTTCTACATATTTTGTTTATCTATAGAATAAATATGTTGATGTGCCTAACTACTGTTGTCGATCACCACATCTGCTTTGCCATTCAGCGCAGTTCCATCATGGTGACTGATGTCCCACGGTTGCTGTTAATAGGGCTTTTATGCTGCCACTCTAATCATGAGTGAATACAACACGCTTCTTATGCGATCTATTTAACTCTTTTTCATGTGTTAGGCTCTCTTCAACTGTGGTTTCACTTTTTTTAAAATTTCAGCATTGTCTACAATGCGGATGTTACATTTTCGATGAGCTTGTGTACTTGAAAAATTTAGTTCATCTTGTTCAGAAGTTACATTTTTTTATATTTCGTTCAAAGTATTCATGAAGTCGCCAAATAACTCGTGAAGTTCTCATCTATGTCACAGCGTTATACTCAAGACGGACAAGAAAAAAAATTCATTACGTTTCATCAGCGCAGCACCTCTTCAGTCCCGGGCATTTAATGCTGCGCATGCGAGTTCTGCACGATTGCCTACAAGATCCTCCCGCAAGCGAGCACGCATTCAATTTTCCTGCATGAAGTGAAAACATAGACTCAGTGCACAAACAAAAGTAAGACATTGCATCGCAAATATCAGTAAATAATATTGTCATGTACCTCTCAGAAAGGGGCGGAGAAAGTGTGCCATGTCTCGAGTTTCGCTCACTTATTTTTCCTCAGCAATAGTGCACAGTATTTATTGATCTATTAGGACGAAAGCCTTTATTGTCCTAAGCTGGCTTCGTCTGTCCGCACCCTGGAACAGTGCCAGCTGTTGCCTCTCGCCCTTTCATTCTCTCAGCAATCGTGCGATGACCCAGCAACGCTTAGCAACAATTGCACCACTAGGAGAGTGTTGAAAAACATTAAAAAGGGACGAAAGAGGCGTGACGTAGTCAATAAAAAAACCGAGGGATTTCGCTGAACGTCGTTTGGAGTTTATAAAGTGTTCTTCAATTTTGTCGAAAAATTCGCTTACAATACTTCAAGGTATAAGAAATTCTAGACCAAACAAGTTGTAATAATAAAGTTATAATTTCGCCAAGGTGTTGAATTCAACCGAATGTTACTGCAGCAAATGGTTCCTGAAATTATTGAACTTTTCCTACGTAAATCTCAATTCGTTTCTGTTGTTTAAACTTCAACACAGAGAGGCACAAAATAAATGAAAAAATTGCTTGGCGCTTCGCAATTCGAATTTAAATGGTATTCCCCTGGTTTGTGAAAGAATCAGAAAGATATAATTCCGTTGGTGTGAAAAGCTGTGCCATTGGAAGGTTTCCAACGTAGTCTCTCAGACAAATGAACAAGGTTTCGTAGTAGGGACAAATTTTTTTACCATATATATTGCTTAGACTGATTATGCGGTGCGTACTTGTTACAACTGCGATGTGCAAGGGAAACGTGTTAATACCATTGTAATTTATCTTGTGATATTTTATATACTGTAGGTGAAGCAGCGCTGCAATGTTGAGGACAGAAAAAACTTGATTACACAGACAAAGCGCATGTAACCTTAGAATTGCAGTGTTGTTTTACCTACTGTATAATACAACTAGCCATCCTCCCCCCCCCCACCCACACACAAGGTCCTCGGATTCAATGAGATCACAAAGATTGGTTACAGGCGAAACGAACGAGCGGAACTTATTAGTGTTACACGTAGAGTTGTTCTGCGTGCGTGGATGCTTTACTTGCAGTTTGCCCTGACTGCAGCTTTTTAATTCAAAAGATGAAATAACATCGTTCCCCAAAGCAATCCAATAACGTGGGTGTTGCATGCATTACAGGAAAAACCATCATGGGAAGGGATGCCGCGCCAGTGTTTTCGATACAGCACTCCCCACGCCCATTCTCTCCACTCTGCCTGTATTCCTCATAAACGGGAGATATGTGGTATTTGTTCGGTGCCCGAAAAATCACTTTTGGAGCAGTAGACATGTTAAGATGTTTAAAGAGACCACTTGGAGCAGTACCCAATAACGTCAAAGTTTTATTTTTGATTTGAGTAACTGAGTAGTTGTCGTTTATATGTCCTCATTCACATAAAGATCCTTGGAGGCCTGCGATGAATGTAGGGAGTAGACGCAATTAAACATAAAAACCAGAAAAGAACGCATGGTTGCGCCCAGTACGATAATCGAAGTCTTTTATGCAAAGAGCCCATCGCAGTTTCGTGATTCAGGAAAAAAAACAGCCCCTAGTAGTATGTGCGAAGTACTGAAATTGATCCAAATTTAGCGATGAAAGCACAATGTAAACAAGTAAAGACGCAACCGTCATATTCTTCTGAGCCTTTCATAATCACTGAGCGTTGTCATATAACCATGAACGGACTATAATGTATGGGTGTGGGGGCTGCACTTGCAATATAGCCCACGTCGCTCGCGTACGTTAACCCACGCGTATGAGCTGCTTTTTGGTAATCTTTGTCTTGACAGAAACGTTATTGTGCTCCTATTGTTGTTTTTCTTATTGGTGCTTCGGTATTGGTTTCGCTGTTGAACTTGGTTGAGCTTCATTACACCAGAATAGTTACTAGAGCGCAATTCAAATTGAATACTTCAAGCTGCGATGGAATATTCGTATGGACGCCAATTCTCCCAGTTATCGACCAAGACGCCTAACATGTTCTGTGTCTAAGCGTACATTAAATACATCCGCTACCGAAATCCTTGGCATCATTCGTCGAGATGATGTGCAGCTAAGCTTCACCGTGGATATATTTCCTTCAAACGGTACTGTAGCTGTCCAAACACCACGATACATTCTAAAAATTCCCAAGTATAAATACAAATAGGCATTGGTCTACACTCCTCTGAGTACATGGTTTACATTCATCTTATAAGGATTCAGACGACGAAAAGATCAATGAAACATGTGAGGTTGTTTTCTTTTTTTTACATTTTTCTTTAGTAGTTAAGTTCACCTCGATGATGCGCGTATTATGCATGCTGGCGCTGTGTCTCGTAGTTCATTGCACAACTAGTGAACATTTTCTTTCCTTTAGATGTCATTCTGGTACTCTTTTTGTCACAAATTCAGCTTGTTTAGCAAAAGGACATTTTAAGTGCGCTATAGTTTATGGGCTCGGGCTGTAGTACGCTGTCATCGTTTGGCGAACCACTGACAAAACAACGTATATCAGCGCCATCTGTAGCATACTGGACACGTGCTCGCGCCAAGGATAGTCTTTTTCTTTGTGTTCTTCGAGCGCATTGATGATGGTATAAAGCGCGAAGCATCTGTAGATCCAAGCTGTGGTATGCTATCGTCGTTGGGCGTAATACAGGCAGTAACAGGTATGTAAACAGAACGCGAGCGAAAATAAACAGGGCAAGAAAATAACAAAAAATTGTAGTGAATCATTGTGAATAAATGAAAAACAATAAAAAACTGAAAAGAAGCAAATGGACGAAAGAGAGAAGAGAAAGAAAATAATACCAGTATAAACCAAGAAGGCTACCCAGCTCGCTGGTTCTTCTAGCTTGATACCATTAGTGCGAAGCTGGCCTATGTTTTTTCTTTGAGAATATTGTTCTCCATAGGGAAACAGGTTACGAATGTCAAGGCGTACATAAAAACACGTAAACCACTACATTCATGCGTACTGCTTCACAATACGAACTTCATTTACTACAGCAAAAGACTAGTTTAAAATTGATGTAGCAATCACTAAAAATGGCAAATACACTTTTTTTTCAAAATGCTCAAAATTTTCTGCAGTGCGAAAAGGGGCAATAAGCTTTCGCGCACGTTGAGAGAATGCGTATGAGAAAACAACACGTTTAAGTTTTTATTCTTCCTTTTCACAATATCAAAATTGAGTCAACTTGATGCTAGTGTCAGTAATACCAAATCATAATCGCAATTTTTTCAAACCAGTAGAAAAAAAGCACGACGGACAATACGTGTAGTCAGGTTTCGCTGCATGAAATAGCTGTATGCAACGGCACCTGACCAGACGTATTGCCCGTTAGACAAAACGATCCATAAAAACTCTTTTTTGAGATAGTTTTAGCCATCTTTGAGGATGTTTTGAATGCTTATAATTGCAGATTCTTTTGCTTTATCATTTTCATTCACAATACTAATGTAACCATGATTAATCTTGTCAACTCTTCACAGAGAGCTTCATGTTCTTCCTCTTTTATTGCCATTCGGTTTCACTTTACCAGGGTATAATACCAATAGCTTGGGGTAATGTATTGTTGTTCTTGTGTATATAGTGTAGTAATAACACTATTCGTATTCTGATTATTATTCGACAGCAGTAGATATTATTGTATTTATATTAGTGTGCTTAGTCGTGCTTGGACGTGTGTTTTTGGTGTTTAACGTTTGCGGAAAGTATTTGAACGACTCACCCGGAACACATTCGAAGGATATTCGCAGTATCGTAAATAAACAAAAGAACAAATAAAAATCAATAAAAAAGTAAAACTGTTTGCAAATGATAGTAGCAAATAGGGCATACTTACCCAGGTTGCAGCAAACCGAACCTAATCCACAGCCACGGCGAACAGCCCAATATTTTGCCAAGCACAAGTTAAATGGCATGCATCCATAACCGGTCGCATAGCATTTTCTTATTTTGAATGACACTGAAAAAAACGCAATCACAATATTGCTACACAAACATTTTAAAAAATAAACGCATTCGAGTAGACTCGAGATCATTTTCAAGCAGCAACACTGTTACTTAACTAAATGTGTTTTTATTACGACCTCCTTAAGAGGAAAGTCATAGCTAGGAGTTCCGAAAATTTTCCATCTGGCCTTATTTACCATGCACTGGCACTATATCATTACTATTTTGCGCCTGTCGAAATACGTGAGCCATGGTCAGAATCAAACACGCGACGCTCAGGCCAGCGGCCGTGTGCCGTAACCACCGATCCGCCATGACGGAGGAATTTCTTATAGAGCGTAACACGTCTGTGACTCTTGCTACGTAGTATTGATATCTTGGATGAACTCAGTATTGGCAATGTGAAATCAACTATAAAGAGAAAGTAGGCGCCACAATTTCAAATACAAAAAAGGCGTCTTCCTGAAGTTCAACGCTCGAAAACCACGATATGACCATTACATAGGTACGACGACATGCATGATGCCAGATAATTTTGATTACTTCGGGCTTTTAGGCTAGCATTGATCTGCCACAGTCCATGTACATTTAGCATTTGATATACTGATGCTGATGCTGATGACCTCGTATGAATGGCGCTCGCCCACAGAGGGGGATGGGCCAAGGACCGGGTGGCAGGATACTTAAGTAAAGCTAAAATGAAATTAAAGCCCATCTCAAAAATTAGGTTAGATAAAACTGCCAATAAATAAAAATGTTTGCTGAGAAAGCGGTAAAACCATCTCTTGTTCCTGACAGACATTGCTACAAATTATAAACTAAATATCTGAAAAGGCTAGGGTTCACTAGTTCGGTAAACTTTTAGTTGCATTGATGTAGTCAAATACAAAGGATCATATATGCCTGTAACAGTAACCAAATGAAGTGTCGCCAAGTGTTAAAATTACTGATACATTTACTTGTATTCCTAACTTATGTAATTTGGCTACTAAAAATCTTTTTCTCTTATGAAAATAATGATGACAGAATAAAAATAAATGTTCAATTGTTTCAATTTCGTTGCAAAAAATGCACAGCGTTGACGCCTTGAGTCGAGCGTCAATACGTAATAATTTAGTTGTGGGACTGTACAGCGCACTCTCATATAAAAGAACTCTGACTGGCGAGATACATACCACCGTTTATACCAGCGATACCTTACATGCTCGAAATCTTAAACTTTATTCAAATATACAGTTCTCTATTGCCAACAAGCATTTCGAAACCTTAGCGCTTTCACGTAAGCCGTATCTGGCAAAACTGGGATGGTGGGCCCTTTCAGGGATACTGCAGCTAAAGAGTCCGCCGTTTCGTTCAAATATATTCCGCGGTGTCCTGGCACCCATAGAAAATGCAGTTTTTTTACGTTTCTTGGTAATAAATAACGAAACGTATTCATCAGTTCTGCATTTGCTGCTGCAGAAAGTGCATTACATACTGATAACGAAACTGTAATGATCACTACTGATGATTCGCTTGAGGGTGATTTGCGTAGGGCAAGAATAATAGCCACTAATTCTACAATGACTACAGGGGTATAATCTGGGAGTCTAAATAAAAAGTACCAGTAAAAAGAAGGCGAGAAAATACCAACCCCAGCCCTTTCTTTTGACACGGATGCATCAGTCACAATGATATTGCTTATCCATAAAAAATCACAGCACATTCATGAAGTGAAAGATGATGAATAAGGCAAATCGCTTTAGCGTTTCTTCGCAAAACTTTGTATCATCGACAAATATCGCCCACTACATCATCAAAGACGTGACAAGCGCTGTATAAATTGGTACAAAAAATTTAATATTCGTAAGTGGTAGCTACACGTCACTTCTGTTACCCCTTCAATATAATGGTTTGTGGTCGGTGAAATGTTGGATAGGTGATGAGGCATAGTGTGATATTTGCAAGAACGAAGTAGTGGGCGGTTTGCAATGGTGAAAGTATAGTCAGCCACCTACAAACAAGGCATAGTAACAGTGGGACAATACATGGTTCTTTAATGCGCACGTGGATACAAGTACGGTACGATCTTGCATTTCATATAGCTACTTCTCAACAGTATTTGCTTTATGGTAGGTGAAACGGTGTAAAGGTGATGGGGCGTAGTGGGATGTTTTCAAGGACGAATTAGTGGGTATTCTGCAGTGACGTACATACATACAAGAGATGGACAGCCCCACGCCTTTAGCAGCTTAACCTCTAAAGTGAGCACCATGACAGCAAATGACCCTGAGTAGTTTCCCCTCTTAACTGTTTTGTGAAATCACTAACACTCTGCCATAATTTAATGTGGCGATTACGCGGTGACGCAGCATGGCATTTTTGAGGCAATGGGCTTGGCGACTTTCAAAGCCCAGCGATTAACTTAGACACAGCACAGCATTTTTGAGGCAATGGGCTTGCTGACTTTTAAAGCCCAGCAATAAACTTAGTTCTGCTGCCCATACGTAAATAAAGAATGACACTGTGTCCCGACTGCAGCCATTGTTGAGGGCCGGCTTGATTACCCAAAAACACACTGTTTAAAATCAGATTCGAGAGCCCCACAGAAGGTCAATTGTCGTTGAAACATCAACGAAGGTACAATAGCGACTGGCCAAAGTAATGTCCACAAGCAACTGCACCGCGGAGATCAGGCACGCTTGGTCATTACATTGGCCACAACGAATGTGCCCTTCGAACTCAACTCACCCTTGTATTTTTTCATAACACAGGAAAAATTTCGATAAGAAGGGTATGTGTTTTCGCGCTAAATACAAATATCTTCCGCATGCGTCCTTTTGTACCCATATGTGTGACTCTGGCGCATTCCTGTGTTTTGGAGATTTACGTAATATTTCTGTGTATCCACGATTATGGTATGGGTGCAGTCTGCTTCCCACTTAGGAAAAATATCGTAGCACGTAGCGTCGCGATGAGGCCATGATGCAGCCAGCGTGGCAGTGGCACACTAACACAAATCGCGCGTTGCGGACGCATGAGGGGCGTAGTGCTGAGCGGTTGAACCACGTCGTCGGCTACGATGGCTGAGCGCTGGCCACATTATTGGGCAGTAGGTGAATTACATCGTTACTGCGGAGACTGCACCGATATCGCTCATTAATTCACTCTACGCCTCGCTACCATTCAAACTTACTGCTCTCATTGCTGCCGTTGGTGACATGACAAGTTATTAAGTGAAGTTCGAAGCTTCAGCCGTGGATATTCGCGCCGGAGAGTTAGTGCTTCCTCATGTGAATGCCATCGAGAAGAAGCACCTTCAGGTCGCCATGAGCATTCATGAACTCATTCTCGTTTGTTCAATTGTGTTGAACCCACATAATGCACAGCAGACACTGTAGAGTGCTTTGTTTTTTTAGAGTTAAATAAACATCCCGCACGGCACATGCTCAATATGGTCTTTCCTGCCATGGCGTACTGATGTGCACGCCTAAAGAAGCAATATACGTGAACTAACTCAGTACCACCGCATTTTAAGAGGAGAAACAACGTCTGCTTTGAAATACTGTTTTCAGAACCCAATTATTGCCACCGAAGGCTGATAGGTTGGCATCTCAATATATTTAGTGCAGAATATTGGCCTAGTCCTTCAGCAACGATGAAAACAGCAGGCAGCCCGACAATGTGGCCAGCGCGTAGCGCTGTTGCAGACGGTGCGGTTCAACATAACGTTTCTCAAGAGCCGGCGCATGCACGATGCCTGCTGCCGGCGCGCTACTACAGCGCGGGCCGCGCCGAGCATTCACGCACACCGATATTTTGCCCAAGTGAGAAACGGAACGTACATCATAGAAATCAGCCAGCACCTGGAGTAGAAACGTCAAGCATTAAGGCAGGCCGTCATGCTGAACGTAGAACTACACAGTTTAGAGATGGTTTACTGCACAGGGAAAAATAAAAGATCAAGAACATACACACCACTCCGCTTCCCCCAAAACAGTGTCTGCCTACACCATTGGCTATAAGGGACCCCGATGATACACAGCGGTGCAAACCAATGCATGATTGCCTTGCTTGCGTGTGTCATGGCTTTGTGGTGAGCACTGTATTCATACAAATTTTCACGTTGTTGAGATAAATTGCTAGCTGAGCAAGCATTGGCGTATCTCATATCAGGGTAGTACATTGAGATATTAGGGTAGTATATTGAGATGTAATCACTTGAAAGATAATGTCAAGACGTGTCTAAGTTTTGCGACTATACATCATCTGAAAAAGTGGCAACCTAATGGTTTTGTAAAGATCAGTGCGAAATGAATACGTCACGCGCGAACACTTCGCACGAATTTTAAAAGTGAAGCTGTTAACGATCAAAGTAAAAGGTATGACCAAGGAAACTATCATCATCATCAATGGGTTCCTGCCACATAAACGCTGCAAACCTACCACTCACCAAATGTCCACTAATATGATGAAGGCAGCAGCCAGCCTAAGAAATGGCTGCAAAGTGATGGCGATAATCTGAAAATCCCGGGTGCCTACAACAAGAGACAACATGGGGACGGAAAACACAACGCTGATTGAGATCCCGAAGCAATGAAAGCCGTACGCCTACGACAACATGCCCGTGTCGTAGGCGTACGGCAACTAGCGCTGAAACCAGCGTGAACGCTTGGTTTCAGCGCTAGTTTTGATCTCTGGTGCTTGGACATGCCTGTAAAAATTTGTATGGCCTGTGATTTAGATCAAACGTGCCCGCTTAGAAAAAAGCTAAAAACAACCTAGCGCCACCTAGATGATGTCTAGAAACGACTATGAATCAATCAAAAAAGTAACCTCGCATCACCTAGCTAAGGTCGAGGTAAAACCTATAGAAGCAACGAAACTATATTTCAGAATCATCCAGTTTTGTCATTTCAAGCATTGTATGACTCAAAGACCTATAAACTCTATAGCCTTGCGCCATCTTGTTAGAATACTACCCCTCTATTGGCTATCGAAAATCTCATTTGTGACGTTTAAACGCGTCTATTCGAAGCTATCACGTTCGTGCGGACTCCTCGTAAACATAGGTTCTTCTACGCTTCACGTAGTTTGATTGATTTGTATTCGCGTTTGTGCGCGTTTGTGTGTATGCGTGTCACCCAGAATATGTGCAGCGTGCTCAGTTTTCATTATTCTGTATGTGGCACCCATATCATTCACGCAGTGTTATTAGTCTACAAACGATGTATACCCTAGGAGTTCACGCTTCAGCCGTGGTGTGCGCTGCATCAGAAATCCAGTCTAAAGCATTGCAGGTCATGTGGGAAACATTTTTATTGAAGTTCTTCATGGTATTTCTTTTTGGCGTTTTGTGTTGTGACAATTTGCTGCAAATACATAAGCAACTAACGGAACTTACCATGGTAACTGATGCTCGTTGGAAAACGATAGTTGTGAGGGTGAAACTTCATTAGCACTGCACTTATGCATGTATTTATTACGAGTATAGGTTGAGTTAATTTGCTCAAAAACATAGTTTCATTATTAAATACCGGTAATATCAATGAAAATGGCATCTTTTCATATTCGAATACATGCTATATAGTTGAGCGCCACAAGAATTCAGCAGTTATTAACAGGATACTTCGTCAACTCGCTGAGTGAATTCATCCCCACGTGCACAACACCAACTAAGGCTCACCGTCTGCTTTTATAGATGTATTAAGACAGCAAAGAAATACCTTAAGCTTTGTCGCACTACGTGGTCTTACTTTTTATGTCATGATACCTTGTCACTATTTTTCACAAAGAACGCAAGAAATCCAAATACGTGTTGACCATTCATCGATGGCGCGCCCTTACAAAGACATTGTGGAAAGAAGGAGAAAAAAACTACGCAGTGTTTATCTTCACAGGAACGAAATTTTTAGTTTTGGTAGACGTCACTGCGTTAGCATAAAGACCACAAGTAACGACCGAACAATGCTGGGGGTTATGGGCGGACTTTGCTGAAGGAATGTCTTCGCCTCACTGTTGAGATACATGTAGCGGGACAGTAGTACAGCGAAAGCCACACTTCTCTGTATTATTTTTGGAGGGTTCAGAAGGATCTAGAAGATAAACGCCGGTGTCAGTATGTTTCATTCTAGACCCGTATGTAATCAGTCTCATCAAACTCATAAGTGTAAATGCTTTAGTTTTATTGACGGCTCATAAAACCCTTGAGGTTCACAAGCCAGCACACATTTAAGACCCAATTTTATCTGGAAAGGGTGTCTGTATGTGTTTGTATTTTACTACGCAATGCCCCTAACATTTTCAGACATCCCGCTCTGGCCTTGCAGGGAAGCGCAACCTATATGTCCCATTTTTCATTCATTATGTTGTAATTCTTAAATGCGAAGCAGCTTATGGTGGTGGCTTTTTTCAGTTACTTCCTTGTCTTTCCCACGGTGGCTACACGTCCAAAGCGCATGCGCGTCCCGTCCCCTTCTCTATTCTGTTCTACGCTCTCACACCCTTTCTCAGAAAATCCTATACTCGTTGGAGCAATGCACATGACAGTCGGTGCGATAGCTGTTTTCCCACTGGGGGCGCTACGGTACTTCCACCGTATAAAATGACGGAGCGAGTGCGCCCTATTCTTTACCACGCAACGCATCCATGAGCGCCAGCGTCTACGTCACCACCAGCACACGCGTTAGTGCCAGCACCAGCTCGAGCACAAGATGGGGTGAAGTACTTCATGTCCATCTCTGGCGAACCATCTCTTCGCCGTTTTAAATCCACACACTAATTGCTTTTGCTAGAGATGGTGTAATTTTTATATCTAAACCACAGAACCACTGCCTAAAAAGGTTTATGGCAACCACGCTGGTGTTCTCTACGAAAGTTTGGTAGTTTTGATGGTATTCGCAAGGTGGCAACACACACGCATGTTTAAATGAAACCACTCCTCTTACACACTCTGTATTCTTTCATGAGATTTCGGTGCAATATCCACTCCATATAGCCTAAAAGGAAAGCTTGAAAAGTTCAGTTTCACAGTCAAGAATTCCTTAAACTTGCTATATAGTGTTTCTTTTCGTTCCTATACATAGAGTTTTCTCAAAAGTTTGTGCAATGCAAAATTCACAAATATTCAATGGTATACTTCCGAATGCGTAGTCAGTCTAACATTGTGTACAGCTGACTGCAGTATCCAATGTTCAATCTGCGTCTTGCTGGAAAGTCACTTCCCCTGAAAGAAGCAGTTGAGTCCCGTCCATGGCTAAAATTAGCCGTTTACAAGACTGTCCAGTCTCCACATCTGTTGCTCAAGTGCTGTTATAGCGTGAGATTGTATAAAAGACATTTATTTGAAGTCTTTTTGGCGATGGGAAGCTGGTGTTAGTAGGATCTGCCCTTTGTTGATTGTAAGGCAAAAGCAAGTTCACCTCAAAATATTTTTTTAAAACTAATGCCTTTCAGTGAACAGCGGGACACTAAAGTTCCACTTTTTAAGTACATTCATAACTCAGTGGGATGCATTTGTCCCACTTTTTTCCCCAAAACATCTTCCAATAGAGAGCTCAAGTTTTGCACATATAGGAAGCTGATACAAATGACAAAATTAAGCCAACTGCGTATATTGCGTACGTTGTTCATAGCATTGGAATCAATAAAGGGTTAAGTTGTTTGAGTTCTTCTCAAAAGACATCACACCGCTGACACAGGCAATAATACTTTCGTACGTGACTTCCAGGGTATTCCCTAATAACAGAGTTTTATACATGATGGCAGATTTAGTTAAAAAAGGGTGCTGTGTTTATAAGTCCACCTTTACTGTTGAGAGAAAAGCGATAGTGCTACAAGACGTCACGATAGGTTCATCCAACTTTTCAAGTATTTCCGTGAAAAATATAAGTACAACTTTTATTGCGCCTGTCGTATAGAAATAAGAATTGTGAAGCAATATTTCTGTGAATATTAGTCCTAAAATTTCACGGCGACTAGCATTTTGTCATAGCGCAACCGACGTCACGTGCCAGTAGGAGCTCAGCCATCGTGTTCTACTGAGGCTTCAGTCACTGGAAATTGTTCACGTTCAGTGTCGACCTGAACAAAGCTGACATTCCTCGATTGTTTGCGCAAATGACTACGTGTCGCCCAACTCTCTGTCCACTCGATTGATTGATATGTGGGGTTTAACGTCCCAAAATCACTTTATGATTATGAGAGACGCTGTAGTGGAGGGGACCGGAAATTTAGACTACCTGGGGTTCTTTAACGTGCACCCAAATCTGAGCACACGGGCCTACAACATTTCCGCCTACATCGGAATTGCAGCCGACACAGCCGGGATTTGAACCCGCGCCCTGCGGGTCAGCAGCCGAGCACCTTAGCCAATAGACCACCGCGGCGGGGACTCTCTGTCCACTCGCGAAGTAATAAAAAAGACTGCATTATAAATTAGGGTCTTAATGAAGTGTGCTAAGATATTGTTAACTTCTTTATGAACACGCATCAAAAGTTGGCTGCATGGCCGTTTTAACTATATTAGTAGTCATGTCACTCTACTCCTTAGCTGTTTTTAAGATATAATCGGTTATTGTTTAGCGTGGTTGGAGCTCATGCTGCGCTAGTAAAAATGGTTATTCGGCCTAAAATGGCTGACTACCAAGCGAGCTCGATAACCACAATTGGCTTTAATCTCTATAATGCCCAAAATTCAAAACAGTACACCTGCTCAGTGAAGCACTGGTGAAGTCCAAGTAATTTCTCAAGTTCAGCTATACTTTGCCTGTGGATATGTTTTCCCTTTTGCTATAACGGGAGCCACGGTACGTCTTCGAGAAGATGATTTCATTTCTGAGCGTCCAAGCAGTCAGAGCGTTCGCTTCTTCACAAAGATTACAATAAAACTCAATAGCCCTCTTCGCATAGGCAGAGCACCTTACTTTCCACGGCGTGCCTTCACAACGTGAGCGCTTTTCAAGCGCTATAACATGAAGAAGCGCTATGGACAAGTACGTCCATTACCACACGTTCTAGTAAAAAATGCGAGGATTCTCACGAGATAACTAAAAAGAAAGATGCTTGCTGTGGCGTAGCAAAATAAAAAAGTTTAAAGTTGTAAAAGAACTCCACGCATAAAATAACACTGTGAAAAACAACGCGCTAATTTGAAATAACCTGTCAGAGGCTGGTAGCATGGTTAAAATAATTCAGTGAAGAGTGAATAGGAGAGCCCGTGTAACACTCTTGGGAAGCGTTTGCCGTTACCTATGGCAAAAAACGGTAGCCATGGCGTAGTTTGATGTGCTTATGTGCCCTTGTAACTAGTGCATGCGAATACCGAGAGTTTCCAGGAATGGAAGTGAAGTTACTTGTCTAACTGACTATTTCGGGATGTTCTTTTACTTGCCTGCAGCATTCGACGAAAAATACACAGCGAGAAGTAGAAGTATGAACATCATATTAGGTAAGGCACTGGGTTTTCTGTTGCTGCTGGCAGATGGAAATTGTGACAGAAACTCTGCCGTGAGCACCCTCACGATAGCTTTTGAGATCTTTCTTGTACCATATAACTAAACATTTTCAGACTCGTTTTCAGTCGCATGAGCTGTCATAATGTGCAAGCTGAATAGCAGGACAAAGCAAATCGAACGCTTGTGCAATGTAGAGCGTTGAGTAGGATAATAAAAACGACAAAATAGACAAAGATCATGAATCATGACAAAGGCGGAACTCTGCCACTGCTAGATTATTTTATAATAAACGCCGAGCCACTCATCGTCATTTTTTATTCTTCCTATGTATTGTTCTTAGTCAATCATTAAACGTAATTCGCTTCTACTGTCTCGCACTGATGTTACTAAGAATCCGTGATTATATCATTATCATGTCTTTGTTATTACATTATTTTGGTATTCGGGCTCGCTACAAGTTCTTGAAACGTGTCTAGAAGAACAAAACGAGTATACTCACAGTACTGCATGCACCAGACGGGTTTACTTATGCACTAGTAGTTACTTAGTGAGCGCCATGGGTATGAAACGTAACCTTCTTCATTGATCATTCCAAGCGCTAAACTAATAATAGCAAAGTTACACAGCTCTGAAAATGTGCGCATTCAGCTCAAATTATTTGTAATTTTCCAACCCCTGAGAAAAATTTCAGCATGGTTAATAAATGTAGAGATTGTAGTTATGGAAGCTTTACTTTTTGTTTTAGAATCGCGTTTTCAAATAACAATAGGAATGTGAAAGTGATAATGTACACGTCCTTTGTGCTAACCATAACATTGTGTATTGTTCTGCAATTTGAGTATCTTCTTCTGTCTCGTTTCCGAACAGTAGTTTTCTTCTGCATCGCAGTATATTCATTTCAGGCTACTTTTTAATATATACGGTAGTGGAGAACAACTATTGCTATATTTTAACTTTGGTTATAACCACAATATCGAATTGTTGGAGCAACCAAGGGTTGTAATGTACCTGTACGCCTACTGCATGCGAATTGAAGTAAGTGCGTTCGCGACGCCAAATTTTCTTCATGTGTAGTACATCACGAGCCTGTCATCATTCAGATTCAGTAAACGATCCTCTAAATATTATTAATTTAATATTTCTGCTACTAAAGCGTACTTCAGTGTGGGCATCTAGTTATTGGCTTAAACAAACTGGTATAATTTAGCACTGAAGCTAATTCTTCTAATTTTACTGAAACGTTAACTTCACAAAATCAGCGGATGCTTGAGTTTCTAGAGTAGAACGCGACAGTGTAGTGGCGTTCGTTAACATCTCGTTTTCAAACACTTGTTTGCCAGTGCTTCTCGGATGGCACATCAATAAAGCCGCAGGAAAATGAGCACCTCTGCGCGTAACAATGGCAACTCCAAAACCCTCCTACATTCTAAGAAAAAAGTGCGTGTGACTCTTGACAGAGTGTTATGACTTGTTACTATAGTACTTTTTGCGAAGAAGCAAGGTGACTCTTGTAATGGGTCAGAGTTGGATCGCTGTAAGAGAGTACACTTACTCTCTTGAGAAGAGTGGAATGACTATTGTGATGAATTATTGGGATAATATATAGGACGAATCAGCATTACGTAAAAACCGAAGGAAGTCAGACGATTCTTGCCAATAACAATCCTACGTGGGTCAAATGACCCACTCTGAAGCGTGAAGTGACTCCACAACTACCATAGGTAAATGGGTAGACTCATGCTGTAGTTGGGCGTCAGTACTGCTGGCAACAGCGAACTATTCGTTTTAGGCAACTCCAATAATACTTGCTGCTGCGCTCAGCAACTGCAAAAAAGAATAGTTTGTTTTAGCGCAATGTTAAGCAAGCTATTCCAATTATTGGACTTTTCAGGCAGAGCAATATGTAATAGATGGATGAAACAGTTTATTGTAGATGAAAAACTTTTGTGAGCAATGAGGAAAGCCAGAAAAAATAGTTTTCATTATACAGTGAAGAAGCTGAGGCAACCCTCATGTGCATGGTTGTACGAGTATAGCCAACCATAATATGTAACTGTATTGTGCGTAGCGTCGTACGTTGCAAAATGAGCTGCATATTTAGATATTGTTCTCAACTTTACGCTTCATGACTATACATCTAATAAAGAAATAGTGACTATGAGAGGCGTAAGACTTGTGCTTCGGTACGTTGTCGCTCCTGTTCAGCGTGAGCAGCCATGAGAAATGGCACTTGAAAAGCACAATGTTATATTATCACAAAACGAAACGGTAGTAAGAGTTGTGAAGACCTATGTATGAAGCACCCTTCATACATAAACCTTAATATATTGCAGAATAAAAAATTGTCCCACTTGTGCTTCTTGCCAACATCACAATCCACCAGCACATATAGCCATGTTCAGCTTATCTGTAATTTATCTTACGGCTGTTGTAGTACAATATATGTTACTTCATTACAAGGTATGTTTTTAGACAATTACGTCTGTGAAGGCAGATTAGGTATAGGTAGAATCGAAGTCATGCACAAAGCCACTCCAGTTTTTGCCTCTTCAGCGAAAACAATGCAGATTTATTTATACCATCCTGGAGAATATAGCCTTTCCAATGATATATGCGTAAGGGTGACAAACTATATCGTGTAATAATGTGTATTCCAAAGTAAAAATCATAAAATAACAATATAATAATAACCTTGAAGTTGATTACGTTTGTTACACTCTAGTTTTTGTTGAAACAAATGACGATTATATTATATGATAAAGCATAGTAAGTGAACTAAGTTAAGAATCTGAGATTGCTGAAGAGCCAATGGAAGAAATTCTGCCAAGAAATCCAGATGTATTGATGCTTCTATGGAACTGCCATCTTCCTCCTTTTTGGTTTCATTTCAGTGCTTGTGGCAGAACCACAGTTCCAACAACGTGTCGGTATGATGAAAGTATAACTGTGGTCCAAGTTACTTTTGTATAGAAATACTTAATCATCCCGCAGGGGCATTTAGTTTGAGCGGTTGTATGAACACAACTGACTTGGTCGCTGATGAAATGAAGCTTGTCACACGCATAAACCAATAAAAAAGAATCAAGACCTTAACACATGAGTTTTACTGTTAGTCAACTGTCTCGATGGGTTCATCACTAATACGATACTGGAAGAACAATGTGAGAAAGCAACAATGTAGCGTTTAGTTTATTTATGCAGCAATAAAAGTGATCATTTCAAATTGATATTTGTGGGAGCAACTTTCGACAGGTACATGGGGACTATTGTTTGTTACTGAATGATAAATAAGGCAAACACCAGCAGTCAAAAAGATATTACAAGTTATGTGCAAAGGTAGGCGATTGTTATATATATGAGAAAAAAAACGAGTAAACTTCTACAACTCACAAGGTTCCAGCCTGCCAGCTCTGGATTCTGCAGTATGATTCTCTTATGTGGTGCATCTCAACTACCTTTTCATAGATTACGGTAGAGTTAATCTTCCTCACGGTAACGTCCTTTCTTCTGGTAACCTCTGAACACCAGACTAGTCGACAAAAATACGCTTTATCATCAAAAACGTAAAATAACGTTGACTATTTCCTTCAGCCTTTCCAAATTCGCCCGCCTTTTTACACGAAGAATGTACCTGTGCTTTCTGTATGTAATTCGCTTGTCGACACACGTTCAAAAGAATAAAGCGTCAAACTGCGGCAATATACATAGTGATAAGGGCAGCGACGACTACTATGGCACAGCCGATGCCACCATCCACAGATCTCGTTCACGACATCATGAGAATCTAATTGTTTTAGTTATCTATTTGCTCATCTATTTTATTGTTTCCTTTTTTATTTATTCACCTGCCTCGCATGATTCATCTTCGAACGTTGGGTGGGGGTGCACAATTTTTTTCTTTTACAGAGAGGGAACAAAAAGAGTAAAATATAAATATCCAGGCTTGTACCAAAGCCAAGACATGAGCGCTAAAATCTGAAACCCGAAATAAAACATCGCGTATATTGGGAGACGCCGTCAGACACCCAAACAACGCCAGCAAGTGGACCTGTTTTATTTCTCAATCTCTGCCTAAGCTTTGTACGCGCTGGTACAAAGCTATGTGATGTGAAGTTACGATGAAGCAAGTTATGTGAAGACACAGTGCCTTAAGGGCTCAAGCGTGACAAAAATTACACCATCTCCCTCTAAAGGGAGCGTGTAGATGCCAAGCACCTTGCGCTAACCCTTACACTGGCGGTGATGTTAACGCTGGTGCTCATCGTGGCGTTGCGCAGGAGAGAAACCAGCGGAGGAGTGAAGCACGCAGTGATGAACTGATGTTTTCTGCTGGAACATGTCAATCGCTGCTAATAGGCAAAGAGAGACAGATGACGCTGATTGGACTCTAATGCCAGCAGTCTGCATTTATTTAACGCGCATGCTGCGAATTGTCATTTTGAACAATGCACAGGAAAAATTTCTCACCGGCTTATATAAATAGGGTAGGCAATGACCGGTTTCGCAGCGCGAGTAGTAGGTTTTTCAATCAATAAACTCGCCAGCAAACGCTGCCTGCTTCTGCGTGGTGAAGCGA
This sequence comes from Rhipicephalus annulatus, assembly GCA_013436015.1. Taxonomy (NCBI): domain Eukaryota; kingdom Metazoa; phylum Arthropoda; class Arachnida; order Ixodida; family Ixodidae; genus Rhipicephalus; species Rhipicephalus annulatus. Next base: position 285,717 of record WOVY01011923.1, read on the forward strand.
GATATGGGGGGGAGGGGCGTGCCAGAGAAGCGGTGAGGACGCGCGCGCGCAATGGGCGTGTAAACGCCGTGGGGAGGGATGCTTAGAGGAGAAACGGGGAAGCGAGCGTTGTGTAACAGGAGCTGCCTGTGTGGGCATTGCGAGGCGAGGTAGGGGAAGCGTATGCGCAGTAATGATGGTCACGACGAACACCGGTTAGAGCTTGACCCTAATAATCTTTGAATCTAAAAAAAATTGCCCGCAGCTTCCCTCGGGGGAACACTGAGGAGGATGCGGAGCACATAATTGGTTAACGGGGTGTTAAAGTGCGACTTACTTGGGTCGATGGCTAAATTGGTTAACGTGGTTGTAGGAGGGGTTGTTAAACGTCGATCATTGTGTTTGTGGATTCGTTGGAATTCATTTCACCGTGACCTTGGACGTCGACGCGCCGTACAAACCAACCGATGAGCGGCAACTGAGCGAGCGATCGCCGACCTTGAGTATATATACAGTGCGACGGCGCATGCACTGTCAGCTGTTGAATGTTCTCGAAGCGCGACGGCGCATGCGCGTCTACTAGAGAATCAGGAGAATTGTAGAATGTTCTCGAAGGGGAGAAGCGCGCGCGGCACAGGTGGTGGGTGACGGTGCATGCGCGCGTCAGCTGTCGAACGCGGTGTGTAGAGAAGGAAGGGATGCACAGATGGTAGAAGAAGGAGGAGGAAGCTTGCGGACGGCGCCGCACTACAAGCCTCGAGTATTAGATGCTCCGCATCTAAAAGGTCAGTCCCGTAAAGTCGGAAACTGCGATGGTATTTCACGTTCTTTTGAAGCACAAGATCGCATTAAGAGGCTTCGATTGCGGAGAGAGAAAGAGAGAGAAAGAAGAATAAATATAAAAAAGGGAAGGAGGTTCACTAAGTCCAGTTTGCTACCCTACGTGTGGGAAAGAGAAACGAGGGAGATAAAGAGAGATTAAGAAATACACATTAAACCTACCACTCACACATCGCACACAGAATTCGGGCTTCACAGGAGGTCACACAGTGATGTTTTCCTCAATAATTGTAGAAGGGCTCGTGTGGCTTTCTGGGTTGAAGTACTTGAAGGTTACGCTTCCAAGATATTCTCCAGGGTAAAAGGTCGATCATCTAGCCTCCTTAAGGCACACTGCAGAGTCCGCCAATCTTCTTCAAGTCTGGACAATGGCACAGGACGTGGTCCAAAGCTTTTACACAATGGCAGTTATCACACTCGGGGGAGTCAGCCATAGATATGCGATAACTTAATGAATTGGTTAAGGCAATGCCGACCCACAATTGACACAGCATTGCAGCATACCGTTGGGAAGTCTTAGATGGCAGCTGTAATTGGAGTAATGAAGCGAGGTTCTGTGTGTATTGAGTAGAGTTTAGTGGTAGATTTAATGCATAAATGTGGTATTATGCGCCATGTGACTAAGTTAATTTGCAGCGTCGACCCTTGACAGGGGTATGAGCAGTGCGGGTACTCTGTCGTGGGTCGATCGGGCAGCGTTGTCAGCGAGGTGGTTACCACCAATGCCACAGTGGCCAGGCAGCCATTGAAAGGTTATATAGTGTCTTTCGTTAGTGGTGCGATGAGAGATTTTATTGATTTGAGATATCATCTGATGGTTGTCCGCATACAATGAAGGGCCACCGTAGAGTCACAAAAAATAGCCCACTTAGGAAGGGATTCTCGCTAACAAATCTAATTTCGACTGAGAATTGCGGCGAGCTCAGAGCCCGTAGATGTTGTGACGTGTCTAGTCATGAACTTGATGGTGATTTATCGAGATGGAATAAAAAATCGCACGTCGAACTTCTCGAGACTGAACCGTCCGTATAAATATGAGTTCAGGTTTGCATATGATGTATGGAAAGGGTCCAATGACATCTGCTCGAGGGCTGCAGATGACAGGCTAGCGTTTTTGTATATCACAGACATTTCGAGGTGTACAAGGGGTCTTTGGAGGCACCACTTCGGGCATAGCAGTATGTTTGGGGGTGAGAACCACCAGGAGATGGAATGCTGCTTAGCCGCAACCTTTCTGAAGAACTCTGCCTGTGGTCTTTTTAGTGGCAGGCTAGCTACGTGGTGGTCAGGAACTCTGGATATATGGCGAATATGCGCCCGGAGTGTGTCGACAGTTATAGATGTCGTAAGAGGCTGGTCTTTGGCAATGGCAATAGTTGCGACCGTTTTAGCACACCTAGGCAATCCCAAGCATGTGCGAAAAACTTGGCATTGAATGATTTGCGGGACCCGGATGTTGGTTTTGTCAGCATCCGAAAGCGCGGGTGGGCTACACCAAAAATACCCCAAGAAGAGTGCTGTGTACAGTTCAAGTATGGCTGACACAGGTGTTCCCCAAGCTTCACCGGCGAGAACTTTCTTCACATGGACGATAGAGGTGACCCTCATCTTCACGTGCGCAATGTGAGCACTTCATGATAGATATGTGTCAATAATTATGCCCAGGAATCAACGACATCTCGAATACCGAATTCCGATATTATCGATGAAAACGGGACACCAGAACATTGCATGACTAATGATGTCAAGCAACAGTGCATCCCATTTCTGTTTTTACCAATGTGAAGGAACTTCAACACTGAGAAAATAGACCGCTCTGTGGTCACGTCAGTGTGACAAGGGGCACCCAAAGGGTATCGGGAGAGACAATTGCCATAATGGGGCCGCTGCCATATTTGTAGACGACCAAATAGGAAAATTCTGGCAGGCGCAAAGTCTAGGGACCATGGTGCCCTGACGGATCTTAATGAGAGTTCTAGCAGCTTAGCGCGTGGTGGTTGGTAACTACCGAAAATGGGCGCCCGTGTAGGTAAGGAACCACTTTCGTCACCGCCAAAGCCAGAGCCAAGCACTCCCACTCTGTGATCTAATGATTTCGTTCAGGAGTGGATAGGAGGCATCTGGTATATGCGGCAACAGTGTCGTGGCCGACTTATTGTTTTGCTAGCCCTGCACCAATGCTACGTCTACTTGCATATCTAAGGATCTCCGTAGAGACAACACAGTTAACGTGTGCCAGAATTGGAGTAGTAGTATGGAGTGTGATGAAAATCTAGAACACAGAATTTTCTTCTGAGCCACATGAAAATGGCACGTCTCGCTTGAGAAGCTCCGCAAGAAGTCTCGCTATGTCCACAAAGTTTTTGACGAAGCATCGGAAGTAGGAAGTTATTCCGTTAAAGCTGCGTAGGCCCCACCACATCATGCGCCAATTTTTCCCAGGCCTCGTTGTACACCAAGAGGGTCCATTAAATGGCTAAGTACTGTCAGTTGGTGGCGGCCAAAGTGACATTCAGACGAGATCAGTTATATCAGTAATGAATTCAGCTCTAAGATGTCCAAGTTCAGAACCGCTGTACGCCCTTGATGAGTTTCTTATGTTGGTGAAAAAACAATGAGGTCGTCCAAGTGTCACAAGAAGGTTGATAATTTAAAACCTCTGAGCAGAAGCATCATTTGTTCAAAGGTTGCTCAAGCGTTCGAAAGACTAAAAGGCATGATATGCAACTGACATAATCCTTCGGGAGTTATGCGTGTCCTCTTTTAACGATCCACTTGATCTATTTCAATCTGCCAGTACCCAACTGATAGGCCACCGGCACCACCGACATTGATCAGCGATGTGTAGAAGCCTAAGAGTCTCTTTGCTGCACTATCTGTTAAGTTCAATGTACAGCCCTACCATCTGTAACAACCTTATACTATAGCAATATATTTTATTCGCTGCCATTTGGTGTTTTTAACGAATATTTTACATGACCAGAGTGAGCCTGATTAGGATAGAGAGAGCTGTGTGTGCTGCGAGTGGCGAGTAATCGCTGCAAGCATACGCAAAGGAGGACAAGTTGGTTTAGCTGCACACTGAAGCTTCAGCGCACACACATGAGGGCAGAGACGATAGAGACCTGCACTGGTCTTGTGCCCTTATCGTCTCTGTCCTCGTGTGTGTCCGCTCAAGCTTCAGTTCTCTACAAGATGTGAGGGTGAAGGATGTCGAGATTTCAATATTCGAGAAACGCGCCAATATAGGGTGACGGTGGAGTGCGATGGAGTGTAAAATTGCGGCGTGAGTATCGGTTCTATAATGGTTTCGGCTTTTAAAAATGGCGAGGATTGTCATCCTCCCGATAAAGAGGACACTCGACGGGAGCATCACAGAGAGTTGAGGTGAGAAATTGCATGTCGTCGCCGAGCCAACCCTGGTGTAAGCGCAAGAGAGGCCGAAGATACGCGCCAATGAACAGAAAACTTGAAAAATCAAGAAGAACAGTATACATCCTGATGAAGAACTGGCAAAAGCTTGCGAAGTGGAGCTGGGAATTTTTTTTATATTTGAATTTTTTTCTTATGACTCTTCAACGGCTTCATACTCCACATCAATGCTGTCTTCACAGTGACTGTGCACACCTACAGCCTCACTTGTTTTGCACTGCTGCTTTCACATTTTCGCTAAGAGTTGTTGTGATAAGGTCTCGAAAAGAAGGCACGCTTCGATTACAGACGTTCACATGAAGGAAAAGAGCATTTATTTAGTTACATGATATGTTGAGAAAGCATGCATTGAAAACAAAAATGCACAGTAATGCAGTGTGTGCATGTTTACATTGAGAAATAAAACATATTGGCTATTAGCTATTGACCATAAAAATGATCGCTTATTTAATTAGCACGAGTATTTTGCAGCCTCACATAATGGTTTTATTATTTTTGGTTTTTTCGGGGGGGGGGAGTGCATTCGCATGCAAACTGTAAATAACAGGAAGGCCCGTAATCACAAACTAGCCTTCGCCATTACTTGAGTTTTTATCAAGTTTCTCTAACTTATAGATGCCTTATAAAGGCATAGAAATGGTAGGGAGGTAAAATATTACAAAAGTGGTTCATGAATACTAGGTTACTGTGTACATGAAACGCAATAAAGCTTACAGCTCATAAGAAAACTTGAAGTAAAGGTTGAGTATGCCTAAGTTTTTGATAAATATAGGGGGTTTTACGCCCCGAAAGCACCATGGTAATGAGAGAAGCCGCAGTGGAGGGCTGTGGAAGTTTGAACGACCTGCGTACTTTAACGTGCACCCAAATCTAAGCACAATCTTCTACAGCATTCTTGCTTCCAAGGGACGCTTTGTGAATACGGGTCTAACACCTAATTCAAAAGCGAAACTGCTCCAGAAGTGTTTTCTTTTCCTCCGCAAACAAAAGGCAGAAGCTGCCTACATCTTAGAAGTATAAAAGGCATAAAAATAAACAACTTGCAAAAATAGATCTAGTACGGCAGCTGTTCGCGTTGTTTTTCGACAAAGATTCGTTAGTATGACTCAGTCTTCCTCTCTCTTTGTGCTGCTCGTTGTGTGATTTTCTCTGACCAGCTTCTGTATTCAGCAAGTGGCATTTCCTAATGACTCTTCACCTATTCTTGAGATAGTTTCAAATAGCCACCAAAATATTTCTTACAACGGAGAGGGTATGTTTACTTCATGTGCTTTTTTGCAAATGTCAAAGTTGTGTTTTTACTCCAAATAATTGTCTCGGGCCACACATTGCAGACTGCGTGTGAAGTGGTCACCGTTTGTCCTACGTTTTTCTACATGCCATTGAAATTTTTGTGTGGTCACGAAGACAAATTTCGGGAAAAGAACACGCATGGTAGGTGTCTTGTTTTCTCTGCGTTGTTGCATCAAACTGAATGTTGCAATATTGCATTTTCCTTCTCTTCTAGTAATAGATCTCAACGTTTCATAGAAACTTCTATGTTCTATATGAAAGATGTGTCTTCTAGCGCTGCTAGGTTGTACGTTTCATTACTACTTTTGCATGTATAGGAGATCAAGCATACCCAAAAAATAATTTTCAGGTTAACGCTAACAGATGCCATCCAAAATGCTTAATCCTACAAGTAAGAATATTCTATATATATATAAATTGTAAATTTATTGCACCGCATGTGAATGCAACTCATCAGACGTGGTAGTATGATTCGCTCAGCTCTCTGGGAAAGTGGCGAGTCAGTGAATAGGACTTGTAGAAAGACGAGAACAAGTTTAATAAAATTTACCTCTATTACGCTGCTTTATCGAAAATATAAAGATTTTATCCAAAAGATGAAGGAGTATACACTTTGAAGAGTTTGTATTAGTGCACATTAACAGCCTTATTAACTGGATAACCCATCAAGAAGTGACAGAAAATGAAAGTATGTTGAAACAAAACTGTGAGCAATATTGAAACGTAATTTGATTTTAAATATTATAGATTAGAATACATTGCAACTTCTTACGCCCGATATTAACCGCTAAACTTCAGAGAATATAATACTTACGAGCAGTGAGCTCCGACAAGAGCTGGATTTCCTCCTAGCAGTAAACTCCGAAAAACCTGCTTTGCATTTCCAGAAAATATAGCTCCGAAAACACGGAACCCTACGTGTACGCTAAAAAAGTAACGCAAGTGTCGCATATCTATGACGCACAAGATGTTATGAACGACATTCTAGCGTCTTTAATCGGGCCCGGCAAATGTCAGGTAGCGTTTTACTGGCCGTTAAAAAGATAGTTTTTTTTAAATATACTAGAGGGAATGCTGGCGCTAGTATCTATGGGAGCTGCTACCCACGAAGTTTGAGTCTCCCTGGGGATGATTGGTAGTACACAAATTTATCCAACCTTCATACGTCGTGTTTTGTTTCGCTTCGCATAACACGGAGCCGCTTTGTCACGAGAGGGTGATTAGTAAATATTCAGTAGTGGCGCCTAACCACCCTAGTCTTTTCGACTAAACAACTTCACTGGGGTGACTAAGTTCTCAATGGTCCGCTATTTGATTCGAAACAACAGCAAGCCTCAGCAATAAACAAAGCTAAAAGGGCATTCAAGATCGCAAACACAAAGACTATGCGAATTTGTCTCATACCTATGTTCCGTTAACTTCGTGATCCACTAAACCATGTGCACAGGCGATATAGCCCACCTGGAACATGAGTGTGCTTATATTGTGTGCACGTGAATGCTCACATGCAAGGCAAGCGCTGCTACCGGTAGGCTTCTGAAAGAAGTGAGGGCAGAAAACTACCTCAGCCACCCTGGTCATTTTCGCCCCAGGCGCGATTGAGTGCATCGCCTCCACTTTGGTATATCGTGTCTGCAGACAAGTACGCAGTGCTTTTTTGTGAGCCTATCAACGGGAGCATGCGCTACGAACGCAACACTTGAGATTGTGAAAGCGCTCAAAAGTGAAGGCACACAACTCTGTGCCAGAATATGCAGTTTGAGGGATTCACTCAAGTTGCATAGACATCGCTACGTCATTTCGGTGACCAATTAGCTTCGATACGGTGCACCGATAAACAGGCGCATAAGCTACTCATGATTGCCCTTTTGATAGGGATTGCATGACAGTACAGACGCACGTCGAGTGCGATGATGCAAACACGTGAATACGAAATTCCTCAGCAGAAAATGTAACACATAAGCGCTGGTTTATCTGGATAATATTATACCTTATTGCGTTTTGTATGCTATATTCCCATGTGATCATTTCTTGACAAGTTCTAAATACACGCAAAAAACGCATGTTGTGTTGATAGATCCTGTCAGCATCGACGATCATATTTTCTGCGCCAAGTCTTCTTGCTGGCAGCACTGTGTTTCGTCTGCTTGAAAACTGGTGTATCTATATATGCACGCAAGGGCGTTTCCGGCGCAGGAAGCGGCCGTCGGCGGGGAGACCGCGCCCCTTAAACTGGGCCCCGAGGTCGGCACCGGCACGCTTCCTGTGTTTCCTCAACCCGAGCTCTCGCAACGCACAGCCCGTCATTGCTGTCCTTCCTCCGCATGCCTCTATACTGTATCTGGCATTCATGCAGGTCTGTAATGTCAAGAACAGTCACCACTTTTCGTCTACAGGCACAACCTATCGGCGGACCCACGGCGAATTATGAGAAAGCTTCTTCCGCAAGACAGTCACACCTACTAAGATATTTGCTATTCGCAAGGTACGTAGTATATTTCCAACTTTACCAATCCATTAGCGCTCTGCATACTTTACAAAGTAACTTCACTTTTCGGGAATACAAAATGCTCAAGCCAATATTTTGCTTTTGCTCATTATGCATTCTTAGAGCCGAAGATTGCAAATATTTTCTTATTTTAAGTACGACTATTTTTTACTGCAAGGCATTAAACTTTCCAAAAACAAGCGCCCATCTCATCCTCTATATTTTAAAAGTTAATTAGAAGTATCACACTTGGTATATTGAAGAAGAAAACGGAAACGAATTATGTCTCAGACCTAACAAAATAATCGCTGCAAAGCTATGCAAAGTGCATAGTTTTACTCCAAAGAACAGTCAGGTTGGTGTAATTTTCCCAGTACCAAAAGCCTTTGTGGGTGCCCATGTGAGGCTTTTGTTGCTGATTGCCTCATAGATTAAACCAGATATTTGCTTCAAAATAATGTTGTTTAGACGGTTGTCTTAGGCTAACAAGACAGCATCAGATGTCGCTGTGGATATATGATAGCCCGCATGTGTTGCCATTGTGGTTTTTTGACGCTAATGAGAAAACTTTGAGGAGGAAGTGCCATGACGACGGCATATACGAATGAAAAGTAGTCTGGCAGCGATGCGAGGATCATTTCGTAAAGGGCAAATACAGCACTATAGCTGATACGGCAATAAAACGACGTATACGGACCTCTATGTAGTATGAACAGGTTGCCATCTACTCAAAATAAAAACGTACCCTCCATAGAATCAATTGGATTCTTTTCCACAATCATACTGCGTATAAATACAGAACTCCCATTCATTGGAAATTGTGTTCGAGACCTCTAATTACACAGGTGATCAACATTGCTGCACTCAACGCATGGAAGATCTGCTAAACTATTGCATGTCAGCAGACCTGCTTTGCGTTTCACTTCTTTCATTCGCTAGCCTAATAGCGAAAGAATATGCCTAGCTGTGCTTTTTACAGCCCGACAGAAATATCAAGTGGTTGCAATTGCCCTTTGCGCCTGATATTATCATTTATCTGCACAATTAACTTGAGAGAAAGTTCAGGTGTACTGTCTGTCATAAAAAATGGGGCTGCGAAAACTGTGGCTACCATCTTTTCAAGAAGATTTTGTGCTTCGGCAAGTTTGATATGTCGAAATAGCTTCAATAAATCTTGTATGGACCTCTGGAAGGACATGACAAAATGTTCGACGGCAAAGAATATTCTCGCTTTAGAAAATTGGGTGTTTGACTCAATTAGGTTTCATGTGAGCCTCGTAAGCATGCAGGTATTTGATCCAGATAATGGAAGTTAAGGTGAATGAAGTAAATATGTAGCCCAGCACTACAGAACAGTAGAGATAGCTTTTGAATTTATAACTTCATTGGGGGAAAACTAGTGTCTCGTGAACTGAACTGCACCTGCCAAACAAAGCCGTACTGAAAAAATCAAAGGGTCCCAATCCAGACATCTCTATTGATTGAGTTTTGCTTTTTAGTTTAGCGTCTTATTTTTCGTGAGCTCTGTTCGGATGGAGGTGTACAAGCAGCTTCGAGGCATGCATACATCCTCTCTTGTGATGAAACGTAACTGACTCACTTGACAGTAAAGAATCATTGGTAATTGTTTGTGAACTTGTTAAGGTAAGAGGTTTCTTTCGTTCACATATTTGCCAACTTACGGTTACCCGGTGGACATCTGTCCAGGTCAGTCAGACAGAATATGGTCGCCGCCACTCACAAAGAGTGTAAAGAAATGGCATAATTAAGCGCATTGCTATGAAAGCTTGTTGTGTATATATATCGGGCCGAATATAATCTCTTATTCTGAGATAATAAGCGCAACTTTGAATGTCGTAAACGCTCTTGTGTGCATAAGTGAGTGACAGTAATAATGTATATTTGCGGGAGTCATAGTTTCCCTAATTATATACAATATGATATAATATAACCATATATTATATATATATAATATATATATATATAATATATTATATATATATAATATATATATATATATATATAATATATTATATATATATAATATGATATATAACCAAGAAGCCGAACATTAAGTTTCATCAAATATGATTTGAAGTTCTGTCCTGAAAGTCCCGACAAAAAAGTGTTTCTTGAAAGATACCGTGAAAATACGACCATTATCAATGCGGTGCTCAACAAGCCAGGAGCTATGTTCGTGCCACTGAGAGTATTGTCAAAAAACGCCACTTGTGTTGATTATAACAGTCAAATATTAAAGGGAAAGTTATTTGCTTGATTTAGTGCGTTAACCTAGCGAAACGCCCCTTCAGCTTGTGCATCAGCACAATATATGAAAACTTTTTGAAAGCACTCGGCGCGTGTATTTTATTCTTATTGCAATTCATAAGAACTGCCTTGGCGCATAACAAGACCACTACAGCAAAATATGGGCTTAGCAGGGTTAGAAGCATGACCTTTCTGAGCTAACCGCCCTTCGATGTCATGTTCAGATGACATATATTGGTTCTGGTGGTGTCGAAAAATTCGAACGCCTGCCTGTTGGTGCGCGAAATGTTTACTGTTTTTTTTTTCTATACATCAGCACAGGTGTCATTCTTGCGTCATGCGCGCCAGCACATAAGATGGCGTACCTCTTGAAGTGAAATTAATTACGAGTGATGATTGATTGATATACGGAATTTAACGTCCCAAAACCACCATGTGATTATCAGGGACATCGTAGTGGGGAGCTCTGGAAATTTCGACCACCTGGGGTTCTTTAACATGCACCTAAGTCTGAGCACATGGGCCTACAACATTTGCGTCTCTATTGGATACGCGGCTGCTACAGCCGGAATTTGATCCCGCGACCTGCAGATCAGCAGCCGAGTACCTTAGCCACTAGACCAGCACTGTGAGGCGGTAATTAATTAAGACATCGACCTTGCTGCCGTGCTGTCTCATTTAATTTTCTGTATTTTCCCTGAACTCGAAAGGATTAGAAATTCATCGACTGTCTCACACCCGGTTAACCGAACATTTCAATATGCGTGCAATCATCATTCGATAGATATCAATAAGGTGTTGCTGTCTATCTCCACCCATTCCATAGCAACATCTGATGCATTTTTCATTGTGTACACTATAGAGCTGCAATCACTGCATGTAATTTCACACGCCTTGCAAAGATTTGGGGCTATTGTGTAAATAAGTACAAGGAAAAAATGAATGCGACAAGACTTTCCATAATATAAACTTATATTAAAGAACAAAAAAAAAACCAACGGATACCCTTTGAATAGCATCCGAGTAAAAATACTTCTTTCTTGGCACGGTTCCCTATATTACCAATGCATGGCGCATATTTGTATTACTTTTCTGTATCTACAGCATATTTCAGTTTTACATTAAATGCTCAGTGTTTCTCTAACAAACTACTTTCGGTCAATTTGTACAAAACGTGAAATTTGGCGTACATACTGAAGGAAGCACATGATTTTCACCCTTTGTTATTGTGCTGATTACTGCAAAACAAATTTCAGGCTTCTTCACCACATCCATTCTATAAATCGCACAACGAAATCACGCTGGCCATCAGACGAAGAAGAACCCCATCGCGATGAGAGACGCAGCGATATCCTTACTAGTGGGCCTGTTCCTGTCTACTACGGCTTACCCCGCCGATGCCCTTCCATCTACATGTCGTTCTGAGTACCAGAAGCTGTTGGGTGGCATAGTCCACACCGCCTGCAAATCACCCAACAACAACTGCATCTTCGTTTCAACTGGACTCAACATGGCTGAAAAGGCTGAGGTTCTGAAGGCGCATAATGACTTTCGATCCCGGGTTGCTCAAGGGCAACTTTCCGGTTTCCCGGCTGCCACAAACATGTACCGCATGGTAGGCCCTACGATCGTTATTTATTTTATGCATGATATATTTACCCATGTACTCATATATTTATTTATTTATTTAAGTCACTCTGCTTAACGGAGCATAGATTGTAGTGGTTCATGACAATTTAATAAAAATGCGCCTATAAGTACCGAGACATGAACGCCAGAATAATATACAGAGGTAAAATGTTGACGCAAACTAAGATCACGCTTCAGAATATAGCACCATAATTTTACAACTCTATTACCACTGTCGTCATTCATTTTCGCCTTGATACAGCGAAGCATAGGGAAGTATGGGGGTATTTCCGAAAAGAATATTTATTACTGTAATAAACGGCGTTATTTCACATGTCATGTGCAGCAAATAAAGTTCTATAACACAGTAATCTAAGCAGCAATCATATACAAACCACGTATATATATAATTACTTTCTAAATTTTCCACTAAGTGTGGCTTATATAGGGGAATAAATGTTCAGTACAGAAGCAGAATTTATTGTTACATTTGCTTGTAAGTTCCAGTTATCATAATAATTACATCTTATTGATAGTTTACACGAAAAGTTGCACCACTCAGAACTTAATCTGCACTCGTTATCGTAAGTGTCAACAAACTTGTAAAGGGCTAGTCGCCAAATCCCATTTTGTGAAGCGCACTAACTTCTAGAGATGAATAAAGGGACAATTGGACCAAATATTATTGAGCTTTTCAGATCATTTCTATTTCACCATTATTTTTCTTCCTTTCGTGACGTGCTGGATTGTACTTCATCGTAGGGTCTCGATCGTTACCTTATAATTTAAGTTAATGTAATTCACTGAAGCACTGCAATACCTTTTCACACAATCCTCTCTCTTTAAATGCAGAAATTATTCCGTCAGTTGGCTTTATACATGAAGCAGCGGAGGCCACCGCTTATATATATATATATATATATATATATATATATATATATATATATATATATGTGTGTGTGTGTGTGTGTGTGTGTGTGTGTGTGTGTGTGTGTGTGTGTAAGCATGGTGGTTGAGTGGCCGTAGCGTTGCAACTAGTCAAGTAGATCCTCCATGAGCAGTCACAACGTGGTTTATTTCGACGTTTCAGCCGGATGCTGGCCTTCATCAGGATTGATGGTACAGTTTGTTGGTGCTCAGCTTTCAAGTCTTATTTCATTCAACGTTTCAGCCAGAGTGTGGCCTTCATCAGGAATGAGGGTAGAGTTTGTTGTTATTCAGCTTTATGTAATCTTAAAAGAGAGGTAACGTGAAAAAAAGAAAACAAAAAAGCTATGTAAACATAAGGTAGACAATTCTCGACCATCGCAACTTTGACAGGGATGGTCCTAGAAATAAATTTAAATTTAACCAAGAGTATTTTAGACAAATTAGCGAAACTGCGATGGGCACAAATGTGGCACCCAATTATGCCAACATAATATGGGAAAGATAGAATCTGAATTTCTTGCACAAAGTTTCTTGAAACCACTCTTCTTCAGAAGATACACAGACGACATCTTTGTTATTTGGACCCACAACGAGGATAAACTTCTCCGATTTATCGACACTTACTACGCTTTACATCCAAATATACACGTCACACACAACTAGTCGCAAGCAACCACACATTCTCTTGATGTTACCATAACAATAGAAGAATAAAAGCTTTCTACAACCTCATATCGCAAACCAACGGATCGACAACAATACCTCCATTACCAAAAAATCACCCGCGCCACTGTAAAAACGTTATTTTATACAGCCAGGTTCACTGGTTTAAGCAAATCTGCTCAAGAGATGCTGATTTTGACACGAGCTCACAGAGGATAAAACTTATGGTTGATAAACAAAAATACCACAAGCATGTAATTGGTGACGCTGCTAAGAAAGCTAGAAAACTAAAGCGTCATGACTTACTTATGAAGCGACGACCGCAAAAAGACCCGCTACAAATGAATCTCTGCTTAAAGGCCACCTCGGGTGATTTTTCGAGATCAATGGATCTCAATGAATTTCACTGGGTACGTTCCTTTGCACATTTCCATCATTTATGCCAAATTACAGGCTTTAGAGATCCGTTGAGTGTTTGCAAATAAATTTTAAATATGGTCTCGAAAAGCTCACCTCGCTTGCCAGAAGTATTAGCAACACTGTCTGTGTGACGTCATGTTTGGCATGTCAACCGAAGGGACGCTGCCGATCGCATCACTACTTCGGTCACTACAGCGTTTATTGTGCTGTACACAAAGTGACGGTGTAGGTCTTTGGCACGGGTATAGCACGGAAAAGCTTTATTCCTTCTGCTGTGGTGTTTGGTCGGCGCTTTGCTGGTCTGGCTTTCGCAGTTTTCATACTATACGCGTCCTCAGGACCAGCATACCGCCTCCGGTTTTGAAAAAACATTGTACGTCTTACGCAGACAGGGCGCCTGGCAGGTATCGGTTTCGGTTTTGCACATTCTTGCATACTAAAGTTATTTTCGAATTTCCTGAGCATTTCAGCCATTGGTCTTCTGACAAGAGTGTCTCATGAACATAAAAACACCATTACATTGACTTGGTCGAAAAATCACCGGAGTTGTCCTTTAACTTACATCATAAACTTCCCCCATGTAAACAAAATCTTTAAATGACATTAAACATTCTGGAACAAAGTGCACGTCTGAAACGCTCATTTCTATAAGCTCCTGACATCGTTTTCCGACGACCACGCAACCTCTAAGGCACACTTGTCCACTCTCAAATCAATACTTCCACCCCTTAATAATTTATTCCGACCTTGTTTAAATTCACGATGTCGTGTATGGAAAACGATGCGAGAAACAGAAAAGCCAACCAGCACACAATTCAAGTTTTTGAATAACGTAGGAGGAAACCTAACATGCGAGTCCTCTAATGTGGTATACCTACTCGAATGCAACGTGTGTAGTATGCAGTACATCCGACAAACAGAACTGCCATTTAAAATTTGTTTAAATAATCACAGAGCCCATGCGAAAGCAGCCCCAAGCCTGCGTCTATCGAAACCTGTCAACCTTCCCGACCACTCATTTAAAGCGGTACTGACACAAAATTTCAGGGCTGAGATAGCCTGCGTGGTTGATTCTCTTGAACATTGGTATATCATCTGCAAGATATCAACAGTAACTTTAGATTTGAAGGTTTTAAAATAATTTTGAAGTTTCTGTGAGCGACCGACTACATAGCGCTATATAAACCCTCGGAGGTGATCCTGAGGTGACCTCCTACTTCCCTCACGTCACCACTCTGTGGTCAACGAAACAAGTTACTATGACGTCATAGACACCATTTTTTTTCGCCGCATTAATTCCCGAATTCTATATTTCTCGGTGGCTGTTTGTGAGTGCGTGGCCATGGCGCACGCTTAGAAAGTTTTGTGTTAGGCCACACTCCAGCCTCGTTTTGTATTCGAAAGTAAATCTTGATGCGGACCGTGCAGAAGTGCGTCAAGTTTCCGTGTGCTGACGTGGCCAAGAACTGCACACGCTAGGTGGCGACAGTTGCAGCCAGTTTTCGGAACTCTCTCAAACCGAAACTCATACTGACCGATATTGAGGGGCTTGCAATCAATCATCTGTCACGTTCTGCAGTGAAATATGTATCGTGTCATGGCTAACTGGCCCCCAGCAACGCATTGCAGCAGAAAAACGCGAGGTGAAAGTTTTTGTGTCAGTGCCCCTTTAACAAACTCTCAGTAACACTTTCTGAAACGGTGTTTCCATTCAACCAAGAACGTGAACAATGAGAGTCATACTTCTTCCACCAATTTAACACCCTCGAAAAAAGAATAAATGAGAATCCGGGTACACTTGCAGCCATTAAAGCATTCAAAAATAATAACGGCAATAATGACAATAATAACTGAGTTCACGGCAATGCAACTGCGATGGTAACGAAACAAATGAAAATTCTATTAGGTGTACCTACTTTTAAGTACAGCTGTCGTCTGTTTCTGTTTCTAGCTTACTAACCAATCAATTGTGCTAAGCCTGACATGTTTAACAGCATCCCTGTGCACAATCAGGAGTCTCTACTGCGTAATCCAGAAGCGCACCAGAATTAATAGTGCAACCGCTTTCCAGCCTCTGCGGCAATGCACGGCGCCCCTCTTTCAACGACAAGACGTCCACGTGGCACTGAATAGTTAAAAGCTTAAACTTCTTAGAAAGCAGTGTTACGCCACACCGAACCACCGGAGCCATGCGGCGCCGTCTGGTCAGGAATAATAGGTTAGTGGAAGGAAAGATATGCGGAACGCGGACATCTCAAACGTGATCGTCGAAAAAAAGGGTGGAAGGAGGCGGCCGGGGAGATAAGCGGAAAGGAGGGGGTGTACCTTATGTTCTCAGTGCTTTTTTTCGTTTTTCCCTTGTTTTTCTTTTTTTCGTACCCTCTCTCATTTAGGATTGCCTAAAGCTGAGCACCAACAAACTGTACTCTCATTTCTCATGAAGGCCAGACTCCAGGCCGAAATGTGAATATATATATATATATATATATATATATATATATATATATATATATATAAATTATATCTAACAGACAGTAATGTCAAGGAATGTACAGGGGAAGTTATTAGAACCAATGGAATGTAAATAAGAAGAAAGAAAAGTGGATGAAAAAATAACCAGCCGTGAGCAGGTTCATGGTTGGTTATTTTTTCATCCACTTTTCTTTCTTCTTATTTACATTCCGTTGGTCTAATAACTTCCCCTGTACATTCCTTGGCATTACTGTCTGTTAGATCTCATTAATATTGTGTTAAAACACGGAAAAACCAGCCCTTAGGTATACATTGATTGATTGATTAGTGGGGTTTAACGTCCCAAAACCACCATATGATTATGAGAGACGCCGTAGTGGAGGGCTCCGGAAATTTCGACCACCTGGGGTTCTTTAACGTGCACCCAAATCTGAGTACACGGGCCTACATCATTTCCGCCTCCATCGGAAACGCAGCCGCCACAGCCGGGATTTGATCCCCATTAGGTATACACTTCTTTCCCTTATATATATATATATATATATATATATATATATATATATATGAATTATTACAGACAACTACGTAAGAACACATCCCCGGCCACTAACGAAAAAGTCGCCCACGAGCACCAGTGTATGACAAACACCACAATCTTACTTTTCCTCTTAGAAGTAAGCTGATTTTCCTGTATACTCAAAGGCATTATCACTTCTGATTTGGCGGCCTAATTGCAATTTTGTCTGTAGTGAATATTAATATAAGCTTCGCGGCTACCGGCCAAAGCCTTTAGGACTATAATGATCACATTTGTACAAACTGATTTATTTACTGGTTTTGCGCTGCGCCTATTGAGCACAAAGCGAGGTGCAATGTAAACACAAGCGAAATTCCGAACCTTCTCTCTTTCTACGTAATAAAGTTTACGTATTCAGGTCCCAAAACACAGGTATCATTATGAGAGACGTCGTAGTGGAGCGTGCTAGAAATTTGGCCATTTTGCCGTTTCTGAACAAGCGCCAAAACCCGAGTACCCAGACTTGTAGCAATTTGCTTCCACTAAAATGTGGTTGCCAACGCCGAATTTCAATCCGCATACCTTCGCAGCAGCAGTCGGGCCCCATAAATGATAGACCACCATGTCCTGTTTATATATGTGCCTAACTATTTGCCATCAATCAGTGTAATAAAAAACTACTATGTAAATAAGACAAACCAAACACACAGCACCGATTAGGTCATTAGAAGCGCGGATTTTGTGCATGTACATTTTTGATAAATATGAGTTACAGCTGGCCGGCTGTAGTTAATATGACCTGGAGCCTTAACTTTGCAACCGACAGATGTTAAGTTGGTTCAGAAAGATCAATAACTTAGCAAGTTTAATTCACAAATTTTTTCCAGGTAGGTGCCTATTTGCAGTGTTGGGGCACTTTTGAGGCCAGGCAGCGTGTTTGAACTTTCACTGTGCGCGAGAGTCAATGTGTTTCTCGTGGTACGCAGCCTGTATTAAACCTCACTTCACTGTTCTTTTAGGGCATGAGCAAAGTCAAATTACAATGTGTAAAACCTCACAAAAACGTTAAGGGATCAGTGCTGTTATTTGCGCACTTTTATTGCCTCGTTTCCTAATACCTGTATTTATTGCCTTCGCGTGCTAAGATTGAACAGGCTGGCGGTTTTTAATAATGTGTTGTTGGCCAGTGTAAATAGTACGACCTTTTTGTAGCGCAGAAATGGGATGACGACCTAGCACAGGTGGCCCAGGCGTTCACAAACCTGTGTGATGACCGGCATGATAAAGAAGTGCAGCGGAAAACATGTAAGTTGCGAAACTCTTCTTTACCTCGAGTGACTGCAAAAAAAAAAGCTTTGAGCATCATATTTAAAGCTGCCGATTTCCACATTCAGATATTTCTTCAGGAAGCGTAATGACGCGAACAATAAAACCTTCATAATGAGTCAGTCATAGACAAGTAGAAAGGGGAATATTATATGCTAGAAGTTCTCCAGTTGTAATGAGTATTTTTGAACAATTTCGAGCCTACATGGTGTTCGTGAAAGCGGAAACAGTTGTCTTTAGTTTTATGTACATTCAGTCACCTATTTCAAAACAATACCTGCTTGGCGTCGACAAGCATGATTATGCTGATATCGAAGTAATTGAAATTGGAAGACAGCGTGAAGCAACACTGCATGCACGAACATTGGGGTATTAAGCTTGTCTCAGCGTGTACAAGTAGCAATCTTGCTGTACCGCACGTGAACAAAAGCGAAAGAAGATATAACAGCAAAACAAAATTTGGCTACTTTTATTATTTCAATAGAATAATTCTAAAAAATAAAAGCACATGTAAACCAAACTATTGTGCTGGTACTCACGGTTTGGCAAATAGTAGTCGTGACATAAAAAGATATTACATACTATTCTGGAAAACGTTCAGCGTGCACTCCCTGATTAAAAACATAAAGAAAGGTGACGTATAAGTACTCGTAAGTATTCTGCCCTTACTTCTCTGTTGTTTATGCACCACAAAAAAATGGCAGCGTATCCAGGGAGTGAATGATGGAGAGTGGGGCGAAGCATTCGTCCACCCATTCGTTCTTAATTTCGTCCATCCATGCGTCCGTCTGTTTGACCGTCTGTGCGTCCACCCGCCCGTCCGTGCGTGCGTCTGTTCGTGCGTCCGTCCCTGCGTTCGTCCATGCATCCGCCATTGCATCTGTTCATGCGTGCATCCATGCATCTGTCTGGCTGTCCGTTCGTCCATATATTTAACACTCCAAGTACCACCATCTCGCACCTTTTCATCATATATTCCCCATATAGAAGCACCACTTTCCAGCGGACATTCCAAGGACTAAACGAGAGGTGGCACACGAACACTTTCTTACGGCTTGCACTTCGTGCCTACTACCCACCTTTAACCACCTCGAGTTCATGGTATATACTAGTTCACTGTATTCATGGCACTGTGGCCCAACGCTCGCTAAACCTTTCTAAAACTAAGGAGGTAACACCCAGCGAGTATAACGTAGCAACCCTTTCTTGTCACATAGTGCTCTATGTACATGCCAGTGGCTGCTATTGGGGAATGAGAGACAGGAGTAATCGGCTTTTAGTTAACGCGCACGCCGCGAACTTTTCATTGTTCAACAAAGCACAGGAGAAATCACCCAGGGCACCACCTTGCAGGTCAAAATGTAACACTGGTTACACATTACGACTACGACTACGACTACGAGGGACGAACGGGTGCTGCTTTAAGGAGCTTCGCCCCTAAAAGTCGTTTACAACGAATTCCTTCCTACTAGCCTATTTTATTTCACTTTTATTACTCTACAATTACAAAAACAAGAGTTTGCTACTAAGGCATGTGCACTGTTTTTATAAGCCACAAAAAGGTATTGACGCGCCGATAGCTACGAGCAGCACACAGAGCTGCACTTTCATTTTCGCCAAGGGAACGTCATCGTATCACATATAATAGTAAAGACAAACGTAATATATGGAAAGCGGTCTTCACCATTGGACTTCCCTTCACGCTTCATTTCTGCTCGTTTATTTTTCGCTGCAGCCTTTGCAGATAATAAACCTTTACAATGTCGAAGTAATGCTAAATTAGTAAAGTTGTATTTCGGTACAAAAGAAGTACAAAAATCATAATGTATAGTCGTAAGCGTGCGCGCACTTTCAGCACTGTAGTCAGACTTGAAGTTGCTTGATGTTCGCGAGCTGCTGAGTAGTGTTTTCTAAGCTGTAACATGTTTCGTAGGAAAGATGAACGGGCTGGCCCTAAAGAGTAATTCATATATCAGGAAACTGTGACAAGTGCTGAAGTAAACAAATTTGTGTTTTGTTTTTCACTCGAGTTACGTGAGCTTAAAGCCCAATAGGCTAATAAAGCCTTGCGTGGAAGTCTACCTGGCAGAATTGATATATTTTCACAAAAATAGCCTAATAAAATGCATAACGTAGAATATTTTTGAATAAAAAATTGATTAGAAAAGAAAGTATCACCACAGAATACATTTAGCGTTCCATTGCGGTATGTATGTGCTCGTAATATCCGTTATCAATATCTGGTGTTCCAGTAATATCAAAGCTTGTTTAACCATTGAATTTTTTCAGTGATAACTGCACTGATTTATTCAATAGAATTTTTATTGACAGATCCACCATTTATTCTGACATACCTTCTGGGAATATACATTATCTGAGTCTTTGTGTTTGTACGAGAAACACGTACCAACTACCTAACTTTGCGAAGTATCCAACCCAACGGTCAATGTGCTATCAATGCAGCAAAGTTCCCGAAAGTGGGTCAGAACATCGCCTGGAATTACGAGCCAACGCAGACAGAAGTCATCGACAGCGCGGGCCGAGTGAAGGACTGGTTCGATGAATACCAGGACTTCAACCCCGGCAACATTGATCCTTTCCGCGTGAGCCCTGGTCGAGTGGTCACTCACTTCACGCAGGTGCGACACTGTCAATCCTGCTTGATTGATAGGGATTAACGTTCTAAAACCACCATATGATTATGAGAGACGCCATAGTGGAGGGCTCCGAAAATTTCGACCACATGGGGTTCTTTAACGTGCACGCAAATCTGAGCACATGGACCTACACCATTTCTGCCTCCATCGGAAATGCAGCTGCCGCAGCCAGAATGCTGTCACTCCGGCTTTCGCGATAAGTTTCACGTTGTCCCTCACGTGTAAAACCAAAGCATTAGCTGGATAGTCAGCATTTTCCTCGAATGGTTATCATGCTTAGTAGTTACACTTAGTCGTTTCAGTAGCTTCAATGCAGCTCTTCAGCTGCTGTTGCTGTGACGCATGCGCTATTTTTTTCCGCTTCACATCAGCTGTCACGATATCTAGACGCGGCGTGTTCTGTTGCCGAGCTCGTCTTGGCATGCTACGCAACAACTTGGCACGGTGGCTTGGCGAGGCGAGGCCAGGTAGAGCAAAGTGTGGCATCGGTGGTTCCGAAGCTACGGAGTGACAAAATTTTTTCTCAGAGAATAGGAATCAATAAGCCGTGCTTAACAGCTACAATATTAGAATTGGTGATATAATACCTAATAAAACCTCGTTCTGAAATATTAATTTCTGTTACTTCAAACTGTCTAGACCAGTGTAGGGCAAGTCAGTAACGCTTCCCTGTATATAAATGCGAATACACATACAAAATACTGTATAGAACGAGCCTGATATAAGCAAATTATTTTGCACCTTAGTTTGATGTAAATCCAGATATTTTATATACACTGTTGTGTTTGTCATTTGAAGCGGACCAGTCAGGAGAGTTTTAACTATCCCAACGGTACCTGCCACCTAATTATTTTGAAACAGGGTGGCGACAAAGTGCGTTTTTGTTTCTTCAGGTCGCATGGGCGGAAACCCGTTACATAGGATGTGGCTATACGCACTACAAGCTTCGCAACGACGATAATCCCAGGTTTCCTTATAAGAAGCTCTTCGCATGCAACTACGCCCCAGGGTAAGTGATGACTCTGTTCGTATATTCTGCCAGTTATTTTAGTGACTTAGGAAGATAAGAACTTTTCCAATACGCCCTGAAGTAATATGCAAAGTAGTTTGCGTTTAAGAGCACTGTTGGGTGATTATAACACATCCTTTTATCCCAAAAGAAGTTTTCAATCCTACATACTTCTAACCACACCCAGGAATGCGAGATACACAACGTCTCGTCACCTTTGGTCTCATAAAAAGACTAATGTTCGTTTCTGTGCACGAGCATATATTCAGTGCCAGGGCGCCCAGGTCAACAAACACACCATCAGCTCTCCGGGCCATTTTTCAGAACCAAATTTTCAAGTCGACATTGTGGGTCTCCTACCAGCAATCGCAAACCAGCGTTACATACTCACTTGAAAGGTCGATTTCTCGCTGGCCGGAAGCAACGCCGATAAGTGACATCACTGCAGATTTGGTTGCACATGCTCTCGTGCACACCTGAATTGCTCGTTATAGCGTGCAACACATATACGCATGTACATATGAACTACAGCTTATTACCCCAGCTCGAACAGCATGGTCGAACGCTTCCACTGTCAACTGAAGCATCACCACGCGCAAGACTCAAATATTCTGGACGGGGCACCTGTCTTTCGTTCTTCTAGGTCTTCGCGCCACGGCGAAAAAAGATACAAAGTGCTCATCTGCAAAACTGGTTTTCGGCACGGCGCATCAATTCGCAGGCGAGTTATTTGCCTCGGAACCGACCATCTGTGATACCGTCCTAGGCAAAATGAATGTTGTCGCCTGAGCTCTGATGGGCCTTGCGTCCCAGTGGCCTATCGGCACGTTTTAGAACAGTGTCAAATCCCGATTCTGCATTAATCTCGCCCTTGTTGGCGGTTGCAAGGTACAACGATTGCCTTTCCGACGAACTATATACGGCTTGCTTCCCGATAGTGCGCGTACCTTTCCTGGCTGTCAATAACGTTGCAAGGGTTAGTAAAGCCGATCTCGTTCGCGAATGGCAATGTCATCACGGACAAGGTGCAAGTCAGGGCAGCAGGATGCAAGCGTTAATAGTGGAAAACCAGCTACACTAACGAAGTACGAGACAAGAACACCGATCGCGTTCGAGAATACAGATGGTGCGTGGATAACACCGACGAGATGCGAGCCAAGGAAGCCAAGCGCAAACGTCTCCAACGCATCCCGCTTCCGGTGTCTTTGCGCTTGAAACAAACGTTTACTCAAGTAAACGCTTCACCGAATTTTTCTTCAAACTGGTCTTCCAGCAGCCGCGTCGACGCCCGTTTGAAGCAGCTCAGCCCCGCCACTGTGCTCTAGTGGCTAAAGCACTCGGCTGCTGACCTGAAGTTTATAAATGAGTGAAGCCACGTTTATTACACTTTGTTCGCACCAAGGGCAGTGCGGTGGACCAGGGCAGAGCACGATAGCAAGGAGAGGGGCTAGGGCGGCCTCCGTTTTAATAACGGACGTTATGAAGGTAGCAATGTGGGAGCCGCTTGCATGGCTTGAATCTTGTGACTCTCGCGGAGCCGGTCGCTGACCGGTGGCATGGCCGCTTTTTGGAGAAACAAGATGATTGCTAGCCAGAAATCGGTGGCGCGATCTGGGAGCGAAGGCTCTGGGCACGCACACATCTAGAGATAAGGCCAGGGGCCGCGTTTTATGGTGGCCATGATATGAACCCTGTGTGGGTTGCACACAGGGCACTCGGACTACTTGTGGTTGGGATGAGCCCGGCAGTAGCAGGTATAGAGCAAAAACCTGTCACGGGATGCGGTGTGTCACCCCTGTGAAAACGGATCAGCAAGAATAGAGTAAGTTCCCCCTTGAATTCGCCGAAGAAGGACAGACTCTCGCCGTGTTAATACCTTCGAAGGAAGCGATTGTATTGAGAGTGGATTACCCACTGCTGCGAGGCAGGCTTCACGACGTTGTTTGGTAATGTGCTATCTACTATCGGATCTGCTAGCCCTGGTGGTGTAGCCAGAAGAGTGGAAGGAGCATCAGAAGCTGTGGCTATCGCGGGGAAGAAATGAGCGCACGCTAATCTGTGAACCTTCTCGTTTCTGAGGATTCCACAACGCCCTGGCACCTGCTGTTTCATAACGTTATGAGTGTATTCATGGAGCAGGCGCGTCTAGTATCGTATCTTCTGCCGTACATTATCTGTGTAAAGAAGGTTAGCGTATTCTCCAATACAAGCCTGGGAATCGGTGTATACACTCGATGGTACGCCGGATCAATTTTCAATGGCCCGATCCAAACAATCTAAGATGGTCATTACCTCGGCTCGAGGGCTGTACATCTCTTCCGCTGAAATATGATAACGTAGCTCTGATTTTCATTTGTATGTGAAGTTTAAAACACCGCTTTTCTTCCTGGTCGACAAACGTGGTTTGGCTATCATGAATGATGGCAAACTGTTTTGTTTGGAGCGGTGTGTTGTTTCTATTGGGTAGTCATGAATAATGTTGAGGGCTCTTCGTAAAACATACTCCTGCTCACCGACGGTTCCTTCATGCGTGCACACGGTTACATCGTCGGCATATGCGGCGTGTTTCAGGCTCGGTACGTTCGCAAGGCATCTTGGTAGTTGGTGCACAGCTATGTTAAATAGGGTGCATGCAACAACCGAGCCCTGAGAAAAGCCTGCCTGGTTGGCTCATATGGTACTGGCATCTTGGCCGATTTGAACTTGGTCGCTTCGCCCTTCCAGGAAGCCTGCTATGAAGTTATGCAATTTTCCTTTGGTCTCAAGGGCACTTGCTTTCGTCATGATTGTACTGTGCGGTACGCCATCGTATGCCTCGCGTATAACCACTGCTACAACAGCCCGTGGTTGCACCGAGCTAGGGAAGAAGACGTCTAATTTTCGGCCAAGAAGTACATCCTATTGATAGGCCTGCGCGGAATACGTACAATGTAGGGGCCAGAAGGTCTATACATTTACTGGTCGTGAAGAATCATCGTAACTCTATCAGAGAGCTTTATGTGCTGCAAGGGGAGGCCGTGGTGCGGCAATGCATCCCCGCGCGGGACGCTGTTCAGTTCATCCCCGCGCTATTACCCGCGCATCACCGCGCATCCCCCCGGGGTTCAGTTCAGACTGGCACGGTGTATGAACGTTTTTTGAGCACTCCAGATCGACTGTGCAGGTAAGTTCTTTTCTATGATTTGAGCTTGCCTTTTCAAATATTAAGACAGCAGGTAAAATCTTTGTAGCACTTATGACAGTCTACGGCTTTTTCGGGGGTCAGTCAACAGGTATTTACTAGCTTGTGCGCATGTGTGTGGGTGTTTTTTTGTGATTTTGTTTGTCCTGCCACCCCGTGGGGGACGTGCACGTACATTGAACACGCAAATTTTCGTAGTAGAGCTTAGACTTTCTCTTTTTCATAGGGCAGGGATTGTGTTTTGTAATTATCGAGTGAGACAAGTCATAAGGACAATAGGTGTCAGAAAGACATGGTTAAAAAGGCTGTAAAGTGTTCAGAATGCAGGGTGGGTTTGAAAATGAACCAAAGTGCAAAAGCGGATGAAGAGGAGACTGACGCGAAGTGTAGGCAATGTGAGGTCGAGGAAAAAATGGAGAAAATGATGGTCGCCAAGAGTGAACTGCTGATGAGAATCACCAAGCTGAAGACTGCGTTGGCGATAGGGCAAGAGAAAACGAGGGTAATGGGAGAAAGGCTGAAGTCCACCGAGGAAGCACTAGCGAAGCTGAACAAAGGAGTGGCTGAGGAAAAGAACAGTAGGACGCCGGCAACCAAAACGGCGGAAAAGAAAGAGCAGAAGGTTTGCAAAAAACAGGATCAGCCAGTTCAATTGTCGCAAGACGCAGCTTCAGCGAAGTAATGGTGGGGCTGGGAGTGGACAAAGCAGCCGGTGTCACATGTGCAAGTAACCCCCAAGTGCAGGACGCTCTAGCTGAAAAGTCAGAGCATGTGATAACCGCCGGGGAGTCGATTTTAAATCGATGCTCTGAAGAGAGAGAGAGAGAGAGATAAATAGAGAGGAAAGGCAGGGAGGTTAACCAAGCTTGGCTCGGTTGGCTACCCTACACTTGGGGTGGAGGAAAAGGGGAATATTAGAACGAAAAGAGACAGAAAAGAAAAGGAGTAAGAAAGAGAAGCATAAATAGTTAGCTCGAAACTACACAGCACGGCCTCGCACAGTTCTTTCACAAGTGGTCGTGAAGTTGGGTGTTCCTTAAAAAGTATAACAGGGCTTTCGTGGCTTTGCGAAGAAGCCACGTGGATGCTCTGGCTTCGTGGATGCTCTGAAGAAATCAAAGAGAGGGTAAGAGGTGACAAGAGGGTTACAGTAGGGACGTTTCCAGTACGCACGCCGGAAGCAGTCATGAGGAAAGCGAGTGCAGTACTCAAAAAACAGCCGATAGACGACACCTCGTGATAATTTCAGGCGGGTTAAATGATGTCCTAAAGAAGACACTGCAGGACCAGCGTCAACACTGACGAAAGGGGTCAATGACATGCGCGCCACTTCTCAACTACAGGTTGCGATATTCACAATATCGGAGGTACCAGTGCGTGATATCAACCTGCAAAGAGTGGTTGTCAACGCAGACCAAGAGATATGGCGCATAAGTCGAGAGAAAGACTTTGAGGTCGTGGAAATAAACAGAGAGGTACATAAGTGGGGTGGTTTTCAG
Source organism: Rhipicephalus annulatus (assembly GCA_013436015.1). Lineage (NCBI taxonomy): Eukaryota > Metazoa > Arthropoda > Arachnida > Ixodida > Ixodidae > Rhipicephalus > Rhipicephalus annulatus. Next base: position 312,320 of record WOVY01011923.1, read on the forward strand.
CGAGACAGAACTCACTTCAATGGGCAGCTAGATAATGAGGTGGGTGGGCGACTTGTAGAACACGCAGTACATTTTGGGAAGGGGGGAGGCTCGCGGGCCCTTCGAGGTGCAGGATAGCTAGTATTGAGTAAAACAACCAGTAATAATCTTTGACAGGTGGTATAGACAGATGCGATTCCAAAATGGCACGAGTATCTAAGATAGGTAGAGTCTGTGGTAGAAATAGACGGAGCCACGAGGGCCGAGCCAATTCAGGCATAGGGTATATTAACATGCAGGGTGGCAGGAACAGGCTGAAGTGGGAAGAGAAAAGAAGAGCTAAGGGAGGAGAGTCCGATGGTATACGGTTTTGTAGAAACATAACTTAGGGACATGGAACAGCCTTCTAAAACTCTGGACTAGAACAGAGGGCAGCAGAAAGAGGGGTGGTATTGGGGCATTCATTTCTTAAAAGTACAGACTGGCAAACGGTAAAGCCGGAGTGCAAATAACAATTATTGCTAAAAGGGAAAGTGGCTGGGCAAATGACACTTCTTGGTTTGGTAGTAGAGAGTTCGACGGAATGCCGTCTGGTCAGGTAAAGGCATTGTTGAAAAAACAGGTCACTGACCAATGTCAAATAAAAACAAAGACGTTTCGGGATCCGTACGGATCTCTTGTTCACAAATTTGTGAACAAGGGATCTGTGATGAACAAGGTATTTGTGAACAAGGGATCCGTACGGATCCCGACACGTCTTTGTTTTTATTTGACATTGGTCAGTGACCTGTTTTTTCAACAATTCTTAGTTTGGTGTACCGGTGGACGGGAGCAAAGGCCAGAGAGGAAAACCAGGCAATGGTAGAGTATATCAAAAGACATTGAGGAATTATGAGGGGATGGCGAGATAATTATACTAGGAGATATGAATGCACACATAGAAGATATAGATTAGTTTACCCACCCAACAGGCACAATGATCATGGTGTGAAAGGCATGTTTTGATCATTTGCAACAGTACCGCGAAGTGTGAAAGACAAATAACATGGGAGGTAGGAAGGCTAGAGTCGACGATATATTACGCACTGATGTCACATAGGATGTATGATAGGCTCAGGGGAATGCAAATAGATGAATGTGGCTACAGAAATCTGGGTAGGGATTACAAACGTACTAAGCTAAGTTTTGAAAGAGCAGTGAAAGTGGGAAGGAGACAAGATGAGAATTTACAGGAAAACTTTTACTCAGAAAGGCAAATAAAAATAGCTACTAAACAAATTGAGAAAGTAATCACTGAAGATAATGAAACATTATGGACATATGCGAATCTAATTAGACACTTCGAGCTGGAACTTGCTAAGGCACGTGACGATTCTCCCAGAAAATGAGACACAAATCCAAGAGTTGGTGGAATTAGGAAGTTAAGAGAGCCATAGCAAAACGTCAGGAAGCCTCTAGAGAACACACACATGCTAAGCAGCGGGGTGAACCGACAGATAATGTTGAAAGAAAATGGAAAATCTTTCTCAGTTAGAAGGGTTGCAACCCTTTTCATCAGTGAAAAGATTAGAAGAAATGGAGCTCAGTGGCTGGCAGAAGTACATAAAAACGATAGAAAAGCAGCTGCAAAATTGTGGAACCATCTAAACTTTATAAGACATAAGACGACCCTAGAGCACAGGTTTATAACTACAGCGGAAGGTGCTAGGTTTGAAGGGACGAAGCTAATGAATATATGAAAAGAAGGGTGACAGAAAAATTTCAGAGAAGTGCTTTATGCACCACAATAGACAAGAATGAATCAAGTGCCGCATTGGCTCTATTTTCGAAACGAGAGTGGGCAAGGGCTGAGAAGAGGGTTCCTAGCAGTAAATCAACAGTCCCAGATGGCATACCAATTATGCTGATAAAGAAATTAGGTCCGAAGCCTAAGCAGGCTTTGAGAGGAGCAGTGAGCAAAATAACAATCAATGGTGAGGTCTCCAATGGATGGAAACTTAGCAGGATGAGCATGATCTATAAAAAAAGGGGACAAAGCTGACATAAACAACTACCGTCCTATAACAATGACATCAGTAGTCTACAAGCTTGTCATGCAGATTATAAAGGAAAGAATGCAGACATAGATAGAGTGAGGGGGTGCTGAAGGAACTGCAGAATGAGTTTCGGAAACACAATGTCGGAAGACAATCTGTTCTCACTGACGCAGTTCATCGAATTAGCAGAAAAGGAAAACAGGCCCCTGTGGCTAGCGTTGTCGGATATCAAGGGAGCGTACGATAGCATAGTTCAAGAGGACTTGTGGGGAATACTGGACACACTAGGTGTGGAAGATGCAGTTACTAATCTTTTAGATGATAATATAAAAAAATCAAGGCAGTTATAAAGTGGGAAAAACAGGTATCCAAGCCGGCTGAGGTAAAACGAAGGCTTAGGCAGGGGTGTCCTCTGCCATCCTTGTTATTCATGATATACCTACAAGGATTAGAGGCCGAATTGGAAGGAAGTGGACTGGGCTTCAACCTCTTTTTCGTGAAACAAGAAAATTTCATTGAACAGGCAGTACCAGCATTGATGTGCGCAGATGATATAGTGGTAATGGCCGACAACAAGGAAGATTTGCAGCGATTTATGGACATTTGCAGTAATGAGGGAGACAGGTTAGATTTCAGATTCAGTAAGAAAAAATCAGCAGTCATGATTTTTAATGATAACGAAGGTAGTAAGCTTAGAATACAGGAGGTCACCCTAGAGATAACAGATAAATACAAAGATCTGGGCGTATGCATAAGCAATGGGACTGAGTATCTATGGGAACACGAAATATATCTGATGACTAAAGGTAACAAGAATGCAGCGGTGATAAAAACAGGGCACTGTAGAATTACAATAGGTATGATGATGTGAGAGGAACATGGAAAAGTATCATGGTTCCTGGTTTGACGTTCGGCAATGTGGTCTTGTGCGTAAGATCAGAAGTTCAAGCAAGATTAGAAATTGAGCAACGTGGAATAAATCGGGTCGCCTTATGAGCTCACGGGAATGCACGAAATCAGGGAGTGCAAGGTGATATGGGAATGACATCATTTGAGGGCAGGGAAGCTAGCAGCAAGATAAAATTTGAGAAGCGATTGAGAGAAATGGGGAGAATCGTTGGGCTAGGAAGGTATTCAGCTACTTGTACACAAAGAATATCAATACAAAATTGAGGAAGCGAAGCAGAAAATTGATTGGTAAATACTTAGAAAACAGCAGGGGGCCAAACCAAAGAGAATTGTGTCGGTTAAGAAGAAGGTAAAGGATGCTGATACCGATATGTGGAGAATTGGCATGATTAGGAGGTCCGCACTAGAGGTCTATCGAACTTTTAAGCAGAAAATTGCCAAGGAAAGGATCTATGATAATACTCGGGGTAGTTCTCTACTGTTTGAGGCCAGGACAGAAGTATTGCGAAACAAGATATATCGGACCAAATACGAAGGGGTAGACACAGTATGCAGTGAGTGTGGAGAGGAGGAGGAAGCTGCCGAACACTTGATAATGTTTTGTAAAGGGATTCACCTTATAGTTCAGTATAATGGCACAGAGTTTTTCAAAGCACTGTAGTGTAGAGAAAGGGAGGAAAAATACTCTTCAAATGGGTAGAATTAACGAGAAGGACGTTATCTGATTGGTGGCTAAAGTCAAGATTGGGAAAGATGTCGTATACCTGCTTGGTACCTCGTTTTCAATACAAGAGAAATGACAAAAAGTCTCCAACATCTCACTGTCTGCAGCAATCGGCCAGAGAATTGAAAGAGCGCAATGCCACGACAGGAATCTGGTGGTTTTCACATTTGTTTCCCTAAATTTGCAAGTGTGCGAAAAGCACTTAGATGAGAGTGACATCATTCGCTGGACCAGTTGCTAATCGTAAGCGTTGCTATCAAGTCACCATGTGACCTTCAGACACTTCACGTGACGCTATTCCGAGAATGTTCCTCGGCCCCACGGCGTATTTTAAAAGTGCAAAAAGATGCAGAGTTCACCCGCCTACCAAGCATCGACGAGAACCGTCAGGAAGTTGGACACTGTTGAGGCTGCATCGGACTATGCATGAGCCCTCTTGACATAGCTGCAATGAATTATGACGCATTTAACTAAGGTGAGCATACCGGCCGCCTCTTCCTCGTTCTATGTCATGAGGTAATGCAGAATCACGAATAGTGAAATGCTCAGTTTTTTATACAGACACTCAGATGACAAAAAGTTCAGAGGTGATATTCTAAACAGCCGGAGCTACATGCAGCTCCTCACAGCTTGAAAAATTCAAAGCGCACATTCAAAGCGCACATAAGAACAGAGATTTGAGTGCTGTCAATAGAAACTTTCTGGAGTGACAACGCCAGAGAAGTTGAACCAAAATGCTGTACAAAAATTTGATCAAGCTCTAAAAACGTGGGAAGTCGATTTTCAATATGAATGCGTCATGAGCGCGAGAAGATATCATTTTGCATCACATGTTGACAACTCCGACGCAGGCCCAGTAGCTCAAATTTAACTTTTGAAGAGTTATTGAAGGCCTTCGGCTTTACTCTACAAACAATTACCAAGGACAGGGAAAACATGTGTTTTCTACACAGCAGAGTGAGGAACCGAGAAACTACATTGCGCAGCCAACCGAACTTAGAACACGCTATATTATACGACAACGTAGTGATAAATAAGTGCAAAACAAAACACGAAAACGAGGCAAACGTCGTATGAGCTGTTGCTTGATTCTCATAACTTGTAAATTGAAAAAAAACTCTGAATAATGCATAGTCGCCGTGTGCATAGTAGGTGGAAGGTAATTTTAAGTTTGCTCTCTTCGTATATAGAAGCACCCTAAGTATATAAAGCCTGGAAGGTTAGATATGCCCTGTCCGAAGTTGCAGCCACTGCACTTCCGCGATGCTATAATAACCACCAGATTCATTGAAGAAATCTGGATTATACACAAATGTTCACTAGATTCTTCTAGGAAAAAAAACAGACTTTTATAGCGGTAGCATATATTACAGCGCAATCAGCATGCCGTCGAAATCTAGCTGCAATGCCTCATTCGACGCTAAGCTTCACTGTAATAGAGTGTTCTGGAATTTCCTTTAAGGTCATGAGACTCTGAAGACGTATGCAACCTTCTCGGCTAGATTTAATAACGTTTCACAGCTCCAGTGCGTGCCGCACAATTGCAGCGCCGTGGCCGGTTCGTTGCCCCGCCATAAGCGAGGGAGCCCGGGCCCTTGTGGTTGATCCTGTCTCTGTATCAAATTTTCACCGAAGCTTCATTACCAGTAAACGTATTGAAGGACTTTAATAGCGGTAAGTATTCAGACGCTCACTCTTTGTTGAGCGCTCGGTTGTGACAGCCGTGTCACTGCGCATAGCTGAGATAAGAGATGGTCTATGTTCTTCGCTGGAGGCTGTTGCTGTAATAAAGCGCGGTGCTCGTCCCAGTGTGTGATGTGGCAAACGCGTGACTTTATCTTCGTATTGGCGTCACCTGCGTGAAATCGTAGGAGTATGGGAAAGTGGTCGCTTCCCATACAAATATGGAGCACCTTCCCACTGAAATAGCTGAGCATGGGTACTCCAGGTAAGGTCTGGTGGTGTGTCTGCCTGGTGAACTGTCTGTTCCAGCTTCGTGTGTTTTTAGGACGTATTCAGAAGCACCAGCCCGTACTCCGAGGCATCGTGCATGATGTACCTGCCACGCGAGCTAAATTTTTTGTATCCCCAGGTGAAATTGAAGAGAGCTGAAGTCTCCGCGCAATATTATATCTTGTGCGAAAACCTTCTTAAAGTGGGATATGAAACTAAGATCAAGCGGCGTGTTATTGGCTTTATTCCTAGTGTTCAGGAATAACACAAACGCAGATGACAAGAATTGTACGCTGCAGTGAGAATTCCAGCCGGCAACCGACAACATTAAACGTAGTGCTGCCCTGCTGTTGCGTATCTAACTGATTGCACATGCATAGTTCCTCGTCGTCGCATGTACAATGCTGTCTTTGTAGAAGTAGCTTGTCCTTCAGTCGAGGCGTAGCCATCATAGCCCCATATTTTCAGCACAGGACCGTTGATTTCATGAAGGGCAATGACCAATGGACTGGTGTCATCTGTCTTGCTGGAGAGGCAAGTGTTGGTTTTAGCCCTTTTGCGTATCCCGGCTATGGCGGTTGCACTTCTGATGAAGGCGGAAACGTTGTAGGCCCGTGTACTCAGATTTGGGTGCACGGTAAAGAACCCCAGGTGGTCGAAATTTCTGGAGCTCTCCACTACGGTATCTCTCATATTCATATGGTAATTTTGAGACGTTAAACCCCACAAATCAATCAATTAGCTTTCTTGCGACGAAGCGAGCAGCAATTACACTGCAAGATAATTGTCCATGGCGATTATTTTTAAAAGCGAGCCATGGTGAGACTTTGTTGTAAAGGAGTGGTGGAGTTCGATGGTACCTAAGGTGTACGCATCACAAGCGCTCCTGCGGTTGTGGTCTAAGCTATGCCAAGAGGGAGCATGCCGGAAAGAATGATGCGATCTATGGGGGTTTGAACGCATTTTTCAATGGGCCGAGTAATAAGATGTTCAACGCTTTCATAAATAGACGTTTACTTGAGCTGCGTGGTAATCTGGTCGCCGCACAAATTCTTCCAGCATTGCTGGGGCAGGAGGACGTGAATGGTCACTGGTAAGCGGAAGCGCCGTTGTCTGAGCTACGCCCCCTTGGGGATGCTTCACCCCTCCACTAGAGGCAAGATGTGGCACACAGGACGCCAGTGCTGAGTTTCATAAACGTCGTACCCCATTACTAGAACCAGTTAGCGGCACGTTCGCTTGTTGATCTGCGGAGGTTCCTTACATTTGGAGAAACCACATCCGAAAGTTCCGTACTCCCAGGAGCTTTTTGACTGTGCAGCTGGTGGGGCTGACGGCCCAGTGCGTAAACCTTGGCTTGTTCCTAACTGTTCCTAACTGTTCCCATTCTAGGCTTCTGAAAACCTCCTGCGACCACGCGGTAAATAGCATTGGGGAGAGTGTGTCCCCCTGCCTTACAACCTTCTTGATTGGCATTATGTTGTTTTCTTTATGAATCACTATAATAGCAGTTGGTCCCCTGTAGTTTTCTTGCAGGATGTTTATATATACTTCATCGACGCCCTGATTCCGCAGTGTCTGCATGACGGCTGGTATTTCTACTGAATCAAACGCGTTCTCGTAATCTAATAAGGCTATGTATAGTGGTTGGTTTCATTCTGAGCATTTCTCTATTACCTGATATATAGTAAGAATGTGGTCGATTGTTGAGTAGCCTGATCTAAATCCTGCTTGTTCCTTTGGTTGATTGAATTTTAATGTTTTATTTACTTTGTTAGCAATTATCTTTGTAAATAGCTTGTATACTACACAGAGCAAGCTGATCGGCCTGATTCTCTCTGATTCTCTCTGGTTCTCTGATTGTGCAGTGCGATATCGTTCGGCTGGGATGATGCATGAACCGAAGCGAGAGAAGTGCTTACGGCGTCGACGGGACGGCTACATTTTCACGCTTCGTGTTCATGCGCATGTACGGCAAATAAAAGTACGGGAAGCAGAAGGGTTGGTTAGTTGCGAAACTTTATTGTGGTCCTGCAAGGCGCGCATCAGCGCGCAGCGGGCGACTCCCACGTCGGGACCGTTAGGCCAAGCCTATCAGCCGCTCGGCGGGCTTGCTGGATGGCCCAAAGTCGGTCGGCCAGGAGGGAGCTGCGTAGGTCCACCTCCCACCTGACCGATGTAGTGTTGGGATTAGTGTACATCGCCTTGCACTCCCAGAGCATGTGCGCCAGCGTGGATACATCCCTACATGCGGGGCAAGCGTCATTCGAGAACACGTCAGGATAAATAGCGTCAAGGGATCTGAGGTTGAGGTACGGGTCGGTATGCAGTATTCTGAGTGTAAGGGCCTGTGGCCCATTAGGTTTTCGATGAGGGAGTGGTTGTCTTCTTTGCGCAAGGTAAAAATGTTTTGTTATTTTGTTTTACGTGGCAGGTGCGTCCCTGTTTTCCGCAACCCCATTAGCCCCGAATCGTTGCCCGGAACCGGTGCGGTCGGTTAGCGTGCGCGCAGCCTCATGGGCAGACTCGTTGAGGTTGGGGGAGCGCCTTGGACCTGTCCAACATATGCAGGAAACGAGATCAGTACGTGGTGCTTGATACCGTCGCGGCCATCGCTCTAGAGCATGCTCAGGGCTCTCTTGGATATTACACAGTGCTCGAAAGCGCGAATAGCTGACCTAGAGTCACTATAGAAGACCTTCATTTCTCCTTCCAGGATGGCCAGGGCGATGGCCACTTGCTCGGTGCTTGTCGGTTCGTCAGTGTGAACCAATGCGCAGTTGGTGATTTGATGTTGGGAGTCGACGACGACTTCGGAGAAGACACCGCTCCCACGGTGCGTTGCCGCGTCGACAAAGCTGAGGCTGCGCTTCTCACTGTGAATCTGCTTGAGTAAAGTGGCAGGTCTAGCCCGTTGCCTGCCACGATTGTGCTCGGGATGGACATTCCTCGGTATCGGTGCCACGGTGATGAGGTCGCGAATCTCACGGGGCACCTGTCTCATCTACTCGTCCACTTCAGCCGGAGAAGGACCAAACTCTCGGAGTATATGTCTGTCGGTCTGGGAGCTTGAAAGGCGCGCGAGCTGGGCCTGATCCTGCGCTTCGGCAATCTCCTCCAACGTATTGTGTACTCCGAGCTGGAGCAGGCGCTCGGTGCGGGTCCTGATCAGGATACAGAGGGCCCGCTTGGTAATCTTTCTGAGCAAGACGTTGATCTTGTCATGCTCAGCACACTGCCAATTGTGCATGGCCGGGACATAAGGAAATGGCAGAGCACAAAGACATTGGCCAGGCGGATTAGGTTGTCTTCCTTGAGGCCTTGGTAGCAGTTGGCCACCCGCCGAACCAGCCGAACCACGTTATCTGTCTTGGCGGCAAACTTGAGTATAGTCTTGCCGTTGGAACCATTGGACTCAATGGTCATGCCGAGGATCCGAATGGAGACGACTCTAGGTATTGCGCTGCCACCTTTGGTGTAGAGCTTGATATCACTCTTCGAGATCGGCTGCCAGTTTTTGGGCTTGGGCCCTCGCCTAGTGGGTTGGTAGCGAAGGAGCTTGGACTTGTTTGGGGAACACCTCAGGCCTGTAGGACGGCGGTAATCTTCTGTGGTGTCTAGGGCCTCCTGCAGGGAGCGCTCGACTTGCCCGTTGCGACCACCAGTGCACCAAATGGTAATATCGTCCGCGTAAATTGTGTGGTTAATGCCTTCGATTCATGAGAGCTCTTGAACAACCAGATCATATCAAGGTTGATCAGGGTGGGCGATATCACTGACCCTTGTGGCGTGCCGCGCGAGCCCAGCTCGATCTCCTCGGAGACAAGGTCTCTCACTCTGAGGGTGTCTCTCCTACGTGTCAAGAACGATTTGACATATTCGTAAAATCTGACTCCAGGGCCTAGTTCCAGCAATCGACCGCAACACGGAAGAGTGAGTAAAATTGTCGAAGGCTTTCTCTAAGTCGAGGCCGAGAGTGGCCCGCATGTCCCGAGTGTTGCAGTCAATGACTTCGTGCTTGAGCAGCTTCATAGCTTCTTGCGTCGAAAGCTTGGCCGGAAAACCAATCATGGTGTGCGGGTAGAGCCCATTGTCTTCCACGTACCGAGTCAACATATTGAGGACCTCATGCTCAGCTACCTTTCCCACGCAGGATGTGAGCAAAATGAGGCGCATGTTGATCCAAGTTGAGCGGCCTCCGCGGCTTGGGAATGAGCACGGTGCGTGTGACCTTTCACGGGTCGGAAACCTCGCCGCTCTTCCATGCCTTGTTGATGACTTCGGTGAGGTAGTCGACTGACCGGTAGTCCAGGTTGCGCAGGGTCTTATTAGTTATGCCATCGAGGCCCGTGGCAAACTTTCTATTGAGCCCGTGAAGCGCCTGCTGAACCCCTTCGTGGCATATCTCTGCGTCCAATTCAATGTTGGCCGGTCCCGAGTACTCGGGATACTTTGTTACGGGGTTCGAGTAGACAGGGAGGTACTTTTGCACCAGCTGCTTCAAAACGTCCTCTTCTGAAAAGGACTGCTTGGCTTCGTGCATGGCTCGTGCTAGTACGTTCCGCTGGTTAGTTTTGGTTTTAGTCTCGTTGAGCAGGCGCTTGAGCAGGTTTCATGTCTAGCTATTACGCATCCGGCCATATACCGAGTTTCACACCTCGTCCCACTGCTGCTTGGAGAGGACGCGGCTGTGCTCCTCGAAGGTCTTGTTTAGGTCGGAGATTTTCTTGCGCAACCTGCGATTGAGGCGCTGGCCTATCCAGCGGGCGAGAAGTGACTGCTTGGCTTCGAGCTGGTGGGCAAGGCGGCTGTCCATTTCTTCAACCGGAAGATCAGTACTAATATTCTTCGTGGTACTTGTGACGTCCCCTCTGAGCTGGCTAATCCACTGCTGGAGGCTTGACCTGGTTGCAGGTAGGGGTTAGTCGTTGCTGACTTTGCGAAACTGGTCCCAGTTTGTCCAAGAAAACTCCCGTGCCCTCTTTTGGAACACTAAGAATTGCGCCACCAGGACGTACTGGTTGCTACCTGAGTCAATGTTCGAGTTGGCCCACTGTACATCAGGAAATTCTTGACGAAGGTCAAGTCGGAAGTCGAGTCTCTGCAGGTTGAGGTGCCCAACTGAGTGGGAAGGGCCTAGTCGGTGATTAGAGTCAGGTCCATGTCAGTCGCGTTCTGCCACAGCAGGGACATGCCATAAATATGTGCGATAACTTGACCGGCGTGCATCGTGGTCTTCGCTTGTTTTGTCTGCCTCTCAGTTCGGCGGCTCCTAGGTACGAACGCCTTCAATGCTATGTGAAATGCGAGTTGTATTTGCCATTGAAACCTTAATTTTACGTTTCTGGTACTGTGCTGTTCAGCGCAGAAATCTTTTTTGTGCTCTTCACGCACTGTTTTTGTGAATTGCTTCACAGAAAAAAAACTGTTTGGAATGCTTCACAGCATGTTTGCGAGAAAATTGTTTCTTGGTTCAAGAAATTAGGTCGCCGCTCGCGTTACTGGGTTTTCTTTGTGCCGCTACATGTTTCAGAATTCACTACATGAGTGATCATTTGTAAAAAGTGCAACTATGCTCACTATCACTATCTGTGCCTTCCGCGAATCGCTTGAAGCTCTAACGAGCGCAATTAGAGGTAAATGCTGAATCTAGAAAAATGCTTGCTAGCTAAAGCTAAGGCGTAATCTGTGAGGAAACATCCTGCCTCACTATCGACTTTCATGACACCTACAATTGCTTTGTTCTAGCTGCAGCAACTATTTGTGATTGTTTTTCGCGAAAGAGCGATGTAAATTGTGTAGAAGAAAATTAGTGCTAATGTGAGAAAAAAGCATAGGCAACAATTTCTTTCCCTTTTTTCTGCCGGAGTCAAATGCTGAGGCAGCTACTGGCGTGCAGCATTGTACACTTTACGCGTAGTGGTGTGCGTTTATTGCAGTTTTATTCTACTGCGGTTGTTGTTATATTGCTGCCTATAAGCTTATATCTTGTGTAATTTATATTATTAATATGGCAGCTGTATTTTCGCATCTCGCAGTGATGAACCCTTTTTTGTGCCTGTGCCTATGAAATAGTAACAAAGTGGGCATGTGCTTAACAAGATCACTTGTAAAAGTTTTCGCTCCTCCAAAGATTATTATGCTTTAATGAAAATGTGTGCATAAACCCACATTCACAACGTGTGCTTGCCGCTCTTGCGGTGCAGCTCATACAGAGCTCATCGATGCATGCATACGACGCGGTAAAAAATAAGTATGACGTCAGAGACGAGCGACCACGTAGAAGTGTTCTCAAAGGCTGTATAGTATTTCTAGTCCCTACAATATAGCCATCGAGGCAATGTTTGGTAAGGTCTGCCATCTCTGAGGCTGCAAATTTTCCCCACACCCGTTTGGTGTGCTGCGAACCGAAATCAGCCGCACGGGCCTATGGAAGTGTCCTCTCTTGACCTATTATATTACTCTAGGCACTGGCCATGGAATACCACAGGTCGATGGATCAAATCCAGGCTGTGGCAGCTGCACTTTCGGTGAGGACAAAAAAGCTGTAGGCCAGTGCATTCAGATTTTGTTGCATATTAAAACCACCCCAAAAATTTTTGAAGCCCTCCAATATTTGGCGTTCCTTATAATCATATGTTGGTTTTAAAACGTTATGCAACGGATAACATTAAAAGCCAGCTCGCGTGGACGCTAACAATTGACGACATGCCAAGCGTAGAAACCGCCAGACGGCAGTGCCTTCATCACTAGGGTAGGAGCCTTTAGTGTACATTGCGCTTAGCGTCCACGTAAAAGACAAAAAAAACAGATGTTCGCGCTTCATGCTATGACGTCAGCTTATCCACCCGAAAAAATAACTGGTTGTTTGCTTTGATCCTTCTGTTTTACATTGTTTACCTTGTTTTACATAAAAATATTTTGTCCTTGTAAAATTTTATGTGACTGACGTGGTCTGTTGGTCGACTAAATTAAGCCCGAAGAAAGAATTTGTATTTGCTAGAACCTATGAGGACTTTGACTGAACCACGATACGCATACCGCACCGGGATGCACAGCACTGATCTTTTATTTTCAAATATTTAAGGGTCTTGGTAGCACTATTTTTTGGCCAGTTGCACTGAAGGTGTGGTTTTGTACAAAAACCAAGTGCTTGTTTTATTTGTTGGCAGTGGCAACATGATTGGCAGAAGCATGTACAAGATAGGAGCAGCTTGCAGTGCGTGTCCAACGGGAACAGTGTGTGACAAAGTTACTGGTCTATGCGTAAGTCATACTTTATTTAAGCTTTCATATTTCGATGCAACTGTGAGCTGTCTCCACTCTGCTCATAAGAAGATAAGCACACTTCGTAGAATGCTAGAAAAGTATGTTACGTACTTCTAAGACAATGACGACAAACCTTTTCTGTGCATGTTTGATACTATTCAAATAGCGTGGAGCTTGTTAAACAACAAAAATGCTACTGAAAACAACCTTACACTATAATTTGATTTGGTCTTTAGGGTGTTCATTCTATTCATGTATTGCTAAACCGAAAAAAGGAAACGTCGGTCGATGAAAGAATCACGAACCGACCATTATATTGTTCTTGATTTGCAAATCATTTAAAAAGTTGCATGTATATTAGCCCTGTGTTGCTGCTTTAATGGTTATCGATTGCATTTTCCCTTGGATTTCATTCAGCTTTTATTATGTATATTCTATATTAACTCATTAGAGAAAATAATAATCGCAGAATATCAACTCCGTGCTGATTAATTTAGCGTCCTAGGTAACAATATCATTGTCATCTGTGCGCAAACTCAGTGCTTTGTAAACATGTTTTAATTGCATAGTGCAGTAGGTGGTGTAATGGCAGTAGGACGTCAATAAATCACGGGGTAATGGTGAGATGCCATCGGCATGAAAATCATGCTAGAACCTGCACAGCTACGACGTGTCATTTTTTTGTGCAAGAGTACATCTTGTTGGTTGTACCAAAATAGCGCACAGGATATTAGGACTAAAAAATAAACACCCTTCATTGGCAACGCACGCTGGAATATCTGCATCTACTCTACTCCTTCAGCATATATGCCTTTCGCAATGAACTCAAACGCTATTCTATTAGTATTGCGTGCTCAGCGTAGGGAAATATTTCGGCATAATGAATGTTATGGCTCTCCCATGGAGTAGTTTGCCTGCCTCTGTATAGCATAAGATGTATAGCCATTCTAACAATATATGTTTTGTGTTTAGAGGTTGTTTGTTTTTCACTCTTACTTTTAAGTGCTAAGTAAAGACTGAATTCTTTTCACGCAACACTTTCTCTGAGCGTCACAGCAGTGTCCGAAGTTGCAGCGCTATTAGCACGTCTACGTGAAAACTTTTGTTTTCCTCTTAATGCAGAAGAAGGGCAAAGCAGACGATGAGCTAATGATCTGAGAAAATGAGAGTCGAGGTCCAATAAAAACGTGTATCTAAATGGTGCAATAAGATCAGGCACCAGTTACTCAGCACTTTATATTCACAGATAAAAAATGTCTAGGATTTCGTTGGCAACTCATATTAAGATATGCCGTGAAAACAAGAAATGTTCCTGGATTTTTTAATACTTCATCATTAAATAGTGTGTATTCTATTTGTACGAATACTTTGTAATGATCATGCGTCCACGAAATTTCACAGGGTCATGTCACTAGGTACCATGGCAACGACGAAATATTCGAAAACACAATGCACCACCAAAGAGTATAATGATTTCTGCTAAAACATGACCTTTTGCCCTCTTTAAGTAGCGTTGCAAAAGCACACCAACAAATTCATTCCCAAAGTGCATATCTACATATTTTGCTCTGCATACATACGTGAGAGTGTAACATCTCACAATTAAAGCCTGTTTTGAAACAACATAAAATCTAAATAAAATTTATTTCTCGCGAAGCTATCCCGGCTTAGTCACTAATTCCCCAATCAGAATGAAGTTGCTGCACCTGCAGACTTTATACGCTAACCAAAATGCAGTTATAATTTGCAGCAAGTAAGTCTTCACACAATGCTTTAAAAACTTCGTCGTTAGCCTTCGAGCTTTACGAGTAGAAGTGCATGCTGAGTATGTGGTAATTGGGCACTAACTTTGGTGCACAAACACTTCACTTACTATTAAGGGTGACCTGAAGGCTGATAACGTCCACCATTGTCGAAAACAGTCTTCTATAAGTACACAAACAAACAAACAAACAAGCGACAAGCGAAATAGGCTGTCTTGAGTATATATATTCACAGTGATTGTGGGCCACCAAGGACACTTTGTGTGAAATTAAAAAAAAAGACAGGATAACTACGTGTGTGCTGGAGAAACAACCAATGTGAGTCTTGCACAAAAGGAACGAGATCTTAACTCTTGAAAATCATTCGTTAGTCTAGCTCCTCCATTCCTTTGACCGAGATTCAGAGGTGTTGCTCCACATGAAAAAAAAAGCAGAGGACTGCCTACCACTAAACAGAAGCAACCAGCTACAGTTAGAAAATTAAAGTTAGATGATGTACCAGGAGAATCCTTTCGGGGTTCATTGTTCTTTTTTGAGAAATGAATGGCCGAACCACAGAATTTTTATTGATGCATTAACTTCTTCCGACCATTACATTTCAGAAAAAAGTTGGGTATAATGTTTTTTTTTTGTTACAGTAGAGTGACAGAAATATAGTTTCGTGTTGTTACACACACATGATTTATTCCTAGCAACATTAAGTGAAATCCTAAACTAAAACAATTTTGTTACTTTTTATCACGAATATGTACTATAATAAACATGGCTCACGTATATATATATATATATATATTATATATATATAATATATATATATATATATATATATATATATATATATATATATATATAGAATGAGCGCAACGAAAATGTTTTCCATAAAAAAATGTTTGGGATCTAACGCAAAACGCTGGGAAATAATCACCGTTGATCCAATCGTAGTCCCATCGCCACTCAAGCTTTCGAGATGTGACACTCTCATGAATTTCCAAGTCGGAACTCATAAGCAAGTCCTTGACTGTTGAATTGGAATTTATCGATCCAGATTCAGCTTTCTCGCAGTAGTCCGCATCGGAAGAATCGCCTCTCTTATTCACTAGCAGCAGAGCAACCGGCGCGCGCTTTTACAGCGTAAGCGAGCAGCGAGAGTGAGCGCGCGGAAGAACTCTCGGTAGCTGTGGCAGAGAAGCGTGGCTGTACTATCCAAGGTTGAAAACTGAACGATCAGGAAACTGGCCGCAACACAGACACGTTCGAATGCACAAGTGACATCCGGCGAACCACCTTGCGAGGCATATAAAAGCAGCATCTGATAGACAGGAGCGTCGAAGCATGAGAAAAACTGAAAATCAGTTTCCCTAAGCATGGCAGCACATGACAAAAGGTGAAAATGATAAAAAGGCACTTGTTTTAAACCAGCTGAACTGTGAACCTACTCGGATGCGCAAGCGGTTGCCGGATGGCCGTTGTGCGGAGCGAAACAAAAAAGTGTGGCAGCACATGTCAGGCAAGACAAGACACTGGTTTTAAGCATGTAGGCAGTGCCGTAAATGCATGACGAAAAACCCGTTGTTCCTCGTTAGGTGCTGCCGTACGGTGAAAACCACGATAGGGTCATTTCATCTGGACAGATATCTTTAGTGCCTAAAAGCGTCTTCTGCTGCCCAAGGGGAGGACAACCTACAGACTCTCATAATTGTGTAGAACCACTACATACGAATGAAGTGGTTTAGCGACATCACGCATTGAATACAATTAACAAAATTTAAAACCTCTAACTTTTACAGCTCAAATGCTGTGTATCAGTACAAGAGAATCACAGCGCAAGAAACGCCTACTTTCACGTTGAACTGAACGGAAATGAATTGAACGGAAAGGGTACAATGACCAAAAACTCTTCTTGAATGATACGATCAGTAGGCGTAATAAGGTGGCTATTTTTCAAGTTTATGAAATAACCTACAGTAGAAGTATATAATTTGCTCGAAAATCTATAAAATTGGCCAACATTCCGTGAAGAAATCTGGTTGCGTACCAGTCAGATTTGACGCAAGCATGACTGGTGTCAAGAAGTTATGGCGGGAAATAATGTACGCTGACCACGCTATGAAACCATACACGTTATATTCCTGCTAAAAGGCCCTCGTTCCACGACACCCTTGATGAAGGACCCCGCAGTGCAGCCGACACGCGGTTCTTAATGATTCGTCCACGCTAATAATTTCCCGCGAAACCTGAGGTGAGAAAAAAAACAAACCATTATGAACGTATCCAGAAGTGGTGTGAACATTGACTATTCATGATTCATACTTTAGGCTCCTTACCTGGGCTTTGCAACGAATCGCTCTCGCGAACGCACGCAGAGTCCGCCTAAGTGTAGGTGGTTTTGGTCTCAGGAACACGTGAATGAGCAGAGGTGGGCTCTGTCGCCTCACTTTGAAGTTACATTTAACTACATAGCAACTATTCGATTGTCACTACGTAATCAGTGGTTATAGAAACACGTTATATTTAAGAGTACTTATACGCGCTTTGGAGATTATGTCTACAGTTGTGTACTTAAGCTACAGACGCGCGCAGCGAAAAGAGCTCTACTTGTACCAACTGGGAACGCGACATGCCCGTCTTTACATGCTTCTTCATCTAACAAAAGGTTCTGAGATATTTACCCTTAATGTACGTAAGACTATTTGAGACTGCGGACGGTTATGGCGCTGAATAGCCTGTTCCACCAGTCATTCGACGTTACACGTCTGATATCCACGCGAAAATTATGATTCCCCCTTTCTAAGTTAACATAAAAGCGCTGACAAAATGGTGCATGCATTTTGACCGATTTTTACTTTTTTATAGAATTGAACATGTTTGAGCTAATAATGACTGAATCTTTGACTGTGCTCTAATTTAATATAATTTATGATGAAATCCGCAACTAAGCATGACACCAGAGTCTCTTTCTTCAAATAAAACGTCGGCTGCGTTGGAACAACGCATCGTAACATCGAGCCATTTACAAAAGCTTGATGGGAATCCACGCCTGAAAGGGAATGTTTTTAAAGCTCGGGTAACTTTAATGGAAACTATGTGTGCTTTATAATCCGTTTTGTTTGTTTGGTGATGTAATATATCGGTCATATTATAGACAATGATATGTTTGTTGTTTAGGATAATATACAGAGACATTTGACGAATACAAATACTTTTTCCAAAAACCTCATTTTTTGCACACTGAATTTCCCTATCTGTCGTACAGAATGCATAGCTGAGAAATGAGCTTCTAGGACTCCTCTTCAGATTATCAGTCTTATTGTGGCTCCAGTACCTAAAAAAGCGTTAATATTACAGACGGAAGACGAAGGCAACTTTAATCAAACTATTTTACCACCGTCACATGAAAATGTCACCACACCAGAGCCTATAACGAAGGTATGTGTAACAAATGCTTAAAATAGCCTTTATTGTATATGTATACTGAAAATGCTCTAAATAACCTGCTTTGCGTTCATCAATATATTACAAAGTGTCAAGTTCTTTAGGCAAGAGCCTAAGAGGAACACACGGGCTTAAATGAGCAGTGGCAACAACATTACGCGTGTATCGTTTTTTTTAAGACGATAGTCTTTCTTCGGGACTTCCGACGCAAAACTATAAGTCTGACTGTTTGTCCACCCTCAGCGGTATCATAAAAGGCACAAGAAGATACTTTAAACGGCCAACCCCATCCACAGCACCCACCATTATTGCTCAAGAATCAGCGTTAATACCTGTGTGAATGTCAGTTAAAAAAATTGGCCCCATATTTGCATGTTATACCACAAATGTCGTCGCAACACGATAATCTTGCAGCTGGACAAAGTAAACAAGACGTTTATTTCATGTTCTGCGCAAGAAAATCAATGAATGGCCCCGCCGCGGTGATCTACTTGCTAAGGTACTCGGCTGCTGAACCGTAGATCGCGGGATCATAAGTAGATCATAAGTAATTCTATGGATCGTAGCGTTTACCCACCGCGCTGACTATGCAATGCTTGCACAAAATGGCAAACGTTTCGAACGCTTTGCTAAGACGACACGGTGGAGGCACCTACTCGTCACCTTGCGTTCTACACCTTGTCACCTCCGAGACGGGTGTGCATGACACATTCTTCGTTTTCCAAGATATTTGCCAGAAAGCACTCATCTCTACCGTGTGAAGTGACTTGATGCGCTCGTTCGCCTCCGCTGCGGGCTGGAGGCATTGTGGTGTGGCACCTCCAGAATAACATTCACTGATTTTCTTGCGTAGAACACCAAACAAACGTTTTGTTCACTCTCGGCGGACGCAAGACTATCGTCTTTCGACGAGAATGTAGTTATTCGCCCCCTAGTAACAATTCGCTACTCATAATGAAAAGCAAGGAAGAATAAATATTTCTAATTCTGATTAGTAGAAGCAGTACCACGTGCGAATAAATACAAGTGTGAAGCCAGCCAACATACAGAGATGGTAGATCTGACGCGTAACCTCCCGCTGTCTCATCCTGAAAAGTACTTCTGACGACGTTGTAGCACAAATGGTGATGGCAGTTTCATCTGACCTTATGTCTTGTAGACGTTAATATGCAGTCGTGTCTGCTTGACGACTATCGTCATCACCACTGTTATCACTGTCTACAAGTGTCAGCGAAAACACTGCGGAATCAGCAATTACTGCCATTCGCGTCATCGTGGATTATTTTCCATTTGATCATCTGTAAACAAGCGATTCTCAAATGGGGACGTTAGGTGGTGGAGTAGCTTGCGGACGCGTCTGCATCGGCTCCGCCAACTGACGTTGCTCAAGTGAGTCCGATGTGCGTTCCCTCCGAGATTTCTACTGGAGCGACTCCGGGAAGTTTCAAAGAACACCTGGATACCCCATTAATCACGGTAGGTCCACTGGAACCTCTTTTGTGGGTCCTTTCTCCGACACCAAGGGTTAGGCCCATTTGTGCCTATACACGGCATCGGGCGCCGCAGCGCGGAAAGGCGGAACGCGCGGCCGCTTGTTCGGCTGACCTCCGAGGAGGCCATGCCTCATGAGGCTGTGGTAGAAGGAGAGCAAATCTCCAAAGAGGATGCCGAGTCCTACGCCTGGATTACCGCCCACAGAAAGCGGAATGAGGATAAAACCAGCTTCAAGCACGAGCCGCACTTGGCTAGGCAAACTAGAGCCCACCTTGGCCCCGCTAAAGCCAGCCAGCTGAGAAACGTTGCCGCAGCTTCTAGGCTACCACGCCTGCCCACATCGCACTTTCGAGTGGTCGTCCGCCCGGGGGGAGGGCTGTACGTGCGAACATGCAGTCAGTTAAAGGTCACGCAAGCCATTTTAATGGCTGCCAGGCTGCCCCCAGCGGCAGCCGAGGAGGATATCTTGTGTGCGAACGCCATGCAGAATATCTTAGTTATAAGCACACCCTCCGAATCGAAGGCCAATGCATACTGCAAAGTGCAGGAAATATTCTTGGCAGATAAAAAGCACTCTGTCTCGGCTTACATTACACCTCCGGGAAATACCTGTAGATGTGTGGTCAGAGGAATCGACACCGATCTGGCTGAACCTGCGCTGCAAAGCCTTTTTGTCGCACCCAGAAACCCGATGGTACTTGGAGTAAGGCGCAAAAAGGAGACCCCTACCGTGTTTGTACTGTTCAACGGCATGAAAGTGCCCTGCCCCGCCGCGGTGGTCTTGTGGCTAGGGTACGCGGCTTCTGACCCGCAGGTCACGGGTTCAAATATTGGCTGCGGCGGCTGCATTTCCGATGGAGGCGGAAGGAAATGTTGTAGGCCCGTGTGCTCAGATTTGAGTGCACGTTAAAGAACCCCAGGTGGTCAAAATTTCCGGAGCCCTCCACTACGGCGTCTCTCATAATCATATGGTGTTTTTGCGACGTTAAACCCCACATATCAATCAATCAATCATGAAAGTGCCCAACTATGTTCACTGCGGCCCCAACATGCTACGCTGTACACTGTACAAGAGGCAAATCGACACTTGCCGTAACTGCGGCCGAATCGGCCACAGGCACAATGTCTGCCCTAGACCGACTGAAAAAGTGTGTGAAAAGTGCGGGACTTCGATCATCGCAAACGGACACGCATGTGTACAACCGAAGTTCGTGCTATGCGGAGACGCTCACCTCACCGGTGACCGTACCTGCAAAAACAGATACCAAGTTCCCTACGTTGTAAGAAGGTGGCGTAGAAAAAGAAGGAAAGGCGGTCACAAGACGAAGAACGTTGCGAGCAAAGCCGGAGACTGGGAAATCGCCACTCCTACTAAGACACCAGCTGCGGCTGCTCCAAGGAACGCCGCCACGGAACGTTCCGGAGTTCCAGGGGTGGCTTCAACTCGCAACCTACCTGGGCAGACAAGGTAGCCGGAACAGGTGAGGCCCATGCGTCCGCACAACCAGGGCAACTGTAACAGCCAACGCGAGACAAAATACAATCACTAGAGCACGAGAATGCGTCTCTTCGACAGGAACTAGCTGATATTAGGTCAATCTTGCAAGAATTGCAGCAGCGAGAGCGCGCGTCTAGCGGTCAAGCTACCGCAGCCACAGCGTCCGTCAACATAGGCGCGAAACGCCGGGCAGGCCCTGAGCCCATGAACGAGGAGGCGATTAACGTCTCAAGCATCCAAACACTGCTTGAAAAGCTAAGAAATGACGTTATTGCTGAAATTACTACTATCAGGCTCCAACTGACCAAGCACACCGCAAGGCTTCAAATTTTAGAATCATACAGGTAGCACGCACTGCTTGGTACACCCCCTTCGAGTCAGTAAAATGGATAATGCAAGCAATCTAGTTATCTGGCAATGGAATTGCGTCAGCTTCCGCAAAAGAAAGGCAATACTACAACACTTTCTTAGCTTTGCTACCGAAGGGCCATCAGTAATCCTCCTCCAGGAAACGCTCACCGATGTCATCGCTCTTCGTCGCTATCGTGCAAGAGCGTATATCAAGGAGGGCAAGAGGGGTGTAGCGACACTCGTCTCAAAGGATCCCGTCTATTTACGTCATGGCGTTAGGCCGGACTTAAAAATTGATCACATCATGATCGAGTTCATCCCGAACGCTAAACGTAAGCAATCCGTTTTTATTTTAAACGTCTACTGCTCACCAGCCGACAGAAAAGAGACGTTTCATGCTCTTTTACACAAAGCGTGTAAAATTGCAGGTAATCGAACGCTCATCATAGCAGGAGACTTTAACGCACACCAACAAGATTGGGGCTATATCAATGATATCGCAAAAGGCAAAGCCCTCGCAGCACAGATCATAGCTTGTGGTCTCACATTGGTCACCGATCCACGATACCCCACCAGAATACGCAATTCGTTCAGCAGGGATAACACAAGATTCGACCATGGTTAGGAATGCATAGGAACTCATGTAGACTAACTTACAAGAGAATCTTAGTAGTGATCACTGCATTACCAGCCTCGCGATAAGAATCTCGTCACCACCGCTCAGAAAATTTCACGTCACAGATTGGGACCTTATTAGAGCTATCAGAAAGCAAGACGAGAATAAATACAACTCGTTAAACGGATTATTCACTCGCCTCAAAGAAGAAGTTGCTGCTTCCACAAAGGAAGGGAAGACAGAAAGCGAGATAAAGCGCATGGACAGTCGATTAGCCCACCTTCTGAAGGCTAAAAACGCGCTGTAGGCTCAATAGAAAACGCAGAAACTAAACCGACGCCTACGCAAAAAATTGCTGAACTTAATAGGCAGATAGATGAGCATTGTGAAACGCTAGCTCGACAGCGATGGGACGAAGTATGCAATGCCGTCGACAGGAAAATGAGGAGTGGTGCGAAGTGGAACCTCCTCAAACATCCACTGGGAGATAAACAATCTAAAACCAATCAGCAGCTTACAATTGACAGACCTATCCACAACCTAAAGAACTCTGGTCTGACAGAGATACAAATGATCGATGAGCTCGCCTCGAGATATCTTTGCACAGAACCCGCCTCACACAATGACTTCCCTCCTGCTTTGCCAAAGAACGGAACAGACCCTCTTAGTTCCCCTTTCACGTGCGCAGAGGTACGAGAGGTTCTATATGAGCTCAACGGCAGATCAGCTCCGGTTTCCGGCAGGATCAGTAACAAACACTTCAAGAATTTACCTGTCGAGGATATCGAGCTTCTAACAAATAAAATCAACGAGGTGTGGGAGACCGGCGAGGTTCCGATAGAGTGGCGCTACGTGACCGTCATCCTCATTCAGAAGCCGAGGAAACCCCTGGAGCTTAGCTCGCTCCAGCCGACATTCCTCACTTCATGTGTAGGGAAGGTCGCCGAGCACGTTACCCTCAAGCGGGCCACTAAATTTGCTCAGGAAAGGAATCTCTTCCCATTTAATCTAACTGGGTGTAGGCCGTCCATGTCAACGCAGGATGTAATGTTGCTTTTAAAACACAAGATCGTTGGCAGGGTCTCCAGAGACACCAGAGCTGTTCTGGCACTTGACCTGGCAAAGGCCTTCGACAAGGTCAAACACTCTCACATACTTCATTCCATTAAAGAAGCGGGTCTAAGAGAACATCTTTACAACTACATCAGCTCATTTCTTAAGAACAGAAAAGCTACCATTCGCCTAAGATCTCTCGGCTCGAAGACGTTTGATCTTGGACCCAGAGGCACTCCACAAGGGGCAGTGCTATCGCCATTTCTATTTAACTTATCGCTGAGAGCACTTTCCCACAGTCTGGCCGAGATTTAATGTCTCGGTCACGCCTTCTACGCTGACGACATCACCGTCTGGTGCGAGGGAGGTAGTGATGGGCAAATTGAAGAGCGATTACAAATAGCGATCAGGGTTGTCATAGATTTTCTTCACAAGGCAGGACTCTGCTTGACGGCTAATAAATCGAGACTGCTCCTTTACCGACCAACAATCAGTGCAAAGAAAGGAAGTTTCCCCAATATCTTGATCACCACAATGAAAGGCTCTATTATTCCGCTCGCAAAGAAAGTTAGAATCCTCGGTATGTTCCTGGAGGAGGATGGCAGTAACGCCTACACGTTAGAACGCATTGCCACCAAAGCCAATTCCATGACAAAATTATACACGAGGGTGGCCAACAAACAAGGGGGTTATCTGAGTAGAACCTTCGTAGGCTCTTTCACGCCTTCCTAATGAGCCATATCAACTACACCTTCCTGGCCCACAAGTGGAGCAGGAGGAATGAAGCTCGATTAGAATCAATAATTCGCAAGAACATAAAAAAGGTACTGGGTCTCCCACAGAGCACCAGCACAAAACATATATTGGCGCTGGGTGTCCACAAGACCTTCAGCAAAATAGTAGGGGCGCAACAGGTCGCCCAAGTTGCAAGACTGGCTTCCACGGAGGCTGGCAGACAGTTACTAGCGCATATTGATATACGGCCTCCCATTACCAGACAGAGGGAGTGCGTGCTCCCTATAAAAGTCAGGGAAATGTACACAGTATCTCATGTACCTAAAAACATGCACCCCTAATACAACTGCGGCAGACGCAAAGCAAGGGCAAGAGCCCTTCTTCAAACAGCGGCTACGATTGAGGACAATGTCGCCTTCCTCGACGCAGAGTAATACGCAGCTTCCAATCACTTTGTTTCAGCAGCTACGTCGTTATGAAGAGAGCTGCTGGCATCACTTACGCTCAAAAATTTGGATGCCGACAAAGCCTAACAGGTGGCAGTGGCCATCGCCATGGCCACAACGAACCGTTCTACTATTTGCACGGACTCGCGAGCCGCCCCTAGAGCACATATTAAAGGCTCGTTGTGCAAAGAAATCACGCGCGTTCTCTCTGCTGCATCTTGGACAGGCAAAAAGTACATAATTTGGTTCCCTGGTCATGTGGGCAGTGATGCTCACGAAACCATCCCAAACGCCAACGAACTTGCACACTCCCAGGCGCGAGGTCTCACACACCGCGCCGGAAGTGGGCACTCGGAGGCTGAGGCAGGGCAGTGGCAAAGAGACCCTCTTCTCACTTTCAACGAGGTCTGTAAGCACTATCAGCTAGGGCGTAGGAAGTTTCCGCTTCCACACCCACATCTAAACAGACCACAGGCAATCACCCTGTGAATGTTACAAACAAACACGTATCCATGTCCGTTTATTTGGTCAAAATTCGTAGACGGAATAGACCCACGCTGCCCACGTTGTGGTCATCCGAGGTGCACCCTCCAGCACATGCTGTGGCAGTGTCACGACTTTCACGGAGGCTCAGGGTCTCCCTCCACTGTGGAAGACTGGCTCCAGCTTGTCACCAGCTCCGCAAAGGACCAGCAGCTAAGGGCTGTCCAGAGAGCCCGCGAAGTCGCCGAGAGCTTTAACGCGAGAGCTTTAACCTCCCGGTGCAATCGTGGGCGGGGTCCCCAGACGGTACCCCCTGACGGGGGCATTCTTGTCTTCTCAGGAACACATAAAGTTCTTTGACTGACTGACTGATTCTCAAATGCTTTTCCGAGCAGTGACGAGGAGGCAGCTTGAGAAGCACAGCTGGTTTCTGTCAAATACACGGGACAGGAAGAAACGTTATGTACAGGGCAGGAACTTTCAACCGGTCCACAAGGTTATGCCAGCTGTTGGCTGACAACGATTTATGGTTTATAAAGGTGAAATATGTAAGCACTGGTGAAAAACATAACTCAATCTGCCGAACATTTCATCGCGAGGAGCTCGCCTTTTAAACCTGTCAATCTAATGACAGACACACCCACCCACACACACAAACACACATACAGAAACACGCACACGCACACACGCACTAACACACTTGTTTTCATGTTTATAACCACCCTGTTATAACGCCACCGGGCGAAGGGGGCCTATGTATGAATAACGAATATATAATAAGGAATAACTTTAAATGCAGAATGCATTGGTTAAAAGGATAACAGGGCGGCTAGCTGACGATGAACAAGCGCATCCATCACGTGCTGCGCATGGTGGAAAAAGTGCACCGCAGACCACATACTGCACATTTGCGAAGCTTCCAACAATGGCTGTTACGTGGCGCTGACTGTGCCACGTGGTCGCGTGGTCACTGTAAAAGTTCTCATCACTTTGATTCTGTTTCACGACGTGCTGGCACGCAATGCCGCTGAGGTCGTCGCCCCCATGGGGTCTCATTTATCACAAGCTGTGAAACATATGACAAGTCGTTCAAAGCGGTGCGTCGAAGACTGAACGCATATATCTTTTTAAATCTCGTATGTTCTCTGCTTAGCTAAACTCCCAGTCTTTCTCTATTCTCGTTGCTCGCTTGGTCCACAAGGAACCCGACCAGCATCGCAGAAACACTGGGTAATATTGCGAGTGGCAGCAGTACAGTTAAATCGCAGTTCATTATGTGAAGCTCAACACAACGCAGGCTGCGTGCGATCAGCTAGTCCCCAAACGCAGCAGCTATAAACTTGGCAGTATCATGACAATTCAAATGACCACAAGCGTTCTCGTGTGTTTGATAGTCTTAGTCAATCATAAACAATATAATTTCGCGATCACAAACAATCCCTCTTCATAAAGTTTCCTCGTGCCATTTTTTACATTTTTAGGTCACCAAAGTGGTGAGCACTATAATTTTTTTATTTTATACCCACATGAAACCCAGCTATGGGAAATATGTTCAATGTACTGGGCTTTGCAACACAGCACCCCACAGCTTTAAAAACGCTTGCTTGTTTCTGGAAAACATTTTATCGGCTGGTTGTGGGAGCCGTGGTGCCTTCTAGTGAACATTATTAATGTCGATGCGTTTTCTGCCTCACAGAAGCACTCGAAAGGCGGGGTTGAGCACGAATGGCTATTACAGCTGCCACCTATAAATGTGGCAGCTGTAAGCGTTGTTACACTCATTTTTGCACGTTGTAAAGCGTATTTAGGCATTGATTTGTGGGCGTAAGAGGCTGAAGCGTACAAATAAATTCATGTATGAGCAAGACATGTATAATTTTTTGCTTGCGTTCACAATTTGATAAAGTCCAATATGTTGTAAATTGGTTCGCAACAAACTTTTTTCGTAAAATGGCACCACAAGCACCCATTACTTTAACTACTCCTTGCCGCCATGTATAGGGCGCCGGAGCAGACGACACGAAAAGCGTTTCATGTAGACGCAGACGCCGCTAAGCGTTTCAGGTGGGACTTTCTCGCATGCTCAGAAACGTGAAGCCACAACGAATAAAGTAAGATAAATACGAATGCCTTGCTGGTTTGAGCTGCGTTCTGTCTGACATAGCTCAACCAAAATCATGACAGGGGAATTTTCATATTTCACGTTGAAAATAGGAGCGCTATTGTGGAACTTGTTTCACTGGCGGTAGGATGCACGTACGAAGCGCGCGCACACACCACCTGACTTATACATTGCGGCTTCTATCCCAGACCCCTTTGCGAAATCGAAACTGATGAAAAGCTCATTGTCAGGTGGTGTATTTATGAAAAGGGTTCATGACCTCAAATACACCACAGTTCACTCGTGTGCTTTTTTGGAGCTCCAACGAGAGTAATACGTTTTTCGCGGCGGTTTTCTTCTTATTACACTTAAATACATTTTTCCCTCCAGTTTCCTTCTTAGTACATCTAAAGTTAAGTTATCTTCTTTTGTAGGTAGTAGGATCCGTGTGAGTAGTGTGAGTAATGACGTGGATGAAGAAATATTCAGGGAGCCTTAATCTTCGACTTTCCGAGTTGAAGACAATTGCAACATACCGCCACCAGTGCATTTTTTGTGATGGGGAGCGCGATTCCAACCACGAGTAATTATGCGTGTGAAATGCTTTCTGGCCTTATATACACCACTTTCCAAACACTCTCAAGCACTGCCATCTTGGAGTGATGACGTTGCAGTTTAGCATTCGCATCAAATAAACAAACAGTGCTACGGTGAACTTAAATGCACGAAAGAGCTTTGCCGGCACTATACTGGGTGGCTGGCTTCATACCAGGAAGTGGTTAAAATCGACTGTTCTGGCGTCCGATGGTAATGTACGCTTGTACCACACAATAGTTGCGCAATTTTACATGTTCTACTGCGAAGCATGCCTGCAGGACGTGTGTGTTTCTAAAGTAAGAGTTACTTTCACTGCATTTTGAAGCAGATGAAGTTATTTTCACTGTATTCACAAGCAGACGCGTGGCTTGTGGTAAACGCCCGCTAGCCTTAAAAACCACGTATATTTGATCTCCATGCGGTCCCAGAATGTATTAGTATTTAGTTTATTTTGATCTTCCACGACTATTTGGTCACGCACACAACAAACTACGCTGGCGGCGAGGGCAACACTGACGCTAGCAATGACGCCGGCATCAGGATTTCTGCGCGACGAGCTCTTTAAAGGTATCGCGTTGAAATGCAGCAGTGCCTCGCTAACATGCACTTCATGAATATTACGGTTTTATCTGAAAAGCAGTAGGAAGACCTTGCGTGGCTCTGTGGTAGAATATTTGATTGCCATGCAGAATTTGGGAGTTCGATTCCTGCCAAGACCAAGACATTTTTTTTTGCACTTACCTGGTTAATGCTGTTGATGTCGGCACTTGTTAACGCTCACACGTTAAAATTACCCATGTATGTAGTAACTGGTCCGTGGTTGATACAAAGTGTCAATCGCCTTTGGCACCCACTTACCCACGGGTATGTGCCACACGTCTGGCGGAAAAGCTTCAACGACGTACGCGATCGGATGGCGACATACTTATGTTGTGGCGAACGAGTCATATTCAGCGAACTACCTTCTCTACCGTGCTAATTTGGTTTACCCCAAAGTGAAGGGTATGATCACGAGCGCACCCAGACATGGTTAGCTAAAGAGATTGACAGCTATATAGATACGAAGTTATATAGACACAAAAAGTGCTAGCAGTACGCAAAGAAATGTTTCGCCCTTAAGATGAGAAGAGGTACTCATTATGACTAGGTGCGGGGGATGTATTTTTCTCCCACGCTATCCCTCCCTACTTAGCTTCTTGCGCTTTCATAGGGTCCAGAGAAGAGTGAATGCAGTAGCTTCGTGCGACAAATGTTTGTAACTTCGCTGGTACTGAATGGATTCTGAAAATTTTTGCGGCTGTGTATTTGTAAAACGATACACTCTTTTCGTGAGTCTGTTCCATGGCAACCTAAAAAAGTGCCGCCGGGCTCCTCTAAGTAGAAATAAGTGTAACTGGGCCAAACCTTCGTTACCCTTTTGGTCCTCAAATGACTAAGGGCAGGTGGTATATCACTCTTTCATGTATAGTTGTTCATTCCGCCTGCAGAATGCTCAAAATACCTAATGCTACAGTTAGGAACAGTTTTTATTATACGACAATAAGTAATACGGTGAATAATAAAATTATTTATCTCCAGGTTTTGTACAAAAAGTTAATGTGTTCAACTAAGGGCTATTTTTTACACTTCAGATTACAATGCGTAAAATAAATTGATATTTAATTACTTATAATTTATTTTTATGCAGTATACACCTGAAGAGTCGGATGGCTTGGACAGCAGTGGTGGAAGCACCGGATCGCAGTGGGGAATCATCGCATTCTTCTTACTAGGCATTATCGCCATGGCTGCTGTTTGCATTGGAATAATTTACGTGCGTTCGATCACCTTGCGCTCTTCTTACCCGACACAAGAGCCTTGCACGTCGTAGCAGCAAGCGAAAAAGTGAAAAAATACAACGATAGAAATGACTGTTGTAGCTTAGTATCTACTAATTTCTTTCCCTGATTATGACTGTCATTCTATATGCTCAATAAAAAGCACCTAGTTACCTTTCATACAAAATACGAAATTGAGTGCTTCGCTTCAAAATCACGGCTTTGCACTGAAAATCTCCTTATAGAGCAACATTTACTGACACGTGTTTAAAGAGGGTGCTCAGCGATATTGGCCTGCTTGGTATGCAAAGTTTGGGTGTGTTTACCTAATTTATTGAAGTGACTATGGCACTCAAGGTTGAAAGTGAAAGCTTGCACGATGCTGGGCTGCACACGTTTCTCTAGAAGCTGCGAAGACAATTGATTAATGTCGAAAAAGTAGCTTTTCACTTCCAAATAATTATTGTGCTTTGAAACACTAAACTACTAAGGGACACTCTTTTAGTTTTGCACAAAAGAGAATTTATTCGTGTTTGAAGTATTTAACTAATTATTGTTAGGATCACTAGTCAACTTAGCAATGCAAAATTCATGTCACTGCTAGTTCTGCTGAATAGCAATGACAAAATGGCATAAACTGCCGCTAATAATTCGAAACTTACATAAAATGCATTCACAGGGGCACAAAAATAATATAAAGAACTGTACTACCACAAATGGCACAGGTTTTTAGCGGATGGCCATGCACATGCGCTGCTAGAAAGTTCTTCATCCCAAGGAATATTTTTAGGCAGCCGTAGAGCACTCAGGGCCACATCCAACAAGAACTGCAAGCAGTACAATTAACTGTTAGTGACAGATTATGTTTGAATATTGTGATCATACATGTGCGCTCAACGAAAGATACAGGAGGTGTGATTTACGAGATTTCTCATATAAAGACCAAGTTTTCTTCCAGGGGATAGAAAAATGTCATTGCATTTTTTGTAATAAACAACAGAAGTGCGTGCGGTAAAGTTTGATGTGATAATTTTGTGAAAACCGAAGAATATATACTAGAAATACAAATCTGCTTCCAGTCAAAGCTACACACAATGGGCACCGAGTATCTGTTCTGGACTAGCGCGGACTTCAGTTATTATTAGCAGTATTGTGAGCAATTACACTGCAGCCAAGGATGCTTGCTTCGTATGGGGGGGGGGATCGAAGTAGGGCTTTGTACGCTCCAAAAAGGAAGAGGGTTGATGATAAATATGAATATGGGAAGGCCCACGAATTCGTAGTTGTAAACAGATATCGGTAGAGTGGCAGCTAAAGTCTGAGATCAACGGAAGCATAAGAACGTAGTAGGTTACTACTCTGGTGTCCACATGAATTATACAGCTCTTCACCATCGCGTTGCGTTACACTCACTGCAGAAGTGAAACACGCAATAGAGAAGATTTTTTCACCTGAAGAAGATTATCCTCCACATGCAGGTGAATATGTTTTCTTTTACAAATATTGCCAAAATAAGGGTTTCAAAAAAAAATTGAGCAGTCTTCTGAATAAGTACGTCTGCCCAAGAGTCATAAAAATACACAACACATCAACAAGGGATAATAATTTAGTTCAGTTCACTAACGAAACTTCCATCCTAAATCAGGACCTCAGGGGCAAAAGTTAAAAAAATGTTGAGAGTGTTAGTACAATTAGTCCTTTTTGTGTTTATATGTTTGCATTTCATTGAGGAAAACATACTTTTCAGATGTCGGTCCACCTAAACAAAAAACGTCTCTTTACAGTAAACACCACATTTCCGACATATAGGTAATGACTCACATTTTCATACAGCGTAAAACCAGAAGGATGTTCGCGAAAGGCTTTCGAGCCAAAACGAGCTTGACAATTTCGGCCAACCTTCTTTAGTGACAACACAGCATCCAGCTACTTTCATGCAATGGTTATGTGGAATATGGTACGCAAGCAACGAGAAGAAGGTTGATATATCGGTCGTTGTTCTGCTTGCCGTTTATTTTGTTTTTCTATTCCCTTAGAAGTCACGCTTTTCTAGGGTTTTCAGTTTAAACTTACAACCCATTGTACTTGCAAGACTTTAAAGAAAAAGTGAATATCCTCAAAAACGCAAAAAAATTGAAAGGGACCAAGATATTCATAAAAAACGACTACTCTCGGCAAACGCTCCGTAAAAGGAAGTTGCTGCGGAAAAGTGCCGAACCAGATAAAGACAGTGGTAAAAACGTGTACCTTCTCAACGATGAACTTCACAATGACAATGATGCGTACATTTGAGATGACGGGAAAAACGCGCGTGTCAAAATTTATTCCTTTTTTCATTCGACTACCTTGCCTAATTTTATAAAAGTAATCCTTCGAAATTTTGGCGTCTACTAAATGTGAGAGGGCGTGATGACATTATTAGCCTAAACAGCTGATTGCGAATAAATTTAAATGTTTCTTTCAATCTGTTTACCCAGATTCACTGTCTTGTAATGGCATTGGAGAGATACGTAATGCAACCGGACTGAATTCTGACTTTATCAGTTATGAAGAAAATGTTACTTAATCTTAAATTGAAAACCTCTGTTGGCCCTGATAAGATTCAAAAAATATTTTTATATCTGTATGCCTAATGCATAGCTAAATTTCTAGTTCCATACTCTATCTTTCCTTTTCTGAAGGTGTTGTCCCCGCCAAGTGGCGTATTGCACGCACAGTTCCTGTTTTTAAATCTGGCGATCGAGCCATCGTTACTAACTACCGCCAAATTTTTCTTCTTAATTCATGATGCAAACTCATGGAGCATACTACTTCCAACTATCTGGTCGACTTTTTTGATTCCCACAATATTTTAACACCCTTCCAGCACGGTTTCTGTAGGGGCCTATCTACTACCACTCAAGTCGTTTCTATTGTGCATACCTTTTTTCAGTTCTCGACAAGTCCGGCCAAGTTGACGCAGTATTCTTATTTTTCATTAACTTCTCTGTAAACTATATGCTTAGCCATTATGATATATTTGTTGTATGTGCTCTGAAATGATTTGTTCCAGTAGTGAATGTTCTTTTTCTTATGTTTCTCTTATGCAAATTTCTGTTTTAAATGAGTCAACTCCACTCCTATAATAGCCCACAAAGGGCTGACAGTATCAATAAATGAATGAATGAAATGAATGCACTCTTAGATCTAAGCAAATCATTCAATAGGGTCTCACCTTCAGGTATTTTCTTTAACTTTAATACACTCCTGTCCCGCATCTTCTAATAAAGTGGATTGCCTCATATCTTGAACATAGAAAACAATTTGTTGATGTCGATGGTCACGTTTCAGATCTTGCATCAGTTAAATCTGGAGTGCCTTAGGAAAGTGTCCTGCGGTCTTTATTATTTGTGGCATATATAAACGACATAACCTCTTGTGTGCACGAAATTGTTAGTAATCGTTTATTTGCGGACGACTGTCTTCTGTACGGAGCTGTTGAATCAACTAATGACCAGTTTACCCTCAACAACAGCACGAATTCAATATCTAACTGATGCGACATCTGGGCAATCAAGCTAAACCAAACTAAAACAGTGTACATGCGTATAACTAATAAAAAATGTCTTCTTATGTTCAATTACTCTGTAAAGAGAGACGAAATTTCTCAGACCAATAGCTTTAAATGTCTCGGCTTAGCATTTACAAATAATCTGGCCCGGTCAATGCATATGGACAAAATCTGTGCATCAACTAAGCAGTAGCTCGGCCTCTTACGATACAACCTAAAAAAAATCCCCATCCCATGTTAAACGTCCTCCATATAACACGTTAATCAGGCCTCGTATTGAATACGCGTGTATCATTTGGCACCCCTACACTAAAAAAGACATTAACAAACTTGAAAAAATTGAGAGGCTGGCTGTACGGTTCATATAATAATTGTTAGCGCCGACATGACTCGCCTACCTCTTTAATGCAAAGAAACAACATCAAGACTTTACAGAGCCGCCAAAAAATAACAGGACTAAAATTTCTTTATCAGCTTTGGAACCGTAAACTAGCACTCGACCCCGCTCTTTATCTAAACTTTTTGTCCCATAGACCCACCAGGAACTGTAACCCTTGTAAATTTAACTCGATTTTTGCACGTACAAACCATTTCAAACATTCCTTTTTCTCACGCACCATAAGTGATTTGAATGCATTACCATCTGATTTCTTCTTATGAAACATTGTTCCTCATTTGTTCAACTAGCTCGTAGAATAAATTTGTAACGGTGACTTTATCCTCTGATTGGTTTTTCTATATCTAGTTATGTAGTAATCTGAGTTACGCTACTGTGTATGATCATTGCTGCCATGCTTCGCTGTTTTTGGTTCTTACCTTTTTATGTGCCATATGTGTGAAATATGCACTGATTAGTCCTCTTCTTTTCTCTGGTGTATTCTTCGATTGTTCATTGCCTATTTCTTCTTGCTCTCAATTAGTATTCCTTTTCCCCCTCTTTTCTATCTTGTTTATAACTTATTTTCATCCTTGTTATACCAACAAACCACTCCTGCTTGGACCACCCAAGGCCTACAGTATTGTATCAAAAATTAAATGCCGATACGAGTGCTTTTGTCTCCAGCGGAGGCGATCGCCATGAAGAAAAACAGACTATCAATAATGATCCACCGTCTGCAGGTTGTGTGCAACGCTTTTGACAGATTTGTTTGCTATGAAAGAAGTTCTCGCTTTCGTTTTACTCCATCTGCAGTCGTTTCAGAAATAGCAGCTGCTAAGTTCATTGCGAAGCATGTTTGGGGAATCGTGCGACAAACGAAATGAATAAGAAAGAAATTTACCAGCGTGCTGACAGCTTTCACTTCTGTAAAATTAATTCACCATATGTATGGATAACAATGCCTACGTAAAGGAGAAAGTAAGAACGCAACAAAAATCAACGCAACACCAGCTGTTGTTGATGGTTAAATCTCTTGTATGGCACCACGGCATGGAAAGTTTGCAGAAAGAGGCTTCCACGAAGATTTCACAAAAAAAATTTGGTCTGTTTCTAGCGCGGACCGCACAAATGTAGGCAAACTGTACGAGGTATATAAAGGCAATGTTTCAAGCAAGGCCTTGCTATGTTCGCTAACAGAAAATGTCGAAACTCAGAGGCATATTGTGTACATTTGTCTAGAATTTACTTTAGCTCGAAACAAAGTAAGTTTCTGAAAAAAAATGTGATTATTTTTTATAATATTTCATTGTGTACATCCGGCATGGGGTATGCTGGCAAATTCACTTAATCATTTGGAATTCATAGAGGACAAAATCTTGTAATATTTTGGAGAAAATATTGAACAAAGAGAACTGTCTTGCATTTCATTCAACAAGATTAGGTAGAAAAAAACAGTTATGATATCTGGATATATTTAGCACCAAAGCACATATAAACCTTTCCGTCCTTGCCATGACTGTTGTTACGTCAGTCGGGTGGACTGATTGCGTGATCACAAGCTACTGCTGCTTACGCATGTGCCAAATAAATAGCGAATATATATATACAGGCCAAAGTATAGTGTGTATTTTTTCTGTTCAGCCTTTTTTTGCTGAGGTTGACAGTGTGCGCCTCAAAAATGAAGGCCGTCTACAATGTTCCCTGTATCAGGCTACAGCAAGGACATATGCAATTTTTTGTACACAGCATGTTGGTATCCTTTGTTGTTCTTGTATTGAAGCCGATGCGCTGATACTATGATAATAAGTAGCAAAACTGCTAATCCAAAAATGAAGCAACTGAAGTTCTTTTGCAAACTTTGTTTTTAATAGGCTATACTTGGCCTTCAGAATTCCCAGAATTATAATGCATTCGTCGAAACAGCTTGTTGTTCCTGTCTGGTTAATACTGTACATGTTAATTGAGTGACTTTCGGACTGGAAGGGCCTTTCGGTATTCGCAGTCCTGTATCCCCGACGTGTGTTCATCTTTAAAGCAAGCCAGTCTTTTTTATGTGTTAGGTCGCATAGATTACAAATTGAAGGTGACTTACTCGTGTTATCAGATGCGTCCAGTGCGCATTTTACTTGATACGATGGCTTGTAAAGGCTAAATTGTTGCAATATATAGCATGCACTACACGGCTTCTGCAAGATCTTCAAAATATTTGCCTTGGTACAGAATAAACGCTTATGAACGAACGTATTGTTGTGTGCTATCTGTTCTTTTTCCTATATAGTGCTATATAAAGTGCTAAGTTTTTGTCGAAAGTAATACAATGTAGCATCCAGCTACATGCAACGAAATATTATTGGCAGAAAGAAGCGCTTGCTTTCTTGTGTTCTTAAAACATTCACCATAATGATAAGTTAACAGAGGAGTGTGTTTTGATTTTTATTGTAGGTGGGCTCAAACGCACTTTGCCATGCAAAGACGGTGGCAGAAAGAAATCAGATAGCATGAACCAGTAGTTTCTCGGGCTCAACATTTGACTAGTTCATTAGCATACTTATCTATCACCATCTTTATGCATTGCTGTTCAAGCGGAGGCGGGTACGGCTTAGTCTATTTAAAATGACACCGCACATTATGCAACTTCTCACTTCAGGGGGGAATTCATATCCACGTTTTTATACTTCCTATTATTTTTCTTGTTGACATGTTGTCCATAGCGCACACCCACTACAGAAGATTGGCCAAGAGTTTAGTGGTTTGAAATTATATTGTTCATATTTAGAATAATGAAGATAGTTGAGAAAGATTACCGATGACCTCGGAAATTGTGTTGCTCGATCTAATACATATATTTATTTAAATAAAGAAAGGAGTTCATGTTTCAAGCACAGGCAACTCTAAAACTTGCTATGCACCCACTACGTGGCCTTAACAGAAGAGGCGTGGGAACAGGTGTGCCTTTTGTAGTGTACGCCCGGCTCTAAATAATGAATTTATTGCAACAATCACATGTTATTTTGCCCGATGGCAATTCACGCTTGTACCTCTCAAAATTACTGCAACGCTACAGCAATTACTCAAGTTGTATTGTGAAATATGTATAAAAAATGTGTGCTTTTGTAAAGAATGGAAGGTACTTTCACTGCATTTCCTAGCAGTGGACAGTATATTCATTGTATTTACCAGCATACGCACGGTTTTATGGTAGATTGCCCGCTTGCAACGCTGAAAACCAAGGTTCCATCCCCAGTAAGACCGGGAACTTAGTCTTATTTATTAATTTCGGTCAATCTCGATTTTTTGGTCACGCACATGATGATCATTTTTGGTTGACGTGCAAGTTGATTTTTCGCTCGCAACCAATTACGCTGCTACGCTGACGCTGACGCTGAAATTTCTGCGAAACGGGCAATTTACTGCTGTAACATTAAAATAAATCCATACCGTATTTGCCAATAGCAGTCGAGCTACTATAATCTGTAAACTATCGTGGAATGATCCACCTATTTTTTTGGTCAAAGCCTACCAATCGGTGCGAGCCGCCATTACTAAGGTGAAGAAGAAGACCAAGTGAGTGAGTGGAACGAAAGGTGAGCTTTCTTGGGTATTACGTACTACGCCAGGCACAAGTGAGGCGAAACGTATGTCAATGCAGGTAATAAGTGCAGCAGTGATTTCTAATCATTTTCGACAACTCCTTTTCTGTTTCATAAGCATAACCGGCGAAACACTCCTTCGAACGACACAGTTTGCTGGTTCAACTAGTTAGTGTGGTCCCTCAGTACACTTCCAGGGGATATCGAGAGCAGTCTTTATTGAATAATGAAGTCTGAAAAACGAAACGCAGACTTGATGAAGTCGAAGCATGGTACTAGACCCTGTCAGTACTTCTCAATGCGAACGTGTTTCCTGCAACCTTGTAATTCTACAGTGATGTGTGTTGCTATTGTTCTCCCTACATACACAAGTAATTTAAACTGAGCACATTAATCATGTTTTGACATAGTGCGTAAGCACATTGTATCGTAGGGGAGAATCTAAACGAAGCATTTTGTTCCAGCTGCCTAAGCTGATTGAAGGCAATCATGAGCAAAACTTGTGCAAATGTTCGTGTGTAACTCATTTCGC
The DNA here is from genome assembly GCA_013436015.1 of Rhipicephalus annulatus. NCBI lineage: Eukaryota > Metazoa > Arthropoda > Arachnida > Ixodida > Ixodidae > Rhipicephalus > Rhipicephalus annulatus. The sequence goes on from WOVY01011923.1 coordinate 349,627, forward strand.
CACATGTGGGAATTATTGTTTCCGGCTCAACTACACGATCTTTGTTAACAACTGTTGTTTTCGCGTGTGGTCTGTTCTAAAAATACAGGCGATGGTGGGAGTTGAGCGAAGCTTGCGTCGACATCCACATTCGAATACCCAGGCTGAAAGCCGGTGACCTGTGTTTGTGGCTTGAGTTTAGTCTACGGAAACGGATGTGCTCTCGCGGATTGCTTTGATTGAAGGGAGCAACGTAGGTTGCCCACAGTGAAACCGCACGGTGATACCATTCTTCTTGGTTGGCTCCCTCATACTTCCAGCCTTTGAGCGACTCAATGTTTTTTTTCAGCCTGACTGCTTGAATACATTATTATGAAATATTTTAAGCCACAAATCATATATGGCATGTCTTTCTGGCATGTAAAAGTAAACATGTATACCACCCACCCCCCTCCGCCATGGTGGTGTAGTAGATATGGCGCTCGACTGATAACCCGAAGATCGCGGTATCGAATCCCGCATGCGGTGGCTGCATGTTCGATGGAGGCATAAATGTTCAACGCCCTTGAATTTAGATGTACCTGCACGTTTCAAAACTCCAGGTGGTCGATATGTCTGGTGTACTTCACTACGGCGTCTCTCATCTTCTCATCGTCGTTTTGCGACGTTAAACTTTAGATATTCATTTGTGTATTGCCTTGTTTTCTTGCGTTATCGCCGCACGTCTAAGATATCAGTCGGTCAACTTGACACAACTCTTTTCATAAAAAAGTTGTCAGTGCATAGCTTTCAGGAAAAAATACGCGAAGCAGCCAGGCTACTTTTATTGTTATGAAAGACAGAGACACACTATATACAGTCTGTGTAACACTCAGGGGAAATATAACACACAGAGCGTGCCACCGCGAAGCGGCCATGATGCGGTAAGCGTGGCAGTCTTCGCGCTAGCAGCAGTTCGCGAGTGCGCAGACGCTTCAAGGGCGGGGTGTTGAACAGTCGAACTGCTTCGTCGTCAACGCTTAGAGTAATATCTAACAGGTTAAGACAGGACACTTGGCCCCTGCGGATTGTTTGGGTTCGCAGCTCTCCAAATGGTCGTTGTGAGCCTTCACAGCCTCAGAGATGACATACCACAGAAAAAGATGTCTTAATGGACATTTTCTAGCGATTAAGAATATTATACAGCCTCCGAGAGCACTTCCATGCGCGTGTTCACCTTTGAGACCAAACTTTATGTATTTATTTATTTATTTTCAACGCGTCGTTTGCATGCATCAATTAGCTTCGTGTAAGCTGCATCATCAGAGCGGCAAGCACTCGATGCCAATGTGCCTCTATGCAGAAATTTTAATCAAAACATGAGAATTGTTGGCGGAGAAAAATTTTTATTTTCAATTAATATTCTTGGTCAGCACATGTACAATTTGTTTATCAACGCGGCAGTTTATCAACGCGGCAGATTGGTTGATTGCATTGCATGCAATATGCGATAGTACAGCTGCCACTTGATGAGCTTTCTACGTTTTCTTTATACGGTTGCTTTCCTGCCTTCGCAAAAGTTTTCTGCAGCGCACTTCACATCACTCCTCCGCGAAAAACAGTCACATGGAGTTGCCGGCACTAAAACAATGCAATATTCGTTGTCATGAAATTTGGAAGTGAGGCAGGAGTGTTTGCTGAAAGATTACGCCCTAGCCTTAGATAAAAAAAAGATTTCGAGATTCACCAATTCTCACTTGATGCGCTCGTTAGAGCTTCAAGTGGGTGCACGTTAAAGAACCACAGGTGGTCGAAATTTCCGGAGCCCTCCACTATGGCATCTCTCATAATCATACGGTGGTTTTGGGACGTTAAAGCGTACAAATCAATCGATTAGAGCTTCAAGTAATTTTCGAATGCCACAGCTAAGAATACTAATCACAAGTGCACTTTTTATGAAATTTCCCTCATGCCGAGAATTCGAACACATGTACCGGCACAAATAAAACCTAAAAGCGTGAGCGGTGACTCGTTTTCTTGGGCAAAAAAACAGAAAAGGATTTGCTTGCTCACGTGCTGCGCAGCATTCCATACGATTTCTCTTTTCGTGTAAAACAATCTACAAAAACAATACGCGAAGTGAAGGGCACACAAAAAAAGCTCTGTGCGCCGAATAGTACAATGTGATAAATGTCAGGTAAAGGCTTCAATGACGAATGAAATACGCACTTTACAAAGCATTGATGGTGTTCGAATCCAGCATAAGTCAATCTGAGTGGCAGATGAAACAAGCGAAGACCACTACGCATGCCGGGCACGTTATTGCACATCTTTCATCGCGTCTTCCAGCGGGTGTCTGTACTTCATTACTTTAAATTATCATGAACACAGAGCATGACAACGTTGCGTTTCGCGTTGACGTCATGTGCACTTTTCTCGCATCCGGTGCATGCCAGATGCTGCCCGACAATGTGCGCTCGTTTGGTGCATCTTTTTTTTTTTCGTTTCAACAGCGCTCTTTGGTATACGGGCTTTATCGTCTCAAAACAACCATATGAGAGACGTCGTGTAGCGGAGGGCTCCGGAAATTTGGACCACTTGGAGATCTTGAGCGTGCACTCAAATTTGAGCAAATGGGCCTACAGCAGTTTCATCTTAATTCAAAATGCAGTTGTAGCAGCCAATATTCTATCGCGCGACATGCTGGTCAGTGGCCGAGTACCTTAGTCTTTAGACCACCGTGTCGCGGCTAAACAGCACTCTTCAAATGTTGCGCTGTGACAGTTGTTAGTCAGCCCTTTTCCTGTGTATGCCGAATTTGTGCGTGCTTTTCGCTTGAGGCAAGCGCTGTCAGTTCGGAGCTGTTTGCCGTTTTTCACGAGACTGTGCAATTTGTTCCTCTTGCTTTATTATTGCAGAATGAACGCTCAATCCCTTCTGTGAAGACATGTTTTACTTTCGTGTTCTACCGACTCCTATATATATGGGAATAAGCCAGGTTTTTTTCCTTTTCTTTCTAGGTAATGCGTGAAGACTGATGTTACTACTCTCAAGGAACAGTCACGCCAATTTCGCTTTTTTTTTTTTCAAGAAGGCCATGCTGGCAGCATAGGCCAGCAGACCTAAAATTTAGGTTATCCTCCTTTTTCTTTTCCAAGAAATACTTTTTATTATTAATTACTTGCTGATAATCATAATTTAATAATATTTGCTAAAATAGTTGGGCGACGCCGCTGTATTATCTACTGGAAAAAAACTTTATTAATCGAATCCGGTACCGCAGAAAATAACTTTCCTGCGAATAAGTCTTCCCCATAATAACTGAAAAACAAAGATATGTCACACGACATGATCAGTAAGATATATGGGCGTTTATTAATAATATGTGCTAATACCATATAACTCTGTTTCCTCGTAGATCTTAAGAGATTGGTGCAGAATGCCTGTTCACCACGGGAAGGATACGTACACGGTCATAAAAAATATACTTGCTTCCTCATTCAACCTGTTTCTGTTCACCGCTTTCGTTCCAATCAATATCGCGGGCGCCACCTGCCGGCCTGAGTACCGAAATCTCCCGGGTGGTCTAGTGCACACGGCCTGCAAGCCTCCCAACCCAAACTGCATCTTTGTCACAACTGGGCTCAGCGACGTCCAGAAAGCCGAAGTGCTTAAGGCCCACAACGACCTCAGATCCCAGGTGGCACAAGGGCGTCTATCTGGGTTTCCAACTGCTACGAACATGTATCGCTTGGTACGAATACAGAAGCGCTGACCATAAGTCGTGATATACCGGCCATTGTGATATGTCGGTGTAACATTCATGACAATAAGTATTGCAACGTTTGACCTTGAAAATATGGCAGTTGTATAAATGACTGGCTATAATCACGTCATTGCAGGTGAAGTTTATTTCTAAAACGCTTCTTTTAACAAAATGTATTTATCAACACTACTATTTCACTGATTGATTGATGATTGATTTGTGGGGTTTAACGTCCCAAAACCACCATATGATTATGAGACACGCCGTAGTGGAGGGCTCCGGAAATTTTGACCACCTGGGGTTCTTTAACGTGCACCCAAATCTGAGTACACGGGCCTACAACGTTTCGCCTCCATCGAAAATGCTACTATTTTACTGTGTTCTTGCCATAGAACAGTACATCTGGCGTGTACTGAAGAAGTTCTTCATTCACGCATATCACATATTCTGTCTATTATGTACTGAATGTTTGTAGTTTCCGAATGATGTGCATCGGCGATGTTGTACAAGCCAGAATTGTACTAAAAATGCCCCCATGGCATTTGGGATAAAGATGTAAAGTGCTTGTAGCCAATAAATATTTTCAGTGATCAACAACGACTGAAAAAGAGACCAGGAATACACAAATGGGTAGTGATGGATAGTGAAATTGTAAGATATTTTTCGTAGTAGAGTACACCTATACCTGATATTTTACGTTAGATTGATGAATGATACCGTTTACTGCAATTTACTCCTAAAACGTTCAGGTGAAGAACACAACAGTGATTAGTACTTTAGCGTCAGCAGTCATGGGAACACCGACTTTTGTAAATTTCTGAGCTGGAAGTGCACTTAAGTGACCCAACAATCAGTAGCAGTGATTAAAAATTGCACAATGACGTTTTCCCATTCTAAACTCGATGCTTTTCTACTGCAGAAATGGGACGACGAATTAGCAGAGGTGGCCCAGGCTTTCACCAACCTGTGCGACGACCACCACGATAAACCGGAACAACGAATGACTAGTAAGCTTGGAAACATGAGCGTACTGTTGAGTGCACAAAAGCAGCCATGTCCCCTCAGGTATTCAGGTTTCATTAAGGTACAAACGCCAGGAGTAAAATAAGAGTACCTAGGAATGCTGCTGTCTTTTTGATCTACAATGGAAGTAGACTATCATTCAAGCAAAGCTTGGCACGCACACGTCACTCCTCACACTGCCCGTCAACCAATATATCGAGGTTCACCATGCCTGGTTTTCATCGTGGCAGTAGGCCCTTTCTAAGGACGCCCTATGGCTTTCACTGTAGGATTGCGCTGCGGGTGGCAGGTTATGAAATGTAGAGCAGATTTAGCACGTGATGTTTTCGGCAGGTGGCATGGCTAAGCTACCACGCATGCGCAGCTTGTCCAAGTGATACGATATGTGAATCTGATGTTTGATTTTTTTGTTCTACCTTATTAGATGCAAAGAAACTTATCATTGAGTTCAATCTGGTGTGCGTAGCCGCACTTACTGCACATGTACTACAGCTGGCCTAAGCACTGTCCGAATGCACTGACACGCGCTAGAGCGTGCCAACCTGCGTAGAGTGTACTGGAACATTTTAGTACACTCTATAGAGAAAGTGGCTGTGTAAGAGACTGTGACCTTTCCCTTTACACTCTCTTAGGAATTACGTGATGGCGTCTGAGAATGAGATTCTGCAGATGTGTCATGAACGCATGCGCTCCCGTGTGGCAAGGCGACGAACCTGTGTTCTGCGCTTCAGCAAGAGTTTGGGCCGAGTAACAAGAAGAGACACTACAGTATAATCATGACCTACTCCACTTGTAAGGACTTGTAAACATCGGGCAAGGTGCCCGTGAATAACAGAACTTTAAGTCGACCCATGTGATGCTTCGCATGCTACCCATAGTTTCGTTTAGAGGGAGATGGTGCAATTTTTCTCTCTCCACTCATGCGCATGGCTTCGAACTACCGTTGAGTGCTATGTGTGGTGGTCTCTAACGCAAAGCGCGTCTTTGCATGACAAAACGCCGGTTGCAATCTTTGCCTTTTGTGTCTTTACCTCTTTCAACTGCCAAGAAATTGCGTTTGTGGTGTCTGTATCGGTCGCTATGCGCGGCGGTGTCCATCTGAGAGCACTTGCTGTACTCAGCAACAGTGCAGTGAATTTTAGGTGCGAAGCTTCTTTTTGACTCATGTGTGTAACGCCGTACGTACGTCTGTCTGAACGCGTTGCAACGCACTACCCTTGCCGAAAGTGTTGTAGTGGTGCTAAGTAGGCCAAGTCGCAGCTGCGCGTTGACGTCACTCTTTTCCTCACCCACAGCAGCTGCCAGCTCCTCTTGCTCTTCCGTCCACTCGCAACACACTTCTCTCTCGCTTCACCCTTTCCACCGCCCTCTACGCTTGACCGAACAGCGAATAGAAACAATTTTTCAGCTCGTTTATCTGCGATGAAGCACACGCGAAACCCAACCCGCCTCCCGTGGCATTGTGTTTCAAAAAAAAATGTTTACTTCAGTAAACGCTACTCCGGGTTTCGCATCAAATCATTGTTCCAGCAACCTCGTCGACGCCTGTTTCAACCGGGTCAACCCCCGTGCGCACCACTGCTGCTTCGCAGCTCATCAGGGTTTCCATCGTGGTGATGGTCAATAATTTTTGTTGCAACACTACCACCGTATTTATGGATTCACTTACACAATCGCCGTTATGGTAGGGAACTATATTGAAAGGTTACTAAATCAGCATGAGTTCCTTCAATGCTACGCGCATACCTCATGAATAACTTGGCCTATTTGTAAAGACCTACACAATGACAAATATTGCAGGGCTAGACATGCACAGCACTAAAGGCGCTAGAAACAGATGCATAGACCAGCTGTTTAGCGTGATCTTAGACCCAACGCGCACCTATCACTAAATATGCCTAGACAAGGGGCAAGCCCTTTTTCGACCTTCTCTCAAGACGTGTTATTGATATCCACATACTACTGTTCATGTTGCTATTGGCATCGATAGGCAACTGGAAACAACTGCTAACATAAAACATGTGCACTGTTGGACGTATCTGTCTCCTGGGATTTGTAAATATATTAAGTGCCACTTCATAAGCTCTTGCGCAATAAAAAATTAAGACATTCACCTTATATCCACAGTCCTCGCATAACATCAAATCCCAAGTACGTGGGACCTACCAATTTATTTCTTCTTTATGGTATTGTATGGATTTTCTGTAGTATCCCTGTTTTTGCTCTGAACATTGCAGCTAAGTTCCCGAAAGTGGGCCAGAACCTAGCCTGGAACTGGGAGTCGACGAACACTCCAGTTGTCCACAGCTCTGGCCGAGTAAAAGATTGGTTCGACGAATACAAGGACTTTAATCCCGGCAATGTCGATCCTTTCCGAGTTAGTGCTGGACGCGTCGTGACTCATTTTACGCAGGTAAGTTCTTTGTGCTCCCATGTAGGTTGAGCTCCATTTTCGTAATGGTTGAGAATACAGATTCCTTGTGATAGAGAGTCCGCAACCGTTAGTGCACAAGTGCCCTTTGATTTAGTAACAAACTATTTACTTTTATGTGTGCCAGATAGAAAGCCTTCAAGAATTTGGGCAATCACGCAGACCAAATGCTCCATGAGATGAAACGTCTTATCTTAAACTGCAGTTTCACTAATATGGGTTATCGAGCTCTACGAAGACAACTTCCATCATCACATCATCACTGACACTGTTAACCTCTGACGCACCATGTCAACCGACAAAGGTGCCGTTAGAAGGCTAAAGTTAAACGGCTTCACGTTATGTGGCGAATCTCCCTACCACTGAATATTTCGTACATACATCTTCATGCCAAGTGTGACTGTATCTACCAAGCTAACAGAACTTTCAAGTTCTGGCCACCAAGTTTTCCGTCTCTCTGCCTTAAAGTTTCCGCTTAGTAGAAGTACACACTAATGACCCCCGTTCCGTTACACAATCATTTACGTTCTTAAAATAGTCAGGACACTGCGTTCTACTTAGTACCAGAAAGTAGGTATAACTGCACAGAAGTCAGCGGTAGTGCAAACACCTGTCATTGTCGCAATCTACTTGCAAGTGGACTACCTGTCAAAGAACCAATGTGATGCACCTACTGGGGCATTATGCATTTTAACCGGTATTGAGAAGCTTGGAAAGAAGGCACAACCACAATCGGCAGGGCTAGCTGTTCATAACGGCTGCCCCACAAACTCGCGATGCCACTGCGAATGCTACATGATTTATCTGTCGGAACCGTTGCTGTCACTTGAAATCACGCACTTCATACTGTTGGAAAGAAGTGATTGATTGTTACATGAGTGGGGTTTAAGGTCCCACAACCACCATATGATTATGAGAGATGCTGTAGTGGAGGGCTCCGGAAATTTCGATTACCTGGGGCTCTTTAACGTGCACCCAAATCTGAGAACATGGGCCTACAACATTTTCGCCTCCATCAGAAATTCAGCCGCCACTGCCTGGATTCGAACCTATGACCTGCGGGTCAGAAGCCGAGTACTTTAGCCACTAGACTACCATGGCGGGGTTGTTGGCAAGACGTTTTCACGCATGCTCGCGCTTGCTTGTTTCACCTCTGAAATCAGACTGGGTGCGAATAACTGTCTGATGAATGGCGTGGCGAAGAGCTTTTTTTTTCAATAGGTGCCAGTCTTAGCAAACATCCACTTCCTTGTAAATGGTCGGATTGCAGCTGACAAGTCTGATTCTCCCCTGTCTCTCCCACTTTGAGTGCTGCGAACATCCACTTTCTATCGATGCACCAAAGCGTGAGTCACCAAGCCCAAGTATTCTTATATTACAATTCTTGAGTGAATGAAGTGCGTTTATTCACACATAAAAAGATATAAATGCGTAGGTAAGCATAATACATTTTTAGTGTATTTAAACTTAGGTTTTGATGCTATTTTTGTTTTGCCAACATATTCTTCCGCAGTAGGTATTTCAAGCGTCTGTTACGGATAGATATTTTCTAAATCTTCACCTTTCATAATGCCAATTGACCGCTCGGTACAGTGAGCGCAAGCCAAGGCGGCCTGCTGAATGAAAGATGAAAGATGTTTGGCTACGTGTTGTTGCTGTTCATAAGACACAGAGCTTAATGCGTGTTCTTGATACTCCGTTGCATAATCAGGAAGATACCCTCACATTCCTTAAAAAGACACGAGATTTTCTCGAAGCTACCTAACATAAGTACGTGGGCCTCCTTGTTTGCTTATTACTATCGCTGACTGGGCCTTTAAGAATCGTATTCATTCCTGTTACGATTGCTGTAGCAAGATACATTGCTGGTGCCAGATGAACAAAGTGAATTCATACTGCTTCAGACATGTTAATTATTACACAAAAAATTCGATTAGACACTGATAATGTGAGGAGGAAAGCAGGAGTTACCCAGAAGTAACATTGGTGTAAACAAATATAACGCAGTGTTTTTTTTAAATATGCAAGCCTACGCGTAGCGTCTTATAAGTTTACCTTATTTCCATGACACCTTAAATTTATAAACTAAAATAGTAGCCCCACTAGATTCTCTTTAGGGGCTCAGCAGTTACTCAGTGTCGATATCTTTTCATCACAACTAGGTGAGAATTCAGTGGTTCCGTGCTGGCACAAAGCTCTTTGTTTCGACATATTTTGCACTGTCGGCAGCGTACTTGTACCTGAAATTTCTGTTGACATTTTCACTCCCACCCAAAATTCATTTTACACAAATACACTTACGCTGTCTGGTCCACCTAAATTTTAGTGTCAAACATGATGCCACATCTCCAAGCCTCATTTTTCGTTTTCCCATGTGCACTCAGTGAGAGGCATCCAACTAACGCAGTCCTGCTTCTACCAGTTACTTGAAGCTAACCAAGAGATATCAGACAATTGGTCCTGGAGCCACCAATATTTCAAAACATCACGAATCACGTGCATATTGGAGACCTATTAGGCACCCTGTTTCAGTATAACTGCAGTCTTCGTCGCATTCAGTGTCGCACCTTTTATCTGTACTTCAGTGTATCTGCCACCATCGTTTAATCATTTATCGAGATACTTGAGTTGCTTGTAGATTTTTTACTGTGACTGTTTTTAGTCAAGTAATGTGACCAACTGTCCACTACTGGAATTGGAGGGCTTCAGTTCAGATTCATTTCAATAAATCGAAACACTATACGTTACCCAGCATGTGGTCCTGCATAGTCTCAGGACCACATGCTGGGTAACGTATAGCTCAATGCGTGACGTACAATTTTGAAGGACACTGTGAGTTACCCCAACATCAGTAAAATGCACACCTATGATCATGACTGCCTGCAATGCGGACGCAGGGATAGTTATTGTGATATCAACAATATGGACACTCTCGGCTGGATTTTGCCGCCGGTGTCGGAGTAGCCGTCACTCGCCGTATAAGAATACGTATCTATATCTGTGAAAATGCAAGAAAGAAAAAAAAACCTGAAAAAAACTCCGACGCGTGAAATCAAACTCGGGTCCTCTCAATTGTGATTGCAAGGTGTTAACCATTGCGTCACCAAAAAGCACGTCCTTCAATGTGCAAACGGCTGGCTATTCATATCTAACATTTAGCGCTGCTGACGGGGATCTCGGGGAAAAATTATGTTTTCAGCATTACGATCAAGATAGCGCAACGAGTGCCAGTCACCATGTCGCGCTACGGTGCGTGGTCTAGTCTCCCATGCGTACTTTGCCCCGAGGCGGAAGTGTTGTAGGCCCGTGTGCTCAGATTTGTGTGTACGTTAAGGGGAGATGCTACTCGAGGACACTTTTTTTGTAATATTCACCTTAGAGAATTGAAACTTGAGCTGTTTATGAAACTTTTTATGCCGATTTCAAATATATAATTAGTTTTCTTGCAAGTACCATACTTTTAGCTCTGCAACATGACAAAGTGAAAACCTTAACCTTTTTGCCCCCCCCTCCCTCTTTTCTTCCCTGAACTTCCGTAATTTTTTACCATTCATAGTTCATGATGTTTGAAATAAAGTGTAGAACGCAAATAACAAATTAGGAAGCACATACAAAATATGTAATAGGCGTGAAATATAATAGACCTAAAAAGTCCATATTTCACCTACCCTAGTAAAGGTTTACATACATTTTTTATTATACAATAAAATATTGAAATCTTAACTAAATAATTGCCTTTGTCATACTTTGGAAAAAAAAAGTGGGCAAAATTACTTGCAGATCCGAGCACTAGAAGTGCCCGTAAAAGAAGGGTCACATTGAAAAAAGTGGGAAAATTTGCGTTTTGAGAAAAAACGAGTTTTAAACTTAAAATTGAGTTTTAATTTATGATAGATATCATTAAATCTGATAAAGTTTGACAAACAAAAAGAACAATCTTTCTTTTAGTGGCTACTGCCACTAAAATACGCCAGAACCATAAGGTTGTGCCTCTCGACTTTTTCGAGCCGAATCCTCACAGAGTGTTTGCTCACAGACAAACTTCCGCTCCATCTGGCAGAGCCATGTGCCAACTACAAGCTAGGAAGAAGTTCGACAGGACTGCGAAATCTAAACTAAGTGCAGTGTCATGCCATTTTGAAGCCATGTCTGTGCCACATACCGTCGTACATATTGGCACTGTCATACCTGCTAAGTTTCCTCACTGCGAGCTTTTTCGACCTTACAAGACTGGCGCTGACGTCATCCATCGCCCCATCATGAGCTTTCCGGCTGACTGGTGTGAATGACGTTTGATCCATTGGCTTTTGCAAGCCAACAACCACCACAAATCGAACCAGCTGCTCGTAATCTATTCCTACAGAGCACGCCGGACAAAGGCTTTCACTTGCGAGCAATGAATTTTTTCATTCATAACAGAAATAATTACACGAGAAAAGCATTGTTCAGCTGCACTGCTCGACAAGACATGGACCCCGCAAATAGGCTTGACACCACATACAAGCGCACAGCAGCCAATGTCGGTTTCCCATTCGTACCACGTTATAAGCCAGTCGTGGCGCTCGAAAAACGCGCAGAAGATTATTTCTTGCGCTGCGTAAGCGAAAAAAACTGTTGTTATTTGAAGAGTGAGGCTCGACTCTTCGGCTCATGTGATCAACAATGGCGAGCGGTGGCGAATTATCGGCGGCAAGGTGCTGGAAGATTACACACTTTGGACATTAAAACAGGCACCTTGTGCTCTTTAGATGCAACTTTAAAGCATTTCCAGTCAAGTTAAGACCTGTATTTTTTCATAACAGTAGCGGTACTAATCTTATCAAAACAGGCAAAAATAAAAAAATAGGTAATTTTGAAAAAAAACTCGTGTTTTTCTACTCGCATCTTTCCTTAAAGAACCACAGGTGGTGAAAATTTGAAAGAGCCCTCCACTACGGTGAAAGAGCCCTCCACTACGGCGTCTCTCATATTCATATAGTGGTTTTGGGACGTTCAACCCCACAAATCAAACCATGCGTACTTCGCCCCGCTTACAGGAGTAAAGCGGCGCTCCCTCGTGCGCCCTTATCCCGCGGTGGGGAGGAGGGGATTGTCGTACGTCTTGACTGGCCTCGGGATTTACCTGGAACAATTCTGTTGTAGTTACCGGGCGCAAAAAGGCCACTGCAATAATTGCAGTCTCCGTCTGAAGAAAGCGCGTGCTGTTGAGACACAGCCAAGTAACAACTGGGGCGCTTATTTGCGCGAATCTGCACCTGTCAGTACGGTTCGTGCCTCATTTGTGGGTGAGAAACGCGGGGCACGTTTTGATCTGCTTTCCAATCTGCGCGTCACCATCCAATTTGTGGCTATCGCATTCAATTTTTTCACCTTTTCGACAAAGCCGTGCCTTTTTTTCGTACAACGTAGAACAAAATAAATATGAACTTCAAGTATGGCTAAATTTGCGCGTTGTTCATAACTGAGTTGTTCTCGTGTGTGAAGTTGATGAAAAATACAAATCAAGTTGATCATCTGCAAGAACTTTATACTGATATAAATGACAAATATAGCCTGGAAGGCACTGTGCTATAGCACTCAGTATGGTGTATACTGCTGGAGCACGTGGCTCAGCGCACTGCATGGTTGCACAGTGACGCCGATTGTGGCATAGTTTCAAGTTCTAGTGAAATGTTAGCTATTCCTCTTAGTGTGCACATTTCCCGATTGCTTGCTTTCATCTTTGCATTACTTGACTTCAAGGAACAGTTTCCCAGTTGTTGAGTTTTACTGAAAAAAGTCGAAGATAGAGCGTCAAACCATAGCAGCAGTTATCCATCATGAAGCTGATACCACAACCCAAAACGAGGGTCGGCGTTTAAGTAAGCGAAGACGATGTGCACTTGTAGGGACATACAAATTCTACCCTAATAACTTGAATACGTGACCCGGTTGGGATTACCATAAAGCTTTCAGGGCACTTGGCCACATGCACCCACGGTGTAGCTCATACTGAGAGCAAAATTAAGCATGTTCAGACAAACTGCCTTACTGCTTCTGTTTGAATAACACAAATGCAGGTGGTATGGGCAGGAACACGCTACCTAGGCTGTGGCTACACGCACTTCAAACTTCAACAGAATCCCAACCCGAGCCTACCATTCACGAAGCTTTTCGCGTGCAACTATGGACCCGGGTATGTTTGGACCACTTGAGGATATATACTCATGTATTTATATTCATGTAGGCGTTACTTTGGGTGGGCTTGTCTAGGATAAACTTTTTATGTAGTATTTTTAATGAGCAACAAAGAGGTATAAATTATTTTGAGACAACGATGGCCAAAGATATCGCGGCTCTAATGAAGCGATCGAAGCTTTTGGCCTACACAGCGTAGCGCAGTGCAGGCTTCTACACGTTTATACAAACTCCAAAGTAAATGCCACTTAAAGGAGTTTATAGGAAGCTGGACTGCGCCAAGCAGTCTCTGCCGAAGAGCTTCATTCCATGTCTCGTGCCCACATTGTTTCTGGTACTCGTGTTCAGTGGCCTTCGTTTGCTGGTGGCATGTTTCGCATTACACGCTTTAACATTTGCCACCCTCAGTTAAAGAAAAATAAAAATTCTGTTTTAAGACGCACAATTGAATTACCGTCAGTTGAGTATACTTGTTGAATCCTCTAAAGTAAATTAGTTTTAAGACTGTTGTACCAATTTGTTTAGCGCTGTGTGTAATGAAAGAAACAGTGTGGATAAAGATATCACACGACAAATAAGGCACCATCAGTATTGAAACTGAGCAGCTGAGACATCCTAACAACTTCTATTATATTTATCATGCCCTTTTTGTTCGTTTTATGAGTTTATGGCGAATGAGTTTATGGCGCCATAGTAGGCTATCAAATCTGATCGTTCCCAGTATAAACATGGCTGCGATACTGGACATTTCTGGTTCCTGCGACTGCTGTATTTGACTGTTTTCATAGACAGCGGTTCATTTAGAGAGACAGAGAGAAATATTATTTGAAAAACGTTTTTTGCTGGCGTCCAAGTACCACTGGCATGCTTTTCTGTAGAGGGATGGGTAAGGGGATAAACCAATTTTTGAATAGAGGGAAGATGATGAAGATAAGAATGTCAAGAAATAAGAAATGTGCAAGTGCAAACATTGAAGTTAGGGTGTAATGGAAGTCAAAATTTAATATGCGAAGTATTTTATTGTTAGAGCCCTTCGACATTGTCATTTTCACAGGGACTCGACAATTAACTGTACAGTTCGACGCTATACGCTTGGCCAGACTAAACTGAAATTTCTGTACTAAGGAGATGATGACTGCAGCAGCACGACTAAGATAATAATATGACATTTTGGGTGGCATAAGTTTCAATTTATGCAATGTTAAGTTATACAAACAACCATGGCACTGATCTAGTCACACGTAATACCGCCAATCAAATGGTGGCCTGTCTCTTACAGTACTAGACGGCCCTTTACTGAATTATTGTGCGTATTCTACTACTTAGAGGAGTCGGAACACATTCGTGTCGGCAAAGCCATTACCTGTATAGCCGAACGTAGAGTGAACTTACAGACGCTTGTGGCAAGAGCCCGGGCAATATTTTTTTTTCGTGAGGGAAAGGAGGGGAGGGGGTAGGTTCACCCTTTTCATTTGAAGTGGGCCAGGCTAAACGTATGTGTTCGACGGTCATTTTCGGCTCTATATGTCATGGCAAATAAATTATTAGGGTAGAGGGATGGGTCTCGTGTGTTACCCCTTGGCTACATCACTCACTTAAGAGTCTTTGACTGCTCCTTCGCATGTCTGTGTTCAAAAGACAAAAACACTGATGTTTCCACAGTAGGAACACGAAGTACTGCCTATAGATTTCTCTAATATTCCAGTCAAATGGTATAATTTCGCACTAATCACTATCCACAGACCACCCTTTCATCTGAGCTAATAAGTAAATTCTCTTATCCGTATAAATTCCTCTATATGCCAGAGTTGAATACTACTGAGAAACTAGCTTGTTTTGCAAGACGGTAACAGCAGCAGCTCATGTAGTCGTCAGCAGGCGCTGAAATGTTTAGCAGAAATTTATTCGATGCTTATCTGTGTTCCCAAAGACCATGGGCTTCCAGGAATGTGCTACTCAAGTTTTTGACTAACCGTTTATTTCGTTTGTTTACAGTGGAAATATCATTGGTACGTCTATGTACAAGCGAGGACCTCCTTGTAGCGCATGCCAAAACGATACTAGCTGCGATTCTGCCAGCAGTCTCTGCGTAAGTCAAACTCGAACAACGCAAATGTTCTGAAAGAACGTTTAAAGCAAATTGCATGGCCAAAATGACCATGTCTCAGGTGCGCGTGTTGAAAATCAAAAACTTGCAGTACTTCCAAAAACTAAAACAAGGTTGGGAAACGTACTGGCATTATAGTCGCGTTTAGCACCTCAGAAAAGTTTTCGAAGCTTAGGAAGTTTGCTTGAAGTGGCAGTCGTGATGACTGTTCGGTCAAAGACACAAATTAGTTAGCGTCCTGTACCGCTGAGGTCACGTACATGATTCCTCTGTCGCGTGAGAAAAATACGTAGCACAGACATGAGTGTGTCTAAATGACCACCTAAGACTTACCATTACAATCATCATGAGCATAAGAATTTCTGCAATTGGTCCAAGGTAGAACATGGTCAAAAAGAGAGGTGCTGGCTAAGTATCATCCGTAGTAGACAGATTATACATGAAGACAGACTTAATCAGGAACATCAATAGCACGTGCTGGAGTACTTTTTCAATACACTTTGATCTCGCAATACATCACGTCTAAATAAGCCCTGAACGACACGCAGTTAAACTCCGTGTGGCACGTACTAGGTACAACAATAAAATTATTTGTCTTTTTTTGTTGTGACGCGTATCAGTGGCGTAGTCTATTCATCTTCCCAGTCCAACGAAAAAGTGTTGTAAGCCAGTGCTTCTTCTTTGGCGCCGTTATTTCTTCAATGCACGAGAACTGCTGCGTAGATGGCACATACGGCTTCTTGGCACTAGTTAACACAGCTACAAAATATTCTATCGAAGTCAATAACCTTATCACATGGCGGCAAACTTTAATATTAGGCCGCATAGCATTACGTCAAAAAGTAAAAATAAGACAATCCATAACACTCAAGATCTTGGAATTTTCTTCTGAAATGAAAAATCAACTGCCCAATACTTTAGATTTCTTACACAAGATCTTGTCAGTCCTTCCGCTCACACCACGGCTTGCTCTCTGCCTACCATTCATTTTTTTTCTAAACTGGACATCATGGGCGAAATTTATTTTTGCTGTGCGAAAGAAGGTGTAAGTGAAGAAAACTATATTCAAGTATATTGTTGCTGCTCCTGTTTTATTAAAACCGAAAAGCTTCGTCAGAAGAGGCGTCCCATCATCCCAGGCAGTTCCAAGAATAGTGGACATTTCGAATGTTACCATATAATGCAGCGACGTGTAATGAGATGTGAAGTTTAGAAGTTCAATATACTTTTCAAGGTCAATGTGGATGTCTAAAAAATTGTAATTTCCACATACCTTGGGAATCGATGTTATGCGAAGCATGAGGGGCTCGTAGACTGTGTTGTAATTTTTTAATTGAAGGAAACGTTACGAAAGAACGCTAAGAATATGTACAAATGTACGCACAGACGCATGTTAAACAGCCGCATCTTTAATGTTGCGTAATGGTGCCAACAACAACATCGGTATCAGCACCACCAGAAAGCGACAAGCTGATATGTAGCCCTTGTGTCAGCGAGGATGGCGGCCCTGAACATGGCCAGATAAAAGAGCTACAGTAGATGACGCTTCACTACATTTGTCGTTACCCGACGTGATGGCGGTATGATAAAAGTATGTCCATCCGACTATTACTATATCCAGCCATTCGTTCATGCGTCCGTCCATACGTCTCTTCCGGCCACTTCAATGTAGGCATTATGGACTTGAGGACTTGTAGCTTCACCCACTCTTCGTCCTTCACTTAGTGGAGATGCACTGATTTTTCTTAACACTCTCGAATTAAAACTCCTAATGTCTGTTAGCACCGTTTTTGACTCTATATAAACTGTCAATCACATTCTGTGCACTTCGCTTGCCGACTTTTGTTCTTTACCCGCCGTGATGACTGTATAGTGGAGTCCATATGCAATGCTTATAAAATTGTGTAGGCAGAACTCCATCTCTCGTTGGTGTTTCACAAATATTACGGTCTATTTGAAAGGCAGATTGAGACATGACCAGGCTTTGTGGTAGAATACTTGGTCGCCATGCAGCAGATTATTAGAGTTCAATTCCTGCTGTGACTCCGACGTAATTCTCTTAGATTTGTCGGAACTACGCATTCGATATCAGCCTGTTTTAACGCTCACGCGTTACAACTGCCCATGAGTGTTCTCACTGGCCCTTGGTAGACATGAAGCGTAAATTTCGTGTGGCACATACACGCATACCAGTTGCACATACGTACCCGCGGGTATGTGCCACTCTCTGGCGGGAAGGTCTGAACAATGTACGTGACAGGATTGTGGCATTATTCATGTTATGATTAGCGAAATGTATTCGTCAAACCATCTTACGCTTTCATACTAATTTTGCTTAAAGGTAAAGGGTGATCACGAGAGCATGCAGACGCAGACAGCTAGCTAGATAGATAGATAGATAGATAGATGGATAGATAGATAGATAGATAGGATAGATAGATAGATAGATAGATAGATAGATAGATAGATAGATAGATGCCAAAAGTTCTTGAAGTCTGCAAAGCAATTGTTCAACTTAATAATTATTTTATGAGGACAAGGTCACGAAATGCTCTCCCCCACTGCGCTAATAATGTTTTTTCTGTTATGTATAGTCCTCTAAATTCGGACTGTACAATAACGTCCAGCATTTTCGCTCTTGAACTGACTCAGTTGATCATCCTGGAACTAAGGCATAAAGTGTTCGTGGTCATTCGCGGTTATTGACAAAGGTTTCTGCAATGTCTTCTTGTGCACGATTGACGCCACTATTCTCTAAGCTAATGTTTGCTACCCTCAAAACGGTTCATATAACTCAAAACCTAAAATCACGTCATTGTCTAAAACACTACAATAACAATTACTCTTAGAACTCCGGGTGAGGATGTTTCTTTTTATCTTTAGTGCCACAATACCATGTTAGACACCCTGCTAAAGAAAAGTGTCAGCCCAAAAGTTACGACTTGTGATAATACATCAAGAAACATTGTGCTTGGTTAATAAGAATGATTTGAGAAATCATTGGTCCTGAAGAAAAATCGGTAGCGGTCTTTGAATTAACCATTTTGAATTAACGGGCCTTTATCCAAATAGCGAAAATATCACCCTAGCTTACTGTCGTTCATAGCTTGCTTATGCTTTGAGATTTCCCTATTATATCAAATAAAAGCTTATTGAATTATGACATTTTGACGATAAAAAACATTTACTTCAAACAAGTTTCAAATAAAGATTCATTTTCTTTGACTTTGATTCAATTTTATACTGGTATGTGACTAAGAGGCCCACTTGGGTTGATTAGGCTTGAATTAGCACATAACTCTCATGCAAATTCTTTCTTGTAGCACACACCTGGTGATTCGGATGGCATCGGGGAATCAACGATCGGTGGCGGCAGTGGTTGGATATGGACAATATTGGCATTCGTCATTATCGGCTTTCTAGCTGCCACAGCTGCTGGCGCTGGATTTTATTACCTGCGATCTAAAACCACCCCTCAACCGAGTCAGAGTGAGACAATCGGTGGTTGAAGGAGCAGCCGCAAGACTCAAAAACAAGTGGAACAACTTATACACATCTCCTGTGATAGCGCATCATAGCCACTCCTTGTGTTTTGATTTCCATTAAAGTTTACATGAGCACAACTACAATTATTTTCAAAACCATCTAAATCAACAGAAAGAAGGTGTCCGACAAGTATTTGGCAATGACGACTGTTCTGTGTAAAAAACAAACTCATAGTAAAGCTAACCATGTGAATTTTCATGCGTCAAGGAGAGTTCGAGTAAGAGATTTTCAACATTTGCAGCAAACATTGTAGAGAAGTTTTTGCAGCTCATCTCCTTAATGAAATTCAGTAACTTTTCAAGACACAAATTTATCTTTTTAAGGTATGCATGAACGCTTCTGAATATGTGTAACTACCAGCACTATCCACACAACGCGAACAATTTTAATACATTTGTATATTTATTGATTTACTTTGATTCCTGCGCATGTGCTGCTGTTTTTACTATTGCTGTAGACGCCGTCCTCTGTTCTCTTGACATATGCCAACAATGTGACTCTGGAGCACGTGTTGTCGACATTGCAGTGTTATATTGAGAATGACGTGATTCTCAGCAGTTTCCTGAAATCCTCATACGCCTATCAGCACTATTTAAAGATTCTAGCAAGCAGCAACCTGTGGAAATTCTGGTTTGGAGTAAGCAATGTAGAAATTTACACCGGGTCTAAAAGTCGGACACTTATCACAAGTGAAATATGTGAGACAGGGAAGAGGCGCAATCTCAAAACTTGATCTAGGCTTACCTGGGTAGAGGCAGGCGCAAATTTTAAAACCTGGTCAAAAAATACGCACAGGAAGAGAGCTCTCAGTTGCCCTCTTTGAGCTGTGTTGATTCATGTGCTGTAATTTTACCGTCTCATGTCTCAGCGCAGGCCCACCTAACTATTTATAGTTCGTGTATAAAGTACCCGGTCTCTTCATGTACCTGTGCATACAAAAACACTTCCATGTTTTGCTAATTATGCACAAAAAACACCCCGCAGGAGAGCCTTAATTAGTATGATCGAAAATCATCCCGCTGAAGGGTCACACCACAACGTAAAATAATGTTTAACAAAGAGCACAATCGCCAACGTACAGAATATAGCGGCCTTCTAAGTATTCATTCATGTCACTCAACAAAAGTTCGTGTCGGTACCTTTGCTGTGACAAACGGTCTTGTGTGGCAGTTATTTTGAAGCTCATTAATACCCTGTGAGTAAAATCAACATGATTAAAATGTGCCTTCTGTAGCTGTGTTTTAACTTTCCTATTGCTTTATCATTGTTCTCCGCGGAAGACTAAAATGACATCAGATGAGGCCTTTGGTGCTTGACTTGTTCATTAGTTTGGTGACCAATATTGATGTGCCCACTCCAGATCATGTAGACACAGCGTGTCTTTTGTCCACAACAAGTGATATTCCAATTTTTGTGTGTATTGCTCCTCAAGGTCCTTGTCATACCTCTTAATATGAAGCAAAATAGCCATTTGATCACGTACTAGATTAATGTATTGTTGGCATAAATGGAGGTAATTGCTGAAACTTTGAAAAACTAGAAGGACGTGTGACATTTGCCTTCAAGAGCAGAACGCGAGAGGGTAAAGAGGCTCCGGCCGCGTCACCGTGTAATTTCATAGCCCAGATTCAATTATCAGTGCATTCCTAAAGCGTGCTGCAAGGAAAGGAACAACTTTAGGTGTAACTTTGATCTTCTCAGACTATCCGATATACACAGATCCTCCTCAGCTATTGGAGAACTCCCACTGAAAGTACAATGGTTAAGGCCCACTAGGTTGTAATTCTTCCTTTTGTGAATGAGTGAAGGGCCTTGTACGCGACCGTAAGGCAAAATGCGAACCAACGTTTCTTGCTTTGTTGATGTTTTTGCAGCTAACGATGGTGTTTTCAAGCAGTAGATCATTAAAGCACCCACTTATTGCGGAATCAATGTTTTTACGCCTACATTTCCACCATAAATAAAAAATGGCAGACCCAACAGACAGTGAGTATCGATGATATGCGATGCACGAATGAGAAAGGTTGATATTTCACTTTAAAATTTGCACAGCGTTACGAGGTGGAGGTAAATGATGCCATACATGACTTCTGTGTCATGGTTATTATGTTTGGATGTGTCGTTTACCTTCGTCATCAATTCACGTTACGTGATACGAAATTATGTAAAGCTAGCGAAAGGGCCTTGAGCACGCTATGAGCGTGGTATGTTGTGGTGTTCTTAAATAACACGCTGTCAGGATTATCATGTTTGCACCAGTCATATAATTTCGTCATGAATTGACGTCACGTAACACAGAATTTGGTAAATGTGGAGCTAGCAAAACGGCCGCGAGTGCATGTTGAAAGGCCCAATATTGATTGATTTGTAGGATTTAACGTCCCAAAACCACCATATGATTATGAGAGACGCCGTAGTGGAGGACTCCGGAAATTTCGACCACCTGGGGTTATTTAACGTGCACCTAAATCTGAGCACACGGGCCTACGACATTTCCGCCTCCATCGGAAATGCAGCCACCGCAGCCGGGATTTGAACCCGTGACCTGCGGGTCAGCAGCCGAGTACCTTAGCCACTAGACCACCGCGGTGGGGCTGAAAGGCCCAATGTACAACAAGGTAGCGGGACGCCGGACGCGCTGGAACGCGCATGCGTCAAAGCAACGCCGCGCGGCGCGCGCCGGCGAGTATGCGGCAGGACCAGTGCCTGGCGTGCCAACGCTGGCGTGACCCGACGAAATGAATGCCGGTGAGCACTTGCACCGCGTCACGTCGAAATATATTGGCACCTTGACTGTGGCATGTACTCGTTTTTTACATCACACACATCTCATGATTATCATGTTTGCACCAGTCACACACCTTCGTCATCCATTGACGTCATGTAATAGCAAATTTGTCATATGTAATGCTAGCGAAACGGCCGCGAGTGCATCGTGAGTGTGGCATATAGTCATGTTGTTACACGACACGCATGTCAGGATTATCATGCTTGTATGTGTCATTTACCTCTGTTATTCATTCGCGCCGCGTAACACCGAGTTTGGTACATGTGAAGCTGTCGAAATGGCCGCGAGCGCATCATGAGCGTAGCTTGTAGTCATCTTGTTACATGACATGCATGCCATGTTTATCATGTCAGCACCAATCTCATTCCTTCGTCCTCCAATAACGTACCGCAATACGAAATTTCGTATAGGTGAAGCTAGCGAAACGGCCACCAGCGCATCATGAACATGGCTTGTAGTCCTGTTACACGACTTGCATTTAATGATTATCATGCTTGCACCAGTCACATAACATCGTCTTCATTCACGCTATGTATATCAAATTTGGTATGTGTGACGCTGGCGAGGTGCCCGCGAGCGCATCATGAGCTTGGCATGTGGTCATGTTGTTACATGACACGCATGTCCTGATTTTCATGATAGTGTCTGTCGCCTCTGTTCGCCATACAATCATGTCATACTAAAAAGTTTTGCAACATGCAAGGTGAACGAAATTACCGCGAAAGCTGCAGGACAATGAAATGTAAATCAGGACATTCATGACATCCATGTCATGATTTTCACGTTATGACTAGTAAGTATGTTCTTTATACAATGACGTTATTGCATACCAAGTTTGGTATCAATACCATTATCGAAATGGCCAGGAGAACTAAAAGTCCTAAGAGGCTAGATAGATAGATAGATAGATATGCGTCGAGTCGCCGAAGTTCTCTAAGAAATTCTTCGCATTTAACACATGCGTTAGAGAGGCTCTTGCCACAACATGAAATTCCTACAACGTACCTTTTTTTTGAAGCAGTGTGATGTGTTAGAAAGGCTCCTGCCACAACAAGAAATTCCTACAGCGTATCATTTTTTTTTTTTCAAAGCAGTGCCATGAAATAGCCTCACTACGTGGTACAACACATGCTGAGCGTGCACAGAGCAAATAGTCGACTCCAAGTCGAGACAAAAATGCTATTGGCTTTTTGGTCCACGAACAAGATCACATTTGTCTCGCAACAAACAACGCTGACACTGACAACGATGGTAAAATTTCTGAGAAACGGGCTTTGATACGCTATCACATTATTATTCAATAATGCTTATATAGGTCATGTACTTAAGCTTTATAGACAAAGCCGCTAAACAGACAAAGAATTATGCACCGTCTTCCCGAGGGGAACGCTGATGGTATGTGAGGCAGCAGTGGTGTGCACAGCGTTAACCCGGTTTAAACGGGCGTCGACGCAGGTGCTGAAAGAACGGTTTGAACCAAAAGTGAGTGAAGCGCTTAGTCTAATAAACTTTTGTTTGAAACGTTAAGACACAGGAGAAGGGTTGGGCTTCGTGTAAGTTTTATCGCAGGTAAACGAACCATATAAGAGTACATGGTTTAGTCACGCGTCCACAGCAGCAGTAAGGACGCAGTTTGCTAGCCATTTGCAGTGGCAGGCCGCGTCCGTAAGTCGGCTGTGGACGCTCAACTGAATCTTTATTTGTAGTAGTAGTAGTAGTATAAAACTTTATTATGTAAATATTCCAGACAGGCTAGAACTCCAGTGCCCCGAGGAATATAGAGGGTGAAGAGCGAAGTTTTCCACTCGGCGTGCGATTGAGCGTTGCGGGTGGTGTAGAAGGTGAAGTGAGACAGATGTCTGTTGCGAGCGGGTGGAGCAGCGGGCAGCTACCGTCAGTGAGGGAGAGAATGACGTCTACGCGCAGCTGCGACTTGACGCACTTGGCACCACTTCAATACCTGCAGCGAGGAGGTCTGCGCGGGCTCGCCGGACAGCGTTACACAGGCCAGTCAATGAGCTGCTTCGCATTTGGGTTAAAATGTGGCATAAAGATTAACAGAAAAACACAATAAACAAGGTTAGGACACAATTTTTCATACAATTTTTTCTTACTATGTTCGTTTGTGAAAGGCTGGAAGCTTTGCTAGACATTTTCTCTCATTGTGGATGTGGCATACTGGTGTATCCTTTTACAGAGTCACTCATGCACTGGGAACTTGAAAATATCACCCGATGTTGTAGACTTTCCAACAGGTGATTTTTATAGGCTCGCAACATCCATTAACATACTGTTTTTTTCTTATCGTATATTCAAGAACCCCAGAGATGCACAATGCTTCGCTTTGTATCAGTGCGTTTTCGTCAGCAAAACTATGCCACCTGTTGGAATGTCTTTCTTTTGTTTTTCGGAAATTGCTAAAAAAGTGTTGAATTGTATGCTATTATGCATTTATGTTATTTTTTGGATGGCTGTTTAGAATTATTGCTACTCTCATTATGTTGTGTGTGTTGTGTACTATGTTGTGTGATGCTAATTATGTTTTTGCTGTATGTTCTTATGTATGCCTATTCCTGCATAAGACCTGGTAAACAGGTCAGCAGTATGTATTAAACAAAAATATCTAATAGTGTTGGAGTAAAGAAATGGCATTTTTAAGCATCAGCTCTCAATAAAACTCGGTTTTGCTCAAGTAGTGTTTCATCCTTCCAAACATGGTCGTTCTTCTCGCAGCACCCACAACACCCCGTGCTGTATCCGCTGGCAATAGCTTCTCAACCTCTTTTGCCCGAACTTTCGCATCCTATTTTAATAGACCTTGCGCCTTTTTCATGCCTTGTTCTTGTGTGAATTTCACCAAACAAACAATTGCTTGTCGGGTGCTTGGGTGTTGGAAGAGACTCGTGAACCAACCGATTAAACCTGCGGTGCAGTGCGCATATAGAGGCATGAAGACATGCAGGTACGCATACCCTCAGTTGTACTAAACAGAGTAGCTTCTTGCAAAAGTGCATGTACGCAGTTATGAACAGGCTCCTTGGCTTAGCACCATTTAAACACGTGAGATAATGCAGCTGTACCTACCCCAATTTCATCCCGGTCAGCACTCCCAGAGATTAGCCAGGAGCGGCAACAAAACGAAAGTCATTCTTCGAATTCTTCAAGGCTGCCAGTTCCCCTCGTAATACCTGTTGAATACGCCTCACTGACTGATGTTATAAATGTATTAGGAAAAGCTGTTGGCCGTCGAGGCTGACCACTTCGTACGTAAACGTTGCCCGGATGATGAGGTAAGCATCTGAGATTCGTTTGCGGGGGCCTTTCTCAGGTAGTTTTCCACTAACCGTGGCCTGCCAGGCCCCATAACACCCTATGAATCAGTCATAAACGGACTGGAGTTTATATGCACGTAGGGCCGAACGTATTCGTGCTGTGCTGTGTTATGAATGTTGTGCAGAGTTTTCTAACTTGCCATGGGATGATCTGGGCGTGCCTCTTCCTCTTTTGTTGGTTTCGAAGGAGGCAGTGTTGCACCTTCCCGTTTTGTAAGCGGAGGTGAATATGACAATATCACTGAACTCTCCTGGCCTGAATCCTTTTGCTTGCAGGGAATACTCGAATACTTCTGCATAAAATGCGAGCGTATAGACACTCTTGACAGGCTCTCAGCAGCTCCCAGAAGCTCCCAGATGCTCCCATAACGCGTCCATCGAGAGTTTTCATGATGCCCTGTTCATGTAGTAACACGCTACCTGTAAATAATGTAAATAAAGGTTCCTTTTAACAGCTCCGGCTACTCTCCTCGACATCTCCCCGAAAGTTTAGCAGGCTCCGGTTCTTTGGGAGGACCTTAGCTATATCACTGTGAATAACTGGCGCTTGTAGCTGTTAATGAAATGTTCGCACTACAATGAATTTAGATGTATTTTTGGTTGTCATCGCTCTATTTCACGTACGTCGGAAATGAAAATTCACTCCAGCGGTGGTCCGAGTAGCACATTTTCTGATTCTAGTTATAAATCACGCCAAGCCAACAAGCCCAATATTAACCTTGAGCTGAACGTAAAACATTTTTTGGGCGATAAGGCGTCAAAATATGCCTGAATTAGGCGATATGTCTAGAATCAAGATTGTTAGTTGTGTTTTAAGACCGGCATATATAGCGTCAGACTTCTTTGTTATTGCGGGCTTTTTTTCACACATACCATTCATGACATGTCTTTCTGCTAATATACGTGTCCCTGCCGAAAATAGGGATTTCGCTTTGCTTGCTGCGAATGGAAAGATTCCTAAAAGAATCTTTTAACATGCGCTTTGCGAAGAAAAAAAAAACACGATTTATTATGCACTGACTTAAAACTCCTTTGAAATAGAAAGTCAGCATATTTGTTTTCCGCTTCGTTTTCTTCGCCACACCCTGAAAACATCACGCAGCTAACATAATTTTCGATTGTTTACGAGATTTGAGGCATTGCAAAAGCTTCGCACGTTTGATGGTTATGCACTGCCCCCACTATAAAGCAGCGGTTGACCAAGCAGCGATGTCATGTGAGAAGGCTATCATCGTGTAACTCCATGTGTTGATATAATGATGACGTGAAGACTCCAGAACTTGTGGCAATTAGTTACATTATCATGATGCCCCTGGGTCATCTGACTTGACATCCTGGAATTTCGGCACGCAATTGGCGCATCTACGTTTATTTCGAGTATTTCGTGATGTTCCACCAACTGCAAGTAGTCTCTTTGGCCTCTTTCCAATTACGCCACCACCAAGATCTCACGATGTATCGGCATCTGATATCTTCAAAATGTTTAAACGTATGAGACATATAGGCCTCTTAATAGCACGAGCGCCAAACACACTGTTGTTTTCAAAGAAAAGAACGCAAGCATTTACAAAGAGAAACTGATGAAAAGGCAGTAAAATGAGCCACACTTATTGTTAAAAAGTACCGTTTCCTTCTGAATTATAGAACGATTCATTTTCTGTCACATTACCAGTGCTTAAGTGCTTTACCATAAATGCCCGAATGTGTGATTTGCAAAAAAATATCTAAAAGTTTTGGCAGATTTCAAGTGCCTTGGGAATCGACGTTATGCGAAACATGCGGAGGGAAGGTGACCATCTTGTTGTTTTTTTACCGAGCGACACGTCATGGAATCACGGTGATGTATGCGAAATGGTTGCACGCTCAGACATATGTCGAAAAGTTTCAGAAGTATACATAACCAGTTCTTTCCACCTGCGCAACGGTGCGAACAGGTACGTGAGTATAAGTAACGCCAGAAGGGATAAATAAGCAAGTGCTGGTGCTCTCGAGGACGGCCGCCCTGGACACTACTGTATAAATCAGCTGCTGTGCATGGCACCTAATTTCATTGACTTTAACCCGACGTGACGGCTGACTTATAGGAGTACATATGCATAGTTTCAAAGTTGCATAGCCTACACCGCAACCACAATTGAGGTTTCGCGAACATGAGGGTATATTTACAAGTAAATCCGAGTGGTGACGTGGCTCTGTAGTATAGAATCCTTGACTACCACGCCGATTGCTTAGTTTTGATTCTTTCTTGGATTTGTTCAATGCATTCTTTGGCTGAAACCTACCGATGTCAGATTTGTTTAAACGATCACACGTGAAAATCACCCAAGTGTGTTCTGGCCATTCCTGTGTAGATCATCATCAGCATCAGCAGCAGCTGGACCACAGCCACTGCAGGGCAAAAGCATCTCCCATAGTGCGCCAATCAACCCTGTCTTGTGCTTTCCGATACCAGGTTACATATGTGAATCTTTTAATTTCATCGGCCTACCTAAATGTCTATCTCCCCTTCGTGCGTGGGAACTCTCTGAGATACCAGTTAGTTACCCTTAAACACCAACGGTTATCCTCCATACGTGCAGCCTACCCAGCCATTGTTCATTTCTTCTTCGTTTCAACTACAATATTTTTAAACCCAGTCTGCTCCCTGACCCAGTCTGTTCTCTTCTTCACTGTTAAGGTTACATCTATCACTTCCACTCGCTTCGCCGTTCTCAACTTAAGCTGAACCCTCTTTGTAAGCTTCCAGATTTCTGCTCCGTAGGTAAGTGCTGGCAAGTTGCAGCTGTTATATGCCTTATTCTTGAGGTTCATTGGCATATTGTCATTCGCGGTTTGAGAATGCTTTCCGAATGTGGTTCATCCCATCTTTACTCATTTTGTATTTTCACTCTCGTGGTCCGGCTCCGTGGTTATTACTTGTCCTAAATGGCATATTCTTTTACAACTTCCAGTGTCTCTACAGCTATCGCAAAGTGTTGTTTTTGCTGAGACTGTTGCACAATATTTAGTTTCGTGCACAATAACGTTCAGACCTATCTTTCTGCTGTCCGTGTTCAGTTCAGTAATCATGAGCTGCAATTCGTCCGCTTAGTTACTCATAAAGGCATTGTCATCAGCGAATCACAGGTTACTAAGAAGCTCTTAACTAACTGTTATCCTTATTTCTTCCCAATTTAGGGTAATAAAAACTTCATTAAAAATGTGGTGAATAGCATCGGAGAGATCTTCTCTTCCTGCCTCACACTGTTCTTTAACAGGATTCTGTGACTTCTTTATGGAGAAATATGGTGATTGTGGGTGTACTGTAGATTTCGTTCAATATGTATATGTAGGGTTATTCCACTGTCTGATTACATAGTGCCTGCATTACTGCTGATGTCTAGACCGATTCAAACGAATTCTCGTAATCTTTGAAGGCTTTGTGTTGGGATTCGCTGTATTCCATGCATTTCTCTTTTACCTGATTGATAGTATCGATACGATCTATTGTAGCGTAGGCTGTTAGAATTTCTGCTTAGTACTTTGGTTGATTGAACTCTAACGGCGATACTAAGTGTCGATCGCCTGTGCTACAATTCTGCATACCAGTGAAAAATACCAGTTCGTGGGTTTGTGTCATTGTTTGGCCGGAACTGATGAGGTTCTGACACGATTTCGACAATATTCATGTATTGACCAGTGCGTCAAATTCGTCAAGCCACCTTACCCTTATATGCTATATTTGGTTCACGCCAAGTCAAAGGTTAAGTGTCTAGATGGATAGATAGGTAGGCAGATAGACTCTAAAATCTCTTGTGATGCACGAAAAATGTTTTCTATCTAAAAGTAATTATGAATAGGTGGCGATGGTAAAATTCTTCTTACGTGCCGTCTCTTAGTGTTATATTGCAGCCTGTTAGCGTATCCGTTCCTGTATTCATAAAATATCTTAGTTTTTGTAACCGCTGTCAAATGTAGTGGTAAATTTCACAAACTTTTAATCAGTATTCAATAGCAGCGGCAGTACGAGCTTGTGGTAATGTCGGTGAATAGGGTGTAAACTTTAGTTGTCATACTTGCAGTGTTTGCAGAGAAGCCAATGATGGACATCACTTAAATGAAGCAATGAAATAAAATTTATTTACCTTTTCTTTCTAGAAACGTACGATTTGCTCCGTAATATATGAAATGATCTAGCCATACACTGGCATTCACTTACATATACATCTAATATATTCTGGCAACTATGGAGTCTAAAGCCCATGGTGGAACAGTATGAGTATTGGGAGGTGGAATAGGCATTTGAGGCTTAATGAAATCCCGAAACACATTTAGTATATGCATCAAAAAGTTGAATCACATGCACCTAATACGAGGGGCTTATTATCAATCACCATTCTCTTTCAACTACAATTATGTGTGTCGATTTTTCATTAGTACAATCAACGGGCTCCCGTAACTGCCGTCATGAAGCCCAGTGTATTCTTCCTACTACATGAGCTTGGTTAGAGTATATCTTCTATGATCACACATTACAGTATTCAGAAAGCTTTATTCTTCTGGGCAGACAAGCACTTTATTCAAAGCCATTGCGGATAAATTTGTTACTGTGACGACGGACATGGTTACCAGCAGTAGCATGCTTACTCTTGCTCGTGTAGATACAACATGTCTTTATCCCAGAGCAGGTGACATTCCTTTGTATATTTCCGCCACAAACCGCTTGGCATGTTCCTCCCAATGTAGAGCAAAATGGCATTTTTGCTGCATGGTGGAGGAATTGATTGTTAGTGAGACCACAGACATTTATTTAACGGTTCGCAAAAGTTAAAGATGCTTGAACTTCGCCTCAAGAGTAACACACGATAGCTTAATCAGCCCTGAAAAAAATTCACGTCCACCAACTTGTAGCAGAAATTCGTAAGAAAATTCATACCGTCTTCTCCGGAGCCCCGCCGTGGTGGTCTAGTGGCTAAGGTACTCGGCTGGTGACCCGCAGGTCGCGGCATTGAATCCCGGCTGAGGCGGCTGCATTTCCTATGGAGGCGGAAATGTTGTAGGCCTGTTTGCTCAGATTTAGGTGCACATTAAAGAACCCAAGGTGGTCGACATTTCCGGAGCCCTCCACTACGGCGTCTCTCATATCCATACGGTAGTTTTGAGAAGTGTAACCCCACATATCTATCTATCTTCTCCGGAAACAACTTTGCAGGTAATCGGGCCCTGCTCACGTGTTCTTTCCTACGTCTAGCCCCATTTTGCTTTAGGGTCTTTACCAATCAGCCATGTCACGAAGAAATAATTAAAAGGAAGAGACAGGGCGGTTAACCTTAAGAAACTGGTTTGCTACCCTGTACAGGAGTCGAGAAATAAGGGTCCGAAAGAGGATAGGGAATAGAGAGATATAAAATAAATATAAAAAATGGCAGCATATCCACGGAGTGAATGATGGGGAGTGGGGCGAAGCATTCGTCCGTCCATTCGTTCTTGCTTCCGTCCGTTCCTGCGTACGTCTGTGTAACCGTCCATGCGTCCATCCACCCAGTCCGTGCGTGCGTCTGTTCGTGCGTCCGTCCCTGCGTTCGTCTGTGTATCCGCGCCTGCGTCCGTTCATGCATCCATCCTGTCCGTTCGTCCATCTATTCAGCACTCCAAGTACCACCATCTCGCATCTTTTCATCATATATTCTCCATATAGAAGCACCGCCATCCAGCGGACATTTCAAGGACTAAACGGGAGGTGGCACATGCACACTTTCTTACGGCTTGCGCTTCGGGTTTACTTCCCACCTTTAACCACCTCGAGTTCATTGTATATACTAGTTCACTGTATTCATGGCTATGCAGCCCAACGCTCGCTAAACCTTTCTAAAACCAAGGAGGTTACACCCAGCGAGTATAACGTAGCAATCCTTTCTTGTCAGATTGTGCTCAATGTACATGCCAATAGCTGCTAATGGGGATCGCAGCGTGCGCGTTACCTAAAGGCCGAATGCTCCTGTCTCTCATTCCCCCTTAGCAGCCATTAACATGTGCATTGAGCACTATCTTTTATTCTTCAACAACGCACAGAAGAAATCTCTCATCGAAACCACCTTGGAAGTCAAAATCTTAAGGACCGCTATTTCGGGTATGTGCCACTGGTGGTTACGTACTACGAGGGACGCACAAGCCACGCCATAAGGTCCTTCGCCCCTAAAAATTGCATGCACATACTTGCAGGGCGTTCCAATCACAGTCATTTGGCAGGCCGGTTGAACGCAACAAGCACAGGAGCGCATCCACAGCCTTCTTTTGCGACATAAACTGCTGTCGGTCACGCAGGATGTTTTCTTCCCAAAGAGTATGGTGGTCCAGTTCGTCTGTTGGATTTGTAAAGCGACTGTCTCTGCGAGCAACACTGTGGGCATTCACAAAGATTGTGCCAAGTTGTTTCGTCACTGCCACAATGATCGCATGCAGCAGTGTCGGCCATTACTATGCGAAACGCGTACAAATTGGTAAATGCGACACCAAACCCTAATCTGCAAAGCGTAGTGGCGTCTCGTCGGTGAAGTTCTGGAGGAATTCGAAGACTGAGCGTTTAGTCTAAGGTACGATAATCGTGCATGGATGAAATGTGACTCGTTACATTGCGACGTGGTGCGCTTGGGAGCGAGCGTGCGGAGTTTCCGTGCAGTATCAGTTCTGGAGAGTGGAATCGATACTTGATCGCTTTCACTATGAGCATACCGGGCAGCTTGATCGGCTCATTCATTGGCCTTTTTTTGCATAACAGCTTTTTTTTCTGGATGCCAAGTATAGTTAGCGTTATATTAGCCTGAGTCAGGCACCAAGGAGGAGTGGTTACCGTCTGGCAAAAGAATGAACGTGGTCTGTCTGCTGGTAAAGAGGCTAGGTGGTGGCAGGGTGTCCACGCAATATGCCTTATATGTGTCCTGTGTGCCTCAACGTCAATATGTGTCGTGATGAGGTGGTCACCGGCGATTGCTATAGTAGCTATTGTTGATGCACTACGAGGCAAGCCGAGGCGAATCCGGAGCGCCTGGGATTGAACACTCTGTAACGTCTATAAAATTGTTTTGCTTGAATTGGTCACTGCCGGTAAGCTGTACCACAGGAAACCGAGAAGTACCCTGTACAGCTGTATCATTGCACTGGGTGACATTCGCCAAGTCTTCCCTGCGAAGAACTTCAGTGGAGTATATAGATGTCTGTTAGCCGCTTTTTTTTCATGTACGAAAGGTGATCACTCCATGACAGATTCCTGTCAATTACGACGCCCAAAAATCTGCGTTATCAAACGTATGGTACACTTCGACATTTCTTATGGTGTACTTATTCCTAGGCTTGCGTGTAAAAGCTATGAGGGCGAATTTGTCGGAAGAAATTCCCAAGCCTTAATTTCGGAGATAACGATATGTTTCGGTGGCAGCTTTTGAGCTCTCGCTCACAACAGCAGGCGTGTTACAGCCGATGCCCAAAGGCAGATGTCATCTGCGTACATTGATAGCCTGACTGTGCTTGGCAGATGCTCAGTGAGAGCAAGTAGCGTAAGATTGAACAGCACAGGGGTCAGTACGCCACCCTAGGGAACGCCACGGTGGCTGTAATGAGGAGAAATTTGACCTTCGGCAGTACTCACAAAGAAGGATCGCAGAAAAATGTGCTATAAAGTCTGTGCTACAAGTACAGCGGCACTTCGCGCTCTTAAAGCAACGCGTCAACCAACACAGCTGCTGAGTTTGTTCATGCTTTTGCTGATAACGACTATAAATATGCCTTGTTGATTGCGATGAATGTACTTACAACCACCTCTGCAGCAGGTAACGATGAAATAGGTCAGAGTGCTTTGTAATGCGTGGGCTGTTAAAACACCTAGTCGTTGCTTAATTTTTTTGGTGCCTGGTGCAATTCTACGATTCGTCCACGCAATATTACAGGCGTTAAGGAGATTCATCGCATTACATGACATCCATATACGTTTCCAGCAGCAGTTCTATGCGGCGTTATGAGACTCCTGACCGCCGGAGTTGCTCGCACTTTTCGACGCTCGCATCTGTTTTCCAGACTTTTGACCTTTAAAGCTCCCTCTTTTCTTCTAGAAAGATGCGGGTGCGAGTATATCAATGCATTTGTAATGCGCCAAATCACTGCGTGCACTCTTAAGAATATTTACGCATAAAATTTGTATGCACTGTAGAAATGAATGGTGTGGTTGTGTAAAAGACTTGCTCGCAGGGTGGCCGTTGTTGGCTATGTTGCACAAACTGACTACTTTTGCACGCCGTCTGGTGACGAATATTTCAATATTTGCTGATAAAATAACATTTCGTAAAAGTTTCTGTCGCATCATCAAGCACACAGCCAACACGCTGCAGACACTACTAGTTGTATCTATATGCTGACACACCACCCTGATTTCTAAATCTCATATGCGGCGCGTGTTCAGATGTGACCTGAGCAAAAACAGAACTCAGCTGCAACATGAAACTGGAATGTTCATTTTTACCGATTTTGCTCTATGAACATAGCATGCTTTTAAGTGCAATTCAAACAAATTTTATGTGTGGCTCGAAGAAAAAGCTGCTTAAACGTTCAAGGTTCGAACTCATTCGTTGGTTCTAGTGTTCGCGAATTACTCTGCATCTGCAAAGAACTTTATTCTACACAAAATATATGCGCGTGAACTAAATTTGTTTCAATTTATTTGTGTATTTGCGTCTTATCTAGCTTGACTATCAAGAAAAGGAAGACTCATTGTTGTGTGTTTGTATGCTTGGTCAAAATCTGTTATTAATGCCACTGCTGCTTATATTTGCAAGACATTTGGCTCAAAATTCTAATCGCATTACTACATTGTTTTCGTTTGGTTCAGTTTTGGCTCCGTTTAAAATGAACCCAAAGACAACCTTTCCTGCTTGCCACGCATGCTTGTTGGGTTTACACGTGCTTATAGGTCAAGCATATGCATAGCTTAAAGCATACTTATTTATACTTCATTTGAGTCATTACACATTTCAGTAGATCAAAGTGATGACTCATGATATCACACCTTTTTGTAATGAACACGAGCCATGATATAACGCAGGCGGTATTGAACCAACGCTTTATTATATCATCTTTTTTTATTTCTTGAAGGTTCCCTGATTTAATTTTCATAATATTTGGCAAACAGACTGATCCGGTAGTCGAAGTCCTTCAATTATTTTACGAAGTATTTCAAACGTCCTTCGTAAAATGTACTATTTTTGAAAACTCACACGATGTCCAGCTTAAGGGCTCCCGCCGCTGTGGTCTATTGACTAAGGTACTCGGCTGCTGACCCGCTGGTCAGCAGCCGAGTACCAGCCAAATCCCAGCCACCGCAGCTGGGATTGAATTGAAAAACCCTGGTGGTCAAAAGCTTTGGCGCCCTCCACGACGGCGTCCCTTATAGTGACATGGTGGTTTTAGGTCATTAAACCCCACATATCAATCAATTCCCGCTAGGATACATGTGAGGATACGAAACAGTCCGGAGATTGTTTGTTTAGTCTAATTTGTATAGAGGACGAATGGGAATGCATTCAGAGTGTATAAGAAGAGAGTGAGAGATTTTTTACGTGGGGGTGTCGTGCTTGTACGAAGCTTTACTGGCAAGTCTTCGTTCGATGTGCACGTCGAAGGCCGCGTCGTCAGGTACGTTTCAAGGGATGCATTGCTCGAGTTCTTGCACTTCTATGTGCACGTTCATGACTTGGCCCTTGATCCTGTATTGCCCATTGCCGTGTATGCCCATGAATGACTGATGTACCCATGAACGACTGATGCGGCATGATCAGCCATTCTTCGAACGGATCAAGTTCGGGCATGTGCTCGGGTTTCGCCGGGTTGCGATAGCCGCTCGTAACGCTCATCGCGGGCAAATTGCCAGATGTTAACGCCTCCTTGCAAGTCCAGCACACCACGAATTATATGTAGTTGCCAGCGTTGTTATTCACTGGTCCGAACTATTCTCTCAGCACGCCAACGACCGCACTCTGGAGTTCATTCGGGATGCTCCTGACCTTGTCCAGCTTGTTGTCGAACCAAAGCCGGTCGCATACACTCTATCTGTGACAGAAACTACGATCAAGAATATTTCGCTCTAACCGCGCGTTTCTGCAATTGCGCCCGGGTTGCAAGAGCTCCTTCAAGGGTTTCGTTGCCTTCACCGTCGATTCGCGTTGCCTCGTCGCTTAGGGGTTCGTCGTTCAGCGTTTGTGTTTTGACTCGGCGTTGCAGAGAAATAGGAGGAGCATAGAAGAAAATTGAGAAGATGAGGGTATACGCATCCGCTGTGGGGGTGTAGACACCCTTTAGGTTTTTATTCGGCTTTGTGTTGCTGCGCTATCTGCGTCGAAATGAAATACTGAAGAATAAAAAAGGGGGAGCGTGGTAGAAGAGAGAGAGGAGGACCAGACGCCCGTTCTTAGTGGGTTTACGACGCCGAAGAGATGAAGAATCAGGCTGCTCTGCATCGAATAGCGTAAAACACGCAAAGCGCTACAGAACGCACCGCAATTCCGCGCCGTGCTTTCATTCTCACCTGCATCTGGCCGCGGCTCTGCTTTAAGTTATCAATCAGCCAGCTAGCCGTCGTACGCCTGAAGAAAACGCAAGAGGCTTGATTTCCCCAGTCTACAAGGCGAACGAGACAAATTAGAGCGTTGTCTTTATGATCTCTGGCATTTTCTCAAATTCGTGGAGTTTGGAGCTTATCGTGGAGTACTTGGAGACTAATTATTACTATAAGGCTAGGCATAATTTCGCATGGAATAAAAAGTCCCCAGATTTGATATGAAGTGATCAACCACGCGCATAACACTGAACAATATAGAATGAAAGCACAAGCGCTGAACAAGTGTTTTCTTATGCATCAATGAAGTATGTCTTGAAACGGAGGCACTGTTGAACTTCTTCTGGAAGGCAATGCAACCAAGGCAAGATCTACGTGAATATACAAAAAAAAGAGTCCTCTGCCATGCATATGGCGTGTTATCCGCAATCAAACACGGTTCCAATGTCTTAACAGGTCCTGGCATGTTTTTGAGCCTTAACAAGTTAGGCCCAAGCTGCTGATTCGTGTATAAAGAAGGACCTAAACCTTGTGCACCAAGATTGTCACTATCAGTTCGAAAAGTGTGCTCTGGGTGTTGTGTACAGGGTTCCATTATCCCGAAGGGAATCGTACATCTTACATACCACTCGACATGTCAGTACGTGTCTCAGAGAACACGAGAAAAATATTCGCCAGAAGCAGAAAAACGTTTTGGCTCTTCGATACGCAGCCTGCAGGTGCTCTCTATCGACACAGGTGGTGAGAGGCGCATGTGGGACAGGCTGCTTTTATTTCCATATACCTTGAAAACTCCACTTCTTTAAACATGAATATAGGAATTTACCATTTTAAAGAAGAAATTAATCTTTAAAGAAGAATACCACGGTAAAGCCCAAAGCGTGTCCTTGCTGCCAGTCCTAATGAACGATATGAGGGGCGTAGATATTTGTTTCTTTTGTTTTAAAGAGGAGGGAGGCGCACCTCTTAGATGTAAAGGCGAGGGGGCTGGGCATATATATATATGTATATAAGGAAAAGAAGTGTATCCCTAACGTCTCGTTTTTCCGTGTTTTGACACAATATTAATGAGATAGATATAAGAGACAGTGTTGCCAAGGAATGTACAGGGGAAGTTATTAGAACCTATGGAATGTAAATAAGAAAGAAAAGTGAGTGAAAAATAACCAGCCGTGAGCAGGAATATATATATATATATATATATATATATATATATATATATATATATATGTGTGTGTGTGTGTGTGTGTGTGTGTGTGTGTGTGTGTGTGTGTGTGTGTGTGTGTGTGTTGATATATATATAGGTTTGCGCCATTCCATCTCTACTTTGGTACCTGTGAACTAAGATAATTTCAGCCTTCTTATAGCACAACCACATGGAAGTGAGAATACTTACCAGTGTTACAACAAACATTTTTAGCTCCACAGCCCAAAATCCAAGACACATTCTCTGTGGGGCAATCGGCTTTTGGTACGCACTTCTTTCCGAATAGATGGCAAATTAAGGGAAACCTGAATGCTGAAAATAAAAGGGAAACGCAGCGCTTACCTTCAAAGATTTGTGGGATGTACAAACAAAAAAACAATACCTCGTGACAATTTTTCCCACATTTCTGTTTAGATGAAAAAATGAGTGTGTCAACGAGAAAAGATTATGTTTTATTATAGAAATTTTCATCTAATATTTCCTGATTGAAGTAAGGATATTCTAGGAAACGTTTTTCGTGAGTAAATATTCTTAGGATTCCTTATAAATAACCACAAATGATGAAAAGCTGAGAGTTAGAATAAGGATTAACAAAAAATAACGACTGATTCTTAACCTATAAACCATGGGAGTAAAAGTCATCTAATCTAGCTGGCCGTAGTTAATATTTGTAGCCTCCCGATGAGCTGGTGAGGCGGAATAGCTCAAAGCAAAGGGAGTGGGAAAGGAGGCGGTCTGTTCGAACAAAATTTGAAGGGACGTTGGTGTTTTGCAAAAGAGATTTCGGCGTCTCTCTTATGTGGCATTCATGAAAAGGGATTGGACGTCAGGTTCCAAGAATCACTCAATACTGACCTGAAATCCGTGAATTCGAATGCTCAATTAGAAGTACCGTGTTTTCGTTGCGCGGATACGGATATTTTAACTCATGGGGACTAGATGGAATGCATCACGAAAAAAAATGCTTGAAGGCAAGCCACGTGGGTGTAGGTTATCTACATATTTATTTTTAAAAAATGTTTGGTATGAAAAAAGACACGTGCAAGGGAGACTGGTTGACAAAGGGGCCGACCGCGCGTGGATCACCAGCCTTGTGTTTGAATGCTCTGCTTCAGAGTCTGCAAACTCTTATTTTAGAATTGCAACAATATCATCATTGTAATTGCTATAGGCGACCACTGTAAATCGCTTGCCCTAAAAAAATACCCGTCAGGTATATAAAAATGGTCATAACGCAAGCAAATGCTCTGTGATGAAGTACTCTAAATCAATCAGAAGGCCTTTTCTATAGCAGGGCTTGAACATCACTTAAAATTGTGAAATGCATGTTTGTGTATGCATGTATACATGTAACTCAAGTGACACATATTGTCTAATAACGTGTTTGTCCGCACTTAGTAACTCAATTGTGTATATGTGTCGTGGACTTGCATCTTTCTAAGCCTTGTTTACTGTTTTGTATGAAGAACAATTCATGATAACAACAGTGCTGAATTGTATATCATTTACTGCAGCTTTTCCACCAAGAACTATTACTTCAAATGCCTATTAAAAGTATTCGCACAGGCTGCTCCTCTAACCTGCCTACTGCATGATACGTTCGATCGAGATACAATGCATAAGTGAAGCTTCAATGTTGAAATAACTAAATTGTGGTAACTATTTTGCGTTTATCGTATTTATCAACAATTTGCCTAATAACCTTGTTGGTAGCTCAATAACTATAACTTCGCGCCAGGAGAGGGCACCTATATAGTGGGAACGACAAAGAGCGTCGTGATTCTTATTTCGCAGTGCACGTTATTATTTGATAACATGTTCCATACATTGTAGTAAAACTGCAAAAAATAGCAGACAGTTGTGTTTTCAAATGACCAAGTGACATAAAATGAAGGCGTAGCTGTCTCATTACTATGTGCGTCAGATTTTTTCTCTATCCTAATTTTATATTCTTTCGGGCTATGTATGACTGGTAAAACTTTTTAATTTTTCGGATGCAAAATTCGATTTTTTTTGGTTGGTAAAAAGTACAATACACTTTTAGCGTATAGGAAACTGCTGAAATAATATAAAGAGCTAGAAAGAATGTTTAATTAGAAAAACAGGCAAGTCAGTGTTACCATTTCTCATCTTAAACTCAAATCGCACATGTTCTGGCATTGTTTTTAGGAACAACGTTGCATGGACGACAGTGAAAATGTACAGAAAATGAAACGAAATTCATGTCAGTGTTTCATAAAATCTTCATTGTGCTTTTGTGCACTTATATAATTGAAATATACAAAGAATGGTGCTATGAAGACGGCGCAAGCGCATTACCACGCTGGTTTACTATTATACTTTAATGCAATCACTAGAACTATTACCACACCACACAACCTTCTGGTCACTACAGCTCACCTTGTTTACTCCCATCTGTATATGACAAGGCAGAAACGCTGCAACGTTGTAGATTATTACGGCAATCGATACGCTTTCACCTTCGTTTCCACAGTCGTGCCAAGGTCATCGTTAGTGGTCAATCTGAATCGCACCTCGGCAAACACATTCGTGAGCTTAGGTCGCAGAAAGAAAGCGGAACTCACTGGGACTCACTCAATAATTGTGTCGTGCTTGGACTCGCTCTGACTCAGACTCACGAATTCTTTTCCTCAGCTGAACTCGCTCTACCTCACACTCACAAAACATTTATTAAGCAGGACTCACTCCATCTCAGACTTACGGCTCAATCGGAGTCAGAGTGAGTCTGAGTATTCCG
Source organism: Rhipicephalus annulatus (assembly GCA_013436015.1). Classification (NCBI taxonomy): domain Eukaryota; kingdom Metazoa; phylum Arthropoda; class Arachnida; order Ixodida; family Ixodidae; genus Rhipicephalus; species Rhipicephalus annulatus. Next base: position 389,299 of record WOVY01011923.1, read on the forward strand.
ATGGATGAGTGATGCGCCAAACTATGATCTCAACTCACCATCTTAGTAAGTCCATCAATGCTGACATTCTCGTTATATGCTGATGTTTAATTGCATATACAATACCCTCACTGCTTTGCCCATATGTGATGCCCAATCTTCTTTTTCTAGGCCGAATGGAGGCTACGCATTGAGTCGTCTGCGGAATGCTTCGCGTTAAGCCTACTCTCTTTATTAGATCTTAAACAGAAACATTTCAAATCTAACATCGCTCCGCTCTGGGACAAAAATGTCCAATGCATAATAGTATATGTGCATATGTATATAAACATTCATTAGGCTGTATGTGACCATAACTGGGAAACAAAGTAAAAAACTTTATCGCGGCCGAACCATACTTGTAAATATTGTTCACCATGGCAATGTGACCAAAATAAAAAAATTGTTTTTACACTGCAATAAAACACTGTATACTTACCGATGGCATCAAAGATAAGACAAAACAGGCAAAGTAATGTGAGTGCTCTCATTGCGACAAACATGAAGCGTTATTTAGTTGTTTTCCTTTGTCCTATACCTAGAGATGTTTTAGTCATCGGGGACGTGGCCTGGCGTTGTTATCCGTATTTTTACTTTCATACCCGTTTCAACCACCTGTGGATTGTCTAGACAGTGGGCGCACGGACGTTGCATATAAGAGCATAAGGAAAAGTACGCTGCTTGCTCCGAATTCACTTTCATCTTGCGGCCACTAGTTCTTTATAAAAACATCTGCCGAAAACGAACAATAGCTCATTGTTTTTGAACCGACTATTTCCACATGCTGCTTCCGATCTTGAAACACTACTTTTAGTCTATGTTGATCAAGGTCTTCAGCATATTGGCTGGCTTACATTCGTATAATGCGACCTTAGGCCGAAGATTTAAATGTGAGTGCTTTTATGTGTGTATATACAAAATCGTTAATGATTTAGAGCACTAGGTATTCTACTATAGAGAGTCCTAAGCTCTGTTGCTTATACTAGTTATTTTAAACTGCATAAACACACAAACTCACTATTACGAAGGTGATTGGCAGCTTTAAAGTGGCTCAACAATAAATAATATTTGCAAGAACACCATGAAATTGTATGTATCTATATGGAAGAAACACCGTATAATTTTTGGCATCATAGCTGAGCGGTGTCGACACCTTTGTTGGAAATTTGCTTTTCATCGGTCTCTTATTTTCAATATCACACAAAGTGGTTCCTTTTAGCAATGCAACCAGGATGCAATGTACAATAAAATGGTTTTAGTTAGACCGGTAAGACTGCACAAATAAAGCGCCATGTTACGATGCTCGGTCCAAAAATACAATGTTAATAATAGTTTTTTGAACATTGACAAACTCTTTTCTTGCCATTGAAGAGGAACACGCGGACCATGGACTGACGGAGGAAGAACTTAATTCTTTTCTCAAGAGCCACAACTGATTCGACCAACTCCGGGCTGTCCAGACGGGCCAAGATGCGGCGGTGAGGCTTGCCCTTCATGTCTCAACGTTGGGCGGCCCGCATTCTTGCCCCTATAAAATAGGGTAAGAATTATTCTGGACCACAAAAAATGTTACTATTAATATATATATAGGCACTTATTCGAAGTATTCACATAAATTAGAAAAAAAATAGAATCATTACAAAAGAACCGCTATGGCCCGTTGGCACACCTCTGTAATCGTCAATGCTCTGTTGCGTGAAAACTTAGCGCCAGATTTGCAGCTGCTATTGGTCTCATGGAGATGCGTGTTTTTTTTTATTGTCAGCACCCGGTTGGACTTGGGAAAAGTCACTTACAGGCAATTTTAGATGCGGAAGCATCTTATACTCGCGCCTTGTAGTGCGCCGTCCGCACCGCTTCTCGAACATTCGACAGCTGATGCGCGCGCATGCGCCGTCGTGCCGTCGCGCACCATCTGTGCCGCCCGCGCTTCTCCTTCGAGAACATTCGACAGCTGACAGCGCATGCGCCGTCGCGCTGTATATATACTCAAGGTCGGCGCTCGCTCGCTCAGTTGCCGCTCGTCGGTTGGTTTGTACGGCGCGTCGACGTCCAAGGTCGCGGTGAAATGAATTCCAACGAATCCACAAACACAATGATCGACGTCCCTTCGACCAGCGCCGCCCTTTCGCATACGTGTGTACGTGTTCACTCATTTAACACCCCCTCCTACAACCACGTTAACCAATTTAGCCATCGACCCAAGTAAGTCGCAATTTAACACCCCATTTCACAACCACGTTAACCAATTTAGCCATCGACCCAAGTAAGTCGCACTTTAACACCCCGTTAACCAATTATATGCTCCGCATCCTCCTCAGTGTTCCCCCGAGGGAAGCTGCGGGCAATTTTTTCATTACCAAAATGTATGAATAATGAAATGGTTGAGAAGAAATATAGATAAGTAAACAAACATATGCAGCTATGAAAATTATTAAGCTATCTCAAAAATGGCCATCTTTTCCTCACTGTTTGAACATATTAAATTAGAATACCTATGGTGTGACATCCGAAAACCACACTATCACTATCAGGGACACTATAGTAGAGAACCTGAGAAATTTACATCTGGTATTGTTTAACGTGCGGTGGCGCTGCATAGTGCACAAGTCTTCAGCATTTCGTCTCCACTGAAATGAGACTGCCAGAGCCGCGATCAAATCCTTGACCTGCGGGTCCGTAGCTGAGCGCCGTAACCAGTAATACCACGTAGAAGACTTCAATAATTATGCATCAATATTTAATCTATAGGCAAGTAAGCTCAGTTGTTGGCCTATCGTGTGTCACATAATACGTTACTCAAAAAATCATATAGTGACCTTTAGAAAGAAAGTCCTCTTCATAGCTTCGCTATGGTGCCTAAGACTGTCGCAGGCACCATTATCAAAATTTATTGCATCAATATACGGTGCATTTAGTCAGAAAATCATGCAGAGCCATCTCAAAAAGCCATTTGACCTTATATACGACTCATCCCAATCCTACCTTATCAAGTGCGTTTGGCGTCCATGTGTGCAAAATTTTATTTTTTGAAGTCTCGTGTCACTATTGCTGTCGCCAGCTTCGACACCTGGTTATTACATTTCGGTTTTTCTGCTTACCCTTTCGGTCTTTTAGTTCTGAGCGCGTTTTAGAGATAAATATGCTAGAAGTAAGACGATCAGCGCCTACTGAAATGCGACTAATAATGCGAAATACTATTTTCTAAACTTAGCAAATATTCAGTAGAGATATTCCTGGTATTGTCTTCAATAGTACCAAAACTTGCTCATTTAAGTGGAAAAATAAACCTTTACGCGTTTCTTGAAAATTACAACTTCTGATTTAGAAACATAAAAATAAGGTTCAGCCGTTTGGAACTCTATTCACTTCATGGAGGTGCGTTTAAATTATGGAGTGGCTGTGTGACTCCGGAGTACATGGAATCTCTCACTTGACATTGAGCGCTAGTACTGTTCTATGTTTGTTTAGGTGTGTGTGTGTGCGTAGACTCATATACATGCTGATTATAAGATTTAACGAGTGTTTGATGCTTCTGAGGTATTAGTCTGCGGGCCTATCGCATGATATGCTGTTCTCATATATCATTATTATTATTTTGCTAAATTGTGCAGGAAGCAATCAGATGAATCTTTGCTCAATACGCAATCTCATGGATGGCCATTCGGGGATGGCGAGCAGTTCTTTCCATCAGCCGCGCTTTTTTCGTCCTTCATCGTTTTGCAGCATTCTGGGCATCATTTCAACAGGCTGCACTTTCAATTAGAGTACTATTGAATTCATCTCCTCTGTCTTCATGTGCTTTGTTTTTCGGTGGCTTTTTGTGCATATGTTCTTGTCGTCTTTTCCCATTTGTTTGGTCTTCAACTAGTAACCGCAGCTTATTATAAATGAAACAATAATAGATCAAGTGTTCCCTTGAGTTTTATCTGCTAAAGCTCTGTAGAAAATTACACATTTACGCTGCAGTATTTTCATTCAAATTAAGAGCACCTTAAATTAACGAAGGCGTGGCACGATGTAAAGAAAAACGACCATGATACAATACTCCGGATGTGCCAGGCAAATACTCCGGATAGCTAGAGACGAAAATCCACAAAAAATACTCCATAGGTGCCTCGCAGTCCCTCTGGCTAGCCGCAGTGACATGCTGGTAAATAAAAAGTACCCCTCTGTGCCGCGCAATTTCTCTGGCCAGCCGATGTGAAAGCTTTGCTCTGCAGGTCTGGAGTAAAAATTAGTGTGAACAAGGGTGCTGCTACAGGAAAAGTATCTCCTCCCAACTTGGAGTGTAATTCCATATTGCAGTGTAATTCCATATTGCCCTACATGGTAATATATCAGAATTTCACCATACATAACAACTTTGTATTTTGCCTGACCGCACCGGGTCTCCACCTTCTCGTTTGTGCCCTGGTGGACTCGTCGGAAGAATATCTGCTCTGAGGACGGGTGACGGGCCCGGTACACAATTTTTTGGGCAGTATCACGAGTGCCTTCGTTCCCGGCAAGGCTCGAATGGCCTGGAGCGCAGAGTAAATCAACTTGGCTGCGAGGAGACTGCGTTGTGCTGTCTAGTGAGTGGTTTGCTTCCGGTTAAATTATGTCTCTGACTAAGTTCCGGATAGCCGCCTTGCTTTCACTAATGGCGCAAGAACCGTCACACATTTGAAGTGAAAAGCAAGAACGCATTCGAATTAAAATGCAAGAACACTTTTGAAGGCAAAAGTGATGGTTATGGACCACTTTGCAAAAACTAAGGCAAACACGCTTTTTAAACTATTTTAGGTGGAGGCTGGATATATTGAGTAAAGCATGAAAAAAATAAACAACTCGACAGCTAAATGCAACTGCGCGCAAGAAACAGCTTGGATAAAAATATGGCACCACATTATCACTATTGTATCTATTAGATGCGAAGCAGCTTATGGCGGAGTTCAATCTGGTGTGCGTAACCACACTTACTACGCATGTGCAACAGCTGGCCCAAGTACTGCCATAACGGGCTCACGTGCTAGTGGGTTCCGGCCAGTGTTAGGGGCTTGTTAAGGCACTGTGGTCTCTCCCCCTTACAAGGTGATACGGGCTAGTTGGTTTCTTTCAAATATAAATGCAAGTCTACCCCGTGTACACTCTCTAAGCAATGGTGTGCTGACATCGGGGAACGTGATTCTGCAGACGCGCCTTGCAAAAACGCATATTATACTAGGCAGAACGCGCTGGCACGTGATAGCGCGTTTGGAACTGCGTAGGTAGCAGTGTAAGAAGCTGCGGCCTACCACCTTACACACTACACACTCTCAAGGATCGCGTGATGGCATCGGGGAACGAGATTATGCGGATGTGCGATGAACTTGCGTGCTCCCGCGTGCTGTGCTCCAACAAGAGGTTGGGGCGAGTTACAACAACAGAAAGTACTGTTAATGCATGGTGTTCTACTTGCAAGGACGCGTTAACATCAGACAAGGTGCCCGTGATCAACGGAACATTAAATTGACACACGTGCTGCTTTCGCGTGCTACTTATTATTCTCTTTAGTGGAAAATAGAGTAGTTTTTTAGTTGTTGAATTCTGGAGTCCTTTTAGCGCTATTACTTTCAATGCTTATGTATAAGGCTTTGATAGCTTTGGCCATTCACGAGAATGAAGAAGCGACAATCGTGAACACTGATTTGTTTATTTGTAATGCGCGTTAAATCATGTATTAGTTGCAAAAGACTGGCAAAGTGAGCATAAACGTGGAAGATTGCCTAATAAAGATATACACAGCACTTCTTCCCATCATCGCAATTCCAGTGCTTGTTCTCTGATGAGTTGGTGCAGTTTCCACTACACTCTCCTCCATTGGCTTCGCAATCATCTGAAACATAAGAAAGAAACAAAGTTTGTTTTCCTGAATAGTAATAATACGCTGCGCGATATGTCATCTCGAAATTCTGGGCAGATGATGTGCGTGCTTACCGACTATCTCACACACCAAGCTTCCGTGAAAGTACTGCGTGCAGACCTCATGCGGATATTGACTTATCGATTAACGAACCTTATTGCTTAGGAGTGAAATACATTTAGGTCACAACAAATCGTGCATTGCAAAGAGCTCTCTAAAAAAATGGTTGCTTGGACTTTCGCTAATCACCAAGACGCTGTTTTGCCAGAATGGTATGGGTGCTATTTTTTTTCTATTTCCCTCCACCGTGCAAAAGATTGCGTCGATATTGTTCACATTCGTTCTGCCCCAGCCCGCCGCTGCTGCAGTCGCTACCTTGACAATTATTAACAATTTTCCTGCTTTCCGACAGCTAAAGCTCATATTCTAGTTATTAACATGATGTAGTCAAAAGAAACAGCTCGCACTTTTTCAAACAATGTTTCGGGAGATACGCGCCAGCAGAAACGACACGAGCAAACGCACCGGCAGCGACGGCGCGGTTTCAACCAGTTGTACACAAAAGCGACATATGTTGTGGCGTGCCGGGTCGCTGCCACTGCACCGTCTACTTCCAGAGTTCTAGGTGATCGTAATCCAAATCAAGCTGTTGATGAGCACGTCCTCGCTGATGCCATATAGCTCCACCATGCTGCATGGGTAGTTTGCGATTTGAGTCGATGCGAGCCACCGCCGACGCCTGTGCCGCCATGTTAAATCTGCGGCCAGCTGGTTAGGTCACAGGATTTGACCTACCACAGCCAAGGCTGTCGAGCGGAAACCGGATCTGGTTTCACGTAGCGGAAACATTGGCCTTGGAGCGATTCTTGCACGCTGGCCGCATGGCGTGGTTTTCCGGCCCTTTGAGCGGCGAAAAGAGCCAGTTTCCGGAAAGTTTCGCCAGTTTCGCTCTCATCAAGGCCAAGTGAGAACGCTCCATAAACGCTGATGGCGGGTGGAACCTGGAAACTACACTACCGAGTCAGCTCGTGATGTTAGATGCTTGCAACAACGCCATGCCAAATAATGAATGCGTGTTTCTTTAGGAAGAAAGAAAGGCACCTAATCTTGTTGTGCCTACAGACCATTCAATTGAGCGAGGAGAGCCGGATGGGCAATCAGCAATTTACTCCTTTCGGGAGTGTGCCGATGGTGTGGAGTGTACAGGATAACGCTTGAATGAGTGGCTTTTCAAACAAATTTAGCATGTTTCAATTTTAACTGAAGGTTTTGTTTTCTTTCATTGCAATGTCAGCCAGTGAAACGTCCACGGGAGGCCGCTTTGCTGTTTTAGTGGTTCCCAAAACTACACAAAAAAAGGAAACTGCCATGTGAATAATTATGCAGCACGTATCACCAAATGCGCAGCGTTTGTGGATGCTTTATATTACATACATCGTTTGTGTTACATGACAAAGTCCATATCGACAAATGTCGCATTATACACAGAATACTCAGTGTTCCAGTTGGCCAAATTTCAATCGGATAAGGTTACACTGACGAACAAGAATTAATGGTCGTTTATCGCACGTCATTAAAATATTATAAATCCAAGCCTCTCTCGAGTAAACGCCTGTGTTGTGTTCACTTTAGTTTATATTACTTATCATGATAGAGTCGGTCCCAACAATTAACCTCGTAGCTCGGGTCGACATGGACTAGAAACCCCTAGCTTCGCAGCACGGTAACCAGCATGACACTCTTAAGCAGCGCTGTGCACTGGCCTTGTGAACCCCGAACATTTACAGAATTTTACATGAGCATTACATGACTGAATTGTTATCGGGAATGTAGAACTTCCGTAAAATGGTGGGATGATCAATGCACGATGTGGGATGACAATGCCGAATAGTGAAATAAAAAAAAGAGTTCTGTCACTTCGTGTTTGCAATAACTACCTAAACCAGGCAACTTTTGCGTGATCAAGATCTGCGTCTGACGATTTGCGCAAGTATATACACACTGTATTTAATGCTCATCTCAAAGCAAAACAAAACAAACCACGTTGTTGCGGTTGTCTATTGTTTCTATAACTGCCGATTTCAATACTTAGCATTGCAAACGAAGGCCAAGAGCTTGATAAAACCCTACAACTGGTACACAATGTTATTTTGAAAATAAATTGAAAAATGGTTTTTCAGCCGATCATCGGCTCGAGCCTGGACGCGCTTGGCGCCAAATCGGCAGAAGAAACACTTCACGATCTTCACTACATCACTGCCGCAATGTTCTCAAACTCCACGGCTCTAGAAAAAAACAGACGCGTGCTGGCATGAAAATATCAGCATTGCTTCTTGTGTTCAAGCACCTCCCTGTATAACAGTTTAAATTTTCGAGCACCCGGGGTAAAATAAACGATCAAGTAACAAGGTGCAAATAAATGTTGTGCAAAATATAGACAACAGTTTGGGTTTAACAAACAAATGCTGTCATCGTGATGAAATAACAACTGTGTTTTTATGCACGATCGTATGTGCAGGCTGTATTATACTTAAGGGAAATCTCGAAGAGCCTGGCATCGCAATGCGACTAGCGCTGCAATCGAGTGCTGGCAGCAGCTTACGCGTGCGCAGCAGCTTCAAGCGTGTAGATTTGAACCCCGTCGTCTCCTATGGCAAGGCGCATGCCGCATTGCCAGCGAGCGCACGGATATTATGGTAATGCGGCAACTGGGCCAACACCGCATTATTCATTGTCAGAAAACTCTGCACCACTGGATGAGATACGAAAAAACAAGGAATGACAAACTCGCACGTGCCTTCTTTTTTTCATGTCGCCTCTAGTTGCGCAGTTTTTTTTAATGTTCCTATACCAACATGCCCAACGTTGAACGCTGCTCTGCACTAAACGTCGCACCTCGCTTCCTATATTAGGGATAATGGGACACTAGAGTTAGGGCAGGTAATAACCGCGGGGCTGAACAACGAGATTGAAGTAACTAGAAGAGTAAGAATGGGGTGGAGCACATTTGACAAGCACTCTCAAATTATGACAGGTAGATTGCCCCTATCCCTCAAAAAGAAGGTATATAACAGCTGTATCTTGCCGTTACTTAGCTACGGAGCATAAACCTGGAGACATACAAAGAGGGTTCAGCTTAAATTGAGGACGACGCAGTGAGCAATGCAAAGAAAAATGGTAGGTGTAACCTTAAGAGACAAGAAGAGAGCAGAGTGGATTAGGGAACAAACGGCGGTTAAGGATATCATAGCTGAAATTAAGAAGAGGAAATGGACATGGGCCGGGCATGTAGCGCGTAGACAGGATAACCGCTGGTCGTTAAGGGTAACTAACTGGATTCCCAGAGAAGGCAAGCGGGTTCGGGGCCAGATGAGATTAAGGTGGGCAGATGAGATTAAGAAGTTTGCGGTTATAAATAGGCAGCAGCAAGCACAGAACCGGGTTAACTGGCGGAACATTAGAGAGGCCTTTGTCCTTCAGTGGACGTAGTCAGGCTGATGATGATGATGGTGGTGATGATGATGATGTTGATGGGACACTAGAAACATTATTTGACATCATACCTTCTTTGCTCTATCGAAACATCGTGGCACTGTGTGCGTTGAGAAATGTTTCTTTGTCCTCTGCGCTGTAGTAGGCTTGTATGAGGAAGACACCCTAATGAGCATGCACCATGCGTGGTCTCTATTCGACTTCAAATAAAACAAGGCACTCACTGGGGACTGGTGTGCAGCTGAGCGAGTTTATCACAACAAAACAAATGGAGATGAATTCAGTAATGGTTTAGGATAGCACAACCACCTGAACATGCTCCTTCTCGACGATATTTCTTCACAACAGAAAGGACTAGCCTTTGTAGCAGAAAAGCACTCGTGACACCTCTAAGTTCATGTCTTCAGCGGCAGCGGTGATAGCGCTCATTCTTGACGGTAGTGAATGCATGGTGTCAGCGTTATGTTCCGCCGCAGCATGCCTCATTTATTGACGATGGTTGTGTGGCATGACAAGATAAAGATTGAGCTGAATCAAACATGTTCTCGCCTACCGTACTACCATTTTTTTCTTCTCTGAAAACACCAGTACTGCGTTGTTTGCCATGTTTATCATGCCCCGTATACCGCGAAAAGAGCGACTCAAGAATTATTGAACTATGCTGTAAAATCTTCAGTGCATACAGAAGCCTTCTGGCTAGTATTGTGGTAATAAAATGACGTCACTAAGAGGCATGTTCAGGCTTTGTCATCACCCAAAGTATTTCTAAATTTGTTCCTAATTGTTTTATTGTGTTAAATCAATACAGAAGTATGACTCTTACTGTTTATTGCTTTCTTTATTCAAAGTTAGATCTAGACAATGCACATTGCGTGCTAATAGTATAGTGTCTTCCTTATCCAAGTGTACTGTGGTGCACACGCAGTGAAGAAATATTCGTGAGAGCACACAGCACCACGGCGTTTCGAAAGAGCAAACGAGATTGATTGATTGATTGATTGATTGACTGATTGATATGAGAAATTTAATGTCTCGAACCCATGATATGATTATGAGAGACGCCGTAGTGGGAGCTCCAGAAATTTTCACCACCTGGGGCTCTTTAACGTGCACCAAAGCCTGAGCACACGGGCCTACAACATTTGCGCCTCCCACAAAAATGCAGCCGCCGCAGTCGGGATTCGATCCCGCAGCCTTCGGGGCAGCAGCCGAGTACCTTATCGACTAGATCACCACGGCGGGGCAAGAGCAAACGAGGTATGCTGTAAAACTTTGCTTGTAGCACCCCATTATCACAAGTTAAGGCCAGGAGATTAGCGTCGCGCAATGTTTAGTGCAGATTATCGACCCAGTTCCTACACTAACAATGATATACGTGCGCTGGCCGGCAATGCGGCAAACAAGATCTGCCGTAGCGGACGATGTGGTTCCCGGGTTTTGGCACCACGATGTAAAGGAAAACTACCGATCAGCGAAGAAACCAGACCAAATGCCCTTTCTTGTTTCCAACTTCCTCCTCTTCTCTTGCAGTACTAGCCTTAACTGGTTTATTTCTTTATTTTTACAACATACTCCCGCCCCCCAGTATCGTCGCTCAAGTCCGGTCTGTACAATTTCTGTACTGGTTTTGTAAAAAACTTCCCGTCTTGAGCTTTCACTCGACATACTAGTATTATACCATCTTGTTCAGGGTAAACGCGTGTGATTCGCCCAAGGGGACAAACTCCTCTGGAAATGCCAGGCTCTTCGATTATCAACGCATCATTTACTCGGAGGCAGCTGCTGGGATGAGCTGGTTATAGGTGAAGTGCCTGTAGTTCTAATAAATACTCTTTTTTCCATCGCATCCACATATGATGCATCATCTTCTATTGGTATCTCAACTTTTGCTGATGTCTGTTCGACTAGCTTGAGCACTGATGGCATCATAATCATTGTTGCTCTAATCCGGAGGCGCTAGCAATGAACGTCCAACAAGAAAATTCGCTGTACATATTGGAGAGGGCTCTTTAGCGTCCGTATACGTGTAGGTCAGCGGTCTGGAATTAACAACCGCTTCTACCTCTAGTAGCATCGTTTCAGCTTGTTCACTGCTGAGCTTGCTTTTTTCCCGTCACGTTGCGCAACGATGACTTGACAGTCCGAACAAGCCTCTCGCACTAACTGCCCATCAAGGTGCACCTGGCACAATAAACTTCCACTCTTTGCGGTAGTACAGCTGAAAAGATGCGAATGGAGAGCTTTTCAAGACACTCTTGATGTTCCTGAGGTCCCGTGACGCTCTCTTGAAGGCGAGAGCGTTATCCGAGTACATTGTTGTGGGTACTCCGTTGTGCACGGTCATCCAGCAGTCGGTCAATAAAGGACTTGCACTGCTCCCGACTTTCTAGCTCTGTACGTGTATAGGTGAGCAGCTCCTTTAACTCCGCATCAGATGTAGTAGCTGCCATGCTTGGCTCAAAGACATTGGCAGCAGACCCTTTTTCTATTAGTGCCCGACTGCGCGTTGCACGTGTGTAGGCCAAAATGATGTCGTACGGTAAGACTTTCTGTAAAATGTCGATCAGCACAGCGGAAAAGCTAAGTGTAAGAACATTTAGTGCAGTTAGACAACGGATATTCAGCTGCACAGCATCGTAAAGTCGCCTAAGGCCGCGGACGTCGCTTCCCGACTTGATGTGAGGTAGGTTGCCAAGCGCTGATAGGTGGTGTTGCTCGATCCGTTTTCGATCTCCGAAGCGTTCCTTCAATAACTCGATGGCGTCTGCATAACAGGCTTCGGAAGTCGGAAAGCCACATATCGCCACTGCCGCTTAACCCGCAAGATAATGACGTAGATAGAAGAACTTCGTCGTTGTTGGCAAAGCGTTCTTCAGGTGGACAGTTGGCTCAAACTGCTCCTAAAAAGCTGGCCATTTATGTATATCACCTCTAAATGTTTGCATGCCAAGGTTCGGCAGCCTTGAACAAAATGCGGTTGGCACGTCAGAAGGTGATGGGTTTGCGTTCGTTATGAGGAGCAACCGCTGCTGTACTGTGTCCATGTCGCAAACTGTCTATATTGCAGCGAATCTCAGCAAGGATGCTTATAGCTTTGTCGTTATACTCTGCTGCCGCGACATACTCAGCTTCGAGCTCCTCGTTCGCTACGTGCTCCTCGAGCGCATCATTCATCTTCGAGAGCTCCTTGTTGCTCGCTGATAAACGGTCATAAATACCTGTGAGCTTGGGCTTGTCCGTGGTAGGGTCAATTAGCAGGGACCTTGCTTCTTGCAGGAGCTTGGTGTTCTGGGCTCGTCGAGCGGAGTGCTTGGTCTTGAGGCAATCTATCGGATGCGGTGTTGGAGTCTAGTCTGGTTTACGCTGATCAGAAACAGTACGTTGCAGTCCTTGCCACCCGCAAAACGAAGCGGTCGAGTAGAAGGTCCCCTTGAGTCGTGCGATGAAGGAGACGTGTCCGCACGAGGGGGTTTCGGCACCACGATGTAAAGGAAAAATACTGATTGGTGCTACACTTCTGAATTGTCTGCGCGCGCGTATGCTGCTGACGGCGCGTGGTTGCAGCGCTGTCCCCATCACGATGCCACGCGCTTCAAGATTTTCCTTAAGAGTGAAAGAGCCTGTACAGGTGGTAGTCACTGCGACAGCCTAAACAAACTGCGAGTGCTAAAACAGACTTAAATACTACAGTCAAGGGAAAGAAATAATTGTATCTTCTAAGGGTGCCGAGACTTCCTTTCACTGCTACAAGAGGTTCCAATATTTAACGATTTCAGACAGAAAGTGTGCCGAAAACATACGACACCAACCACTTGCAACACGTTCACTGATTCGCATACTATCATATTTGAATCCGAACAAATCAAAACGTTTCAAGACATCTCAGAGACTCATTCCTACCTACATTGCAATATTTAGGATGAAACTCAGCACGCCAGAATGAAAAAAAAAAGATTACGGCATATCCTCGGAGTGAAAAATGATCAGTGGGGTGAAGCTTCGAAGGGTTTTATCGGTAACTTTGAATCGTACATCCGTCTGTCTTTTCGCCCATCTGATCGTTCATCTGCCTGCCTGCCTGCCTGCCTGCCTGCCTGCCTGCCTGCCTGCCTGCCTGCCTGCCTGCCTGCCTGCCTGCCTGTCTGTCTGTCTGTCTGTCTGTCTGTCTGTCTGTCTGTCTGTCTGTCTGTCTGTCTGTCTGTCCATTCATTCCTTCGTCTGTCTGCCTGTCTGTCCATTCATCCGTCTATCCGCGCGTTAGTCTATCTGTATGTTTGTGCCTGTCTGTGTGTCTGTCCGTCCGTTCGTCCATCCGTCTGCTGAGTGAGTCATAGAACTAGGCGGTCACATACCAAGAGAGACATACATGTACAGGCCCATGGCTTAAAGCAATTTTCCCTTAAAAAGTAAAAGAATGCAACTGCAACCGTACAAATACCTTTCATAGAAACGCGGAGCAATGTCGGCTAGATAGGTGACAAACCTCCTTGCTTCGCACGCTCCAGTGAATTGCCAGACCAGGGACAGTGGCGCCCACTAAGCACTATAGTGGCGCCCACGTTAAAAAGTATATACATTTTAAGAACAAATGGAGTATTCGGGGAGTAGTACTGCAACAGAATCGAAAGTTGGGCTAGTTGGATATGCATAGTTATACCATGAGTAGTACTGCTACTCAACAATAGTCGTCAACTGACCTGCTCGCGTTTCCTTTCTTGAAAATTCTGCGCTGGCCCATTTCTTCCTCATCATGGCATCCCACACTAATAGACAGTTATATTATGCCGAGCTTACCGCGATACCAGGCATAGCGTTATAGCGGGATCGAAGTGCGCGTGGGCAGATACGAACGTTACCCATACTGCTTACCGTATACACGCACTATTTTTCAGATTTGATGCTCCCGTGCATGGTACGTGAAAAATTACAGTACGTGAAAAATTACAGCACTCTCCGACGCCCACTTCGAAGTGATATTGGCGTAGTTGTTGAACGATTCACATTGTTCGTAGCAAATGACTGTTTAAAGTGACTGCGCTTGCTTTCAGTTAGCTTCGGCAACCGATTATTACGAATAAGACTGCGTAGTTTTCGAGATAGCTTCCCATTTCAAACGTGTGTAGGCCTAACTACAAAACTAGATGTAAACAAATCGGCAACATAAATGCTCTCGTGTTTGGTGCGTGCTTTATAATATTCTACTTTTATATTACTAAAATAAACTTGAAACAATGCCTCACGCGGTGACACAGGCAAGCATTCTCGTTTATTCTCCTTTTCGCTGGTTGTCAACATACTGATCATCCGATAGGTGGCACCACCATCCCAGCTGGGGAACGCAAATCACGTAAATGCTATCCCGGTAAACTATAGGACGCTGCCCGCAGCGAACGTACCTCTGTAATCACGCCAACGGTAAACTCTAACTGTCTAATAACGCGTGCGCCGTGCGCAACCGCCAACTACTTGTACCGTGGTAATAACGCGAGGAAAGTTCGATTATTGGAGTGTAGCAGAAACACCCCCAGGTATTCGGTTTTTTCAGCAGTGCCTACGCCTAACAAGTGGCGTTTCGGCATCAACGTGATTGCGGGAGCGCGTTCGTCTGGACAAACGCCTGCTTTCGTCGGGAGTCTCTCCAGTGGTTCGTTAACTTCAGCTGCGATGTCTGTGACTGCTTGTGAATCGAGAACAATCACTGCGGTGAACGAATTGCGAAGCGCATTAAACCGCTCATTACATTCCTCGACGATCGTGATAATGCTACGCACAGTGTGAGGCATACGAAATAATAACTGTGGTAAATCCAAGCCAAATGTGTGTCTAACTTCATAAGAAGCACGGACACGTAACCAATGATTGCGAAAGGTTTCAATGCCACGTCAAGTTCAACATCCTACTAAACACCAGGTTCAAATGCTTCATGTTTCAGATTCAGAATCCTAATTTTTTTATTACACCAAGAAAGGTACAGATGCTAAAAATATAGCAAAACCTGACAAAAAGCCTCTGTGCCAGTTTCGCAAAAAAAAAGGAAGCAGCATATATATGTAGAAAATTATTTGTAGCATAAAACTATTCGTTCCAGTGTAGGATGAAAAAAAAACACGGGTGCGAATGTTGGTTAACCATTTGAACAGAGCGGTTAGGCAGCCACATTTTAAATAGTTCTTTCACCAATGACGAAGACTGTCTCCCGTATATATAAAAAAGAACTTTCCTCCTTAAACTCTTAACTTTCAAAAACTGCGAAGAGAGCGGTATAAACAGTTTGCAGGTGGCGCTAAATAGGTGTTCTCCGCACGCCGCATGAGAACGATTGTAGGCTCAATGGCTTTCCAAGGAAGTGGTGAAAAGAGGCCTACAGTCAGTGTTTTTATGTATAGACCGAGTAACTACGTGTTTTATACGTATGGTTTACACAAATAGCTTACCGCTACTTCTTTTTTGTCTTGGAGATCTTTCAAGTGCTTCTGCGCGACTGCCAAGTTCCTCAGAGGTTTCCGTTGATGAGTCATCACTCAAGGTGGATTGTGGGCCTTCCGTGACGGGTTCTGAAAGTATTTCATGTTTAAAATAGAAGCATCAAGTGGGGTCATCCTTGCCTGGTATCTCACACTATATACCAACCAGTTGCGGAGAGTTCATTTACAAATAAGCTATGCTCTCCGCCGAATCAGCAGTTTTGTGTTACACTTGCGCCACATTCCTCCTTTTATCAAGGGTAGTCAGGAACTAAGCAACTAGAAATTTTAAAAGGATGCCTAAGTGTTGAGGCCCGTATACTTCAACTTAGAAGGCTGTTAAAAAAAACCCAGGCGTCAAAATTAGCGGAGACCTAATAATAAAGTCTCTCTTATTCTAACGATGATTTTGGGAGTTTAACCCAAATAATGAATATTTATCGGCTATAAATCGATCTTCTAGTGGTTGGAGAGTGAATGCTTGCATTTTCACCTAAGATATATGGTAGCTTTATGTGTACATTTTAGCTGTGTACAATCAACGTTGTGTGCATCTATGCTCATCCTTCCGTGAAAGCGTTAAGGTGATATCTTCGAAACCAAAATATATAAGAACCAGTGCTTAGTAAAAAATACATTACGTAATGAGCAAGTATTGCAATTACAACTGATAGTACAAGAGGCAAGCCCTACCGCAACGACGATGAATGCATTAGTTCTACATGAGGCTTGTATGATGTTCTCCTGGCTAAAGGTCATTGCAGCCATACAGTTTCTTAAATATACACTACAGAGGAAACTCTTGCGCTAGTGTCTGTGGGAGCTGGAATGCTTGGTACTTCAGCGGGCATGGGAATTACGGGTAGAACACTAATTTGCCTATTCTTCGTAATTTATGCTCCTTGTGGCTTCGCGTGACTTCGAACTGCTTTGTCACGAAACAACAATCGGAAAATGTTTGACAGTTACGCTTCACCCCCTTCACTATTTAGGATCAACATTTCAAATCAGCTCACAAACTTCAAAATGGTTTGTTCTTTAATACAAAACAAAACTCAATAATTAACGAAGCCACAATTGCAATTCGCCGCCCGCAAGCACGAAGGCTAGGCAAATCCATGTCATACCCGCATCCCCACGGTCGTTGATTCATTGTAGCGACAGGGTCTCCTCTAGTTAACCTCAGGAAGCTCTATGGCAGCAGCACATCCACATTGGTGGATCAATGGCTGAGGCGCTATAGGCTGCTAACCCGAGGATTGCGTGTTCAATGCAAGCGATACGGTAAAGGGCGATGTACTGTGCGATGTCAGTGTACAGCCGTGGCCACATCTGTGTGGAAGCTCGAGCAGCCGGTTTTTCCTTTGCGGGGTGAAACCTTGGGCAGTGTCAGGCTCTGACATCGTCAGCCTCGTAACTGGGCCGTGCGTGCTACTGATACACCACTTCAGAGCCCGAACCTGCCTCAAGGTTTCGGCCCGCAGAGCAATAACCGGCTGCTCGAGTGCTCTACACAGACGTGGCCATGGCTGTACGTTAATTAAAACACCAGATGGTCAAAGCTACTGGAGCCCTTCACTATAACGTCTCTCGTGAGCCTATCGTAGTTTCGGGATGCAAAACCGGAGATCTTATTATTAAAATCTTCCCCACTGACTCTCGAAGCGCTTCTCCCAGCATGGATAATGAGGCAATTGATCGTAAGGTGTTCAGATAGATCATCTAAAAGCTTTTATCATGCCTTTTGCACGAGAGCGCAGAAGCGGTTGGTAAGAAAGTACACAGGATAGGAAAGACGCTGACTAGCCCCGGCATTTTACTACAAAAAACGTTTTTATCCCAAAATATTATGCCAAGCACAGTCATAAACGAAATATCTCTGAAAAGGTCACTCAACGTATTGCCATACCACAGGGAATTCGGGTATCAATTAAGCAGAAAGATACCTTAGAGTGAATGCATTTATTCGGCCAATTTATTCAACTGCTCAAAAGGAAATTTAGTTCCTTTGTCATCGAATGCACTGATGGTGCACTGATTCACGCGTACGCTTCACTTAATTTGGCCCACATCAAAAGTTTACTCTTTCAGGCCTACCTTTTGCTTCACATGACACCTGTACTTCCTCAAAATATGGTGTGACTGCACTGCCAACAATGATCAGGGCGCTGCGTCCTGTCATTTTAAGACTTCGGCGAACTCAAGTGCTCTCACTGGGTGTAATTAGGACACTGGCCTTTTGGGCAGGTCGAAGCTCTACTGCAACTAAGTGAAATTATTTAGACCATTTATGTGGCGCAGGGGAAAAAATATTTTTGTTTCTGATCACACACTGTTTTGTTTGTTTGCCCACACTCGAGGACACACAAGTGGGCGGGAAAGATGGTATGAAGGCAAGGTCTACAACATGCTTTATTCGCATCTTCCCAACTTTTGTCAAACGGTATACATGTAGCCCGATCACCTAATCTATAGGTGCGTGTCGTCGCGAAACATTGCTTGAAGCATCAAGCTGCTAATATCACTAGCTTGATGCTTAAAAAAGCTTTCATTCACTTGAAAATGCTCACAACACTTCTTATTATATTTGGCGGCGCTTGCGCATACGCTGTCGTAGGTGTAAGTCTTTTCTGTACCATTCACTAGCACTGAACGTCTTTTTGTCCTCTGTACTTTCCCCAAGACGTTGATGCAACTGGCTCAGTATTCGATTATATGAAAGCATGTCCCCGTGACGTACAGTAGTGATAACGTGGGTGCCAACTCACTACAAAATTTTTGTGAGTGAGATCACCATCCTTCTGCCTAGAGAAACATGCTCGAGTCTTACAACATATCATGCACAAAATTTCAATTCAGCGCACACATGCTAGCATGGATTTCTTTACAAACAACACTTTTGCACGCAGGTCAATATCCGGAGAGCAAGACATACAACTTATAGCTCTACAGGGCAATACATTGCCACGACCAACCAGAAAGTGCAGTACAGTTTCTAGACCATAGTCACCTAAATGCCTAATCTAAGAAAAACGTGGGTACTTTCAGCTTATGGAAGGAGGCTCCTGACAATCCTCACTGAACACTTAGTCGTTACCACACTATGGAGCTTGACGAGATAGCCTTCACAGATATCTGATAAGGCTCGTTACAAGGGTCAAGTATGTCGCTAGAGCACGCATCCCAAGCGTTTTTTGTAAAATAATATATGTACGAGAGCCGTGTGCTTATTCTCGCTTTTGTCTTTGCTAAGTGTTCTTCCCAAATGATGCCTTTTATTCTCCTTCTTATAATATTACAAACAAGAGTACCAAAAGGTATGTTTGGAATTTTCTTTTTTAGCAAAGGCAAAAAAAGGTTTAAATAATTCTTGTTTCACAAAAACATTCTTCGCATTCACTGAAACGTGCCAAGTAATATGCAAAAAAAAACAACTTCTGAATAAGCTTTTCATGCGATCTCTATGATGCACCTCCCAGCTGATTCATAGTTGAAGAAACACGCCTTCGTTTTTGTGCATAGGTGAACTCTGCAGACGCCTCCATTGAAAAATTATTTAGTATGTAACTGAAGGCACGACGTGCACGAAGTTTTCATGCATTTAGAAAATTATATAAGACGTTCGCTCCCCCAAGGTCGACGTTTGCATTTTTCGCTTGAGCCACCATTTGTGATGCGCCAGTCGGATTCATTGACACAAACAACACACTTGAATAATGTTTAGTCAAATATAGGGATTATAAGTACTTTGCTAATACCAGACTCAAAAAAAGTAATTGAAAAAAAGCCTTCTTACCAGGTTTGCAACAGACATTTCCACTTCCACAACCGAAAATCCAGGAGCGCCTACTCTCGGGGCACTTCTTTTTTAACACGCAATCGTTTTTAGCAAGATGACAGAGGAAAGGCACCGTGAATGCTGCAAAATGTTAAAAAACTGCTTTCACTGGGAACTCAGGAGTAGGGCTGCATTCGAAACATGATTGATTCCTCCCGTATAGGAACCAGTTAAACACTAAAGTGAAACATCGTAGCCTAAGTTTTACTCTACATTGACATAACACATTTCCCTTCGTGTTATGTGTGTTCCCTCCAGTTTCCCTTCGTGGTATGTGTGTTCCCTCCCATTTTCCTTCGTGTTATGTGTATGTGTTTCCATTCATGATATCGACATCACTGTTTACCCTGAATGCAACCATAATAACGTTTGATGATACTTCTCTTTGCTGACCCCCAAAAACCGTGGTAAGTGAATAAAGAACTTTTCATAAAGATGAATGCTCTTGGTGGTTCTGTGGTGAAAGCAAAATCGAAGAAATCGGTGGGACAGCCCAAAAAGCGTCAATGACCGGACGCGGAAGTTGACCTAAGGTCGCCTACTCGCAGCATGTTAGAATAATTGACCACCACTGTTAGACCACCACAAGGGCTTGAAGAATTACAGGCCGATCAGCTCGCTCTCTGTAGTATACAAGCTATTTACAAAGGTAATTGCTAACAGAGTAAAGAAAACATTAGAATACAATCAATCAAAGGAACAAGCAGAATTTCGAACAGGCTGCTCAACAATCGACCACATTCATACTATCAATCAGGTAATAGAGAAGTGCTCAGATTATAACCAACCACTATACATAGCCTTCATAGATTACAAGAAGGCGTTTGATTCAGTAGAAATATCAGCCGTCATGGAGACACTGCGGAATCAGGGCGTCGATGAAGTATATGTAAACATCCTGGAAGAAATCTACAGGGGATCAACTGCTACCACAGTGCTTCATAAAGAAAGCAATAGAATACCAATCAAGAAGGATCTAAGGCAGAGGGACACAATCTCCTCAATGCTATTTACTGCGTGCTTACAGGATGTTTTCAGAAGCCTAGAATGAAACAGTTAGGAATAAGAGTTAATAGACAGTACCTTAGTAACCTGCGCTTCGTCGATGACATTTATTGCATTGCTGAGTAACTTAGGGGACGAATTGCAACTCATGATTACGGAACTAAACAAGGAGGGCAGAAAGGGGGGTCTTAAAGTTAATTTGTAGAAAACTAAAGTAATGTACAACAACCTCGAAAGAGAGCAGCTCTTCGAGATAGGTATTAGTGCACTTCAAGTTGTAAAAGACGATGTCTACTTAGGGCAGATAATAACCGCGGAGCCGAACCATGAGATTCTAGTAACTAGAAGAATAAAAATAGGGTGGATCACATTTCGCAAGCACTCGCAAAATATGACAGGTAGATTGCCACTATTCCTTAAGAGGAAGGTATATAACAGATGTATCTTGCCGGTACTTAGCTAGGGAGCAGAAACCGGGAGATTTATAAAGAGGGTTCAGCCTAAATTGAGGACGATGCAGCGAGAAATGAAAAAAATGGTAGGTGTAACCTTACGAGAGAAGAAGAGAGCAGAATGGATTAGGGAACAAACAGGGGGTAAGGATATTATAGTTGAAATCAAGAAGAGAAAGTAGGCATGGGCTGGGCTTGTAGCTCGTATACAGGATAACCGCTGGTCATCTAAGGTAACTAACTGGATTCCCAGAAAAGGCAAGCGAGCTACTGGGAGACAGAAGGTGAAGTGGGCAGATGAGATTAAAAAGTTTGCGGGTATACATTGGCAGCAGCAGGCACAGGACTGGGTTAACTGGCGGAACATAGGAGATAATTTTGTCTTGCAGTGGATGTAGTCAGGCTGATGATGATGATCATGATGATGATGATGATGACTGTCAGACGAAAGCCGAATGCAATGCGTGTATGCATTTCCCGTTAGGCACGTGGGACATTTCACGAGGTGACCGTAAGTTGTGAAGGTGGAGCTACGGCCACTGAAAACATCTCGTTTGGTCGGCCGTCATGAACTTAAAAATAGATTTGAATTCTGTAAGAGCTATATTTTCCTTTTATTTTTCATAGATGTTAAATATACCTCTATATAAATTTATCTTACTAATTCCGTTACCTTCGAAATTTTGTGTCAATACTCCTTCAAATAGTTTGGTCTGTGAGATGTCTTCTGTAAAATATCCTTTCTCACTTTTGCAAATGTCTCGGCGGGGTGGTCTAGTGGCTAAGGTACGCGGTTGTTCACTCACAAACCAAGGGATCGAGTTTCTCTACGGCGGCCGCATTTTCGATGTAGGCGAAAAAGCTGTAGGCCTGTGTGCTCAGATGTGGGTACACGTTTAAGTACCATGATGATCGAAATTTTTTAAGCTCTCTCCTATGGCATGTCTCGTAATCATATGGAGTTTTTGAGACGTTAAACCCCGTATATTATTCAGATCACTCAAACACTTTGGCAAATGTTTCTAAACCATTTATTATCTGAATTGTGGTACCACTAACAAAAAACAGACGCTCTTCAATTTTAACCTTTAAAAGTCAACCGTAGTCTGATTCAACAGATAAATTGTCCAAAACGCAACTTATTACGAACTTTTAGTCATGCCACTAATTCGCAACAAACGCTTGTGGCTCAATACAGAGATGGGTTCAAAGCCAAACCTTGAAAATAAATTACCGGTTGACGAGTTTTTATCAGTTGCTTAGAAGCCAGTTGACAAGATTGCTTGCACAGAGACCACGTCATATGTTGTCGGCGACCTAGTCAGAGCCTACACTCAACCACCTTGTACAGTCAACCTACTTCAAGTGTAGAAAGACTGACATGAACGTTACGGGGCCGATTAATTGATCTGGCCCGTCACGAAGCAGAGCAAGTCCTGTGTTTGCATTTTTTTGTGTCACAAAAAGATTGCTATCCTTAAAAATGCGACCTATGAAGGCCGTTGCTAGATTCAATGGACCCATGACACTGTCACATTAAAGAGGATCAACTTTGTGGTGCGCAATTTCCCACTCATTAGAGCGTGCTTTTTTTCCATGCTACGTCTTTTATACTGGTACTTGTTTCATCTACCACGTTTTCGTCAGCATCCTCACTGTTTGACAAAAGCATTCGTGTTTGTGCATCGGGGTAAGGATCAAGGTTGTTGTCTTCGCTATTACGAACACAGGTGTTGTAGGTTCTATCTTCGGGTGTCAAGTGAATGCGAAGCCCCAGTTTCCCATAAATTGAGTGGGCGGCCACCATATATCAATACCGAAGATACGAACTTGTCGTACCGCGGCACTCACCCCTTCCTGCCTGACTACAGTAGCGAGGATCGTGCAACAAAAGACTTCCTTCAGAGCAACTTAGCATCTCGTGTGCGATCTCTTGGATCTGCGCACGCAAAGAAACTTTTATACATAATTAAGCTTTACTAAATCAAACTATGAAAATGAAGAAGTGAGAGCTGTTGCACCTACTTCGTGCACTCTGTCCTTAGCTCTAGAACATCTGGTTCTATATTGCAATACCATAAACAAGATGGCGCTAGATGCCTTGTGCTGAAAGGTTCGTTCTCAGCGAATACATTACAACTGGCCCTGAAGGCAGGATGGCTTTCATTACTTGCTTGGTCGGCGCTTTTTGGTATGTCGCGAATTGCGGCACCGGGTAATAAAAAGTCAGAAAATGAATATTGTTATTTGTATTGTGTCTTCTTCCATATGTAATTTTTTATTCTGGATGTATTCTTCTGTAATACACTTGAGAAGTGGCTCGTAATTTATTGCGAATACTTTTTATGAGCTGGAAAATACACTGAACATAATCTTACAAGGAAACGTCTATTTGCTGATATTTGTGACGTTCACACGCGACAAAAAAGTCCGGACCACTGGCGGGCTGATGCTGATGACCTCTGATGGATGGCGCTTACCCACAGAGGGGGATGGGCCAAGAACCGGGCGGCAGGATACTTAAATGAAACTATTATGAAAATGAAGACAATCTCAAAAAGTAGTTTAAAAATAAAACTACCAAAAAAACAAAAATGTTTGCTGAGCAAGCGGTGAAACCATCTCTTGTTTTTGATAGACATAACTACGAATAATAAAATAAAGATCTGAAAAGGTAGGGGTTCACTAGCACGGTAAACTTTTAGTTGCGTTGAGGAATCAAACACAGTGGAGCATACATTCCTGTGACAGTAACCAAATGAAGTTCCGCCAAGTGATAAAATTACTGGTAGGTTTACTTGTATTCCTAGCTTTTGTAATGGGAACACTAGAAATCTTTTTCTCTGGTAAGAATAACGATGACAGAATAAAAAGAAATGTTCAATTGTTTCAATTTCGTTGCACCAAATGCATAGCAGTGACACCTTGAGCCGAGCTTTGTTAAGGTAATAATTTAGTTGTGGAACTGGGGCCAGTTTCTACCCACTTCGTTGTCTTCTCTTCCAGGCAGAGATTCTCTACCGCTTTATGTCCCAATCCCACAATTGCTTTGTGGCACTACCCTGCGTCGTTCAATCGCCGACCCGGTGCTTGTGTCACGCAAGCGGAGTGTTGGGTGACACATAAGGCTTCAGTCTTACGACGTGCACTACAGTAGATGGCGGTGGCGTTGAGTGCATTTCATCGACTACTCGCTGTAGTTCGTAGGTGAGCTTAGTAACCTTGTGTATGACTTTGTATGGTCGATCATAGCGAAATAATAGCTTTTCTGAGAGGCCGATGTGACTACACGGGGTCCACAAGAGTACTGGAAAACCGGGTACATACGAAACTTCAGGGTAGTGACCACCGTACCGATTTCTCTGAGAGGCTTGAGAAAGTATGAGTGGTTCTCGGGCAATCCGTCGTGCTGCGTCGGCTCGGTGTATGGCATCGCGGACGTATGTGACAGGGGAGCTTGAACCAGCAGGAAGGAGTGTATCAAGAGGCAGAGAAGGTCCACGTTCATAAGGAAGGTAGAAATGAGAATAACCTACGGTGTCATGTCTGGAGGATTAATAAGCGAAGGTGACGTAGGGTAACGTTGCGTCCCAGTCGCGGTGGTCTGCAAAAAATACATCGACAGCATATCGGTGATAGTGCGATTCAGATACTTTGTAAGTTTATTAGTTTGTGGATGGTATGCCGTTGTGAACTCGTGGTTCGTGGAACAGGAACGTACAATATCCTGGACGACGCAAAATAAAAAGTATCGGCATTGATCAGTAACGAGCTGTCGAGGTGCACCGCGATAAAAAATGATGTCGTGCAGTAGCAAATCAACGACATCGGTAGCGCAGCTTGTTGGAAGAGCGCGGGTGATCGCGTAACGTGTCACGTAGTCGGTCGCCACAGCAACCCATTTGTTTCTGGATGTAGAAAATGGAAATAGTCCAAGAATGTCAAATTCTATGCGGTAGAATGGTTTAAAAGGGATCTCAATGGAGTGAATGAGGCAGCTGAAAGCGATGTTGGTCGTTTTCGACGTTGACAAAGGTCGCAGCTGGCGACATACTTTTGCACAGAGCTATATAGGCATGGACAGAAAAATGGCGCCGGACGTGATCATAAGTGCGGGTGACTCACAGGTGACCAGCGGCAGGTTCATCGTGAAGCTGTCGGAGAACATCTACACGCTTACGGGAAGGCACGACGAGAATGCAGTCAGGACCATCAGGGTGCGTGTTGTGGCGGTAGAGAACCTCTTTATGAAGGAAATACAAGTTCAGAAAAGTGGGTGGAGTAGTGGTATTCAGGCTTTTTATGATGGAAAGTATATCCACGTCGCGGTGTTGCTCAGAAGCGATATCATAAAAGTCTGATATTGATAAGACGCAAGCCTCAGTAGCTCTCTCTGGGGCGTCTGGATACCATGACAGGCAGTCAGCGTCCTCATGAAGGTGACCAGATTTATACACGAATGAGAATGTGTGTTCTTGGAGGTGGAGAGATCAACGACTGAGACGTCGCATGGGATCCTTGAGCGAAGAAATCCAGCAGAACACATGATGATAAGTTACAACAGTAAAAGTGCGGCCGAACAAGTAGGGGTGAAATTTAGCGACAGCCCAAGCAAGATGAAGACATTCTCTTCCGGTGATGGAATAGTTGTTCTCGGCAGGGGACAAAAGGCGGCTGGCGTAGGCGATGACGCAATCACGTTCATGCTGACCCTGAGCTAAAACAGCAACAATTCCGTGGCCACTCGCGTCAGTGCGAACTTCTTTCGGTGCGGTCTTATCGAAATGGGCTAATATTGGCGTAGTCATGAGGGCTGCAATGAGTGCCAAAAATGCAATACTTTGAGGTGAATTCCAAGTCAATCGGCCGTCTTTTTTAAGATGCTCAGTGAGAAACCGCGCATTATCATCAAAATTCCGGATGAATCGGCGGAAATAGGAGCTCAAACTAAGGAAGCTCCGGACATCCTTAGAAGAACGGGGTACGGGAAATTGAGTCACTGCGCGAAGTTTGTCAGGATAGGGCTGTAGCCCAGATGCGTTGACGAGGTGACCAAGTACAGTTATTTCGCGATGGCCGAAACGACATTTGGAGGAGTTCAGCTAGAGACCAGCGTTGCGGAATTCTTGGAAATGACTGGACAGTCACTCTAGATGACTCGCAAACGTCGGTGAAAAAAAATATCATCTAAGTAGCACACCTGCAGGCAAACGGCCATAATGGTGAGACGGTGCGAAGACTACGTCGTTCGGTAGACGACACGATCCGACTCCTACGTCGTATCACGAACAGACGTACTGGTATGCGCGAACACTGCGCGATCCGTCTAGTGCAGGCGTACGCAATAAGCCGTATAACATACATTGCCCCCTACCTCAAATTGCTAGGCTCAGAAAAAAACAAGATCGAATGTATAATACGAAAGGCTTTCAAGAGAGCAATTGGAGTTCCACTGAATGCGAGCACTGCAAAGTTACTAGAACTTGGACTGCACAACTCACTCGATGAGTTAATTGAGGCCCATGTCGTTTCGCAAAACGAACGCTTGTCGGGGTCTAAGACGGGTCGACACATCCTCGAGTCACTTGGCATGCGGTACCACACTCAGCAGGGAGAAAAAGCGGATGTTCCTGCCTCGGTTGGCGACCGCCTAATTGTTCCGCCGCTTCTTAAGAATATGCACCCGACGCACCACGGCGGGCGCCGTAACCAGCGAGCTAGTGACCTTCAAAAGAAGTACGGCACTAGCGACGAAGTTGTGTACGTAGATGCCGCGAGATATGGGGACGGGAGACACGCACACGCCGCTGCGGTCGTTGACCATGCGGGCAAATGCCTCGCGAGCGCCACGGTGACCACGGGACATACGGAGGCGGCCGAAGAAGCCGCGATAGCCCTAGCAATCGCCACGGTGCCGAACGCTACGATCGTAATTAGCGACTCGCAGGCAGCAATCCGCGGCTTCGCGCGCGGCCGCGTCTCGCGGGAAGCGGCCCGCATCCTTAAGATGTGCGGTGATGGTGACTCAGCGTCGCGATCGCCACAACAAAATTTAACAGTCTTCCTCCTTTGGACCCCGGCACACACCGATGTCCCGCTTCCGGGCAACGAGGCGGCCCACGCCGCGGCTCGAGGTCTCACTCGCCGAGCCGCGGCACATTCCTTGGCCGCTGCTTCCGCTCCCGAGAACGGGGCTTCTGATCTGCCGGATCGAGACACTTCGACAGACACGCAGCGACAACACAGACCACAATGGTCATGGGGTGATCGTCTCATCACGTTCCGAGATATTACGCAACACTACAGACTGGAAAGGCGAAAGTTCCCGCCACCGCATGACAAACTAAACAGACACGATGCCGTAAGCTATCGCTTACTACAAACCCACTCTTACCCCAGCCCGGTCGTCTTACGCCACTGCTACCCGCACTTACACATTACCGATCTATGTAAAGCATGCGGGCACAGAGCAACGCTGCGCCACATGCTCTGGGAATGCGCCGGTAACAATGGTCGAGAAACGGCCGCCGTTCGCGATGCGCCTATGGCGGCTGCCAATACCAGGCAACAGGAAGCCTCGAGCTCACTCGTTCCCGCCGCCGTCCCGTCTGCGGGAGCCGCGGGGGACCTTCTCCGTCGGCGACGCCGGCGCTGGGAGGCGGCGCTCAGAAGCTCGGAGCTCAACGACCAGCTCTGGGCTGTCCGGCAGGCCGAAGATGCCGCCCGAGTCCAGGGACTCAGCGCCGCCATCTGAGGCCACCAAGACCAAGCTGCCGGCCAAGTTCTAATAAAGTTTCCTCTCTCTCTAAGTAGCACAAGCAAGTAGACCATTTGAAGCCGTGCGGAAGTGAATTCATTATGCGCTCAAAGGTGGCCGGTGCATTGCAAAGCCCAAGCGGCGTTACTTTAAATTGATATAACCCATCGCGGCTAACAAATGCTGTTTTTATCAGTCCTGTGGGTCAACAGTGATCTACCAATAACCAGATCGAAGGTCAATAAACGAGGAAAACTTTGCGTCATGAAGGCAGTCATGGGTGTCATCTATTCTTGGTAAGGGGTAAACGTCCTGTTTGGTGACCTTGTTGAGATGTCTATAGTCGACGCAAAACCGCAATATGTTGTCCTTCTTCTTGACAAGCACGACTGTGGATGTCCATGGGCTAGATAAGTGTTCGACGACGCCTTTGGCGATCATTTTCTCGACGTGTTTCTGGGTGACAAAGCGTTTGGCAGTAGAGACACGGTGAGGGCGGCAATGTATTGGGTTGGCTTCACCGGTGTTGATGTGATGTGTCACAACTGATGTCTGGCATAAAGGGTGGTTGTCAAGATCGAATTTGTCCGCATAGGATGTCAAGATACAATGGAGGTCTTCTGTTTTGGAGAATAAAAGATCTGGCGCTATCATTTCGGCAATGTCAATGCTTCAAAGGTTGGGCACAGTGAGCAAGTTGACGTGCGGAGTAGGTTGCTCGGGTGCAGGGTTCAAAGATATCACACTCTTGCAACGATGACACGACGCCTAGTTTAATACCAGCAGGCAGCACGTGCACGAAGAAATCAAAGTTTGAAAGAGACAAATAGGTCTGGTTGTGGCGTACTCTCATCACTGTGTGCGGGACAGCAATAGAGTGCTTTAGCACAGCGTCGGTAATAGGTGAAACGACACATTCACCATCGCGCACTGGCGGATCACATATGAGCTGCACGTAAGTCGCGGCTTGCGGTGGAAGATGCAGGAACTCGATGGGGCAAAGGTGACTTTGAGCATCACGGGCTACAGCGGCGTTATCTTGAGGGCCGTCGGAAGCGATGCCTGCAGGAGCCATTGCTTCAAGTTCGCGGCGATTGATCCCGGTTACATTTTCGGATGATGTAGCTTGCGTAAACTTGGGGCAGTCTTCGCAGGAAGAAGTGACTACAGTATTAGGCAGACGCGCATACTGGCGGGTTATGCAACGGTTCTTGGCGTGCTCGAAGCACTGACATTCCTTTACCACCGCGTCGACAGTGGCACAATTTTTAACAATCCACAAATTAAAGGCGTCGTCAGCAATTCCCTTTATTATGTGGGCGATTTTGTCAGTTTCACTCATGTTCTCGTCCACTTTTCGACAGAGGCTCTCTACGTTTTGTATATATTGTACAAATGATTACGTCGAAGTCTGCACGCGACATTCCAGGTCTTTTCTCGCGGCCTGCTGTCGCCCAAACGGCCTTTCGAACAACTCGACAAGCTTCAGTTTGCAAACATCCCAGCTGGTCAACTCCGACTCATGCGTCTCATACCAGGTCAGTGCCGTATCCCGCAAGTAAAATACAACGTTGGCCAGCATCAACGTGAGGTCTTACCTATTGTTCTCGCTTACAAGTTCGTACAATGTGACCCAATCTTCGACATTCAACTCGTCGTTGCCTGTGCCCGAGAAGGGTGCGGAGTCTCGTTGAAGCAGGAGAATCAGAGGAGGCAGCAGCTGCTGCTGCTGCCGCTGCGGTTGCTTTTGTGGGTTTTCCTGTCGAGCCATTGCAGGAAAAAGAAAGTGGCGACCACTCCGAAGTTCCCTGTTGGTTTGCCGGGAAAGCCAGATTGGCATACGCAGCACCTCCACCACTATATTTTTTATTTTATTTGGGCATTCTTTACAAAAATGGCCACGAAGGAGGCAAAAGGACAGAGCATCTCCTGACTAGGCCCACTCTTCTTGAGGCAGCTCGTGCAAGTAGAGCAAAACTGTACATAGAAAAATCAAGATTAGACATATAAATTATAAAAAAACAATTATCATAACAACAAGAGCAGAAAATATTGCTTAAAGATACAAACAAAGCTGTTCCTTAGCGATAAATACAAAGACGTTATCACCATTATTAACATATATTGAAATACATACAATATGTGAGTATATGGTAAGCAATCATGATAAACAACGATTACAACATATATATATGATACATTACCAATCGTCAGCACATGCACCCTATGAGAGGGTCTGGATTATTATATTCATAATTTGATTCTTAAATTTTGTACTGTTTTTCATCTCCCTAGCGCATTCTACTATTCCAGGTATCTTGTTACACAGTAAAACAATTTGGTTATCAATTGACTGTAAGCCATAGTTTTTCCAACACATCGGCGGCACCAACTCAACAGTACGTAGATTGTATGCAAGATCTCTGCTTAAGTATGTGAAAGAAAACTCTGAAATTTGTTCTCAATTTTTTTGGGGCGAAGCTCTGTAAAGCGGCACCTGTTCGTCCATCGTAGCCGTTGTAGTATGTAACATATATAACATTTTGACCTGCAAGGTGGTGCCGGTGAGAGATTTCTTCTGTGCGTTGTAGAATAATCAAAAAAAGTGTTCAATGTACATGCTAATGGCTGCTAATGGGGAATGAGAGACAGGAGCATTACGTTTTTAGAAAACGCGCACGCTGCGATCCCCATCAGCAGCCATTGGCCTGTACATTGAGCATTATCTGACTAGAAAGTTATACTAGCTGGGTGTAACCTCCTTAGTTTTAGAAAGGTTTGGCGAGCGTTGAGCCGCAGCGCCATGAATACAACAAAGTAGTATATACCATGAATGAACTCAAGGTGGTTAAAGGGGGGAAGTAGATACCAAGCGCGAGCCGTAAAAAAGTAAAAGCCGAATTCTCCTGTCTCTCATTTCCCATTAGCAGCCATTCGCATGTACATCGAGCACTATCTGACAGGAAAAGTTTGCTACGTTATACTCGCTGGGCGTAACATTCTTTGTTTTAGAAAGATTTAGCGAGCGTTGGACCACAACGCCATGAATACAGTGAACTAGTATATACCATGAACTCGAGGTGGTTAAAGGTGGAAAGTAGAGCCGAAGCGCAAGCCGTAAGAATGTTTGCGTGTGCCACCTATCATTTAGTCTTTGGAATGTCCGCTGGATGGCGGTGCTTTTATATGGGGATTATATGATGAAAAAATGTGAGATGGTGGTATTTTGAGTGTTGAATAGATAGATGAACGGTCACGCAGACAGATGCATGGATGGACGCATGAAGGGACGCAGGGCAGATGCATGGACGAACGCAGGGAAGGACGCACGAACAAATGCACGCACGGACGGGCGGATGGACGCATGAACGGTCACACAGACGGACGCATGGAAGGACGGAAGCAAGAACGAATGGACGGACGAATGCTTCACTCTACTCTCTATCACTCTCTTCGTGGATATGCTGCAATTTTTTCGGCTTCAGTGCAGTGTACAGTAGGGAAAAAATAATTAGAGAATTATCGACGGCGTGAACGTATACTACAAGCGAAGCTGTGTAGTAGACGCTGCAGTGATGAAACACAATTTAATATGATACAGAAAGTTCCAGTATTATACAGCATACAGCGCTGCGGCGCAGGCGACAAAAGAATAAGAGAGCCGCGTGGCTTGTGTTGCACGAGCCACGTGGTGATCAGAACGCTTTGGCTTTGGGCCAGACTACCTTGCTTGTTTCTATCACAACTGGGCTAGAAAAGCGGCACGTGCGCAGAGAGTGCACGCGGGCCATGTATTTAGCCTGGCCGTGTTTCTATAAGCTTTGGCTCGTACCCATTACAAGGTATTGGCCATTAAACTGGCGGTTATCGTAATGGGGAAAAAGAAATAACTAATTTTTATAAAGAATAAATAATTATTCAGTCATCTCAGGAATATAAAAGCGGATAATCATAATGTCACTTACGAATAAAGTGCGTAAATAACTAATACTTGAAATGAATAATTGACGTCCTCTCAAGCGCACTCCAGTGGGTCTGTCTCTAGCGCACTCTGCTCGTGGGCACTGTTCGTGCTCGTGGTCTGTAACCTGAGCTTCGGAGTTTACGTCTGTGGCGAATAAAAGCCTGTACAATTTGTTTATTTATCTATTTAGGTAGTTATTCATCACATCTTTTATTTAAAATACCTTTAGCGCGGTTCCTCAAGCTTGAGTGCTTGAGGCCGAGTAACGCACAGCGTAAATCTGCGTCACTTGGTGTCATCACCAGTAATGTACTGTTAATGATACCCTATAAACGTCCACCTGAGGACGTTCCACACAATTGCAGCGTCGGCGTCGATGCCATCAGCAGTTCGTAAAGCGCTGATTCAAAGAGCGCGCGGCTGGCAGTAGTTACCACCTACGTAATGTGATCGTCGCCGCGGCCGGTACGGCTCCTGCTCGGTTTGTATTTACAATGCGCTCGACGTGCACTGTGTGGCCCACGAGACTTCAGTTTGTGCTTGCGATTCACTTAGTTTTGTTCCTAGAAGCTTCCACAGCAAAGCGTTCAGTATCTGTTGAAACTGCTTCAGAGAGACGCACTCAAGTTTATCGGTAGGCTTAGCAGGAACGCCTTTCTATGGACGAACACGTGGTTTTATATACGTACCACAACTTCAAGTTCTCAGGATATATATTACAGCTTTGTTGTCCTTCCTAGTCTCAAGCACTGGCAATCGAATAAAGTAAAATAATGAAAACATTTGTGGCTTTGCCTGGTTTACCATGGTACAAAAGTACAAAGCTGTCATGTATTATGTGCTTAAAGTTAAATAAAGTCACTGTGAAGTAGTTTTAATGAGATTGTAAAAAAACGATACGGTGTAAAAACATTCCTTTCCTATTTTTAAAATAAATGCAAGCAAAAGTTTAGTATACCTAGAAAAAGAAGTGCCTATAGAAGCACACTACTGACCTTCTAACTTAAACCGCACAAGTAAATGAATTCCTCCACCTTTCCTCTATGATATATGACCAGTTATATGCTTGAAGTATAAAAATATTATTACCGTCAATACTCACATATACCAAAAAAGCCCGACCGTTCACTTATGCTGTCTTCCCTCGCTGATGCACTGGCTCCCGAGACGACGCCTTGATCTCCGATTGCTGTAAAAAAATGACTGATTATAATTTGCCCTGAATTGCAAGATTCTTAATCTGTTTCTTCTGCGAAAACTAAGACTGCGTGTCATGCAGTCAGAAGACTTATGGCAACACAAAGCGTTCATGGTGGCTCACCAAACATTTCAACATTTTGTTGCAATTGCAGTTTTATGCTGAAGGCAATTTCTTTCATCCCCTTTAACCGATCATTCAGGCTAATTGAAAAGTAGAGCATGTCTTATGGGAAAACGTGCGAGGGCAGCTGATAACTGAGGCTCTAGAAAAGAGAAAACAGTGCAGTAGATTTTTTTTTGCAAATGAGTACACTGGGTGGCCGGGGATGGTCGCAACCACCCTATCCAAACAGTGATGAGTTGATAGCTCATACCTTTCTACGTGTTGTATGCTGATAACTTCTTTGAAACGAAGAGATAACACTATCAGATGTCAACCTTCATGACATAGAGAACAATCTGATTGATTGATTGATTTGTGAAGTTTAATGTCCCAACACCACCATATGATTATGAGAGACGCCGTAGTGGAGGGCTCTGCAAATTTCGACCACCTTGGGTTCTTCAACGCGCACCTAAATCTGAGCACGAGGGCCTTCAACATTTCCTCCTCCATCGGAAAGGCAGCCGCCGCAGACGGGATTTGATCCCGCGACCTGCGATAGCAGCCGAGTACCTTAGCCACTAGACCACCTTGGTAGGGCTAGAAAACAATCTGGCGCTACTGTTTTGTCTTTTTGAGCTCCATAAGCGGCGCTTCAATCACCACCAAAAAAAAGTCATTGAACAATTGAAGGCAACGACTCTCTCCTCCACCACTTTGTTTTTTTGTTCTCCTCTCTTGCTTGCTTTATTTTTGACTTAACGTCGCCCGCCCTTCACCAGCGTAGCAGATGATATTCGCAGAGCACGCACAATCAGGCAGTCATGCAGTCTTTACAAGCATTGGCACTTGCAGTGTGGCAGTCAGCATCGTTAGAACGACACAAAATTTATTATTGTTGAAATATGTTAATAACAAAACTCTTACGTTGTTTTCTTTTTACAAGTAGTCTGCAATAAAACGGCGTGAACTAGCGCACCGATGACCGGCATAAGAAAAGCTACTTTTAAGTGACAATTCAGCTTGATTAAGAGAGAATACAGTTATAAAAGACACTATTGCAAATCGCCATAAAAGACGTGTTCAAGGCAACGCGCTAGCAACATGTGTCTTCTAGCTATTTGTTACTTCATGATCACCTGCTTCTTGCGCAAAACTTGTGGACAAATGAGAGAACAGGCACGAACAGGCGCAAGTTCGTGCGCCTGTCTGTAACTGCTTCGCCCTTTGTCCAGAAATCTTGGGAAAACATTTGTTAATTTAAAGGCTTTGAACCCTTCCGCCATGGTTGGTCGCTGCCCTGTGCAGCCCGAGCCTCGCTGACCAACTCTGGGCCGTCCAGCAGGCCCGCGAGGCGGTGGTCAGGCAAGGTCTTGACGTCCCCAGCGGGAGACCTAAGGTCCGGTCGGCGAAAGCTCTGCCGGACTTCCAATAAAGTTCTTACCAACCAACCAATTTTGAAGGCTAATGTCACAGCCTATACCGGCTCTACCAAACTATAGAATATGGTGGCTGATATTGGTAGGTGGACACTTATGATATATCTTTTACGACGCCTGAAGGCGCGCACGACTACTGAGCGGCAGCCACTCCAAAAGATCAGAAGTGTGTTCTGGCTTGACTACCGCTTATGTGCAGTATTTCTACTAAGTACACATAAACGTGAAGATAGCGGACACTGCCGGTATAGCAATGCCTTATCCTTACCTTTCATTCCTTAATGTTTGTAAGCCCACATAGCTAAATACCTTCTTTGCCAAACCATCTACTCACACTCGTTTCGCATCGTCTCTGCTTCTAGCTTATTCAGCAATAATTCGAGCACATATTAAAATCTAGAACATCGAAGATGTGTTTGGAGGGCGCAGATAGCAACTCAAGCGCTAATGAACCACCTGAACTCTACAAATTTTAACGGGTACTTGTAGACTGGATGAGCTCCACCAGATATGCTCGTGATTCTGTGTGTCTCTTCCTTTTTCTTCACACACTTTTTTTACCCATTCATCACTTACTCCGAGCAGGGTAGCAAACCTGACGTGCGTCCCACTGAGCTCTCTTCCTTCCCATAGATCTCTGTGTCACTCATGTCCACTATTGTTTCCACCACATCCACCAACAACTTAGTATCCACCAACCTAGGATTCTCAGTAGGCAGAGCTAAAGTTATATGAAAAGAAATATATTTTAAAGCACCTGGCCGAAAATTTTAAGCTACAACTCGTCGCTACGTACCAGCAGGCAATTTCGCCAAGAATGACGCATTCACAAGCCACGTGCTCCAGCATAATAGACGGCTTCAGCTGGTCGTCGGCAGTCGTACATGTTAGCACAATGTGAGGCCGTCCATACGCCAGAAAACATGCACACACTGAACGGCTATATATGGGTGGACGTTAAAAGATGCAGACGTCATTGAGCCGTTATTCGGGCAGACCGGTATCCCCACTCGAGCATCCAACGCACGGCTGATGGGTACCGGCACATTCTACATTTTAACCGAACTCATTGAAGCACCATTACCTTCACAATATGCCCGATTCTCCAACACGCCAACCAAAATTTGCATATTAGACACCCTAAGCACCAGGCCAACTCTAACCACCAACAAAAAATACACTATTTCGCTCAAAATACACATGAATTTACGTGTTCCGCCTCTCTCTAAAAACATGCACCCTGTGCACCTCGAGTAACGTCACCAACCGCGTGCGGAATTACTTGGAAAATAATTTCCTGATTCTAAAGACGTGCTCCATGTTTATGCTGCCGAATTCTATACCCGTCATTTTTTCGCACTCTCAGTTGTCAACTCAGTTATCTCAGTTGTCACTCGTAGCTTTTGCTGCTGTTACTTACCTTTTATGTACCCCATTAACGATAGGAGGTCCCCCTGACAGTTTCTTACTTTGGGACCTCCTGACGCTGTATATATTATGTGAGCTCATTTTTTTTGTACTCATGTACTCAGCAATGAATAAACTTGAACTTGAAACAGCCATTGCCATCGCCTTTACAGTGCCAAATTATTCACTTCTTATTAGCAATTCAAAAACTGGTATCTACAATTTTGGAATGAGTAGGATGTGCGAAACATCCTTATCTCTTCTCCTGGCATATCACCCGCAACAAGACACTGCTATGGACTCCCGCGCACGTGGACCTTGTCGGTTATGAGGCGGCTCCCGCCAGCGCCCGAGGATTTAAGGTCTGGGCGCAAGCGCTGTAAGAGCTAGCCTAGCTCCGTTTCATTAACGGTGCTCTTTGGTGCGCGTTCTCGCCTTCAAATATTTCATGACATCTGTAATCGCTACCGCCTCAGCCGTTTAACCATACCACCGCTAATGACGAAATCTCCGCGAAGTTTCGAAGTACCGTGGCGACAGCTGCAGACTAGCACCTTTCTTTCTCCTTACATTCTTCACCTCTTGTACTTCTCTCTTCACCCGTCTTTCTCCTGTAAGTATTGCTACACACGCAAAGCAAATTCTAATCATATCATGTGTGGGTGGCCAAGGACACCCGTCCTTCGTCCCTGCGAAAAAGATTGAGTATTGTGGAGCAGCGGGAGGCCGCCTTGCGCAGCTCGAAACCCGACGTCCAGGAGGCTATTCTTGGCAGGGCAGAGAGGGTTGCGGAGGACTACCGAGCATAGCAACCTCTCCTCACCTCTGTCTTATTGTCCCTTCCCTTTCCAAAAAAATAAAATCTTTACCACCACCACCATAAAATCAAAGCATATCCATTAAGTGAATGATGATGAGTGAGGCGAAACAGTGGATGGTTATATATACAAATACCCTATATATTTATACAAGAAATTCTACAATTCGTAAGTGGTAGCTATACGTCGATTTCGTTCCCCCTTCA
This sequence comes from Rhipicephalus annulatus, assembly GCA_013436015.1. Classification (NCBI taxonomy): domain Eukaryota; kingdom Metazoa; phylum Arthropoda; class Arachnida; order Ixodida; family Ixodidae; genus Rhipicephalus; species Rhipicephalus annulatus. The sequence continues at coordinate 426,349 of WOVY01011923.1, forward strand.
ATATAACGGCTTTATGCTTAGTGAAGTGGTCGATTGGTGATGGGAAATAGTGGGATGTTTGCAAGGACAAAGTAGTGGGCAATTCGCAAAGGCAGAACTATAGGTGGTCACGTACAAAATGGAATGGACCCTGCGGAACAATCTACGGTTCTTTAACGTGCACCTGAATACAAGTACACGACCATCTTGCGTTTCATTATAGCTACTTCTCAAAAGTATTTGCTTCATGGTCGGTGAAGTGGCGGATCGGTGATGATGCGTGGTAGATCTTTGCAAGGATGAAGTAGTGGGCAGCTGGCAAAGGTGGAACTATAGGCGGTCACCTACATACATACATACATACATACATACATACATACATACATACATACATACATACATACATACATACATACATACATACATACATACATACATACATACATACTTACAAGGGATGGACAGACCCACGCCGTTAGGAACTTCGCCCCTAAACAAGTGTTCCTGTAGGCTCCCTACAGTAGTGTGCTACTCAGCAACGGCAGACGCCAGCTCCTGGACCACCACCATGACTAGTTTGAAAGACTGGCGCTCACGTTCGCACGTCGCTTCTCACAAAGTAGATGGGAGCACAACACGCAAAACTCATAAAGTCTGGAACATATGCGAAGTAGGTATTAAAAAGCTGCGGACCACTGCAAGAAATTGTGTGGTTCCTTGCGTACTGGGCATTCGCATTCTCACCTGCGTGTGTTTTCTGCACACGCAGAGCTGCTGTGGGCACTCAGCGATGACTTTTTACTAAAGGTGAACTGTTCATATACACTATTTCTACTAAAAGTGAACTATTCATATACACCTCGCAGGCGCTCCAGAATGTTCACTCTTACGAGATGGCGCAAAGGGCAGCGTTTAAAGGCCATGACCCCACTGAAGTTGCTTTCGATACATTATCTTGTTTCCACGCGCAGCAGCGTCTGATAGGACGTAAATGGCACCAGGTCAAACACATAGAATACCCAATAGGCCAAAAATTCATGCCATTTCCATGAAGTACACGCTCATCAGTAGGATGAAGCTTCAACGTATAGTGACAGCTTCAGCGTTGGTTGAGTCCAACGGAGTCTTGGGTAGTGACCGCTTCATGCACTTGGCCGCTGAATCTCGCGCCCGTTCCGCTTGTAACTTCGCCTGTCGTCGTGTTCGCCTCTCTTTAGCCTCGAGAGCCCTCATCTCGGGGTTCGTTTGCTGCCTCTTTCGTGACACCACTGCTTCGAAGGCCCTCAGCGCTGGGCCCGCTTGCTGGCGAGCCCTCTTCGCTTCGTTCTTCCATGCTCTTACCGCCGAGTCTTGCCGGTGAGCCAAAGATGCTGCCTTTCCAGTCCACGCCACTGCTGCCGTCACTTTTGGGGTGGTCGTGATGAGTAGCGAGCGCACGTGCCGAGTGTGTCGAGGAGTGTGTGGAGCCGGGGATTGCAGCATGTGTGGCGTGCCACCTCCTCTAAGGTCCCTAAATAAAACAAGTTTGTTTCATCTAGGGACCTAAACCTCCTTAACCTCCTCCCATTTTTGTGCCTCTATAACGCACGTAGACAGTAAGAAAGTTGAGAAAACGTGTGTCAAGGTTTGCGAATATGGGCCTAAGTCATACATCTCCTGCCCGACGACTAAGATCCAATACTGATGAATAAACAAGACCTTGGGATCATAGATGCATCTGGTAGCTGTAGTTAACGGTGAAAGCGAAACAAGAGGAAGCAATGGGACAATTTGAAAAGCGTAACCGACTGGATACCGAACATGTGATAAGGTCACCTACTCGCGGCATGTTGGAGTTATTGAACACCACTGCCAGGCCAGACGGAAGCGCAACACGTGTCTTGTGTTTCCTTCCTTAGACTTCAAATATTCGTAGGGCACGCGTCTCCCACGGGTCTCCAAGAGCTGTTCTTGGTATGAATGAATGCCATGGGCATTACCGACGCTTGGAAAAGGTTGCCGTTTGGGGATGCTTCAAGGAGTTGACAAAATTGCACGTGTACCGTTAAAACGTGCCGATTCAGACGAGCGCTTCGAAACGACGTGTTGAATGAACTAATTGTGGACGACACAGTGTTGATATATTACTGCCCTTTACCCAGAACTATATGAGATGACAATGGTAGATATAAAAGGCATATTTGCAGCACCTTCAAGTTTCTTGACCGTGACGTGGAGGATAACGTGGCCAGCATTCGTTGTCACGGACCTACAGGACATGAGTTCAACTTCCGTTGATGAAACGTTTTCTTTGTCTTCTAATTCTGCATATTTTGACGTTATTTTTGTTACGGAAGCACCCCACTGAATTCTTAGTGAACTCGGCATAAAACAGTTTTGTGTTATTAAATCAATGAATCAGTAAATAAATGCACGCTGTTATGGTCGGGCCCCCAGTGAAGGGCTTTGCTGGCACGAGTGGCACGCTGCGCCTTATCAAGCAAAGCTATTTGGCTCTGCTTGGCGTCGTCTGGAAGTCATACCTCCCATGGTTTCTGTAACAAGTGCGGTTGCTCAATACTGTGTGAGCTGTTGAAGTTGGTGGGCTTTTTTGGTGTTCTTCAATGTTTTGAGGCTGAGTGCTGGTATGCCACTAAAGGTTTTTCTAAATCACGTACGATACATTCTAATTAGGTTGTACCAATTTACACATGTATCTCTAATCCCTGTTTTGTTGGTTTACCGAATCCTTATGTGGAAGGTCATGTTGTATTCTTTGCTCTTTTTGTTGGAGAAGGGTGCAACGCATATTGAAAATGGGTTCCATTTCTGGTTTTGTCGTCGGTCCGTTAATGAAGCCTCGAGCTTCGTAGCATGCCCTGACATTCCTCTCCATACATTCTTCGGCAGGACACCATATAATATGATCATGCCTTGTTATGTGTTTATTCAAATTGCGTACGCTAGCATAGGTAGCTTTCCGCGAAGAAACGTTCGGCATGCCACCTGCGAAACGGAGAGCACCACCTATGATTCTCTCCTGCTTTCTGCGTGTGATATGGCGATGACCGCTACCTGTGCCAGTCAATTGAAACGTGTTTTTATAGATGCCGTTGTGGGGTGATTTAGTGCTACGATTGTCACTACATGTATACCTGTGCTCACTTTACTTACGCCTACGAAGACAGCTTTAGTGACAATGTTGCAATGCTTTATGTTACGAGTCTGCCGTCGCCTTCCTTGTTCTTGCGTCATACGTCGGATGCATACTTATAGGAATAGGCTGCACTGTCAAATGTGCATAGTTTTGCCGGATTTATTAGGAACACTTGCTCGTCGCAATATAGCGGGTGCAATGTGTGTCCCATATTTTTCAAAATGCTTCTTTTAGGATAGCTTAAGATCAGTGTTTTCTTTTCAGATAAGAGCACGGCATTGGCAACACCTCTAACGTATCGTACAAGCGCATCTTTGTTACTCTCTCGGTTTTGGTGTTTTTTAGCAGCCGGCTGTAATGGACTCTCTGAGAGGTTCCTCGCGCTTTACTTGTGCTTAGCTAGTTGGTCTTTTAAAGCGCCCTCTTCCGAGTTTCAGCAACGCGCTGCAAGTGTTGAGCTGTGGGAGATTTTAGGTTCCGCTTTTCGCTGCGTGTAATTTTCGTACGCCGTTCGTGCTTACGCAGAGCACCGAAAACTTCGTGTTTTTTTTGTTCTTCATGCGGCATTTCAATTTGTTGCTATCGCATCACTGCTTCGTCGTTACGACAAAATTTCGCTTTTTTATTAGCCACAAGCTCTGCTTTCGAATTTCTCGTATTTTCTTTCACAAAGAGAGACAGAGTGGCATGCGTATTCTCCTTCTAAGAAGCAGCAATGGAACTTTTCGTGGAGCGTCCTGACTAATATGTCCCGCTTTTTTGTCCTCTATGATGCGATTCTTCAGATAAAAAAAAACTGAAACAATTGCTTTCAGACGTATAGTGCAACCATGCGAATGTTCCTTAAAGTAATTTTGTTGCTTGTTTTGATGATATTCGCCTGGTGGCCGAACATGCGCTTGTTACAAACGAACCAATCTCCTTGCAAGCGCTGTATACTTTGTTGATCAGAATGTGGCACGCTGTTCACTCCATTTAGCATGTGGGATAAGCTGAATAGTTTATTTTATACAATTCAGTTTTTGATTGTGTTATATTGTGGTTTTCTTTGTGTATACCTGTAATGTTTTTTCAACAATTTGTACAGTGCATAATTGGTAACCAGTTAGTTATATATTTCTTAATTCGCTCCCTGTATGATACTGTGTGTAGATTTTTGCCATATCTAATTTTCATTCTGCTCCATGCAGGAACGTTTCTCGCAGTTGGGGAATAGGTTGAGCTAGCTCCATGTAGAAAAATGACACTCTCACAGGTATACCTAGTACCCACACCCGCAATGCAGATGTGGTTGAGTGCGCAATTTACATTGAACAATGAAATAATTTTTGTTCTGATTCAGAGAGCATGTTTGTAAACTCTGGCCTTTTTTCTTAGTAAGGCAACGTCATACATAAGAATAAAAATATTTTTTTCCCAGAGATGCATGTCTTGGTGTGTGCAGTGTGACACAAATGTGTCCCTTTTTACTCACTGATTTTGAACAACAGGAAGCCCAAATTTGGCACATGTCATCAGAAGCTGATACAAACGGCAATTTCACCGTCAATGGGTGTCGTGCATTGTTCATAACATCATGCAACGTAAAGTGTTTAGCGGTGTGCATACGTGCTTCTCCTTAAAGCTATAGCAGCGTACTAAGCAAGGGCAGATATGGTACAAACTTGACATCTTTGTTGGCGTGTTCTGACTTGCCTGCCTTGCATCTAATGTAGGTAAACGTTTTTCTTACAACGGGCATATGCAACTGCTTAGCAGTAATTCCTTGTATTAGCGATCTGCCTTTCCAAACAAGTATTCATTTGTGACAGCAAAGTATGCAAAACAGTCTGCTATAAGTCACGCTGATTTGAGCAGATCTGCTTTGTTAAATAATTGTTCAGACTGATGGCAAGGTTCCAAGTCATCTAATACGTAAAAATGGGACTAATTAGGGAACACCTAACCTACGAAAGCTAACAGTTATATTGGAAGAGAATATGTAAACAACTGCACACTTTCCTATTGCAAGTTGGCCGTGGCGTGAACTACTGACCACTATGAGTAGTGCTTCAATATACGTGTCCATTCATATAGCAGAGGTGTCATTTACGAATGACGTGACATTGTTCAAGAATACTTGAAAATATCACTTACCAGTAAATAAAATAAAGGAAAATAAAGTCAGCGTACATATACAAGGTAACGTGGCGATAAAGTCAGCCTTCATTTCGAAAATTTCGTATTCTATGTTAGCGCAGGCACTGCTGGCACGTAAAAAGAGTCACTGTTGGCTTCTACTCCTCGTTTATTAAGCCTTCGGGGCTCTTGATGAAGTTACACGTAAGAACCTTGTCGCAGCATAAATATAATGGCACGTCAGCACTTAGCAACATAAGGATTGGATGAGTCTGTGAAAATTTGCGCGAGAGCTCAAATCAATTTACACATTGTCTGACGCTCGTAAGAAGTTTTTTTCAAAGCTTTGCAGCACGCTCATTGAAATGTCAAGGTCATGTTCTGTATTTGCGAGTGGTAATAACGTTTATTTCTTGAGGAAACACCTGCGACGTATTGAGACATGTGTTTTGAAGCGTGTCATCAGGAACATAGTTGTGTTAATATAAGCTAACTGAATTAAAAATTGCGAACCTTTGATCAAACTTTATAACGGTCGCTTATCAGTATGTCGATTTCGTAACAAAATCTGAGCTTTGCAGAACATTAACTGTGGTGCATGACGTGTTTAGTTGAGCAGTGGAGTCCAATATGTCTCACGGGCAACTGAGTTGAGCGTTTGTGCGTAGTACTCTAATCTTTTCAATCTCCCCTATGCATGCAGCCATTACTGATGTGGCGCTGATGCATAATGATTACTGACTTCTCTTTTCAGGGTGTTATTCAGAACAAGATAGTGAAACGTGTCATTACTTAGGTAGTCACAGCTACTTTTGACGTGGAGAAGCAAAGGCTGTACAACATGTGTCGCTGCTCTCCGACATCACGGTTGCCTTTGCTTAAGTAAAAAAAAAAAGGGGGGGGAGCCATACCTGAAAGTGAAAGTACCCGTGGCAGTTACGCTGTTTATTTTTATCGCCAAACATGAAGCCAAATACCAGATAAGTAATATTGAGTACAGTTTTTGTTGTTCAACAACAAATATTATTACTCGGTATCAGCAATAAAACAAACTATAGGCACATTTTTTTTCTAAATTCCCATGGTTTTAAGGCCTTCAAAAAGGTAAAAATAACTAAGCACATGTCGAATTCTCTGGTACTGAATCAGTATAGGTGAAATACATAGAATACTTGCTGGATGGAGAACAAAGCTAGAATATTCCAACTAATCAGTCATCAGCAACATGAATTCTAGAAGCAGCTCATGATTGAAGCCGCCCAACGCAAACAATTAGTGGCCACCCATAGCGCTAGTCCACCGTAAAGTACTGATATCTCCCGAGACATGGCTGGTCCAGCTTCATTTTCTTGCGTGTGTCTGTTTTTGTGAAGTTCCCACAAGAGAGTGTACTGAGCACCAGCGTTACAAAACTAGCGTGTACCGTCATCACCGAGAGTACTGGTAGCACAAATACGCTACTTCATCAACTTAATTTTATCCAAAGTGACCTTTTATATTTATATGTTAACTTCAAAGTTCCCAGCTTACCACTTTTTTACACCACTATAGTAAGTGTAATCGACAATAGCCTGGTAAACAAACACTTCGTCATGATTTCTTGGCCGGTGCACCGTACGTTGAGGGGCCTTGATGAGCATTATACTTCTGCCGGAGGTAAAGGACATGATGGTTGACTCGCCAGAAAGCTCAATATAAAAGGGTATAGGTTAGGATGTCTTTGGCATTTTGCCAGCAAATCAGAAGAGAATTGCCCCTTCTATGCAGCAAAATATGAAAGTTCAAGGTAGCCGGAAGTTGACTCTGCATTAAACTGAAACATTTGTCGACGGAGGGGACCGTAAGGTACTCAGTTTTAAGCAAAGCAGCCACCAACCGCAGCCCTCTGATGAGTTGACTACACTCAGAAGCCATTTGCTGTGGCGGAAGTAATTGACGTAACTGCACAATACACAGTCTAGTACATAGTAGGTAAAGGGTGGCAGTCCCAGCAAACTACGAAGTGTTTGAACATATTATTCTGGTAATTAGCTTTGGCTCTCGTGAAGTCGGGCTAATACGGCGTATTTTGTGTTTGCAGAGGCCATTCAGCGGCTTGACTTGGCACTCCACTTCCTGTTCTCCCGTCACGTCACTGAAATATATGAGAATTTCGTTCGGGTAAAGTATCCGTCGCTGCCAAACAGCTGACAATGCGCTCAGTGTCACAAATGACAGGAGCTTAGCTTGTGGTGTGGAGCTCATGGTCAGTGTTGATAAGGTGTTTTTTGTGCTTGCATGCATATTACTGATCAAATTGGCCACGTACGTTATATTTGCATGCCCGTTTGGCTGCGTTTATTAAGGACCTGAAGTTTCAGCATTTTCCTTTCGTGTGCGTGAAGTACATGAGCAGCCTTAGCTCCTTGCGCATGGTTTAAACAAGACTAAACAGAACGGCCAATTTTCTCTTTATTGAAAATCTCTCCTTCACTATTCTTATTTCACCACACTATCCTGAATAAACAAAGTTGGAAAGAAAGAAAACGCACAAAAATATTATATTGGCGGCAATGGTACCTAGACGTTCCCGCGCCAAACGTCAGGACGTCCTGCACTTTGACGGCAGCTTCTAGGTCTTTTGTTGGTCGCAAAAAGAAAGAACATTAATTGTTGTTTGATGGTGTCATAAGTTTAACACGCCAAGTTTTGAGAAAGCTTGCTCTGCCAAAGTGGTCAAATAAGCCTTATATATAGGCACTAAACGCCTCGTAACTGGAACTCCAGGACGTTATGCACGCAAGGTTCTGGCGCAAAATATTGAATTCAACCTGCGCTTTTTTTACTGTATAACTAATTACTGCGATTGTAATGAACTTAGCAATATCGGAAAACGGTTTAGCCATGTAGAAGTTATTCATTGTTTTACCTCAGGGTCTCCTCAATTGCCGTTCACAGCCAGATGACAGGGCACCATAGTGTGATAGAATGCGGAAAATATTAACACTAACTCTTGCGCTTTAACTTTCCAATACACATAATGATTTGACGTACATTCTTCTCCTTTGCCTGATGCATTGCTTTTCTGCAGCAGAGGAGTAGGAGTTCGTCATTTTCTTCCTATACCCCTACACGGTCGCTAAATAATAAAAGGGTGTGGCCTGCCACTTAATGAATTCGTAAGTTTAACCACTGTTATGAAACACCTAGCACTGCGGTCATTCAGCTACAATGGGAATGACAGGTATTACATAAACTTAGTCAGCCTTTGTTCTTGCGGGCTTCGAATGCACTTGTGACTCTGTTTATTGCTGTGTCATGGTTTCATTTCGAATAAAAAAATAGATTATTGTGAACTTCGTGAGTCGTATTGAATTGCTGAGCCTAACAGGTAAAGGCTTAACAATTGCTTATTGACATTTAATGCTCAATAAGCTCCAAGCTACACTAAACAAAATGAAGCTAAAATAACAAATATTGCACAAATTTGTGTACTACCCATCTTTCACCTTGCGGCTGAAGCGCAGAACGTTGCAGGTCCCGTAGACACTAGCACCGGAGTTCCCTATAGTGTACTTGTAGGAAACAGCACGGCCTGCCGAAGGGGTGCGTTTTGAATAGCTTAGTGCCTGACCAGCGCCTAAGTATACGCTGGCCTGACACGCAGTTTTGAGACGCTACTGCGGGAACGCTGCGCATCGGTAAACCACGACGAACACTCGGGTATCAGGCGAGCGCGAGCAAGTGGTCTTGCTGAAAAGGAGCAGCCGTAGGCTTGTTTGCGAAGTAAAAAAGCTGTGGTTTTTAGGGCGAAGCTCCTCAGGGTCTGTGTGGTTCCCTCCTCTGTTATATTATCTTGTAGTAGCCACTTCCAGTCAGTTCTAAGAAATGCTCACTACATGGTGCTTTGTGTATATGTTCTTGAAAATATTACCACTAGATGGCAATAGTGGTTTTCGTATAGTCAAGGAATAAAGAGAATATGTGGCTCTGTTATGATGAGAAACTCACAGCATTTCTACGGAGTGATTGAAGATGAGTGGAGCGAAGCGTGCGCGCGTCCATCCGTCGGTCCATTTGATGCGTGCTCTAGTTTGATAGGAGCAGACGGACGGATATACAGACAGACAAAGCGACAGTCATACGAATGGATGAACGAACAGACAGACAGACAGACAGACAGACAGATAGACAGACAGACAGACAGACAGACAGACAGGCGGATGGATAGACGGAAGGATGGACGGACGAATGTACGCATCATCCCATTGATCATCGTTCATTCTGTGGATATGCATTCTGTTTGATATGCATCGATATGCATCGTACATTCTGTGAATATATGGACATTCTGTTCATTCTGTGGATGTGGCATCGTTCATTCTGTGGATAAGTGGTTTTTCGCTGCATTGGTTCTGTCGGTCCGTGCTAGATGTGATGGAAAATTTCCCGATTACCATGATGCGCAAGGCATGTCATGTGCCACGGTGACCACTAAGATGTTGGACATTCACTTTGTTTGCTTCAAACAGGACGAGTTCAAGGTAGAGTGCAAGGTACTACGACCCACAGCACTTTAACATATTTGCATCTTATCCCGAATACAGGAAACCCGCGCTGAAGGTGAAAGGTGAACCTCGTATTCACGTTTTGCATGCTGACGCAATATCAAACTTCAAACGTTGCACCACGATGGAATAGACGCAACGGTTTTCGGCTGCTGACTGAAAGGTCGTGGGTTTTACGGCAGCTGTGGCAGCCGCATCCTAATAGAGGCGAAATGCAGAAGCCCGTGTTCTGGGCTCTGCCATTGCACCTAAAGAATACTTGATGCTCGGAATTTCTGGAGATCTCCACTACGGCATCTTTCATAATGATGTCATGGTTTTTGAACGTGAAAGCTACATAATTATATTATGATATCATAATAATAATAATGCTAATAATGTTATTTTGATTATTATTATTATGATGATTATTGTCAATATTGAACTGCAAGCGAAACTATAAAGACAAATGCTCAAGCTCAAGAAAAGTCATGCTCAATTACTTCCCTGCAAAAGTTGTTGCAAAAGATGGCGTGATCAGTGAAACGACGTTGAACACGGAAGAATTTTTAGGATTGGAGTTCGACTTACAAAGCCTTCTGTGGAAGCGCACTCTAAAACGCAAGAATGAAGACAAAATAATTCTTAAGTTTGGTGTGAAGTGCAGTGTTTCAGTCCGCCATTTCTTGTGTGCGTATTGCATTTGCGCTGCTTCTTCAATGCACGAGTACGCGCAAACTTGCGCAACTTGCCAATTTGCAACATTATGTAGGAAAGACGTTGGCATTTGTTTTGATTAAATAAAGTAGTTCAATGGTAAGAACCCAAGTTTAAATGTTGCGTCATTCAAAATTACACTTAGTGGTGCAATACAAAATAGCAATACACCAGATTTAGGTACTAAATACGTGGAAGATATTCCATATCAAGCTAGTTTACTTTAAAGAGCACAAAGTGATCACACATCTCTAAAAACGTTGCTGGAATGAGGAAGTCGTCCACGCAGATGACAAAAGATGGAGCATGCAAATGATTGAGAACATCAACGAACAGCAGCAGCCTATTTTTGTTCATAGCAGCAGTAAAAGAAGAATGGTTGCTTAAATGAGCTGTACATTATTTTATCCATCCATCTCTTGCAACCACGCTGTGTCGCAGGCTTGTAAGTTTGTCTTCTGGGGGTCAAAATCTGCTCAAATATAGTAGTTGTAAGCGCAAAGTAAACCATGCTAAAACGTGATCTGGCATGTCTTGCACATACCCGATCCCGATATACGATCACAGGTACATGTGAGGCCGCTATACTAACAACTAAAACGTGTGAGCGCCGCCTGCTTGCTGCCCGTGCAAACTTGGTTGAAAAGATCTTTTGGCAGACAACACCTTTGTTTTTCATTGAGAAGCATTTTATTGCGCAGTGAGGCACTTTGAGCATCTATCTATCTATCTATCTATCTATCTATCTATCTATCTATCTATCTATCTATCTATCTATCTATCTATCTATCTATCTATCTATCTATCTATCTATATGTCTGTCTATCTATCTATCTATCTATCTATTTATCTATCTATCTATCTATCTATCTATCTATTTGCTAATGTCTCAGTGCTCTCATTATCACCCCCTTAACTTGGGATAAACCTAGATTAGTATAGGAAGGAAAATGGTTTCACGAATACGACTCGCTTGTCATAACATGAATGATGTCACAATTTTAACTTGTATGTGATCACTTTCCAAAAAACAGTGCCACACACTCCAGCTGGGCATGAGCCACTAGTATACGGGTACGTGCCACAGGTGATAGACCTTTCATATCTACGCAGGAACGAAGAGAACACACATGACGTTAAACAAAAATGCTGTCATAGGCAGAGCTGACCGCACGAATGCAAACAATAAATTTAAGTGTCCCAACAGGAATTGAATCCTATCATTGTGTATGGATGTGCTTTTCAATTAGGTGCTAATGTTCCTGTAACACCGATTGTAATTGCAATACTGGCTATTCAATTTTATTAACATTACGTATGTACTAGCATGATACATCCACCACGCAGGATTATCGTAAATTGTAGTTAGGTGCCATCCGCTGAAATAATTTCTGTAGCAGTGGTGACGGCTACCATCGTGGCGCGCACCTGCGCAAGCACCAGTGCTTCATATGAGCTTATACGACCTCTGGTGTTGGTAATATCCATGTTGCTGCTTGCATAATTGCGTAGCTGTAAACAACTGGTGATGTGAAACATATGTAGCTGTGTTCGTATGTCTGTGTGTGCCATTTTACATATCTTCAGCTCAGCTTTTTAACGTTTCCCTTATTAGAAAAAAATACAACACAGTCAGCTGGCATGCGCATGCTTCGCATTACATCGACTCCGAAGGTACGTGGGATCTGCCGAATTTCCGCTTTGTGGCATTTCACAATCACGACAAGGTATTCGGTACACTCTTTCGTTATTTGCGAAATAAGCTGTTTTCTTAGCCACGCCTGCTAAGCGTAAGGCGCCGAGAATAGGATAGCGGTTCATATAAAAAGTGCAGTGTATTCAAAGGTTCAGCGCTGCGGAAGCTCTAGAACGTAAATTTAAAGCAAATACAAGAGTCAGTCAGGAACTTAGGCCCACCGAGCCTACGATGATGACATGGTAAACTCGTAGCGGAGGGTACCAGAGTCGATGGTGGCAGCCGTGTTGTAGTTTTTCGGCGCTGTCACTTGCTCCCCGAACGTGTGCTCGCAGACGCTAAGGGGACACTTAGCAGACGATGCGGATAAATAGATGTATTAAGTTCGAGATTTTATTCCGGACATGCATGCATAAATACATGGCTGATGAGATCGATATGTGCGGGTTACCTTCCCTAAAAGACCATATGATTATGAGAGACACCGTAGTGGAGCGCTCCAGAAATTTCGACTACCTGTGCTTCTATAACGTGCACCTAAATCTGAGCACACGGGCCTACAAATTTTTCGCCTCCGTCTAAAATGCCGCTCCCACATCGGTATTCGATCCCGCGACCTGCGGGTCAGCAGTCGAGTATCTTAGCCACTATACCACCGCGGTGGGACTACATGGCTGATGAGAAGAGAAAAAAGCCACAAAATTGTGGGTTCACAACACCATCTTTCCCCACACATACGTACATCGGTATTGCGTATGCGGAGAACAAGAACACATCCTGATGGCATAGCAAGGAAAACCCAGAAAAAGTACTACAAAACAGGCGCACACTAAAATGGACAAGCTACAAATAAACAGATTGCAGGGCACACTCATTGCGATATACAAATACAAAAAGAAAACAAAAGTATAGTGTAGGGGCAATCCCCACGCTCACAAAATAGGTTCCGGTGAGAGTTATACGGAAGTTCGTGGATGAAAATATGAGATAAATCAAGCTTATTAAGCAAGAAGGAAAGGTCTTCTTCGGAGTATCAAAGCTAAAATTAGTACGGAGGTGAGGCACAGACCCGTACTGATGGTGCTTTGTCGTATACTAGAGAATGTTGGCGCTGAGGTTAGGGACTGCAGGTAGGAATAATATGCTTCGTTCAATCTGTCATTCTGTAGAAGACGATGATGGCAGATGTTGGACTAATGCGTGATCGAATATTTTCTAAATTGTGAATACTGTGCGTTATGACGACCATGTCAGCAAGCGTTCTAGGCACATTCTTTTGGATTATCAGCAGTTATGTAATATTTACTCGTGTTGTACTGCCGCTTACCACACGGCAGTGCAATATTTGCGATCAAAACAGTACATGATATTGCGTAGGTTTTCATTTTAGAGGCAGTAAATGCTGAAATTTTCTCAAAATTATCACTCTTGGACCTCTAGTTTAGAACTGGCCCGTGAGAAAATTTCAGATGGTAATTCACCGAAATAAACTCCAAGCGTTTTAATGAAGTTAGATTTACCGCATCTGATTCTATGCTAAAGGTAGTGCTAACAGAAAAAAAACTTGTTTCTTAGTCCTGACAAATGGAGTTCTCATTTTATTAGCGTTAATATAAAGATGAATTTCGAGACACCAAGAGCGTTACCTAGTTAAAACAACATTCACCTGCTACACAAAGTCATCACCATAAAGATTCGATTAAAGTAACCTCGTGTCGTCTGCGTATGTAATATATTGAATACGAGTGTCTATGTCTATCAAATATTTCATATAGACAATGAATAACAAACGACCAAGAAACTGCATGTCGGACTTCGACAGGATGAGTAGACGGCTGGGCTGTCAATTGTTACGTATTGGATACGATTATCACTGTAACTGTGTAATAAATCCAATAAAATACCCCACACGCCGTAAGCCGGCGATTTGAAAAGCAGGGTCGAATGATTTATTCAAGGAAATGTTCTTTTCATCTATAAATATTTCTAACGTCATGTTTCGGTGTGATATATATTGAAGAATAACCTTCTTTTGTCTGAGCAGTGCAGCTTCAGTAGTTGATGTTTAGCGCAAATCAAGCTCTCTACTAAGTATTAGCTGGAACGTTTTGAAAAGCTTAGACTTACGCACTATAAAGAATCACTCTATTTCTTGATAGAAAATTGGTACAATAGATACACAATATACTATAATAGAAACATTAGCAATTTACTGAATTCTCGGCATTGCTAAAACTCTACTGGAAAGCTACTTGACTGGACGAGAACAATACACGAAGCTCCATAACGACACTCGCTCTAACTCTGGAACAATAATATATGATGTACTTTAAGGATCATTATTATTATCTCTCCTATTCACTATGTACAGGTGTTGTGAAGATTCCTTCATCTGCGGATATTATTTTATATGGTGATGACACTAACATCTTTTTTCTGGCTCCAGCCTAAAAATCATCAGCAGAGAGCGAATAGCTGGCTTAAAAAATTAGAGATACGACTGAGAGTAAATAAACTTAGAATAAACAAAAAACAAGTTAATTTCATTGTATGCTAAATACAAAGCAATAAACCACAACCCAAAACTCTATTTTGGTTGTTCAGAAATAGCACGCAATAGTAAATGCCTGTTTCTGGACGTACATTTCCGCATTAACGTGAGCTGGTTTGATCACGTCCGTCATGTAAAAATGAAAATAGCCTAATATATAGGTGTTCTAAGCCCTATTAACAATATTCTTCTCAATTCTATGGCAAAGCAGCTATACTTTTCCCTTGTTCATTCGAACCTCACATACTGCAACTAGGGCCCATGTAAACGAGACTGATGCACAAAAAATTATCGCAATGCAACAGAAAGCATTGAAACAATTACCAAGAAGACCAGAGAGCCAAAGCAATTCATTTTCTGTTTTTCGTGTATTGCACCTCACAGAATCCAACAGACTTTCACTGATGGCTTTTATTTATAACCGCATAAAACAAGTTTTTTTTCCTTAGGCATAATGTACCTCCCTCGGGACTTCGATTATGACATGCGAAGGACGACGCTTGTGTCAACTAGATATAGGACAAATTATGGCACGCAATCACTTCACCATCAAGTAGTATACATATTTAACAGTTTTTCTTCTGTTGTTGAGTTATCACAGATAAGCAGATCTGAAATTATTTTAAAAAGAAAGTAAAATTGCTGTTTCAATCAGGATGAAGTGCTTCTTTTCTTGATGTTTATGCAAGTGCATTTGTATTTTACCACTTTCAATAAATACTTCTGTTCGCTAAATGTTCTGTTCGTTATACACTGCGTTTCAAGTGTTTAGTCTTATATACTGATTGTCTGCTCTATATAAATTTTGGTTTTGAAGCTTTTACAGTGATACTTTTGAATTGTGCTGCTCTGTATGTTTTCACTTACCTCACTGCTCTCCTTGTTTTTTTTTTGTTCACGTGCCGGGATATGAGCCTAGTCAGGAAACAGTTACGTCTGTTTCTTGTTTCCTGAACTCGGTGGCATGTTACTGTTTTTGACTCACGTCACATAAAGAGTATTTTAAATAAAGGGTGTTAGTTATAAGCCTATATTTACAGAAAATTTTTTTTGGTGTTGCTTTATGAAGAGTGATCACTCCCGCCTTTGAATTCTGAGGAAATGTGCCGTCGCGGAGAAACAAGTTATAAATATGCGTTCGAAGTAGGGAAATAACATGAAGGATATGTAATACAGGCTTTCTTGTGGGTTTTGCTCACTGATTTCCAAAATCAAATTTTATAGGCGACGAAGTATCGTGTGCTCAACTCTTCACGTAATTCATAATGCTGGATTCATGCTCTCTTGTCGGTTAAATTGTTCTGAGTATTTTATATACCACTAATCACAAGATAAACACGTGAGAAAGATTGTTCAGATTTTGGCAGCATGTTCCATTCAACATAGAGCACTTTTTGATCAATAATGATTACAAATAGGTGATCATGAATTTTTTTCTTCTATTTTATTATGTGACATTTCATTTACACCGAAAGTTTGAAAAGCTACAGTATGTTGGCGTTTGCGACTCTGTAAAATTGTTTGAGATAATTTATTTTTTTACAAACCGTTTTTCTGAAAGCTCAGTGTGAATGCCTTGCTGTAGAATTGTGCGGAGTATTTAAAAAAACTAAACAGCTCGTCTGCAGTTCCATGACTCTGCAGTGGTGTACAACCAAAATTCAGAATTATGGAAGGATATTGATTTATTAGGAAGGTATTATAGTTTGTGTTAAATATAACAGGTCATGTTTGATTCTCTTGGCAGGCAAAGGGATGTTACAGAGCAGAATAACTGGCAGGCGTTCACTCGATGCTCTCTTAAAAACCCCGGTAGGAAAACTTTCAATAGATTTATTAGTAAAATATATGTCAATTACAGTTGCAGATGACGAGGTACATGGGTTGGTAAAGTAAAAACTTTTTGAAGCAAAAAAGGCTCAGTGAAAAGCAACAACTGTGTGCACGTGGGAAAGTTCTAGTTGAGATTCTTATTCCGATCACCTCCAAGGAAGATTATACAATGGCACGGACACTCAAATTAAAAAAAGCACTGTCATTGTAAGCAAAGCAAACTTCAATGAAATAAAACAGGGGACAAGAGACAACAACAAAGTGTACCTTTCTAGCAAGCGCCCAGCCGTAGTGCTCTGGTGGCTAAGGTGCTCCTCTGCTGAACCGCAGGTCGCGGGATCGAATCCTGGCTGCAGCGGCTGCATCTCCAATGGAGGCGGAAATGCTGCAGGCCAGTGTGCTCAGATTTCGGTGCACGTTAAAGAAGTTGGTCGAAATTTCCGGATCCCTCCGCTACGGCGGCTCTCATAGCCATATCATGGTTGTGGGACGTTAAACCCCACATATCAGTAAATTACCCTTTCTAGCAAGCACAGCGAGAACTTCATGATAGAATGGAGCAGCACAGAACTAAATCCTTTCCACTTTCATGTGTTTCAGCAGCAGAAAGCATGCACGTCCACCACGTTTCTCAATGAGATAATTAGGTTCACTATGTTCAATAGCGGAGAAATCGTTTCCCCACAACCAAGTTTTGGTCATCATAACTGAATAAAACTTAAATATGTAGAGTAGCTGATGTCCCTTCCTATAAACTAAAGGGTCTTGTAGCCACCATGGTGCTCAAGAGGAAATATGAGACAGAGATTCGAAGCATTGCTTCAACGCGCACTTTTTGAACCGTCTCACGGGTCAGTGAGGAACACACTGACACACGTCAGTGATCTCCGTCCCGCCAGCGACTAAGAGTTGTACACATAGCTCGCCCTCAGTATGCCTGCACGTACTTCGCGAGGTAGAGTTTTATATGTAGTGCGCTGTGGAAGGAGCGGTCGCCGTAACGAATCCAGTCACACCATTCAGACTTTTTTTCTTTTTCTCCATATGCTTTTTTGTTTTATACACTCATATGCATATACTGGACAGAACGGCGGTGCTGATGACGGATAACAGAATTCGCCGTGAATGTTCATACAACTTTTATCGCATGTATTATTATCGTCATGAAGCGGCACACGCCCTATTCACTCTGTTCTTCATTTTCGTTCTCATCTTCCCAAGTTGCTTCGCTCCCAGAGCACGTATTCGGCTTTTCTCGCCTTGCTTGATTGCGCGAGAAAACAAGTAGAGAGAGAATGAAAGGAGATAGAAAACAGATTGAAAGAAAGACAAAGAGAGAAATCTTTGGTGAGTCAAGATTCGAAAACACGTACTTACGGCCCGACAGCGAATGTCATAGGTCCTAACTACTCGGCTATTCAGGCAAGCTAGCAGACCTTAGCCTAACCTTTTTGGTATGATGTAGGAAGTTTGTGAGGGATAAGTTGAGGGTGAGAAGAATAGATGAAAAAGTGAAGAGTAGGAAACAAAGTAAATCATAATAGAAAGAGAGAGAATGTGGTAAGTAGAGAAAAGGAGAGACAGGAAATAAAAGTCTGAAAAAAATAAGACAGAAAAATTAAATAAAGAAAACCAAGACATAACAAGAGGAACGAAACAAAGGCAATGAAAAAAGAAAGGGATAGAAAAGTGAACAGACAGCGAAGAAGAAGAAAGAACTCGTAGCCATAAATAATCAAAATTGCCCCCTGTCTGCATGGTACACTGCTAATGTCGTCGAAAGACGATAGTCTTGCGCCTGGAGATAGCTAACAAAACCATTATTTTGTGTTTCGCGCAAGCAAATTGGTGAATTGTTTTCTGGAGGCGCTGCATTGGAGTGCGTCGAGCGTGAAGTGGGGCGAACAAGTGCATGAAGTCACGTCACACGACATTACCGCTATGAGGCAGTTATTCTGGAAAGTGAAGCGCGCGCGCCCTGAGCGCTCGTCTCAGAGGTGATAAGGTGTAGAAGCAAGGCCACGGGTAGGTGTCACCACCGTGTCGTCTTAGCAAAGCATTGGAAACACTTTTTTTCGTGCAAGCATTGCATAATGAGCGCATTGTGATGAACACCACGGTCCATAAAATTACCTATGTATGCTTTTTCTCGTAAGAGACACACATACAAAATTTGACGTGTTGTAATAATGCCTCAGATATACGCAATATTGCTTTTTAATTGACAATCGCACACGTATGAACCCTGAATCTTGAGCAATATTGGTGGGCGTTGCGGAGTTGGTTGGTCGTTTGGCCATTTTGGTGCCGTTTAGGGTACCATTAAAGGTACTTCAACGCAAAAATTTTGAACAAAGGTCCCCAAGGAAGACTATCGTCATTAAAATACAGCAAATAGTGGAAAGGAAGATGGGTCAAACTACTAGCTAAGCAAGCATCACATAGCTGCCCACCAGCTTTGTGGTCAAGTCTTGTGCGCCTCAAAGTAAGCTGTACTGCTCTATTTCTGTTGTTTTTTCGCCTTCACATTTTCTTTACCACTTTTCTGCCAAGAAAACCACTACACTGTATTCTCATTGCAGCCCCGTCTAGAAGACTGCATGGCACTTGAGCAACATCGTGAAAATCGACACAAAGGAAGGGAAAACACGTACGTTAGAGAAGACGAATAAAGAAGATCACAATCGACATTTTTTTTTGTTAGTCCTCACTTATAGGTGGATAGCCCTTTAGGGACTCGACTTATCATAACTTCTCACATCCCATGGCGCCTAATGATGCTCACAATAGAGCAATACAACCCTAATAAGGTGAGTAATACTGAATTTCTAGTTCAAGTAAAAAAAGATTTTATATAAAGGAAGAAAGGAAAGAGAGGTAATTGCGTGATTTACCTAACAGTGGCCTTGCAACTTGTTTTGATTATAGTCTGGAAACGCTGCCGATTGGAAGTCAATGTTCCCAGGGACGCGCGAGCAAAATATTATGGAAGAGCATAGACTGGATTTTACAAAGAATTCTCAAAATCAGCTAAACATTGCTAGGTTTTCACTCGGCAAATGACGCTACAAACTGAAATATCACTCGTGACGGCCGTTGTATGAGCTGTTGGATGATTTGATTACGGCGCGCTTAGTCCTTACTGGGGCCTCCGAGGGAGGTCATAACTTGTCCGCACGTGCACGCGTCATCGCACCGGAAAGCCACGTATTCGAAGGAAAAAAGAGAAAAAGTGCTCGAGGTCACGAGGCGCGCGTGACGTATTTACTTTTCCAGTGCCATCTGTCCCTGCTTAGCTTCCCGTGGTTTCATCTGGACGAAAAAAAAAGTGAAAGCAATTGCAGCCTACAACAAATATTTTAACCCTTCTCGTATACGACGTATTCTAAAAATGTTTGCGGTGATAAATTTGTGAACCCCTAAGCTTGTTTATTCAATCCATTTTATATTTACTTGAAAAATTGTTGCAGAGCTCTTTCGACATTGCGATAAATACTTCACAAATATGGGCAGGCATCTTCACTGCGCAAGAAAGGGTGCCCCCGCCTTGCAAAGCACGCCATTGCTTCCCCCATTGGCACTTACGCCTTCGTAACAACATCTGAATAAAAAGCAACCAGATGGCACTCAATACAAACAACACGTATCTAAACTGCAGTTACAAACATACCAGCAGGCCTTACATGCATAGCTCAAAGATGGACGTCATTGACAGTTTTTAAACGGGCAAGTGGATACTCTAAGAACAGGAACCACTGGGTGCCCGCACCAGACACTTAGTAAGATATTAAAGAAGCTGAGGCGCATTTAGCGCACCACTTAAAGTTACAGCAGTCCCTAAGCCATTTTTTTTCTTTCTGTTAGCCAGCTCATTTAAAAGCTGTTGGAATACTATACCAAAGCACAATGCTGGGCAGAAACATCCGCAATGAAGGCAATATTAAATATAACCTCCTGCTTCTTATGCGAGTGTATCGAGTTAGACTGAGGATGAAGCCCACCGTAGATGACAAACTTGAAACTAAGTTCAATTTTAAAGAGGCCGCAGTATACGTTCATATTTCCTTCAAAAAAATTGCAGCAGCCTGCAGCTGCTCCGAGAATAGAAACTATGCTACCAGTACGTGAACATAAAATGAGTTTGACATAAAGCGCCAATGCTTTTGGTAATGCAGAAATTCATTATGTCATGTGATTTACTGATGCCACTGCAATGTCCTTGGAAAACAGATACGTCACCGTTATTTTCAAAAGCTCATCAATATGCCTCTTCTGGTCGTGAAATATTCTGGCGACATTTCTAGCAGGAAACGTTCGTAATAGAATTGGATTATGACACTAAACAAAAAATAGGCGTGAAAATATGCGCTCTAGAGAGGCAAGTAGTCAATTTCAGGCACATTTAAAATTTATGTAGAAAGCATGATGATGAGTGTGCATGCATATTATTACATATAATGTTTTAGAGCATGAAATAACCATTATCTGTATTGAATCAAGTTTTGCAAAAGATCAGTTAAAAAGAACGATTGGTATAGACTATCATAAAGCTGTTGTCAGTAGGTGATTTCAATAGAATCATTCATTGTACTTAGCTTCGTTAAATGAAGCATAAAAATATCTAACTCTACCAGAGAGTTACTCGCATACGCCATATATTTTTGCTCCAAATTAGAACACGCCTCTGTCACGTATGAATGACACATATGATTTTTTTATAAAATACTGCAGGCCCAAACATCGACCTAAGCAGGAAGGGCAAAAGGACACAAACAAAGGAAATAAAGGCAGACAAATCGCATACTCAGCAAAAAAATAACACTGGCTTGTGTACAAAAGAAACTGCAGCAAAAAATAGGGCAAAAACTACATAATTTCTTTAAACGTTGTACGTCAAGGTGAAGCAGCAAAAGTAGAAGCATAAAGCAAAAAGTTTTCACACACTGCAATAAGACCATGTGGTAAAAGCACGTCAGACATATATACACAAAGGCATGAGATAAGGAAAGTGACATTGACTTTTTAAACTAAGGATCAAGGAACAGAAGAATAACATTTATTGAAGCTATTAAAATAGCTACATCATGGTCAGAAGTTCAAATAGTAACATGTTCTAAGAAATTGTTATGTAAGGGGGGAAATGGTAGGTTGTTCCAGTCGGTGATAGTTCTTGGGAAGAAGGAATATTTGAAAAGATTAGTGCGTGTCCGATAGGGTGTTAGAGAGTCAGCATGACGATGTTGTGTTGCTCGAGCAGTAAGCGACGATAAATAAGAATTGGGTTTATGGCAAAGAGTTTATTTTTCAGTGCAAACAGGAATTTTAGTCTCCGTATTTTTCTGTGCAGGAGTAGTGTTTGAATACTATTCTGCACCATTAAACTAGAGGGAGAGTCACTATTACGATATTTAGAATAAATGAACCTGACAGCTTTACGCTGAATCATTTCCAGTCTAACGATATTAATTTTTGTGTATGGATCCCAGACAATGCTGGCATATTCGAGTTTAGGCCAAATTAGTGATGTATAAGCCGTTAATCTTGTTCTAGAGGGTTCATTCTTTAGTTTATGTCTGAGAAAACGAAGTTTTCTGAATGAAGAGTTGCATATGTTGGTAATGTGCATATTCTAATTAAGGTCATTAGTTATTGTGATTCCCAGGTACTTTTTCTCCATCACTTCTGCAAGCATTTAGAAACCCAGCTTGTACCCAAAATAAAGTTTTTTAGATTTCTTTCTAGTTATTGACATATACACTGTTTTACTGAACTTTAACTGCATGCTCAAGCAATCACACCAAGAAAGAATACTTTGGAGATTATTGTTGAGCGATACTTGATCTACATGGCTTTTAATTTTATTATAAAGTACACAATCATCCGCCAATTATCTAATTTTAATAGGTGAATGAATTTTGGTGGTTATGTCTTTAATGAATATCAAGAATAATGAGGGGCCAAGGACACTGCCCTGAGGCACACCAGATGAGACTGGTAGCTTCTCAGATGAGTGGCCATTAATAGAAACGACCTGACTGTGGTTGGTCCAATAGGAAGCCACCCAATTAACTAAATAAGCAGGAAGAATAATCGATTCTAGTTTAGTAATAAGCTTGCTATGTAATACAAGATCGAACGCTTTCTTGAAATCTAGAAATATTACATCAACCTGGCCTGACCCATCAAGAAGACTAGCAAAATCATGAACAACTGTTGTTACCTGTATGATAGTAGAAAAACCTTTGCGAAAGCCATGTTGGCAGGACGACAGTATGCAGTTATTCTCTAAATACTTAATAATTTCCTTAGGTATGATATGTTCAAGAAGTTTGTAACATGACGAGGTTAGTGATATAGGGCGATAATTTGTTACTAGTGTGGGGTCACCTTTTCTTAGTACGAGTACAACACGTGCCAAAAGCCAATAATTAGGCAGTGTAGCTGAAGACAGCGACATTTGAAATGTACGAGCTATGAAAGGTGATAACGCTTCTGCATATCTTTTCAGAAAAAAACATTGGGTATATCAGCTGGACCTGAGGAAGATTTAGTTTTAAGCTTAATGATCAGTCAACTGAAACTGTGAAAGATCAAGGCATACGCTGTAAAAAAAGAAAACGCAGCCCCATCTCTCCAACCAAATGGTTAACCAGACACAAGAAACTTGTGTTTAGCTGTGGGTTCAACCCGATGTGGCACTAAAGCCTTTCGCAATTATTAGTTAGGTGTTCCCGTTTCTTAAGAGCTTAGACACACGTTTGGCTTGGGTTTACCTTAACTTTTATTTCACGTACCGCACATTGTACCTCGCATGATCATGGTCATGCAGTTGCGAATAAGCGGTTAATTGGGTTTCGCAGTGTGTTATTTTCAATGATTGTTCCGGAACCACAGGTGGTCACGGACAGCGTAGCCGAAGCCAATCGGCCGCTGGAGAAACTCCCGCCGTAAACAACGTTCACTTAGCGAAGCGCTCCCACAGTCATAACACTGACGCCGCTGTGCCGCGTTATCGCAGGCGTCCGCCATAGTAAGCCAACTCGGCGGGGAGGTTCCAAGAAAAACGTTTGCGCGCGGCCTCGGCAACATGACTGCGACGAAGTCACTTCATTGCAGCCATTGACACGGGCCGTTGGAAATGACGAGGAGATTGACGTAACGGATAAAGCAGCGTCTTAAGAATGCTCATAACACCACTGCCTCAGAGATTTTCGTTTCTCCTAGCCATTTACAGCTATCATTGAAAAAAAAGACTCCTGAGATAGAAATCGTTTTGACAGTTCATTGCCACATGACTAACTGGATTTGATCAATGCAGTAGTATGTACTCGAACTGCAAACAAATCAGGCTATTGTTGTATAATCTTACACTACAGTATGTTATATCTTCGCTGAGCATAGCTTGCCTCACTGATCTTTCATTTAAAAACAATCTACCAAGTTTTGAATATCAACATGACCTTATTTTGCACTTGAACTAGTTTGCATCTTCGCTCAACAAATTTTTTGGTAATTTTTCACAGACAAGAAGTGCACACAGGCCTTCACTGGTCTGTTATGACACTTTTCATTAAGGATCAGCAAAGGTACTCAGAAAGGTAATTTGAATACACACACATGTACTGAAATTCATGTCCGTTAGCCTACAAAACAGATACTGAGACACATTCGCCTACTATGCAAAGGGACATTTTGGAGCTACTTTGTCACAAAGTGTAAAAAAAATTGCCCGCAGCTTCCCTCGGGGGAACACTGAGGAGGATGCGGAGCATACAATTGGTTAACGGGGTGTTAAAGTGCGACTTACTTGGGTCGATGGCTAAATTGGTTAACGTGGTTGTGAAATGGGGTGTTAAATTGCGACTTACTTGGGTCGATGGCTAAATTGGTTAACGTGGTTGTAGGAGGGGGTGTTAAATGAGTGAACACGTACACACGTACGCGAAAGGGCGGCGCTGGTCGAAGGGACGTCGATCATTGTGTTTGTGGATTCGTTGGAATTCATTTCACCGCGACCTTGGACGTCGACGCGCCGTACAAACCAACCGACGAGCGGCAACTGAGCGAGCGAGCGCCGACCTTGAGTATATATACAGCACGACGGCGCATGCACTGTCAGCTGTTGAATGTTCTCGAACCGCGACGCCACATGCGCGTCCACTGGAGAATCAGGAGAATTGTAGATGTCGAACGCGGTGTGTAGAGGAGGAAGGGTGCACAGATGGTGGAGGAGTGAAGCGCGCGCGGTGTGTAGAGGAGGAAGGGATGCACAGATGGTGGAAGAGTGGGCGACGGCGCGACGGCGCATGCGCGCGCGTCAGCTGTCGAATGTTCGAGAAGCGGTGTGGACGGCGCGGACGGCGCACTACAAGGCGCGAGTATAAGATGCTCCGCATCTAAAAAAACAACTGTTGTGTAATACAGGTACATAAGTAAAACTACAACAATAATAATTTACTTCGCATTTTCTTTAGCCTGCGATATACGTAATCATTGATCGATATGTTGGGTTTAACGTTCAAAAACCACCATAGTAATAGTAGAGACGCCGTAGTGGAGGGCGACGGAAATTTCGACCACCGGGGGTACTTTAACGTGGGCCCATATGCATGCACATGGGCACACGGGCCTACAACGTTTCCGCCTGCATCGCAAATGTGACGTCAACACATTGTTGAGATCACTCATGCGCGAATGCGCTGCCACTTGCTGGTCGATACCAGATCACCGGAACAAGCGCCTGCGGGAAACAGACCCCAGTATGACTTTTCGTCTTCCAGATAAAATCAGCCGAAGACATGCTAATATACTGTACCGAATTCGCCTGGGCGTCGCCTTCACTCGCCACTACACCCGCCTAATCGGCCGTGCGGACAGCCCAAATTGTGAACGCTGCCAAGTGCGCGAAACGATAGCTCACATATTTTGTGACTGTGCATTACACGTGGCGCAAAGAAAAACGGTAACTGCAACGTTAGCAAGCATTGGACGAACGTCATTAAGTGAAAGCCACATATTGTCAGCAATGAACAACCAAACAGTGTGAAAAACTGCTACAATGGCTGTTATAGACTTTATAAAAAGCACTGGACTAGAAACTAGACTGTAGGGTACTATGCTAAGGGGCTACTGTACATACGCACCATCTCTTCTTGTCCCCATCATCACCCTTCATCCCTCTTTCCCTCCCCTTTCCCTTATCCCCTGTGTAGAGTAGCAGGCTAGAGCAAACTAGCTCAGACCGACCTCTCTGCCTTCTAATAAATTCTCACTCTCTCTCGCTCTCTCTTCATCGCAAATGGAGTCGCTGAAGCCGGGATTTGAACCCGCGACCTACCGGTCATCAACCGAGTACCTCAGCCACTAGGCCACCACGGCGGGGCCGTGATACATGTAATGTAGCGTGTCATAGAAATTTGTCTCATTCACTGCGTATCTCACCGAGGAACCAATGTGAGAAGCAGTCACATGTGTTCATGTTGCTTTTATTACAACCAAAAACAATGACGATGCTGGACATTCCCTATCGTGTGCTTACGGACAACACGTGATGAAGGAATTTCTTTAAAAATTCGGCATATCTCATGTATCTTGCTCATCGTTGTTATGCGAAGCCTGCAGATGCAAGGTGAATGTTATATTGTTTTTTATTAGTCAGACGTTGCCAAGTGGCGCGCAATATATGTACGTATCTGCGCACACATACACGTTAAACATTGATGATTGATTTGTGGAGTCTAACGTCCCCAAACCACCACATAATTATGAGAGACGCCGTAGTGGAGGGCTCCGGAAATTTCGACCTCATTCTTTAACATGCACCCGAATCTGAGCGGACAGGCCTACAGCATTTTCGTCTCCATCGCACATACTTTAAACAGTTCAATATGTTTTACGCTGGCATTTGTGTGCGCTCCTGGCGTTGCTTACATACATGCCAACAGCAACATAGATATTAGCAACACCAGTAGCGGTAAGCTGATATGAAGCATTGTTGTTTGCACTGGGACTCATGAGAATGGTAGCCCTCAACACGGCAACGCAAATCGACCTTAGCGGATGGCGCCTCTAGACAAGTGACGTTAACACGACATGACGGCTGTACTATACGAGTGCATATCTAATGTTTAATAAATTTTATAGCAAGCACTGCAACCAGAATTGGCGTTTCACGAACATGAGGGTCTGTTTGCAAAGTTTTTACGAGGCCTGGTGTGACTCCGTGGTAAATACTTGATTACCACGCCTATTCCTAGGGTGCCATTCCTGCTGGAACATTGGCATTCATTATTTGCATTCATATGGTAAACGCTGCCTATGTGAGCTTTTCTTTAAAACGCTCAAGCGCTAAATTTATGCCATTGTTTTAACAGGAAATTGTTTTATGCCGGGATTCACCAAAGCTTCAGTGACCTATTTCTGGCGGGAATATACCATTCCAAAGCTGACACTAGCAAATGAGGAAGAAAAAATCACACCATATCCATAGAGTGAATGATGATGACTGGGGCAAAGCTTCGAAGGGTTTAACGGCAGACCTCGAATCATCCGCTGGCCGCATCCATCCATCCGTCCACTGGTCTGTACGTCAGTCTGCCTGTATTTCTGTCTGTATGTATGTTCGTCCGTTCTTCTGCAGGTGCGTCCGCCTGTCCGTCGGACCGTCTGTCTGTCTCTCCACATGTCCGTTTGTCTGTATGTCTGTCCGTCCGTCTATCCACCTAGTGAACACTCCAAGCACCACCATCTCCCATATTTTCATCATATATTACCACCATTTAATGGATAAGTACCACCATTCAGCGGAAATTCCAATGACTCAAACGAGAGTTGACTGCTACATTCACGAGACGCACGACCCATGCCTTAAGGATCTTCGCCCATGGAAGCATTGATGAAGGAGTTCTGCCAGGTGTCGAACCTCTGAATCATGGGGAAACGACGAAAAGCGACCGGTATTCACCGATTCAGTTGCTGGAGCGTATCTTTCCCACATGCACCCTAGCTCCGTATGCTCTGCTGGCGAAGCGGGATGATTCCACCATCTTTGAGTTTTCAAGAGTAGTGCGGCATGAAGCAGATAAGTAATGGCGTCCGAGGTTGCGCACAGCCTTGAAGGCATGGAGGAAGTAAAAAACTGAGGAGAGGTCGTGACGGCACACTTTGTGAAGCCGGAAGCAGGCAAAAGTAGGAGCGCTTTTTCTCGCACTTGTGGGCACGCTCATCTAGTTGCTTGGAGATGATATCGTATTGCGCTGGCCAGAGCGCAGGGAAATCGCCAGCTGACTGATCTGGAAAGCGATACATCTGATTGCATGGGCTAGGAAGCTGCGATGGCCTCGATGAAACAGAAGCCAGGCGTCAGCTTCCACAGGTGAGTGTATTGAATATTTTATATGTTCGACGTACGGTATGATGGTGAGTGTCCTCGCAAAATATAATGCGCGATAGTGCATGCGTCAGCATAGTGTTCCTGGGATTTATCAACGGCTCTTGGTGGCAGTTCTTGAATGCAATAAAACGCAGCGCAATTAACCACAACGCTGACGATACGGCACAGCCAGCGCCGGAGTTTCTTCTTTCGCTAGCTTTAGCCGCTCATCTCTCTGCCACTTCTTTTCTCCCTTTCATCCCTTCTCTAGTGCAGGGTAGCAAACCGGATGTGCGTCTGGTTAACCTCCCTGCCTTTCCTTGCATCTTTATTTTTCTCTCTCTCGCTTTGGCCGCGTCCTTATATCCCTGCAGTTCAATTTATTCACGGCTATTTGTCCATGTGTCAATAATGTCAGCGAATTCGCGTACATTTAAAATTGCTTCTGAGCAGGTTTACCGAATATCCCCGTTGAAGGAGGCTGTGAATCAAGGCCAATAGACCCAGCCAACGCAACTGGGAACCGATGAAATGGTCTTCCATCATTTCGACGGTTCCCAGTTCCCACCTGACCACTTCAATCGGGTGGTGCCAGGGGTAGTTCGCCTTCGCGAGGATGCCGTTCCTACTGCCGTAGGGACCGCAACGACGCGCGCGCTGCAGATTTAAATGCCCAACCTTTATTGGAGAGACATGTAAATTGACTGCATGGTTATATACATCGGTATATTGCCCAAGTGAGTGTTCAGGAAAGGACACGAAGTTTTATTGAGTGGAAGGGTTGCTTTTGAGCATTTGAAATAAACTTCCAGTTACGTGCTTCAAGCATACTGAGCTGAATGCAAGAAAAAAACTGTGCAACTGGGCAGAGTAAGCGCCGTGGACTTTTTTTTTCAGGTGAAACGGTAAGTTAAGGGTAGGTGGCATAATTTAAGAATGTCATCTGTATTGGCATTCCTCGGTAGAAGCATGGTGCACCTTCAGATTATTCCTTGCATCTGTACATCATAGCAATTGCACCATATAGTTTCATACAATTGCACCAACGTGGTGGCACTTCAGTCAGATTACAGAGGGGAGGTGCGATCGTTCGGGTACGACCGCTTCGAAGAGAACTTCGGCCTATATAAAACTACCTCGTACAAAACGCAATGGAATCTGAACACGTCAAGCAGCATCGCAAATCGGCTTCTTGTGTCAAACACAATTGGGTTAGGCACGTCTTTCTACTCTTGACGATGCAGCCTTCAGTAAGAGCACCGGGACAATGCATTCCAATCGTCACCGTCGCGCATGGAAACGGGTCACCACTGTCTCCAACATTAAGAGCCGCTGGAGGTGTCGTTCTGTTCTAGGAAATGTATCCTTTCATCGCGGAGGAGTGCAGAAGCACGGTGTCGAAGGCGATCAGCGAAGTTGCGGCGCGAAGCCTTCTCGGAGAAGCAGTCGCGGGCTTCGCAAACCCCCTCGCCATGGCAAGCTGAATGCTGCGCAACGCAACCATGACGACATACACTCACTCCAGGATGAACTTCTCAAACATTGCGTCATCCGCAAACACAGCGATCTCCTAAAATTGCAGATTCACAGACAACAATCCTATATCAAAGGTGTAATTTGCCGACCGAGGGGCCATCACAGGGAATCGGCGGCGTGCCGACATTGTCAATCCAACCATTGCGAAAAAGCACGTGACTTCCGCCACACTTTTTTTCGCCGCTTGTAGCGAGGGCCTCTCCTCAGTTTTCCTTCCTCCACGCTTGGAGGCTATAGTTAAAGCTTCTCGATAGCAGTGAAAAGCTCCGATCGAGCGAGCATTGGAGAGCCGCCGACGCAGTTATATTCTTTGCCCTTCACTGTTAGCGCGTGCATCTTGCGCGTACGCGAACGCTATTTAACCAACGACTACTTTGAGTGTGATAGCACAGGCGTACTTATGAAAACTGCTGCAGCCAGCACTGCAGCAAGGCAACAATAAGGTATATAAAAACTGGTTGCGTAACTTTTATAGAAGCCCATGCATCCAGTAGTCGGCGTCGCGTTGCCACCGTCGCCATCTACGTGAGGAAGAGACAACTAAGAGCAAAAAAAACATTTATGACATCAACCAGGAAGAGCTACGCCATCGCGCATTTGTCCTACCTGACGCGAAATTGAAATGTGTCCTACTTGCTGGCCTGCTACGTGCCTTTATTATTACGCGTTTGTATTGCGCCTTAATTGTGTCTCGGCAATTGCATGCAAGAAAGAAAAGAATTAAAAACAAAATTAGAAAAACAACGCTGCTTTATTATCCAAATGACATACTTGCAATATGCACAAGAAACTTCGCAGAGGCAATATTCAGGCAAATGTTCACGAGCACTATAGCATTATAGTTCAAAAACTCAAATTGCTCAACCGTTTAATACTACTGCAGAAAGACTGCAGTTTTGAATTAGAGCTTTGGCAACCGTAGAGTAAACCGTCTTGTTGCTTAACCTGTCGCCATTTACCGTCACCAAAGGCGAGAGTGCACCGGCCGTGTGCCAGCGAAAGCAGTTGGCAGTCACAGGAGCGGCTATTTACACATTCTGTGAGCTAGTTACGCTACAAAATGAGCATAAAATAAAAGCAAACTTCTGAAGGCAAGCACAAAACTACCACGAAAAAATGAGCAACGCCTCGTTGAGCCGGTAATGCGCCAAACCAAAAAACACGCCGGCACAAGTTGATAGCATATTGCCTGGATACGCCCCCCAAATCGTTGACCCTTGTTGCTAGACTGCCTGCATGTGCCCACTGTTTCTGAAACCAAACCAACGAAGATTGGAGCTAAACCACATACCAAAGACCAAAGCATTATGAAAGTAATCTACAATTTTATTGTAACAATTACAAATAAAACTATTGAAATTAAACGTTTAATTTTTGTTTTCGGTATTTCTCCCTCTTCATCAAGTCGACCTTGAATTGTCACGCGGTTGCTAATGTCTGTCGCATTGAGTTAGAGACCACTTTTTGTTCCGACTTTCGTGGCCTATTTAGATTGACCTAGACAACAATGTGGACGGGCGAAGGACCTGCCTTGGTGGAGCGAACTGAGGCTAGCAGGACGTAGAACAATGGCATGCGTTCGCGACTCAAGCTATAAACCTGTCTTCCTGCCCTCCTGAAGCTCAGTATGTGCTATGGCTGACGTAGGTTGCAGGAGCGTACACCGTGGTGCTTGTCTCCACAACAAACGATATTTGAAGACGCACATATCGAGTAGCCGTGTTTAGAATGGGCTTCTTGATGTCGTCCTTGAGCGCGATTACCAATATGCTGTGTTCAGTATATGCTTAACACTTCAGTTACCTCAACGGTTAAATGATGGTTATGAGTGGTAGTCGTCTCAATGGAGATGTGCCACTAGGTTTCAGCGTGGCTGTACGTGTCCACGTTACACGGTGCTATAGCTGCGAAACGCCATTAGAGATTGCCCAAGGTCTCATATAACGCTACACCATAGACTACTTCTGTGCAGACACGTTCAACTTTCGTGCTATGCTGATTCCTAATTTTTTAAAAGGCAGCCGACGAGGTGATACCATTATTGAAGCCATGACCAGCGCATCGCATTTATCAAACCACCTTATCCTACCCTACTAATCTGGGTGTACACCAAAGGGGGTGATCATGAGAGCATCCCAACGTAGACGGCTCAATAGATAGATAGATAGATAGATAGATAGATAGATAGATAGATAGATAGATAGATAGATAGATAGATAGATAGATGCCAAAAGCGCTTGCTTCACCGACTGATGCTTCGCAAAAAAAAGGGTCTGAGCGCGGTGTTACTGAACACCACCTGCCGGTAATACACTCTCTCCCAAGAGCAGGGTTGGCCTCCCTGGTGAAGTACTTGGCCACTACCACTACATGAAACACACCAATTCAACCTTAGTTTTCACTTCCTAGCGGCTGCGAAGAAATTGACCAAGACAGCGGTAAGACCTGCGGTGCAGTGGAGGGTGTTAGAAATTCCTGAGTCTTGAGAGGCCGCCATTAGAATTTGAACTTAGGTACGTTCAACGCTAGAGCACTATCAACTGAGGCAAGCCTTGTTGTTTTATTTGAGAAATTAGAGGGTGTTGTTATGCCTGCGAGTCCACAGCGAACGTCCATGCCTCTGAAAAAGGCAATCTGTATCAAGGCCAGCCCGCGAGCCTGCCTGACGCGAACAACTCAACGGTGTCATCACGCGGCGGTGCGTTTCTGCCGCGCACGTGCAGTGAGTCACCTCAGCCAGCAAGCCGGCGCCTTCCTGTCTGGCGAGTCTGAGGCAATGCGTGGCGACGTCACTCGTCCTTGGGTGCAGCCACGTGCAGCGCCGCGGCTCCGCATTCGATGAGAAGGACGTGGCCCAGCGGTGACCCCATTGAAGGATTCTGACCTCACGACCAGCGGCGCTTCTGGTTGGACATTTGGTTACTCAAAGAATTGACCTGGTGCATATAAAAGAAGCCCTGCGGCGCGTCGCGAGCAGGAGACCAATGTGTTGGAGAAGAGAGCTCGGCTCTTCGAGTCTCTAAGTTGTCGGCCCCAGTGCCGAATTTGTAATGCCTCTGTAGATATGCTGTACATAAACCTTGTGTAACTCACCGTCGTCTCGTCCGCTCGTCTATCAGCTCTGCGCAGAAGCAGTCACGAGCTGAGAAACCTACGCTACCAAACGGATGGTGACCTTCCCGGCGGAGTTCGAAGCAGTGGCGCCTTCGGACCGTGTTGGCGTCGCCGTCTTCATAAACAGTGGTTGCAGCGGTGAGATTCGTGGCGCCCTTCGTAACGTCGACGGAGGCGCGCTTCGTAACAGTGTGTCGTGGGATCTACTAGAGCTTCGCAAAGTTAAGAGCACTTGTGAAGTTTATACATTCTTGAATACCGGACACGTACTATGCTACGGTGGATTAGTTAACAGAAGAGAACAAGGCGTGGAGTTCTTTATAGACAAAAATATCGTTTGAAACATAGCGGAATACTATAGCAAGAGTAAGAGAGTGGAAATATTCGTAATGAACTATAAAAAAAGGTCAATGTGGGACAGGCCTACAGGCGTACATTGAGCCACAATGGTAATTTCATTAAACGCTTTCATGAAGTCATTGAGTCGGCAATCACCAGGGTAAAAGCACAGTATACTATTATGATGAGTGGCTTTATTGCCAAATTAGGCAAAAAACATGCAGGAGGTCATGCAGTGGGTGAATATGGCATCGTCTCTCGAAATGTCAAATTGGAGTTATTAGCGTGTCCACCGAACGTAATATTTTACGGATCTCCGATACATTCTTCAGAAAACGGGCTAACCTTAAATGCACGGGTGGATTCCTAATGCTGAATATAAAGATATAAACTTTAATCGGTGCGCACACCCGGGCATACTACAGAATGTAGTAGTTGGCGAGATTTGATGCAGTGACCATATAGAATGCTAAGAGCTCAAATTCTTCTAATTTTCAATATAAGCAAAAACATAAAGTAATACGCAAAAAGCCATTTATTGAGCTAGTGATGAACCCGCCACGGTGGCCTAGGGGCTAAGGTACTCGGCTGCTGACTCGCCGGTCGCGTGATCAAATCCTGGCTGCGGTGGCTGCATTTCTGATGGAGGCGGAATTGGTGTAGGCCCGTGTGCTCAGATTTGGGTGCACGTTAAAGAACACCAGATGGTCAAAATTTCCGGAGCCCTCCACTACGGCGCCTCTCATTATCATGTGGTAGTTTTGGGACGTTAAACTTTACATATCAATCAAGTGAGCTAGCGATGAGATGAAAGGACAGGTATTCACAGTTCTGTTTCGGAATATATTCGCGCCTTTACAGGAGGTAACCGACGTTAGCGTTGACACAATCAACTATAATCTTACTAGTGACATCAAAAAGTTTGCCATGACAGTTGGAGGTACTGTCATTACACAGAATACTGGCAAACTATGCCAGGAGGCGAAAATCTCATTATGTGTCACAAATCAAGAAAGTCTCATATGCAACCGACAAAATAGAGCTAGTGGAGCTTTCAAAGTTAAGCAATAGGTTAGACTAGCCGACATTAGCAAGCGCAACCTGGAGAAATTCTAGCAGGCTGTAAATTGCGGCAAAAGCCTAAACGCTGCCAAGGAATGCTTGTACATAGGCTCAAATAGCATATATGCATTAAGGATTCAGGAAGACAATGTCGTAACCAATATGAATAGCATAGTTGAGGTGGCAAAGAACTTCTACCGAGAGCTGTACAGAAGCCGAAACAACCAAGATAATATCGTAAGAAGCAATAATAACCTAGAGCGATTCGACATGCTAACAGTGACGACCCTTAAAGTAATGAAAACCATTGAAGGAACGCGAAGAGGAAAAGTCATTTCTGAGGATAAGGTAACTACGGGCCTGCTGACTGATGACGTAGACATTATGTTGAAGAACTAGCCGCTCTATCTGAGAAATGTCTCTTGAAGGAACGGGTTTCAGAATCTTGGAAGAACGCCAACGTCATCTTATTTCATAAAAAAAGAGGGGTCCAGGTCATGATAAAATACAGACCGATCACCTTATTGTCCGTTCTCTGCAACCTCCTTGCAAAAAGAATAGGTAACAGAATCAGGAAGACATTAGAGTTGAAGCAAACAAAGTACCAAGCGGGAATTCGTTCAGGCTGCCCCACAGTAGACTATATACATACTACAATCACGTAATGAAAAAAATGCGCGCAACCCAACCGAACCCCATACTTTGCCTTCACAAATTACGAGAAAGCGTTTATCTCAGTAGACACATGAGCAGTGATTCATGCACTTCGGAGTCAGGGCATCGACGAACCCTACATAAATATGCTGGAAGAAATATACAGTGCTCCACAACCACCATTGTTGTCCATAAAAAAGTGACAGTATAATAATAAGCAAGGGCGTAAGGCAAGGAGACACTATCTTTTCAATGCTAATCACCGAACGTTTACAAGAGATCAGGGCCCTATATTGGGTAGGGCTAAAGACAAGCGTTAATGGAGAGTATCTTATTAACTTGCCATTCTCTGATGACAACGCCTCGAAGAGTAAGTAACTCCTGGGAATAATTACAGCTCATGATCACTGAACTGAACGTGAAACGCAGTGGCATAGGTCTGAGAATTATATGCTTAAAACTAAAGTATTATGCAACAGTCTCCGCAGAAAACAGCGCTTCGTGATGGGTGAAGAACCGCTGGAAGCTGTGAAGGAATATGTCTACTTAGGACAGGTCATAACCACGGAGCAGAACCATGAGAGTTCAATAACTAGAATATTATGGAAGGGGTGGATCACACTCGGCAAGCATTCTCAAATCGTAAATGGTAGTCTGCCACTCACGGAGAAGGCCTATAACAGCTGCCTCGTGCCAGTACTAAACTACGGAGCAGAAACAATGGAGGCTTACAAAAGGGGTTTAACTGAAATTGAGAGTGATGGAAGGAGCAATGAAGGGAACTGATAGGTGTCGTCCTCAGGGACAAGAAGAGAGCAGAGTGTATTATAGAACAAACCGGGTTCGAGGATTACACAGCATAGATACAAAAGAAGAAAAGAACATGGGCCGGGCAGGTACTTCTTAGGCAGGATAACCCCTAGTCATTAATAGTAAGTCACTGAAGTCCCAGTGAAGGCAAATAAATGAAGTGAATAGAGGAAGTTAGTGGAGCCGAAGAGAATAAAAAGTTTGCAGGTGCAACGTGGCAGCTGAACACACAACAATGGTTGACTTGCGAATCAAGGGAGAGGCATTTGCCCTGCAGTGGGAGTAGTCAGGCTCACGATGATGAATACGAAGGAAGGTAACGTAGATGCAGCCATGCAGATATTAGATCAGATAAGGCTGAAATCGATTTGGTGGAAGGCACTATCAACTTTATATATTTCCGTATTGGTGTAGTGTATAAAATTCAATTTGAATTAGGGTGCATTTACACAAGACGCAGGGCTCATTCTGCTATGTGTTATTCAGCGATTAACAGAAACGCTGGCTGGACACTCACGTTTCAGTTCTTTTTTTTACGCTTTTGATCACAAGTAGAAAACAAACACGAAGTATGAGCGATTTCGTTCAGACACAGGAGTAAAGAATTTCACGGGATAGTTGTGGCTTGGCAAATTCATGAATGTGGTAGTACATGCGTCAGTCAACCGTTGACTAACTTGCACGAAAAAGATCTCAAGCACCTTCACAAAAATTTCTTACGCAGACCGTTATCAGTACCGTAGGCATCGGTATGCCATGCCTTTTGTAGGGATGGACAAATCAGTGTTTGTGTCACTCCTGCTGTTCGTCTTTTTAAGTTGTCAGAGAACGTTTGTGGTTTCCTCACCTCTCTTCTGCGCCCATTAGCCGATCTTGGCTCCTCCACAATTCCCAGTCTCCCTGTATAATTGACACATTGTAAAAGTGATTCGCCACGGATATACAAATGTATCTTTAAGTATGCGTAAGTGCAGAACTACAAGATAATAACAATATTAGACGTTAAACATTCAAAACCACAATGTTTGACGAGCGTTTAACATATACGGCATTAACACGCTGGCCTCAGGTCCAGAAAAGCTACCTGAGTTGTGCCCTTTAGTTCAAGAAAAAATAGAGGGTAGTGAAAAGAAAAATCATAGCTGCGAAATTGAGCATGTGTTCCCTTCTGTACATTTTCAACGCGGGAGTGTATACCCGTTTTACTTGCGGTAAATTTTTCGTGCGTGAAAGCTTCAGATGTTTTAATGTTCGCTTAAAAGAACAGGTATAACGTATCACATGTGGTGTCGTATTGTGATACTCGTAAGTCTCGCAGTGACCTCATTTTCGTTCATGCGGAAGTATTTTTGGGCAGAGTTGCAAAATCTCCCATGGAAGTATTGAATACATCCTCGCTTACTGCTTTGCTGCTGACGTGTCCTTCTTTCTACGCAGAAGTGAATACAATGAAATCTTTCCCCTTCCCGCCTAGAACGTCTATTGTTGCATGAATTAACCTCACATGACAGTGGCTAGCGGAGCTGGGTAATATGTAAAACAGTGAAGTCACACCGTACTAGTGGGCATTTGATTTCTTCCGGTGGATTATTCGGTTGAGCAACTTACCAAAAAGAGCGTTCGTGTAGAGAGATGACTCCTGCAGATAACGCAGATAGAATGTAGTCCAATAACAATGGCCTGTGGCAGTGCGTCTTATCTGATACTAACCGTAGAACAGCCGTCATCGTAATGGTGACAATTAAATTGCCTTATTCCTGCATTTTATAAGTAGGCAGCTGCAAGGGCGAGCTAGGCTCTATATGTTAGGTGAGACTCACATTTCACTCGATTGAGAAAACTTCTTTTTATTACTACTTCATGCCGGCATTTAGTCGATCAGAGCACCGATATTTCCTTTGGGGTGTGTTGTAAAAAGGTCTGTTGCCAAGAGGGGGGATACCATAGCTCCCCCCCCCCATTATTATAGAAGGACATCTTTTATGAGAACAAAAATTGATAATAGGTGCTATTCAAGGCCTTCAACAAGTATCCTATACATACCCCAACCCAGAAAAAGAGACTCTGGCTACAGCCCTTGTCGTAAATCGGCTGAACTTTCGACAAATTCATGTTTTCATAAAGAGCTTCTCTGCGAACTACTCAATAAAATGAAATGTGTTCCTAAAGTTTCCTTGTTGAATTTTGTTTTGAGCCGCCATGACAACCACGTAACAAACAACAAAAAAAGGAAAGTAGCCGATGATATGAGCTGTATTTCTGAAACCTCGTGCCTGCCAGCAGCATTTATTGTTTTTACAACTGCTGAAAAACCGAATACTGCCCTCATAAGCTGTATATTACCAATTCAACATTACATTCAACTCGACATGGCATACCGGGCTGGTCAAAAGTTTCCAAGCCACTGTTTTATGTGTTCCTGTGGCAGCATGGCTTCGGAACCTTTGACCCTGCACCCCCTGTACACGAACGTTTCTAATAGCGGCGCTTAATGTACACGTGTTCATACGGCGTTACACAATGTAAAATTGATTGGACATACTTTGCTGTGATGCCAAGAAATTACGCTGTATGGCGTAGAACGGATGATTGTACTGGAGGTTTATTTTCGCAAAGCTTTCGCAAAGCGCAGAGCAGAAGTTTATTCAGACGTTTTCGACAGTACAGATATGTATTGCGCTGGCGTCCGGTTTGTCTTATGTACGTCTAAGCAGCATTTCATGTTGCGATCGCTGCATTTCCAGTATTCGTTCGAAAAAGATCCACTGCACTTAGTAGCACAGTAGCCTCCCTTCCTTTCGCATCTACTTCCTGGGGATAAATATAAAGTGAAGAAAGATCAATGCCCATCAGCTTGAATGGTCAGATTAAAATTTGATCAATTGAATATTTTGTCAAATACGGCACGCTCGCGAAGTCGACGGATGATGCCACACAAGAATAAGAATAAAGACAACTTGGAGCGAACTTGTGCTCCTTTAGCGAAAAGCAACAAACACAGTTCAACGCGTTCACCGCAAGCGTGCCCGTGGTAGCGAGCGACCATCTGCCAAAACAAAATGAATCCCAGTCACTGCCCGCACCATACTTCCAAAACTTGTAGCTTGAGCCCAGTTAACGCCCACCTACTGTCTATCGCGAAATATGATAAGACGTGCCCGTCATAACTTGTGGCAGATACCTCGAAAGAGCATGAAAAAGCTAAGAAAAAGTGATAGTCCATTTCATTTTTTAAAACACTGAATGTTACACACATGGCTATGATCCCTCTCAAAAATAGCATTGCCTCAATGCAAACAGCCAAAAAGCACATTATAAACAAAAAAGAACAGTGCAAAAAGAAATGCAGTATCGAAGTGACTACACAAAAGTGCTTGCGTACGCGCACGTCAAGTTCACATAAATTCAGTATACCGGTAAATCAGTCGTCTACCATTCGTAGAAAGGCTTCAGTCGCACGATGGACATTACCTCAGGTCGCAGGGGACACCGCTGGCACTTTATTGCGCCTTCAGGAATGGTCTCATGGTTCACGTCATTGACACGCCGTCGGACCTTGTATGGGCCGAAGTAGCGTAATAAGAGCTTCTCGCTCAGTCTGCAACGGCAAACAGGCGTCCACAGCCACACAAGCCCACCGGGAGTGTATCCTCTTGTTGCCGTTGTCCTAAGCTGTAGATCTGGAATATAATTCTTGCTGACTTGTAAGCCGTTGGCGGGCGAGTTAATGAGCTTTTTCGGCAAGAAAGAAATACTGAGGCACGTCAGGATTCGCGTCGGTGTTGTTTATATGAGACAGCTTGACGTCGAGCGTTGTTGTAGATGTTCATCCATACAAAAGGCTAAATGAATTCACTCTGGTGGTCTCTTGCAACGCCGTGTTGTAAGCAAACGTTACGTAGGGCAGCACTTGGCACCATGTCCTGCACTCCATGCCTACGCACATTGACATCATGTCTGCCATTGTTTCGTTAAGCCGCTTTGTGAGGCCGTTGGTCTGTGTATGGTGTGCGGTAGTTCTGCGGTGACTGGTCTGGCTATACTGCAATATTGCTTGCGTAAAGTAACTACAGAAGGCTGATACTCTGTCAGTATACATTACCTCTGGAGCCCTGTGACGCAGAATAATGTTACTGACGAACATCTGCGAGCTTTTTGAGTGGTGGCCTTCGAAAGCGCTTGTGTTTCTGCGAAGCGCGTCAAATATTCTTCTGCCACTAGGATCAACTTATTTCCTGACGACGACGCCGGGAATGGTCAAAGAAAATATATTCCGATCTGTTGAAATTGTGAAATTGTCTCGTAGCAGCTGCTATTGGTTTTAGGAGCCCCGCTGGTTTAGTGGGGGGTGTGTCTTGACGTTGGTATTCCAGACACGTTTGCACGTAGTGAGAAACGTGTGCTGTAAGACGAGGCCAGTAGTATTTTTCACAAATCGGTGACAGGGTCTGTATGATGCCTAGGTGTCCTGATACAGGCATGTGATGGAAGGCATGGAGATTTTCTGACCACAAAGAAGATGGAACGACGAGAAGGTACGCCGCACTTGTGGATCCGAAGTTCTTCACCAAAAGGTCGTTGTGCAAACACGACGTTTAAGCACTGCACTTGAAAAGTTGTGGATTGTCTCATCTGCTTCTTTTAAAATGCTCGATGATGCCACATAGTTCTTCTTAGTTACGCTGTTTTGTGGTGAAGCTTGAACTTGTAACTGCCCTGAGGTCATCATTTTTGCCGTCATCACTGGACGCAGGCTGCTCTGTGGGTGCACGTGACAAACAGTCCACGTCGAAATGTTTTGCAACATTCTCACGCACAACGATCAAGTCAAAATTTTGTTGGCGTAGAATCTATCTAGCGAGGCGTCCCGCCGGGTTTTTCATGTTCGTTAACCAAAAGAGTAAGTGGTGATCCGTAAAGACGCTGAACGGTCTGCCGTAAATGTATGGTTGATATTTAGATGTGGCCCACACTATTGCTAGGCATTGCCTCTCGGTTTTAGAATAATTTACTTCGGCGGTCGCGAAGGAGCGACTCGCGTAAGCGAGCACCCGTTGAACGCATTCCCTCTTGATTAATTGATTTGTGGGGTTTAACGTGCCAAAACCACCATATGATTATGAGAGACGCCGTAGTGGAGGGCTCCGGAAATCTTGACCACCTGGGGTTCTTTAACATGCACCCAAATCTGAGTACACGGGCCTACAACATTTCCGCCTCCATGGCGTCCCTCTTGGTTGTAGAATAATTTACTTCGGCTTTAGCGAAGAAGCAGCTCGAGTAAGCGATCACCCGTTACTGGCCGTTCTGTTTTTGTGCAAGTACAGCACCGAACCAATACTACTGGCTTCAGTGCGAATGTTCATTTCCGCGTTATCATCGAAATGCGCGAGAAGAGGTTGTTCTTGCAGTCGATGTTGCAGCTCGTGAAAAGCTTTCTCCTGCGATTCTTGCTGCACAAATGGGACAGCATCTTTTGTTAGGCGTGTGAGCGGCCCGGCAGTTTAAAAGAAGCCTCTAAAAACGCCTACAGTATGCACACAGCCCAAAAAACTTTGAACACTTCTTTCTCCTGGTCGTGGGGCTGCGGGAATTGACGAATAGCAGCAGTCTTGTCTGGATCTGGCAGAACTCATGCATTACTGATAACATACTCGAGGTACCAGAGCTCTCGGTAGGTGAATCGGCACTTTTCTCTCTTTAGTGTCAGTCCAGAAGCCCTTTGAGTGCCGAGTGCCACCTCCAGCCGCTGAAGATATTCCTAAATGTTGGCACAAAAACTACAACGTCATCAAGGTACACCAAACAAGCTAGTCATTTTAGCCCAGCTTGCACTGTATCCATGACACGTTGAAAATTGGTAGGTCTGAAACAAAAGCCAAATGGCATAAACTCAAACTGGTACAGGTCGTCTTGTGTATGAATGTAGTCTTCTTGCGGTCTTTTTTGTGCACTTCATTCTGCCAGTACCCAAAATTTAGATCTATGCATGAAAAGGAAGTTGCATAGCACAGGTAATCCAGTGCGTCGTCGGTTCGCGGAAGCAGTTAGACGTTCTTCTTTGTAATATTGTTGAGCTGGCGGTAATGCACGAAGAGTCTTAGACTACCATCGTTTTTCTGCAGGAGCACGACGGGAGAAGACCATGAGCTTTTAGACGGCTTCATTATATTATCTATGAGCATTTCTTTCACCTATTTTCTAATAGCATCGCGTTCTTTCGGGGACACCTGGCGTTGATGTAGTCGGGGTTATGCCCAGAGGACCGGAGCCAGCCAGAGTCTCGGGCAGATGTCGAGGACAGGAGCCCGGAGCTGTTAACAGAAACTTTCAAGTACATTATATAAAGATAGCGTGTTACATGATGGTGGTAGCATCATGGAAGCTCTCTACGGAAGTATGATAGTAGCTTCTGGGAGCTTGTGAGAGCTTGTGGGGAGCACCTCGGTGCTCACATTTTATGTCCTGGCCTTCCCAGGATTCTCTGCAGGAAAAAAAAACAATGGAGGCCGAGACAGTCCAATAAATTCTGCCCGCTTCAGCTCCACCTCCGAAAGGGAAAGGTGAAACGCCACTTCCTTCTCAACCCACAAAAGGAGCAATAGACACGCCCAGT
The DNA here is from genome assembly GCA_013436015.1 of Rhipicephalus annulatus. Classification (NCBI taxonomy): domain Eukaryota; kingdom Metazoa; phylum Arthropoda; class Arachnida; order Ixodida; family Ixodidae; genus Rhipicephalus; species Rhipicephalus annulatus. The sequence goes on from WOVY01011923.1 coordinate 468,407, forward strand.
TAAGCCCATGGAGAAGGAAAAACACTGCACGCCACGCATGACACAGCACAGCACGAAGACGTTGAGTCTTACGTGGAAGTAAATTTCGTAGTCTGTTGCAGTAATGGGTATGTGGTGCCAGGCCGACCACAAATTGTGGAAACAGTGGCATCAAGGTACCACAGTGAACAAGGGAAAGAAATCCGCAGACGGTTCTCAGATGCTGGGACTTTTTGCCGGGGTACCTTTGTGACAAAGCAAGCCGCCTCAATGGCCAACAACTCTTTTTAATCCGTCTGTCGGTCAGGCGTGTCCAAAGGGTTTACGAGGGGCGCCGACGACTTTGGATAACTAGAAGCGTGATTTCTCTGTTGTCGCCGGTCTTGGTGCATCAGTGGGAGCATTGACGTGGAAGAAATTAGGGTAGGCCCGGCCACAATGTCTCATGTGACAAAGTGGCGTCAAGCCAGGCAGGCTGATCATAGCATTATGTAGATTGCCGTATGGGTCGTGTTGTTTGCTCTGTAGCAATGCGGTGCTTTTCAAGTGCTGTTTAGGAGACCTTTGAAGATAAACCAAAACGATCCTGGTAGGTGACGAGCAGTGATTGAGGACATTCTTGTTAATCTTGCGGTAGCGAAAGATTAACGTTGAAGCACATATTTGCTGTTCGAGTTTCTTGCGCTTCGAGCTTGACAACATCTGTGATCTCTTGAACGGTGTGAAATGTTGCTGAAATGGTGCCTTGATTGAGATGTTGACATTCGGACCCAAAATTTGTCATAAGGGTGTTGCATTTTCCAGGTAACGCCTCTTGCCGCAGAAATTTCCTAGTTGAGGAGTATGCCACGGTGAGCCTTAGCTATACCGTCAAAGTCCATAGCATCAGTGCTACCCACAAGTGCTAGTGGTGGTAGTGTGACCTGGTCGTCCGGAATTCTGAGTGAGATGCACGTGGGAGTATTCGAATCTTCGTTCATGACGTTGTTGGCTGTGAGGCTAACCGTCCCTGCATCTAGGCCAATGACGGTTTTGTTTGATTGAAGAAAATTCAGCCCGGAAATAACTTCACGAGAGCACCGATAAAATACCACAAAGGCACCGGGGTATACGTGGTGTCGTACTGTAAATCGAGCCGTGCACTTTTCACTTTGTACCGCCAGATGACCACCAGCAGTTCTGACTTGTGAACCATTTCATGTTGTGAGGACTTCTTCCAGTCTAGCTGCAAATTGTTTGGTTAGGGTGGAATAATCGGCCTCAGTGTGAACGAGTTCAGATATGTTCTGGTAGTCTAAAGTCACTTACCAATTCTAAGATTGTGGCATCACGGAGCAGGTGCGTCATTGCCCGGAGTCGTGGCCTCGTCGCAAATCGGTATTTATGTTCCTCGCCGACCTATTTCCCTCCAAACCAGCGGCCCTATTTGGAACGCTCGTTGAATGCGCTACTAACATATTTTCTTCTACTAGGGGAGGCGCTTCAGCAGTTCGAAGGGTAGCAACTAAACCTCTATCAGTTGCTGTCTTCAGTTTCTCGTAAGTGGGCTCAGATATTGACCCCATGCCACTCCTACATAGCAAGGTTCAGATTAGCACCAAAATGAAGATGATGGTGGCCTGCAGCAGAAATATGGCCAGTGCTCACCTCGAAAAGGTATCCTTCAACTTCGCTCGGCTTCTTACTTGCCAAGGCGGAGGGGCGTCGACAGAAAAACCGCGAAGTCCAAGGTCACGGTAGAAGCAGCGACGGTACAAGTAGCCGGCTTCGCCACAATGAAAACAGAGAGGGCGCTTGTTAGGTGACCTCCAGACTTCGTGCTTTCTCGGGGGAAGGCGTTGGTAACTGGTTGTGTGGGTGGGTCGCGTTGGAAGTAGTGACGCTGAAGACTGTGGCTGATGTGGTTGCAAGATTTTGACAAAGGCATTATGACCCGTCAATGTTGCTTGGCAACTGACAAGCAAGAAAATATCTATTTCCCGCGCAAGCATAATTCCACTTCAGCGCTGGTATAACTAGCACTCTGTGGCAGGCGAACTATTAGCGACACTTTCTACTGAAGCCAGTCACTGACGAACGCATTCGTTCAAATAACTTCGTTGGTGCACGGAAAGCTTACATAGTAGTGACCTAAAGATAAACTGTGCACTATAAAAACACTGAGTCGTGAGTATAGTTTAGTCATCGTATTTGTTATTTGAAATATTACCATGGTATATTAGAAAAATTATAAAACCTTATAGACCTCAGCCAATGTATGGCCACCTGGCATAAGGGTATATTCTGAAACCGCATATAAATACATATATATATATATAAATTAAGGAAAAGAAGTCTATACCTAAGAGCTCGTTTTTCCGTGTTATTAACACAATATTAAGGAGATCTAACAGACACTAATGCCAAGGAATGTACAGGGGAAGTTATTAGAAAATAACTTCCCCTGTACAATTCCTTGGCATTACTGTCTGTTAGATCTCATATGTATGTATATATATATATATATATATATATATATATATATATATGTATAAGAAATGCTGGGTTCGAATAAAGTTATCCGCAGTGAAGTAGACGCACCTAAGAAGTGACTCTATTGACGTTTCTGCCACGGGTCGTAGAGCAGACTTGTTTTCGTATTCTTTTTTAATCTCTGCTTTGCTCGATGAACACACACAGTGGTGATCTGTCCAGTGCGGGATGCATTGACTCTGATATATATATATATATATATATATATATATATATATATATATATATATATATATACATATATATATTGCATGTTGCGGTGCAGCATGAATTATACAGCCTGAGTATCTCTTGTCCTGTTTACGCTATAACATTTACCCCTCGTGAAATCTTCTGCTGCGTCAATCTGTGATGTACAAGGACCAGTTCAGATATCTACCAGGTCATCCAGCATCCGCGATGGTCACGTCCAAGAAGCGCACATAACCCGACTGTTACAGCGAGGACACTGATGCCTACTCACCGATATATCAGGGGCTATCTGCGATGTACAAGGACCAGTTTTGATATCTACCAGGTCCTGTAGCGTGAGAGACCAAACATCGAATCACGATGCCGCCGCAACCATCAGAAATTGGCACCGTCAGTGCCGAAGTTCGTACGAAAAATCCAATGCATCTGCATCCGCAGTAATAACTCGACACACTTATTGACCGTCCCCTTCCCCGCCTGGATTATACTCGGCTGGTATAAAGCAGAATGCCATAAGAAGCATGGTTTCTGTAGACTCCTCTTGGTCTGCATTGTCAAAGCTACAGTCAAATGGATTAGCGATGGTCAATACCAACAAGCCCATCATGGACACAACTGACACAGTTAGGCCTTCGTTGCCGAAGTCGCAACGCCATGCTGATTCACAGTGCACCTCGGCATGGCAAGAAGACAAACCTATCCTAATAGTTCTTCAATCACTGCTCGACGCGTTTGAAGTGTTCGTCAGCAGGCTGAAATCACCACACACTGAGGCCGCACAACAGGTACTGGACGTTATACGTCCAAGTGCTTGCAAGCCTTCTGTAGGCATCATGAACCGACAACCTACGGTTTAACGTGACACGCCTGAAATCTGGCGTCCCCTACTGTAGAACGCAGCATGTAGATTAAGTTCTCCTGATTGTTTCTATGTTGTTTTCTTTCTATCTCTCTCTTCTCTCTCTCTTCATCCCTCAATTCCCTTCCCCCTGTGTATGATAGATAACCAGCGCTCGACTGGTTGACCTTCCTGCTTTTCGTTCTTCTACCTCCTCCTTTAGCCAGTGAAGGTGGTGAGGGAGTGTTCGCTACCTACCTTGAGGTGGCACAAAGGCAAGTTTTGAAAGCTCTTTGAACATTAGTCCTTCGCACCAGTTTGAATACGTGAGAGCATGGCAGCCCACGTTTGCATGCTCGTATCTTTAGAAGAACGCTTCTACAAGTGGTGTTTTCACCGCGAAACTTTCATTGAAGAAGCGGCTATGTTTGCGGAAAAATTGAGCTGCTAGCCAGACCTCTTGTGGGGGTTTATTTGTTGAGCATAGTCAACACATGAACGACGCCACTAAAGCACCCAGAAAGAGACATAGAACAAACGCATAGGCATATATAGCATGAGCACAAGCTAATTCTTAAAGTTGATAGTTTGTTGCCATTGACGTGTACCTGTGCTAATTTCGCGCTTTTCATTTTGCCGCTTTCCTTGTATTCATGTCTGCTTGAGGAGTGAGCTGACAGAGTCAAGCTGCTCGCCGTCTTGCATACGACGTTCAGATGTTATACCGCAGGGATGCCCCGCCACGGTGGTCTGGTGGCTAAAGTACTCGGCTGCTGACCCGCAGGTCGCGGGTCCGAATCCCACTGCGGCGGCTGCATTTTCGATAGAGGCAGAAATGTTGTAGGCCCATGTGCTCAGATTGAGTGCACGTTAAAGAACCCAGGCGGTCGAAATTTCCGGAACCCTCCACTACGGCATCTCTCATAATCATGTGGTGGTAATGAAACGTTAAACCCCACAATAATATCAATCAATATACCGCATAAATAAAGTCGTATCGGAACACGCAAAAATGCACCCTGCACTGGACTCTGACCTATCTTTATTCTTTAAAAGTTTTTGAGGTAAAATAGTCTGTAGTCAGCATGACCATTTTCCGTTAATTGATGTACTGGGTTCAAATAGAGTTTATCTGTCTAGTACTACGTACCAAACAACCCAACAACATATCTCTCAACATCTAAGTGATGCTATCGTGTGGTTTGCTTCGCCCTTGTGGTGAGCCGGTCACTTTTATACAATGTCATCAGTGAAAATGTTGCTCTGGTAATTTCTACATGTTTTCCTCTACAAATTTATTTCGCACTTATATATCACTGGTTCGCTCTCGTATCTGCAATCAAGCTATGCGCTACGTGGTTTTCGCACAAGCGTACATGGCGTAACAATGTTTTTTTTTATGCAGCTCAAACCATTGAAAGAAAGTTTTCTTACCAAACCTACAACACACATATCCGCTTCCACAACTGAACACTGACGACTTTCGGTTCTCAGGGCAGTTTTCTTCTGGCACACAGTGTCTTTTGGCAAGGCGGCATAACCAAGAAAGGTCATATACTGAAAACAAAATCAATGAGAGGTACTGATAGTGCACAAGATGCACAACACAAAAAAAACGATTTCGGTCTAGTATTTTCTTGGTGTATTCTACCTATTTGGTCTTAGAATAGCATTAAGAAAATGCTGAATACAGGCACATGATGAACAAGCAATTTACAGCAGAAATGCGACGTTAAACCTAATGGTCAACGGACATGGAACTTGAAGCCAAGTAAATATTTTGTAGGAACATTGCTGGTAGCATGAGCAACTCAGGTATTTCCGTGCTGTGCATATTCACTCAACCGGAGGTCCTACCATTGCGTGTTATGTGCAGAGGAAGCGCAAGTGTATTGACATTTAAACGAAACCAATTTGCGAGCACTGTCAAGTCGCAGTACACTTAGCGTGCATGCTACCTAGAGAAACGCAATATTTCAAACGCTGTAATCAGATTTAAATCATGCTAACGTTTTAGAGCTGCACCGAGCAATGCAAAAAAGAGTAGAGAGAAAACGTAAGGTCACGTGCTCTCTATGACGTTTTGAAAACTGCGATGTTACGCTCATGGTCTGCTCTCTTTACGATATGTCTCTCTATGACACACATGTGTCGTAGAGAGACATATATTACTAACACAAAGCAGCGCATTTTTTTCGTAGTATTCTCCAATCTCTGCTTCACTGAAAAAACGCACGTGGTGTTATTTGTCTAGCGTGGCATGCATTAATTCACATCCTTGCTATAAGGCATTACCAAAACAAAAGAAGAGGTACAAAAAGTGGCATATCCAATGTCATGTGGAATTAAGTTTTTTGTCCAGCAATCAGCAAATATTTTCTGTGGTGCATTTTTGTTAGCCAAGCTTGTCGAGTGGAATCCACATCCTTTTCAAATGTAGTAGTGGTGTGCACATAGCGGGCTTACCAGGAACGTCCACTACAATGACATTTAAGTGGTAACATATGCTCTAACTTGATGTCAGCACTCACGTTACAGCAAAGACGTCAGTTTGGTCAAAACAAAGTACGCTCTCCAGTGCTCTGATGTAAATATGATATGTAATTTTCATTTAGAGGGATTAAGCAGCAATCGAATATAGGTTCCTCAATCCCCGTAACAAAACATATTGTTTATATATTGCTATAAAAGCCAGACTACCACAGGAACCACAATTCACATGAAACTCACATGAAGACTGCATCATGTCAGACCATAAGCAATGTTCATTCGTTTGTTGTCAAAAATAGATAGCTACAACCCCTCTTGCACCAGCATTACACCAGCGCAGGGCCCCTTTCCAAACCCTTTCAGGACATGGCGGGACTCAGTGGTTCAATACCGAACTTCACGTTATTTAAACAGGCGCAAGCGACACGGCGAAAAAGCGTTCAAGGAAGCATTCGTTGTGACCTCTTCGTTCTGTACCCCGCGTTGTAGTAGTAATCATGCGAGCACCCAGACGCAGATGAGTAGATGGATAGATAGATAGATAGATAGATAGATAGCTGATAGATAGATAGATAGATAGATTGTTAGATAGATAGATAGATTAAAATCTGGCTTTGGCTTGCTAAGAAATGTTCCGATTAGAAAAAGTCACAGCTTTGCCGGAAAGGAGAAGCAATGAACGCGATTGCAACGAATTGAAAGGTCACGCCAAGAATTGAAAGCAGATCAGAACATTCCCCGCGTTTCTCGTGCACAAAGCGTACTCAAAAATACGAGTGCAAGCGAATAAGCAGCTTATTTGTTACATTGCTTTGTCCGAAAAGCGCGCGCTTTTCGCAAACGAAAACTGCAATGATTGCAGTGGTTTTTGTGCAACGGGTAACTACAGCAGAATCGTTCCATGTAAAGCCCGAGGCTAGCCAAATTGTACGACCTTCCTTTCCTCGCCGCCTCGAGATGAGTGCGCGGGATGCAGCGTCGCTCCTTCACGCGCCCTTATCTTGCTGGGTGAAGTACGCGTAGGAGATAAGAGCGGACGCCACCGCGCGATGTGGTGAAGCGCACTCCTTGCGCCATCTGGCTGGTAATGCTGAATATACAACTCCCTCTGAGATACTCATGAGCAGCGGTAAGTGGTAGATATAAGTAGCTTGCTTTCTGAACGGTGGTGGATGTGCTTCAGGGAGGCTCACCTCTTACTTCATATGGAATTCGTTTTTTGCCTTGTGATAGTTCTGTGCAAAATTGGATGTTATATTTTTTCTTGGTCTACATTCTGTTTGGCGTAGTATGCTATCGTACAGACACTGTGATGTGAGAGTTCTATCCGTTAATGAGTGTTTCGTGGAAGCTGTTATAAAAGTGCAAGATGTGTATAAGACTACCGACTGTGTTGAAGATGTAATATCTTTGTTTGACGCGTTATCACGCATGAAACACGTGTGATAGTGATTGTCATATTATCTTGACCTGTAGTCAAGAAGGCAATAAATAAAAAAAAAGCTTCAGGGAGGCTCAGGGGTTAACGCCTCGCTTTTAAGACGCAGGCGTCCCAGGTTTGATTCCGCACGCCAGAACATTTTTTATGGACTTTTTTTTTCTGGAACTGCCAATGATGCCTTCCTCTGGAGGCCACCAGACGGCGACACTCTTAGAGATCGTGCTATCGAGCGGTGAGGCGCACAGACAGCGCACATCGCACGCGTGTTTCACACTTGTCGCTTGCGCTTTGGATGCACTTCGGATGCGCGTTCGTAAACGGTTCGGTGTTATTGAAGGGCATATCTGCTTTTGAACACATAGCGCATTCTGCCGCATGTCTTCGCTGTGTTCATTTTCAGAGCCCGTAGTTCACGCTTGTGTCCGTTCACAAAACAGGGATGTCGTCGCAGAAAAGGAAGCGCAAGGAGACCACCCGTTTTTAAATGCGAAGCATTTCTCAGCAAACTTAAGTGACTGTGAGCGTAGCTATCTGTCTATCTAGCCACCTATGACTTTTAGCTATCCTGGCCGCTTCAATAATGGTATCGATACCAAACTTGGTATCGCATAACATGACTGTATGAAGAACATATTCGACTGGCCATGACATAAAAATCATGATATGTATGTAATGAATGTCAACATTTACATCTCATGGTCCTGCATTTCTTGAGGTTGTTTCGTTGCCATGGAATGTTGCGAAACTCGTATGGTATGGCATGACTGCATGGCGAACACAAGCGACCGACGCTAACAGGAAAATCATTACCTGCATGTCATGTAACAACATGGCTACATGTCACGCTCATGACGCGCTCGTGGCCGTTTCGCTAGCGTCACATATACCAAAATCGGCATTACAGTACGTCAATGGATGACGATGGTAATCACGAGATGAGTTTCATGTGACAGCATGACTCCATGATACGCTCATGATGCGCTCGCTGCCGTTTCGATAGCTTCGCATGTACCAAACTCGGTATTACGCGACGCTAACGGACGACATAGGTAAATGGCACATCCAAACATAATAATCCTTACATGCGTGTCATGTAACAACTTGACAACGTGCCAGACTAATGATGCGCTCGCACCCGTTTCGCTAGCTTCCCATAAGCCAAATTTGGTATTACGTGATGCCAATGAATGACGAATGCAAGTGACTGGTGCAAACATATTTATCATGAGAAGCGTGTCATGCGAGAACCTGAAGAGGAGACGCTCTATGTGCCGACCAGTGCGGACGCGCGAAGATCGACTCCTGCTTTCAAGAATGCTTTCCAGTGGTATTCACGAATTTGTCGCCGAGTTTTTACTATCACCGTGTGCCTAAGTTCTCAAGAAGTCAGCAGATACCACCTTTGTGCCGGTGAGTGGACCTTTACACCGTTTTTGGGACATTTTTACACGGCAACGCCACCGGGGGATTTAGGCCTAACCAAGGAGGCGATTGTCGCCGATGCGCCGGCCCGGCGCCAACGCGACTCAACGCTCTGCGCGTTCCAGTATCTGCAACTGAGAATGGAATACCAAGTAGATGGAGAGGACATCTCTCCAGAGGATTGCACGGAAGAAATGGGTTGGAAGGAAGCCGAAACGAGACGCTCAAAGAATAAGCTATCCGCGGTTAGCGTTCCCGCTTCCAAGGGCTTGACCAAAGCTGGCATTGGGGGAGGCGCTCCAGCCAGTCGTAGTAGGCATGACACCAAGCATACAATCGTGCGAGCTGGACGCATGCCGCCACTACCTAAGGACTTCAGCAAAATTGTGCTAGGACCACGTGGAGGATTAAATATCTCGAGAATTGGCACTGGAGCCGTGGCAGACGCGATAGTACTGGCGGCCGGCGTCAAAGAGGAAGAGGCCATGCAGGACATTATCTGTTCCAACTTGCAGCAGAACATTATGGTGGCAAGCACTCCGGACCAAGACAGAGCTTCAAGATACCTCAAGGTCAAGCAAATTGACATTGGAGGCAAAGTTTTCGAGGTTAGCGCGTACGCCGCGGCACCCCACGACACTTGTAAAGGAGTGATTCGCGGGATCCCCGTAAGCGATACTCAGGACATTTTGACCCGAAAGATTGTGAATGCGAACAACCCGCTCGCGCTGCAGGCGAAGAGAATCAAGGACACCGGGACAATCATCATAGCGTTCGAAGGACACGAGGTGCCCAGATTCGTGAGATATGCACCTTCACTTTTGCAGTGCTCTCTTTACCGCAAGAACATCGATATTTGTTACGTCTGTGGAAAGCTGGGACATCGGTGTGACGTCTGTTCGAACCGAGCTGAAACAATCTGCAGAGGCTGCGAGATCAAGAACCCAGATAGCCTGCACCAGTGCAATCCAAGATGCAGGCTGTGCGACGGTCACCATCCCACGGCAGACAAGGAGTGCAAGAACAGGTTCTTAGTGCCATACGTCGTCAGACGCAGACGTTGGGAAAGATCGCGAGCAGCCGCAGAAGCCCGGGACGCATCAATCACATCGAGTCCAGACATCAATGACAAGCAGCTTATTCCAGCCTACGGGACACAGAGCATCCCGACTACACAAGAACAGGAAAGGCGGCCCCACTCCAGGGGGAGGTCGCGTTCCAGATGAGGTTCTAGACCCAAGGCCCGCTCCCAATCACGGGGGTGCTTGAGTTCTCAAGGTCACCATCAGGGTCGGGATCAGCCTGGGCGGCACCCGAATGGCCAGCTGCCTGGCGTTCAGTTCGAGATCACGGCTTCACACCCGGGGAGGACGCCTGCAGTTACTTCGAAAGGCAGCTGGGCTGAGCGAGTGCGCAACGGCGGGGCAGAGGTGATGACAGGTAAGCTGCCAGAGCATGATAGAATTGCACAGCTAGAGCAAGAAAACGCGAGACTTACAAAATCGAATGAGAGGCTATCAGCTGAGTTAAAGGAAATAAAAATTCTTCTCACTAAGCTAACCAGCGCGCAATCTTCACAGCCAATGCCTCAGCCAGTTGATGTCCCTGTGGCTGAAAACGTGGGGGACTCGAGAACCGCGAAAAAGAGGGCAGTCATGGCAGAACACGTGGAAGCCAACCAAACGACCATGTCAGATATGAAAGAGGTGTTTGACACGCTCAGCAAAGTAGTAGCCAATCTTAGCGAGCAGATGGGTAGGCTACAATCAAGCGTGGCGGCACTGGAAGAGCATATGACTTTGCGCATTACAAAGCTCAAAGCAGATCTGCACAACACAGCAAGGCCTCCTCATGCACCAAGCTCACCCCTTCGGCCACCAATACTAGTGGTACCAAACCTGTCGACAGGTGCAGCATCAGGCTCTGGCCGCCCATGTATTAACCATGATGGCAGCGCTACGTGAAGCATTTCGTATCTGGCAATGGAACTGTAGAGGTTACCTTAAAAAGAAGGCAACCCTGCAGCAGTATATCAGGAGCAGCGAAGAAAAGCTTCATATTATATTTTTACAAGAGACCCTTTCACCGCAAGCAACGTTGCCTGGATTCCGACCTGTAATAGGGGATACTGAAGGGAGGGGAGTCTGCACCTTCGTATGCAACAAACTAACGCACGTAACCCACGACCTCAAGATAGAAGCAGGCCGGTTGGAACACGTCTTGGTAGAGATAGTGCCGGGTACCAGCAACCGTCAGAGCATTTTCATTCTGAATATATACAGCAGTCCAAAGGAACAAAAGCAAGGGTTCAAGACGGTTCTAAAGAAAGCTGTTAAATCGCCGGGGAATGTCCACTGGTCATAGCAGGTGATTTCAACGCCCCTCATCATACATGGGGTTACAAGTACAACACTGGGAAAGGAAATCGACTTTGGCAAAGTGCCAGTGAACTTGATTTCACCCTAATCACAGACCCCAGCCTACCAACAAGGCTTGGTACATCTTGCTGCAGGGATTTCACCCCGGACCTTACATTTGTAAGGAACATCAAGAAGGCCCAGTGGATGAACCTTGCTGTAGACCTAGGGAGTGACCACTACATTCTTGCCAGTACCTTCTCCGTGGAGCGTAAAAAGCAGAGAGAATTTCACTTCACAGACTGGGATAAGTTCAGGAAGATAAGGATGGAAAGGGAACAAGATGGCCACAGACAAGGCTTGGAGCAGTGGGTCAGATTAAAGATGACATCAAATCCGTCTCCTCCACCATTACCACAGATTTTCCGGTTGAAAGAATGAATAGCCGGCTCGCTCATCTTCTTGAGGCAAAGCAAGCACTACTGAACCGTTGGAAGGGTCAGCGCCTGAACCGAAGACTGAGGAAGAAGATAGCTGAGGTAAACAGATCAGTCGAGGAACATTGTCGCGCACTATCGAGGCACAAATGGGACGAAATCTGCAACTCCGTCGATGGTCAGATGCGCAATGGCAAGACATGAAATATGTTGAAGCATCTCCTCAACGAAAACACCACCAAAACAAATTAAAAGCATGTTATCGCTCGAATTTCGCATAAAGAGATAGGGCGCACTACAGAACAGCAAGTTGTCGAGCAGCTCGTGCATAAGTACCTCCCAATCAAAAGAGGATTGGCACCACCAAGTAGACAGTACTAGGGCACGCCAAATCCAGGTCTTGAGGGTGACTTTAACATCGAGGAGATCAGAAGAGCCTTGCATGATCTCAACGGCAGGTCGGCCCCTGGCCCGGACGGTATATCAAACAAGGCCCTGCGTAACCTTGATGACGATTCAATTGAAACCCTGAGGGATATGATCAATTCAGCATGGAAAGAAGGCAGGGTGCCAGAGCAGTGGAAGCTGGCCAGCACGATCCTTATTCCTAAGCCAGGAAAGCCCCCTAACTTGGACAACATGAGGCCAATATCCTTGACATCATGTATCGGCAAGGTCGCAGAACATGCCATACTGCACAGGATAAACAAGTACTTGGAAGATAACAACATATATACACACAATATGGTTGAATTCAGGGCAGGGCTATCCACACAAGATGCATTAAAGCTTATCAAACACCAGGTCATTGACAATGAAACCAGAGACGTGACAGCCATTCTGTGCCTAGATCTAGAAAAAGCGTTTGACAACATCCACCACTCATTCATACTCGAAGCAATTTCCAAGCTTGGTCTAGGGAAAGCCTTCTATCACTACGTATGGTCCTTTCTTACAGATCGGAAAGCCGTGATGAAGATTGCAGATATCGAGACCGCAGCAATCGAACTAGAAGCAAGGGGCACGCCACAAGGGGCAGTGATTTCACCAATGCTGTTCAACATTGCCATGATTGGACTGTCAAAGAAATTATCGAGCATTGAAGGATTGAAGCACAGCATCTACGCAGATGACATTACCATCTGGTGCACAGGTGGAAGCGAGGGGCAGATTGAGAGCGCTCTGCAAGAGGCGATTGACACCGTAGAAGACTACCTTCGCCCTTCCGGGCTCAAGTGCTCCTCGAGTAAGTCAGAACTTTTGCTTTATCGGACTGCACGCCGGGGACCGAAGCCCAGGGGATGGAAGCCGTTAAACCAGATAGACATCCATCTCCGTACAAATCAAGGGAATGCCATCCAGAGGGTCGACTCCATCAAAGTCCTGGGAATGCTGATAGAGTCTACCGGCGCCAACAGCAAATCTATAGCCAAGTTAACTCGGAAAACAGACAGTGCGGTGCACCTCATACGCAGAGTGGCCAACAAAAAAAATGGGATCAAGGAAGACAACCTCATCAGGTTGATGCATGCGTTTGTTCTAAGTCACTTCACATACGAGGCAGCAATGCACAACTGGTCAAGAGCAGAGTCCGAGACACTGAATGTGCTCTTCAGGAAAGTTATCAAGAAGGTCCTGGGCCTACCCATACATACCAGCACCGAGCGTCTGCTTGAGCTTGGCATACACAACACGCTCGAAGAAATAGCAGAAGCCCAAGAGAGAGCACAGTTTCCAAGGTTATCTACTACAAGGTCGGGGAGAATGATCCTGCACGAGCTGGGCGAACACCCAATAGCAATCAGACGCAATTACAATGATATCCCTGACAACATCAGGGAGACTATCACGGTATCTCCTATACCGAGAAACATGCATTCAGAACACAACGTCGGAAGAAGAGTAGCGAGGGCCAGGACTATACTTCGTCAAGTCTCAAACGAGGAACGAGGGGTCGTATTTGTTGACGCGGCTTCCTATGCCAATGGGAAAGCGTTTGTGGCAGTGGTAGTCGATGGGGCTGGCCATGTCGTCAACTCAGCGACGGTCAGGACGAAAGACCCAATCATTGCGGAACAAGTGGCCATCGCCTTAGCACTCAAGATGGATAACATTGAAGTCGTCTACAGTGATTCCATGGCAGCACTACGGGCGTTCGCCAAGGGGACGGTCTGTGAACAAACGCTGAAAATACTGCAAGGCAAGAACATAACACATCATCTTCTGAGTTGGTTCCCAGCTCACCTTGGACAAATCAACGATTCCCCTCCCAATCTCAACGAAGCAGCACACGAGGCGGTGCGAGAACTCTCCAACCGCGCCTCCCCGGGGATGCGTTCTACCGGTGAAGGGGATAACCGGGAAATTCTTACAACATATAACGAGCTCACTAAACATTTCTACCTGTCTAGAAGGATTTTCCCTCCACCTCACAAAAATCTAACCCGGCCCCAAGCACTTACATTAAGGCTTTTGCAAACGCGGATGTACCCTACTTTGAAAATGTTACACATCATGTACCCTGACCTATACCCAAGTAATATTTGTCCACATTGTGGGGAAATAGCTTCATTAGAACACATGCTCTGGCAGTGCACCAAATTCGCTCATTTATCGCACATCACCTCTGCCACATGGGAGGCGGCAATCCGCAGCTCGTCCTTGGCAGATCAGCTCTGGGCTGTCCACCAAGCCCGCGAGGCGGCTGAGGAGCTTGGCATCTCAGTCCCCACGTGGGAGCTGCCCACAACACAGTGATCTGTGTTTTGGAGGACCAAATAAAAGTTTATCCAATCCAATGCGAGAACCTGACTACATGCCACAGTCAATACGCCAACACATTCAGAGGTGACATGACGCAGAGCGCGTGCTTGCCGGCGTTCAATTCGTCGTGTCTCGCCGGCGTTGCCAGCCAGGCGACGGTTTCGCTATTTACTCGTAGGCGTGCGCCATGCTGCGTTGCTTTGACGCATGCAAATTTCAGCGCGTCCGCCATCCCTCCGTCATGAAAATAAGGGAGACGCAGTGTTGTCTCGGTAACGCATTGGCGCCAAATGCAGCTTGTCGCATTGCGCGCCTGTAGCTATCGGGCCGCGTCGACGGACGCTGGTTGCGCCTAGCGTCAGACTACAAGAGCCCTCGAGTTTTGCTAGTAGCATCGCTGTGCTCAGCGTGCGCGCGCGTCAACGCTACATTGGATTATATTGAGCCCTTAATGATGCGCTTATGGCCGTTTTGCTAGCTCGACATATACCAAGTTTTGTGTTACGTCACGTCAGTGGATGAAGAAATATATGTCTGGTGCAAACATGATAATTCTGACACGCTTGTCATGTAAGAAAATGGCAACATAACACGCTCATAGCATGCCAACAGCCGTTTCACATGCTCCACATATACAAAACTTGGTATCACGTAACTTGAATAGATGACGAAGGTAAACGACACATCCAAATATGATAAGCATGACACGAAAGTAATGTACAGCTCCATTTACCTCCAGCTCGCAACGTTGGGCTGATTTTAAACTGACATATCAACATTTCTCATTCGTGCTTCGCATGTCATCGATTCCCACTCTACGTAGGATGTGCCATTTTTTTTCATAATGTGTGAGTGGATACTGCTCTACTAACGAGCCCATCTTATTATTAGGTGGCCCTGAAGATCCACGACGCTGAGCCGAGTAGGATAAAAACGTAAAGCGAAAGTATCGGACACAAACTGCAGCGGCAGTTGTTAGTGAGAAACATTTCAGTGATTGCTACGTTTAGCGCTCCTTCAAAATTACAGTTGATGGTGTAATCAGCGGAATGCTCCGTGAAAAAGTCGAACTAAAAGTTTCTATTCTTCCTTTTATTTGCAACTCATAATTAATTTTCACGGCCAAGATGATTTCTCGCTCAAACCGGCGTTGCCGACACCGGCATTTCTACGAAATGAGCTCTTTAATGCTGTTGCGCTATTATTCATCATTTTACTTGCACCCCTCGACAATATCCGCATCGGTAATGGCTGTTTCAATAAATGTGTCCAAAATCCTCAAAATGAAAAATAAATAATATGCGCTGTAGCACTCGAACCATGTTAGTTATGAAATTAAACTATTTATGTTCAATAGGTTCAGCTAGTGTCAATGTCACTGTAGAATTGAAGTTCATGCGAAGGACTCATCCTTTCTTTGAGCAATGGAAAATTGGCTTATAATAACTAAATGTTGTGGCATAAATATATCAACTAAATGCCGCGATTTTGACTGTTTAATTTGTTTGAACCTCATTAGAGATGACGTTTTCTCTCGGAAACCATACGTATTTACTTATTGATTGATATTTTTTTGAAACACTTGATTCATGGTAGCGTAAGAATGATAACAGGGGGTACGTACGTTTGTAAATGTGCAACGACAAAATGTTGCTTTGATTACGTATCGCCTCCGAACCAGCGTTCTTTTTAGGTGGGCTGGGAGAGCCCATCCGTGCCTGTAGCATGCGCGCGTTGGCAGAGAGACGATCGCGGCCGTAGTAGAGGCGCCGCCGACACTACTCCGCTCTGGCTCTGGCTCGGGCCGCTCGGCCATTAGCTTGGCATAGCACGGTCCCTGCGGCTATCGTTGTCTCGTAGCCGCCAGTAAAAGGCATCATTCTCCATGCCACAGCGACAGCCGTGGTTGGCACACTAGTAAGTGTATTCTAGGCACTATGATTTTACTACACCGCACCCCCTAGCGCACGGCGCGGCTGACGAACACGTGATCGCAAATTTTTTCGTGTGACGTCATTTCTATTTTTCGGCACGCTCGCGTATCGGTCTTCCGTCTTCGAGCGCGAGCCTCCGCTGCCTTGCGTGTATTATACTTTTCATCGGCAAACCGCGATACAGCCACTGGCCGCGTCCGTCCATTGCCTGTCTGTGTGACGCATGGACGGACGGATTGATGGACAGTCTAGCTAAAAAACTCGAGGATATTCCCGACATCCGACACTCTTCTATGCGGATGACATCACTATATAAACAACCAAGAGTAGCTTGGCAGAAAAAGAAGAGCGACTCCAACTGGCAGCTAAAACCATCGAAGAGTACACTTAAGAAAGGGTGCTTCAGTGCTTAGCAGAGAAATCGAAACTCAATTGGTTCTCCAAGAGTAAAAAACAAAAGACAGACCCAAGTCTTCGCCTTGAGGTCAAGCTAGATGGCAATATTATTCGAGAGAAAACGACCATTCGAATCTTAGAGTTGTGGTTACAGTCCATTCAGCGATGTCTCTACACACTGAAGATGCTTAAACGAACAGCTCGACAATTGTTCGTACGATAGTTCGAACGACGAACAATCGTCCTGAACTAAGAGAGCAATTCGCGCTTCGTTCGGTAAAGAGCTTAGTCATCAGCAGACTAACATACTCGCTACTCTACCACAACATGAATAAAGAAGATGAAGAAAAAGCAAAAATAATAGTAAGGATGTCGTATGAAGAGGCTCTGTGACTACCACAGGGCACTTAAACTGCGAAGCATTTAGCGCTCAGACTTCAGAATAGACTTGATGAGTTGGCTGAAGCGCAAGTAACCGCTCAGATTAACTGCCTGCTACAGACGCCAACCGGCTCAAAACTTCTTCAGAGGATCGGCTTCGGTGAAGAAGTACAGGCACATGGAAGGGCTAAGGAATGGTCGTGCTCAGTCAGAGCCTGGTACAAGTATGTCCCCTACCGAAGAACATGGACCCAGTTCTACATTCTGGAAGACGTAAAGCAAGAGCCGCTTACATAGATAAAAAGACAAAATATTTGAATACGGCGAGATTTACAGACGCTGCACCATATCAGGCAAATGCAAAGAACATGCTGGCTGTGGTCACAGACCGAAAAGAAAACGTTACAAGTTGTGTCTCCATAGCTCAAGTCTCTATCACAGAAGCGGAAGAGATAGCGATCGCTCTGGCAATAAAGGAGGGTAGGGAGCGAAAAGCCCCACTGACAATTATCATGGATTCGAAGGCTGCATTTAGGAATTACGAAAAAAGCAGAATGTGTGTGAAGACCTTCCAAATTTTAACCAAAGCTCATAAAGACTTCTCAATTGAATACATTAAACCATTATCTTGGCACCAGGGCACGAGGGCGTCACTGGGAACCAGTTTGAGGATGAGGCGGCTTGAGCCTTCAAAAATCACTGAGCTTCCTTGAACATTGCGATAGAGGATCCAACGCTCCTAGGCCCTAACTTTGGTACAATGCTTCAGTAGTATAGGGACAATAGAAAACTGTATGCAGCACCGCATAAGAACCTCACAGCAATGGAGTCAGTGGCATTACGCACAATCTAAACAAACAGATAAAAAACCTACACAAGCTACATTTATTCTACCCAACAGCATACAGGGATATATGTCCGTGAAGTGGGGCCACACCAACTCTCTTTCACATAACGTGGGAGTGTACACATCAAAATAAAAAACACCACAACATGAACAACACAGGGGAGCAATGGGAGACACTGCTGTCCAGCTTGGCCATTGCTGATCGGTGCTGGTTGGTTCAACGTGAATAGTTCATGGCTAGGGCCAGCGGAGCCCTGGAATAGGGGCTCAACCATTTGGAATCCTCCGCGTTATGTGCAAATAAAGTTTTTTTCCCTCTCTCTGCAAAGTACACTTGCCGATAAGTGCGTTCCCCAACCTCACTTCAAAGCGACGGCTGCGATGTAGTGTGCCGCCTCGGTACCCGTGGCTTGTACAGAAAAACACTGTTGCCTTTATACTTCAACTATTGTTTTTTGTTATGACGAATATTTTTATGTATAAAACAAGTCATAAAATTGGCAGATCTCACGTATAGTGAGAATCAACGATATGATTAGCATGAATGATAAATGTTGATATGTCACTTTCAAATCCGTGCAACGTTACGAGGTGGAGGTAAATGATGCCGTACAGGACATGCGTGTCATGATAATCATGTTTGAACGTGTCCATTACCTTCGTCATCTACTCACGTCACGTGATACAAAATTTATTACATGTGGAGCAAGCGAAACAGCCGTGAGCCCGCTATCAGCGTGGTAAGTTGCCATGTTCTTACATGACACGCGTGTCAGGATTATGATGTCGGTACCAGTCATATATTTTGTCATCCAATGACGTCACGTAACACCAAATTCGGTGTATGCGGAGCTGGCAAAACGGCCACGAGCGCATTATGAAAGACCCAATATACTCCAATGTAGCGCTGACGTGCGCGCACGCTGGGCCCAGCTACGCAACCTTCGAAAAACGCGAGCCCTCTACAGTCTGACGCCGGGCGCAACCAGCGCCCGTCGGCGCGGTCCGACGGCAACCGGTGCGAAATGAGACATGCTGCATTTCGTGCCGATGACATGAAGCAACATTACTCTATGGCCATGCGTTACCCAGACAACAAGCCCCTCCACGGGGGTCTAGTGGCTAAGGTACTCGGCTGCTGACCCACCGGTCCCGGGATCAAATCCCGGCTGTGGCGGCTGCATTTCCGATCGAGGCGGAAATATTGTAGGCCCGTGTACTCAGATTTGGGTGCACGTTAAAGAACCCCAGGTGGTCAAAACTTCCGGAGCCCTCCACTACGGCATCTCTCATAATCATATGGCGGTTCTGGGACGTTAAACTTCACAAATCAATACCCAGACAACAAGCGTCTCCCTCATTTCGCGACGGAGGGACGCTGGGGGCTCTGAAGCTGCATGCGTCGAAGCACCGTAGCGCGGTGTCACCGAGTAAAAGGCATGACCGGCGCCTGGCGTGGCAACGACGACGTGACGCGACGAAATGAACGCCGGCAGCGCGTCATGTCGAAAAGTAATGGCACCTTGACTGTGGCATGTATTAGTGTTGCCACATAACATGCATCTCGTGATGATTATGTTAGCACCAGTCACATACCTTCGTCAATCATTGGCGGCACGTAATACCAAATTTGGCTTGTGTGAAGCTATTGAAACGGCTGCGAGTGTATCATGAGTGTGGCATGTAGTCATGCTGTTACATGACACGCATGTCGTAATTATCAACTCTGGATGTGTGATTTACCTATGTCGTTCGTTCACGTCGCGTAATACCGAGTTTGGTACATGTGAAGCTTGCGAAACGGCCGCGAGTGCAACATGAGCGTAGCATGCACTCAAGTTGTTACATGGCACGTATCTCATGTTCATCACGTTTGCACCAGTATTATACCGTCGTCATCCATTCACATCCTGTAATACAAAATTTGGTACAAGTGAAGCTAGCTAAATGGCCGCCAGCGCAATATGAGCGTGGCATGTAGTCATGTTGTTACTTGACACACATCTCATGATTATCATGTTTGCACCAGTCACATACCTTCGCCATCCATTCACGTACCGTAATATTAAATTTGGTATATGTGATGCTAGCAAAACAGCTGCAAGCGCATCATGAGCGTAGCATGTAGTCATGTTGTTACATGACACACATGTCATGATTTTCTAGTTAGGGTCTGTCACTTGTGTTCTCCATGCAATCATGCCATACCATACTAGTTTTGCAACATGGTATGTGAACGAAATCACCGCAAGAGCTGCAGGACCATGAAATATAAATAATGACATTCATAACATACATGCCATAAATTTCATGTTATTACAAGTCAGATATGTTTTTCATACAATCATGTTATGCCCTACCATGTTTAATATGGATACCACTATCGGAACGGCCAGGAGAGCTAAATGCCCTAGGCGGCCAGATAGATGGATATATAGGTGGATAGATACGCTCAATGTCGCTGACGTTCGCTAAGAAATGCTTCGCATTTCAAATACAACATCAGACAGTTTTAGTGGTGGTTACCCAGGCGGCTTGCGTATCCAGGACGTTGGGGCAGCGGTATTGCGCGTGCGCGAAACCTCACACAGATGCGTAGCAAGATTGTTGGGGCGATGGGGCCATGCGTCCGCGCTGCCATAAACAACGGTGCCACCTCTGGCCTCCTAGTGGAGATAAGTTGCCCTGGCGCACATGCTGGCGCATCATGTTAACCGTGATGTCACTCACCTTCACGGCAAACCACACTTTACACTCACCTTCACTGGTGGTGGATCAATAGTGATTAAATCGTTTCAGCCAGATTACCAAAACTAACAATAATAGCGAAAGTTGGGCTAGTTGGTGGTTCATACTTGGGAAGTAAAAACAGCGCAAAAATATAGACAAGGAAATCAGCGCAGTGTCGTCTCTTCCCCTGTCCTTGTCTATATTTTTGCGTTCTTTTTACTTCCCAAGCCGATAACCAAAGCTAAAATGACCTAGAACATAGAAGCTAAAAATGTGCGAGCCCCCGACCAGCCATCTAGCGGGTTCAGATTGATCCTGGCAATAACAAAACTGTTATTGCAGAAACATGGTGCATTGTAGGTCTCGTGCCAAAACAGCGCAACGGCGTAATTACAAATGAGTTACCTTTTTTTATCATTTTCACCTCGAAAACATTGCGAGTAAGCCAGCGTGTTTATGACTGTGGTTGAACGAAGTGTCACAAGATGTCGACACCATCGTTACTATAACCTTGTATTTTTGTATTTTTCAACTTTCTGCCTATACCAGGACACTGTGCACGATAAAAAAAACTCTCAGAATTTTGCCGCAACGGTGATTCAAACATATGTAAGTTCATGCAGTTAGCATCACCATTTATGGTTCGCGAATACGTAAAGGTATACACGTTTACGTACGTACGTTAACGTTCACGTGTCAGGAGCTTAAAACGTTGGAGGACATGCGTTTCGGTAAGACGGTACACGCAAACCGGTATCCGGCAACACGTTAAACTAAAGAAGTATACGTACAAGCGAAAATTTACACAGCGTTATACCCCTGTCACACAGGCACCCGTGAAGACCGTTTAACTCCCTCGTCCTTACGACAACGAAGATGCGGTCGGTGTCACACGGCCACCCTTACGCAAACGAAGGTAAACGGAGCATTTCGCAAAGGAAGTTCAACGATCTCCCTTCGCAGCGAAATGAGATACCCTCGTCCCCAGCAGTCTAGAGGTCAGAGAAAAATTTCGAACACTTAGTGGCCGCAGTGAACGAATAATACATTTTGGCAATATTAAACGTTCTTCAGTTGTAGTACTCATTCACAACGCGTGTTTGTTTACATATATTTACACCCGCCAGAGTTCACTTACTCTCAACATCGATGCCTTACACACCGTGCCTCGCGAGTCGGGCCAGCCGGCGCCGGCCGATCAATGTCATTACCAGCGCAATATCGTACCACTTCCTCACGTCGTTCGCTGTGTCACTCATGGCTGAAGAACACAAAATGTGCGCTCACGAGGCAAGGAGGCATAAGAACTTTTGTACCGAGCATGTACACAGGAAACAAAACAACTAAAAGCACAATGTGGCCAGCGACACTAGCAGCATCGCTACATTTAGCAAATGCGTTTTTATTTGAAATTATTTTAATGGTTAGTTAGTCGCATATCTGTTGCGGCGATGGCGTAGTGGTTAGAGCATCCGCCTCGCATGCAAGAGGTCCGTGGTTCAAATCCCGGTACCACGCAGTTCCCAACCGGAAAAAAAAAAATCCGCGTGTTGATGGAACTGCACTAAGAGGCCTGGGGTGCGGCCTCACCGGCAAACACCGCCGAGAACGCACTCCCTCACCAGAGAAGGATTGGCCACCCTGGTGCAGTATCTGGCCACTACCTCCCACATGCTTACGTCAAATAACTCACGGCCCTCAGTTCCCAGCAGCTGCGAAGCAACTGACCACGGCGGCGGTCAGATCTGCAACGCAGCAGAGGGTGCTAAGAATCTCTGGATCCGGACAGGCCGCCATTGGAACCTGAACTTGGCAACGTTTAACGCTAGAACCTTGTCTAGTGAGGGAAGTCTAGCTGTACTATTCGAGGAGCTAGAGTGTGTTAAATGGGATATAATAGGGCTGAGTGAGGTTAGGAGGACAGATGAGGCCTATACGGTGCTACAGAATGGGCACGTCCTTTGCTACAGGGGCCTCGCAGACAGAAGAGAACTGGGAGTGGGGTTCCTAATTCACAGAAACATAGCTGGAAACATAGAGGAATACTATAGCATTAATGAAAGGGTGGTAGGTATCGTAATTAAATTGAATAAAAGATACAAGATGAAGGTAGTACAGGCTTACGCGCCTACATCCAGCCATGATGACGCTTCAGTTGAAAGCTTCTATGAAGACGTGGAATCGGCAATGAGTAAGGTAAAAACACAGTATACCATAGTAATGGGCGACTTTAATGCAAAGGTAGGGAAGAAGCAGGCTGGAGACCAGGCAGTAGGAGATTATGGCATCGGTACTAGAAACGCCAGAGGAGAGCTACTAGTAGAATTCGCAGAACGCAATAATTTACGGATTTTGAATACCTTCTACCGAAAAGGAGAAAACCGCAAGTGGACATGGAGGGGCCCTAATGGCGAAAATAAGAACGAAATAGACTTTATAATGAGTGCACACCCTGGAATCGTGCAGGATGTGGAAGTGATTGGCAAGGTACGATGCAGTGACCATAGAATGGTACGGTCTCGAATTCGCCTAGACTTGAAGAAGGAACGAGAGAAACTGATACGCAAGAAGCCAATCAATCAGCTAGCACTGAGAGGGAAAGTACAGGAATTCAGAGTGTCGCTGCAGAACAGGTACTCGACTCTTAGTGAGGAAACCAACCTTAGCGTAGATACAATGAATGATAATCTGACGAGTATCATTACGGAGTGTGCAGTGGAAGTTGGAGGCAGGGTAGTTAGACAGGACACTGGCAAGCTTTCCCAGGAAACGAAGAACCTAATTAAGAAGCGTCAAATCATGAAAGTGTCAAGTACAACAGACAAAATAGAACTGGCAGAGCTTTCGAAGTTGATTAATAGACGTAAGGCATGCGATGTAAGAAGGTATAACATGGAGAGAATTGAACACGCTCTGAAAAACGGAGGAAGCGTCAAAGCATTGAAGAGGAAACTTGGGATAGGCAAAAGTCGGATGTATGCACTAAGGGACAAAGAAGGCAAAATAACTACCAATATGGATAGGATAGTTAAAATAGCGGAGGAGTTTTACAGAGATCTGTACAGTAGCCGAGACAACCACGACCTTAATACTATAAGAACTAGCAGTAACCCAGATTACACCCCACCAGTAATGATAGAAGAAGTCAGAAAAGCTTTGGAGAGCATGCAAAGGGGCAAAGCTGCTGGTGAGGATCAGGTAACATCAGATCTGCTGAAAGATGGAGGACAGATTGTGTTAGAAAAACTAACCACCCTGTTTACGAGATGTCTCCTGACTGGAAGAGTACCAGAGTCTTGGAAGAACGCTAACATCATCTTAATACATAAGAAAGGAGATGACAAGGACTTGAAGAATTACAGGCCGATCAGCTTGCTCTCTGTAGTATACAAGCTATTTACAAAGGTAATTGCTAACAGAGTAAAGAAAACATTAGAATTCAGTCAACCAAAGGAACAAGCAGGATTTCGAACAGGCTACTCAACAATTGACCACATTCATACTATCAATCAGGTAATAGAGAAATGCTCAGAGTATAACCAACCACTATACATAGCCTTCATAGATTACGAGAAGGCGTTTGATTCAGTAGAAATATCAGCCGTCATGCAAACACTGCGGAATCAGGGCGTAGATGAAGTATATATAAACATTCTGGAAGAAATCTACAGGGGATCAACTGCTACCATAGTGCTTCATAAAGAAAGCAACAGAATACCAATCAAGAAGGGTGTAAGACAGGGGGACACAATTTCCCCAATGCTATTTACCGCGTGCTTACAGGAGGTTTTCAGAAGCCTAGATTGGGAACAGTTAGGGATAAGAGTCAATGGAGAATACCTTAGTAACCTGCGCTTCGCCGATGACATTGCATTGCTGAGTAACTCGGGGGACGAATTGCAACTCATGATTACGGAGTTAGACAAGGAGAGCAAAAAGGTGGGTCTTAAAATTAATCTGCAGAAAACGAAAGTAATGTACAACAACCTCGGCAAGGAGCAGCGCTTCGAGATAGGTAATAGTGCACTTGAAGTTGTAAAAGACTATGTCTACTTAGGGCAGGTAATAACCGCAGAGCCGAACCACGAGATTGAAGTAACTAGAAGAATAAGAATGGGGTGGAGCACATTCGGCAAGCACTCTCAAATTATGACAGGTAGATTGCCACTATCCCTCAAGAGGAAGGTATATAACAGCTGTATCTTGCCGGTACTTAGCTACGGAGCAGAAACCTGGAGACTTACAAAGAGGGTTCAGCTTAAATTGAGGACGACGCAGCGAGCAATGGAAAGAAAAATGGTAGGTGTAACCTTAAGAGACAAGAAGAGAGCAGAGTGGATTAGGGAACAAACGGGGGTTAAGGATATCATAGCTGAAATCAAGAAGAAGAAATGGACATGGGCAGGGCATGTAGCGCGTAGACAGGATAACCGCTGGTCATTAAGGGTAACTGACTGGATTCCCAGAGAAGGGAAGCGGGTTAGGGGGAGACAGAAGGTTAGGTGGGCAGATGAGATTAAGAAGTTTGCGGGTATAAATTGGCAGCAGCAAGCACAGGACCGGGTTAACTGGCGGAACATGGGAGAGGCCTTTGTCCTGCAGTGGACGTAGTCAGGCTGATAATGAATGAATGATGAGTCGCATATCTACCTAATAGTGCTTTTTTGTAAAAACTACATAATGAGGATTCACAAAAAAAACAATAGTGATGAAATTAGAATTCTTTTCTGAAAATCATACAGCGCCAGCTGAGCCCCCTCGCGGCAACTGTTACAACCTTGTCATTGCCGTGCGACACTGCCACAACTCCTTCTCCGTCGAGCCCCCTAGGGGAGATTTACGTTGACGGTGTTCAACGGAGTTTGGTGGTGGCCGTGTGACAGGGGTATTACACGTTACACCGCTGTTCCGTTGTCGCGCTTGTCGGACTACGACCAGCCGTCTGCATGGCTTGGCATCGACGGTGCCGGGTTCAGTCGCAACTAGGGCCACATATAAAAAAGTTTTTTTCGGGTTGATAACTGTCCTATTATTTAAAAAAAACTTGTTGAAAGGAGTTTACTTCATGTCTCCAGGTGTTTTTATTTAAGATTTCAAACCGCAAAAAAAGTTCAACAATACTTACATGACAAGACGAAATTGCACTGCGAGCGTATGTGACCTTCGTGCGGCTCGTGTTTGCGTGCGCGGTGCTATAAGGCATTCAAATTGGTTATGGGTTGGGTGCGCAACGCCGGGGGCCCCCGATCCCGGAACGCCCCAAGAGCTTGCGTACCCAGCACTAAAACTCTGCAATAACCTCGCTATTTTCATTGTCGGGTTGTTTGCAATCACGTCTGCTAGGGGGACGCGGCAGCACGTGCGCAACACTCGCTGCGTCTATCGCGTTGTTCACTTTCAGGTACACTTTTACATGTGTAGGTGAGTTGTTCTGTAGTCAATTACGATGGCATGTTCCCCTGGTGCTACTTCCACGAAGACAATGTGGTCCAAAAGTGAGGCACAGCTGCAAAAATAACAAATATACCTTGTGCTACTAATTCGTCAATCGCCACTGCCATCTTTTCCAAAGTACACTTCGCTTTCTTGTGTACCAGCAAACCGCCAAAATGAAACTTGTTGAGCGAAAGTACACTTGCTCAAAGTACACTTAAGTTGGCACGCGTGACAGGGTTATAAGTGTAAAATGGGGTTGAAAATATGGACAAGAAAAAGACAAGGACAAGATGATGTATCACCAACTAGCCCTACCGTCCACTTTGTATAGCAAGAAGATGAAAAAAGGGAGGGGAGGGTATAGTAGCAAATAATGTTGGGGCTTCACGTACTAAAATTGATATAACTATTAGATGGGCTCTTGTGAAGAGCTCTGGAAATTTTGACCAACCGCAGTTTTTAAAGGGCCACCCACCAAGTTTGACAAGGTTGAGCTGACAAACACAATGCGTAGACGAGGCGTTCATAATCACGTCTGCCAAAATTTCGGACGTTACGCGCCGAGGAAATGGGTCAAATTTCAAGATGAATGGTGCTCCCCCTTCCCCTCTGCCGGCGCCCGCCTTAGGAATGAGGGCATGACCGGGGCGTATGAATGGCCCTACGTACACGGCAACGCAGTGACGTTGGTCCTCTCTGCAGATGAGTCTGCTCTGACGTTGTCAACAGTATACCACGTGACATGGGAAAAAGTATTTAACGCAACTTGCGCAGTTTATCTGTTTGTTGCTTCAAGATAAGAATAAAACTGGAATAACTAATGAGACGCATTAAAAAATTGTGCGCGTTTTCTTTCATTTTTTCCCGGGAAATGCTACGAGATGCGGGGCTAATGTGCCAGCGTCTCGCATGAATTCGTGAACACGCAGTCAGCGCATTGAGCAGACGACCACAGTGGAACGCTCCTACGCGTTCGCGCACTAATCGTGCTCATCTACTCTACCGCGTCTAAGCCAGCGTTTCCAAACCATCCCGCAGAAACAAACAGATGGATGGATGAAAAACTTTTATTGGGGTCCTGAAGGATTCCACCCCTGTTTTATAGGGGTAGGATCGCGGGCCGCTCCCACGTTGGGACGGGGAGGCCCAGCCTCACCGCCGCATCGCGGGCCTTCTGGACAGCCTTGAGTTGTTGTATGAGAACCGTACTCGTGAGTATTAAATGAAAGGAGTTCTCAGAAAATTCTTCATTTTCTCTTTGTAAAGAGGGGCACCTCCAGAGCATGTGGTTAAAATCACTGCGATTCTGGCAGTCTGGACAAAGTTCTGAAATATCGGAGTAATGGCTATAGGTTACGAGGCTAGGGTATGTTCCCGTCTGAAGCATGCAAAGAGAGATTGCCTGTGGCCTAGACAACTTTTCGTGTGGCAATAGAAATGACCTACGGCCTAATTGATAATGCTTCGTAATCTCGTTGAAGGTAGTCAAAATGTCCCTAAAATGAAATCTGGTGGCTGACTCCTCTGTCTGAGTAGCACAAGTCCCGGCGCGGTAAGTGAAGCCTCGCGCCTTGGAGTGGGCTAGCTCGTTGACATTGGGAAGGCCTCAAACCCTCAAGCCAAGGTGAGCAGGGAACCAAATAGTTGTGTGGTGGGTGAGTTCCTTGTGAGCGAGAATTCTCAAAACTTTCTTGCAAACGAAACCAGAATCGAAGGCCCTAGCAGCGGATTTAGAGTCCGTGTAAATATCAGTCCTTTGTGGATCAAGGAGTGCTATTGCAATGGCCATCTGTTCTGCTTTGTAAGAAGAAGGGTTTCGAACCGACGCAGAGGATAAAATCTGACCCTTAGTATCTATGGATACTACCGCAAAGCGAGCGGAAACGCCATACTGTGCGGCATCAACGAAGCATGACACAGATGATTGTTTGTGAGCTTGAGCTAAAGAGAGGATGCTCGAGCGACACGCCTGCGCACGTTGTACTGTGGATGCATATTTCGTGGAAGGGGGCATACTTTGACGCGAGAGCGTATATAATCATCGAGTGGCGTATTTTGCACTTCGAGCGTCAGGGGGTTGACTCCAGTGTCAATCAGAATCTTTCTCCCCGCTGGTGTGATCGAAAGCCTGGCAACCTGTGCTGTTTGTTGAGCATCGATAACTTCTTCAAGCGTGTTGTGGACTCCAAGTTTCATAAGGTTCTCATTGCTTGTGCGCATAGGAATGCCAAGAACTTTCTTGATGCTTTTCCTTATGAGGATGTTCAATTTATTTCTTTCATGGAGTTGCCACCTGTGCATAGATGCGACATAGCCTACGTGGCTCATCAAGAATGCATGGAACAGTCTGAGGAGGTTGTGCTCTCGAAGGCCACCCCGACTGTTGGAAATGCGTGAGATTAGTCGGATGACCCCTTCCGCCTTAGAAGTCAGACGGTCGATCGTGTGGCCGTTCTGTCCATTAACCTCGATAATCATGCCCAGAACGCGTATGAAGTTCACCCTTGGAATACGCTGCCCCGATGCCGTGTGCAGCCTAATGTCGACGTCAGCCAGTGGTTGCCAGTTTTTTGGTTTGGGTCCCCGTCTCGTGGGTCGATATAAGAGAAGTTCGGACTTTGCTGGCGAGAGCTTGAGGCCCATTTCATTTACGTAGACTTCAACACAGTCTACGGCCTCTTGAAGAGAGCTCTCCACAGAGCCCTCTGAGCCACCGACACTCCATATGGTGATGTCGTCAACGTGGATGGCGAACTTGATGCCCTCTTGGTTTCAGAGCTTTGCAGCAAGGCCGCACATTGCAATGTTAAAAAGCAGTGGGGAGACGACTGAGCCCTGCGGGGTGCCGAAGGAACCGAGATCGTAGGACTCAGACTTGAGATCCCCAAGCTGTATAGTGGCTTTCCTATTCCTGAGGAACGAGCTGGTGAACTTGTGAAAGTTGGCTCCTAAGTTGAGAGAAGAGATGGAGGCAAGTATGTGGGAGTGCGAGACATTGTCAAAGGCCTTTTCAAGATCCAGACCGAGAATAGCTCTAACGTCTTTTGTCTCCTGATCTATGATGTGATGCTTCAGCATTTTCATGACGTCCTGAGTAGATAGGTGTGGTCTAAAACCTACCATGTTGTACGGAAACAGGTTAGTCTTCTCTATGTGCTTCGATATTCGATCGTTGATGACATGTTCGGCGACCTTGCCTATACAGGACGTCAGTGAAATGGGTCGTAAGTTGCTAAAACTGGGACTCCGGCCAGGTTTAGGTATGAGAATAACCGACGCATTTTTCATTGCTCAGAGAAAGTCCCCGTCTCCGAAATACGATTGATTTCTTTGGTGAGGTAGGTGACAGAGTCATCGTCTAAATTGCGTAGTGTCTTGTTTGTAATGCCATCCGGGCCCGGGCTGGAGTTCCCATTAAGATTGTTTAAGATGGTTCGGACATCGTCTTCCTGGAAGGGCTTGTCCAATTCGAAGGCTGGTGATCCCGTGTATTGCGCGTAGCCAGAAGGAGGCCGGGTTGTGTCCAAAGGGAGGTATCTCTGTGCCAGATACTTCGTTATTTCCGTGTCCGATTTAACCTTTCTTTCTGAGTGCAGTATTCGGTCTACCAAGCGCGTCTGGTTGGATTTAGATTTGGTCTCCTGCAGCAGGCGTTTGAAGAGGTTCCGTTTTCCCCCAACTTTCATCTGACCATCCACCTTGTCACAAATCTCGTCCCAATGCTGTTTTTCCAGCGTCTGACAGTAAGTTGTTAATTCTTGGTTAAGACTTGCGATGCGCTTTCGCAGTCTTCGATTCATACGGTGTGCTTTCCACCTGGCTAGGAGGGCACTTTTAGCCTCAAGAAGATGAGCAAGCCTACTATCCATTTTGTTGACCGGTAGATTAGTCTCTATCGTTTTGGTGGCCGACTTGACGTCTTCGACCAGCTGAGACAGCCACTTGTCGAAATTCGGTGAGTCATTAATCTCTTCTGCGCTCTTCGCTCTGATCTTACGGAAGAGGTGCCAATCTAGAAATTTGAAAGCTTTAGGGGGCTTTGCTTGAATTTGTAATGTCGTACTCAAAATACAATGGACACTCCCCAAGTTTTATCCTAAGTTTAACCATGATACCCCCCCTGTGGTTGTGACAAATGTGAGGTTTGGGGTTGTATCCCCAGAGCAAGAATTTCCAGTGCGGGTAGGAAACGTGGGGTCAGTGACCAAAGTAAGATTCAGATCCGATACCGCTTGCCAGAGCTCGGTTCCCTTGGCAGTGGTGCGAGGGTAGCCCCAAGCTTGATGGGGTGCGTTGAAATCTTCCGCTGTAACTATGGGTGCGTCCACTTTCCTAGCGATCGTAACGGCTTTTGATAACAATGAGGTGAAGCGATGGTGCCTGCCTTTTGGAGAGCTATATATGTGGAGTATGAAAATGCCATTTTTAAGGTTGCTGCCAGGTATAATTTCTGAAAGAGAGTGTTCAATCTTGCTATTTGCCATGTGCAAATTGTGCTCAATGTAAGTGTATTTCTTGGACACAAACGTGCAGATAACGCGGCCATCTGGAGGTTTCGTGATGTGATGGGTGTAGCCTGGCAGGCTCATTTGTTTCCGTAAGCGTCTCCTGTAGCATAATAACATGTGTTCGAATTGGCTGGGATATAATATACTGCTGGAGAGCTGCCTTCTTTGATTGGAAGCCCTGGCAGTTCCATTGCCAAATTACGAAATTTTTAGGGTGTCCCGCCATTGTTGGGACCCTTAATAGCTCTCTCCTGAGAGACGCTACGGGTTGCCACCTCCTGCATGATCTTGACCTTAGGTATTACTTGGGCCGGAGTAGCCTCGGCTGATTGTAAAGCTTTAACTTGGTCAGCCTCGATCTTTGTGACTCTGCTGTCCAATACCGCAATCGACTCGACCACAGCCCTGAGAGCATTTTTGATATCATTCGAGGTTTCCTTGACCTCTGTTTTGAAATCTCTGTCCTCGTTATTGGCCGGTTGTGCTAGCGCTCTCCTTTTTGTTGGTTTTGCCCCTGGATGAATTTCCATGGGTACCTCATCGTGACTCGCATCCGATGTGGCCTCTGTGCAGGGAACTGTGTTTGAAGGAGACGGAGACGAAACCTGCTGTGATTTCCTTAAGTCGGCTATTTCAGCCCTGAGTTGCTCGACAATGGCCTTGAGGTTAGCATTTTTCCTTTGCATCCGGGCATATATATCTGAGTGTTGCTCTGGATTGCTACCCCCCTTTACCTGTGGTTGGGAGCCCTTGATCTTGGATGCCCAGGTCTGGTGCTGATTTCCTTGCTGCACACCATTGCGGACGGTAGGCACCCGTGAGTTAGAACGGCCCTTGGCACTAGAATGTCCTCTGGATCTCGAACGGCCCATTGCTCTGCCTCTGGAACGGGATCGCCCTCGCGGTGGTTGTAGCTGTTGGCTGACGTCACGCGAGCGCCAGCTGCTGCTCGGGCGCTCAGTCATAGCGCGGCCACCTGCAGCGGCTGGTAGCGATAGGAAGTCTTCTCCACTATCTGTGAAGTTCATGTCGTCAGCATCTGGTTCCGCAAATTCCATCGTATATTGCATCCGTCGCTCTCGTCTTTGTCGACGGACTATTTAGGGCACTTGAAAACGATGCTTACACGTCTTGTCTGCCGTGAGTTGTGGACCCCCACACAACTTGCATTCTGGAGTGCAGACGTGATCCTCCGAAGGAGATGACATACCACACCCTCTGCAGACGGCCTCCTCTGGATGGGAACAAACATTGGCTCGATGATCGAGCTTTCCACAGGCATAACAGACATCCGTCTGTCGACGATACAGGGCGCAGCGAACCAAACTATTTCCACATATGACGTAATTTGGCACTTTTAGTCCGTCAAAGAGGATGATTACCGTGGTGGAATTCTTGATTCTTTTCACTTGGAGTGCAGTCGGGTTCTTTGGGTGTACAATAAGTGAATAAAGTTGTTCTTGACCGATGTCGGCGTCAACACCTCTGATGTTCCTTTGCAGGTGTCGTCGGGGGCAGCTCGGTAGGCACTAACACACTAACACGCTAACGCACTAACCACAAAATAACGCTGGTCAACAAAGCAACGCTATTCGTGTGCTCGGGGGTCAAAATTGTTTGGACACGTCATGCGCACGTCACCTCATGGTCGGAGGCTGAAGAGCGTGGGGAAGAGATTTGGCTTGCGAAGGCTACGCAGAAGAGCGGCAAGGGTTTCGAGTTCACTCAACGCCGGTTCACTTCTCTCATCCTCGTTTCGCGCCACTTCAAACATCCTGTTTTCTCGACTCATGATGAACCGATACAAAAAACTTTTGTGGCAGAATGTTCCTTATCGGACACCCAAAAACTTGATTGATTGATATGTTGGGTTTAACGTCCCAAAACCACCATATGATTATGAAAGACGCCGTGTTTGAGGGCTCCGCAAATTTTGACCACCTGGGGTTCTTTAACGTGCACCCAAATCTGAGCACATGGGCCTACAACATTTCCGCCTCCATCAGAAATGCAGCCGCCGCAGCCGGGATTATGCAGCCGCCGCAGCCGAGTACCTCGGCTGCTGACCCGCAGCCGAGGTACTCGGCTGCGGGTCAGCAGCCGAGTACCTTATCCACTAGACCACCGTGGCGGGGCACCCAAACACTTCAACTGTCAACCTTAAATTCGGTATGGGGCCTGGTGAGAGGCCCTTTCACTTGCGCCCAAATCTAAAAAAAACAAGCTTCAAGCATTTTCGCTTCCATCTAAATAGTCGCTGACAAGGTCAGGAATCGATTCAGCGACCTTTCTACCAGCCTTCGAGCGCCGTAACCACAGGACCACTCTGTGTTCATGCAAAGTGAAGGTGAGTAGGATCGGAAGAAAGACGGCTGCATGAGCACATAGAAATAGAAAGGAAGTTATAGATAGAAAAAAGGAAACAAAAGAGAGAAAGATGGAATGTGACAAAACCTCTACAATGACAGAGAGAATCACTAACACACGACACAAGACAAGAAAAAGTATCAAAAAAAGGAAAGGCAAGAGAAAGAGTGATAAAATAGTAGAGAGAAGGAGATAATAAGAAAGATACGTAAAAAACATAATACTGCATAATGTAGTATGACAACAGTACTAAAGAGAGGTATGGAAATCTAAAACTGTAGCCAAGCCAATACCAGCTAGGGACCCACCCATAAGCTCATCTTCGACTCAGCTCAGCCTTGCACGTATTGGTGCACTGTGGGCGAATATTTTTTATTCATGAAATTTCCTCCTCGAGTGTCCTACTTTCCCATGTTTGGTTTTCTAATCGAACAGGCATAACACCAAGCGGTGATACCTGATTATGTAAGGGGACTGAAAGATTCCACGCAGAAGCTCAATTGACTATGTTTCATGAGAGACCTAAGCGTACAGTTTCACTCAAAGTTGGCGCTGCCAACAACATTTTTATCGCAGCTACGACGTGGCGCTTTTTTTCTTTCTATGTAACATACGTCAGAATTGTAATACGCAGGAGGCGTATCCTGCGAACCCAAAAACGCCTGCTTGGCGTCGAAGTTTGACAAAATTCGACCTCATATACTTGCATAATGCTCCAGAGCGGCTTTGAATTTTATCCATCATTATAATTTCATTGCCTCACACTGAAGTTCAATCAAACATTTGTGGAATGTGTTTGCATTTTACATTTTTCTTGCGCCGCGGGTACAAGGTATTCCTAAGCTTGATGGATGAGGGTGTTGTAGTTACACGTAGACGGAAGAAGTAACGTACGTCAAGCTCTTATATGACTGATATTCTCATTAGCATTACCAAGAAGCCGCGCCTAAGCTTTGCGTACACGATTGAAATTTTGAGCTTGCCTGTCATGCTGCTCGTACGTAGTGTCCTAAATTGACATTTTATCAGATTACCTTAATATCGACAAGGGGTAGTTTTGCAGATTTCAAGATAATCACGAACAAAGAAAATGACCCGAGCGGTGCGCCACAGTCAAAGTTTGGTTAAAAATGACGATTTGTATGTGCCTAATGACATGGAGAGTACAACTTGACGGCAGACAGCATACGATAGCTAACGAGATGGCCCCCTCAGCGCCGGGGTAAAATGACTCGATGCCCGCAAACGTACGCATCGTACGCAAAAATGCGGACTACATTGTCCTTCATGCACTCAATTGTGCGTCTGGATTTGCGTTAATCTATCTTCATACTGAAAATGTCAGCTACTCCAGCCGCAGAAAATGCTAAATTTATATACGATCTAAAGTGGACCGCCGCAAGTTTGCTTCTGGAAAGTCTACACGTGGCAATGTTATAAAATTCTGCGCAGCACTTGTTTTTACAATACCCTCGTTCTGCAACTGGAACATAATGTAGGAGGGACTTCGTCTGCCGCTGAAAGCACAAAAGGCATGTGAAAACTACTATCATATGTTGGTGATGATTTTATGCAGAGTTTTGTAGCATTGCATCTGCGTACACGAAACTAATAACGTGGCTGATGGGAACGGTGTAATGCACGTGCAATTATCACGTTTGTGTACGACAATCATCCAGTTCAGTGAAACTAAAACTCTCCATATTATCAATACTTAGGTGTTGCCACGCAGAGATACCACAACAGTTGAATCGTGGCTTGCAGAAGAAAGCACATTCTTGTTTTGCAGAAAAGATCGCCCATTCTGCGATATGCCGGTAAAAAAAGAGCATATATTTATTGAGTTCTAAGAATGACTATTCTTCTTGAAGGCACGTCAAATATTTAACAGAAGAGACCTACGCGTAACATACATTATGATTGCATATTTTCGTGTCCAGATTGACATGGAATATCATTTGGCATGGGTCTCCAACTTTTGTGGAAGGCCAGCTTCTCAGTGGCCTACACTGGCATTAAGAAAAAATGTGTAAGAAACAAGTTTCGAGAAAGTATCTTTAATATACGTGATGTCTATCGATCTCAAACACAACTTACTGCCTGAAACAGTGCACTCGATTAGTACGCGAAACTGGAAGGATATTCGAGTTACCATCAAAGGAGGCGGACTTTCAATTACAAATTCAGAGTAGAAAAAAATCTTAGCATGCACAAGAGCCGCAACGCTAAAGCTGCAATAAGTACCAAAGTTTTACAGGCTGTACAGTGTAATTAAGATTTATAAGCGTAATCTTTGTTGATTATAAGTTTTGTTTCTTTTTTTCACTGCTAGCGTAGAAGCGACGCGTAGTCTTGGCCTATAACAAAAAAAAGATGTTCCCGACCCACATAAAGATACTCGTATCTTTTTTTGTCTTGTTTCTTTCTATTTCCTTCTTTGCCGTTCACGGAGTAAGTCATTTCTTGTTTCCTTCTATAATGTTTTCTCGCCGTCTACTTCTGTTTCATACTGTTTCTTTAAACGCTTAACTTTCATTTCTCTCCACATCCTTCTTTTGTGTTTGCAAATCCTCAACCCCCCCCTTACACCTCATTGTTACGTTCTACATGGCTTTTTATGTTCTGCTAGATTGCCTGCATAGCACAATGGTTAAAGCTTTCATCTTGAGGTTGTGATCGGGCGAGTTAGAATCTCATTTCGTGAATAAAGTTTGGCTACCAGTAATTTTTACTACATTTTTTTGTTCTCTAACTACACTCTAAAAAAAAAGGGAGCGAGAATGGAGAAACGGGCTGCGTTCCTCCTTCGGCGCAGCGACTTCCTCCCTTTCGGGCGCTTTACCCGTCGCGCCCTCTCGCGGCAAGGACCACAGGAGCAACGTTCCTCCTTCAGCGTTCAAGTTTCTCCTCAATCACGGGGGTCTTGCTCGCGTGCATGCGACGCCAAGCCTATAGCCGACCGCGGCCAGTCGCGAGCGATTGCTTTTACCTAAGATTGTTGTAAGCAATGCAGGAATGACGTTTTCTTCTGTTTTATTAGTATAGAGTAAAAGCCTCTCTTTTTTTTTATCGTCAGGCACTCGCACGATGCTCCGCACACTTCCATGTGTGTCTCGTGTTGTTTCATACTACCAATTTGTCACGAATACAAGGAGCTCTGCTTCCCAAGCAGTCTTGCTTTATCCATTACCTTAGAGTGTAAAAAAAAATAATGATTTTTTTCGGTGTCGACATACTTGGTAAGCCCACGCATTTTTAGTTTCGCACGGCACCAACAGCACTCATGAATTCAACGAGGCGCGTAAAAAAGCATCACACTTATTTTTTCAATAGTGTAGGAAACCTGATACCACTCTACAGTCCATGCGTGAAAGTACGATCGTATATACAATTGATAGAGTTATACGTGCCACTACCACCATATGGATGTTCTTTGCAGTTTACCCCCATTCGAATACGGCCGCCGTGGCCGGAAGTCGAACCTGCGTCCATCAGCATAGTCACACGGCACCCAATAAGGCTATGCTACCACGGCAGGTGAAAGCACAAAGGGAAACAGGCTGCGAAGTTTCACCGAGCGTTTATTCGCCAGACTAGATTACAACCATCAGAAACTTTTTAAACATTATCATAACTAAACTTTTGTGAAAAGTGAACCA
The DNA here is from genome assembly GCA_013436015.1 of Rhipicephalus annulatus. Lineage (NCBI taxonomy): Eukaryota > Metazoa > Arthropoda > Arachnida > Ixodida > Ixodidae > Rhipicephalus > Rhipicephalus annulatus. The sequence goes on from WOVY01011923.1 coordinate 505,116, forward strand.
ATGACTTCTCTAGGTTAAACCAAATTTTCAATCGCATTCGTTTTCAATTGCCCATGCCAGCACTGAGAAGTAGGAAGGAATTATGCACGCGAGCAGTATGTCTTTCTCGTCCATGATTCTCCTTTGTCGTGAGAAACTCAACACAAAATGCACTTCTAGTAGCAGCTGTGCACAGAGAGTAACAACTAACGCTCACTCACCTTTGTCAAAAGAGTATTCCGAATCCAGAGTAATAACCACCACAGCCACAGCGCTAACAACAAAATTGTGGCACGCACTATGATTGCAAGTTGACACGCGAGGCGAATCGCGAGAGGCATCTGAAGCAGAAAAGTATGCAGGCACAACATTCTATAAAGTTATAGTAAACTTGCGCATTGCAGCGATAGCTCCTCCACTCAAGTATGAGAGCTTCCGAAGCGCCAACAGCCACTGTCATGGCTCACGAAAAAATACCGTCGGATGCGAGGTCATCGCTTATTTATCTCGCAAGACACGCGTTGTAACGTACGCATACACTGCTAGGACGGTCGTTACCGCATCAAAAACATTGTCATTGAAGGGCTAGTGGTGTACTACTATATCCATGGCTAACGGTCACACTTGTGGTACGCACGTAAAAAGTATATAAGCAAACGTTAAGAAGAAACAACTAAACGAGTTCGACGTGACCACATAACACCTACCTCGACGGAGACAAAGTTTGGTCTGCATGCATGCTGCGCCCTCTCCAAGAAAGAAGAAAAAAAACGTGACCTCCGAAATGGCTAAAGCGCGGCAAGTGTTTGCACTCTCAGAGGCTTCAAGAAAAAAAAAAGTAATTGTGGCAGTGATCGACAGATGGCGCAGCATTCGAATTGCTGTGGGCATTCTAAGCACGGCTTGGGGCATCCGCCTTCGTGAAAACCTGATAAGCTCTAGTGATTATTCCGTTCATTATTGTGCAACCATTGATTAACTAAAGTTTACCTTAGCATCGAATACAATATATTTACGTGTGCGCATGTTGTGGTATTGATAAAAAACGTAAAAAAAGTGTAAGAAAACCTACTTGTAACCTGTGCCACTCATGTCAGTTGAAATTCATCGCTATATAAGCTGGCGCGCTGTCATAGTAGAGTGTGAGTAAGCACGTCGAGGTATGAGCCGTTGGTTTTGAATGGTTGATTGTGCTCTTGTTGCGTACTTGTCCGTTTCCACTGTGAGTGGACTAAGTCAGATATTGAGGACGAAATTTTGTGCACCTATAGGCGAAAGGAAAAGTAGTGTACTTGTTGCGTACTACTTGTGTACTATGTCACTATGTGTGCATGTGTATGTACATGGATTGCATCAGCACATAAATAGGCTTTCAGGGTCCGAAAGTGGTCTTGAATGGGTTGATGCGTAAACAATCCAATCCGCAAGGGAGCCGTGATAGTGGGTAATAACAACAAACGTCGCGGCAATCAACCTTTTTTTAAATTTTGTTCAATTCCTCCAGATGGCGCCACCTACCACCTACTTCATTGCTATGACGCTCTCATACCTCCAGCCATTTATATATCGTTGAACATCTATCTATCAAAGCTGCACTACGGATTCGGAATGGTTTCGCTGCGATCGAGTGTACGGTTTGGAGGCACATCTCGTGACCTGCGGACCCGTAAGCGCATGGATAACGTCGCTACACTATGTGAATCTGCGAGAAATAAATACAGCAAGCCTAGCATGCACTCTTCAGGTGAGGGCTCTGCAGAAACCGTGTCTTTCGGAGTGAACGTGGCTTCGCTGACCGAACAAAACGTACTTGCTCCATCGTTCTCTTTTGCGATGTGTTCACCGCCACAGGTTGGTCTGCTTGTTTTTATAATCATTTCGTTCAATATCAAGCTCAGCGGGACCGTTTTTTGTAACTTTCAGTGCCGTGTACTCCTTACCAGTCGAGAATCGTTGCATTTGCTAAGCCTACTCGCTTCGCCGGGGGGCAGCCATGTTGATTTTCATAAGGAGAAACGTGTTTCTCCGTGGATGAGGGAGCAACGTTTCTCTATTTGAAGACGAACATTGGGGACATCGCCGTTCCTCCCTAAATGGAGAGTACGTCACTCCATTTTTTTTTAAGAGTGTACGTCGCTGGGTCTCATGAGCGTTTTCTCGCCTATTTTTCTGAAATCCTGACGTCAAACTGCTTTCAAAATTGACCTTCCTCAAATTAGCTAAATTAGAGTCATTACAAGCCACGCTTGCTGAATTGGTGCACATGTATTGAGAACAAAAGATAAAGAAGACAATGAAGAGCACGATCAAGCCACAAGATGAGGAGGAGAAGAAGAAGAAGAGAGGATGTGTCAGATCACAACGATGACAGTTCTATTTTCCTCAAAGACACATTACACACACAATAAAGAGTTCAACGTCCCAAGAAAAAGGGCGCCTGTATACCTCATCATTAGGGTGCTTAAAAAAAGCGGGGACGCAGGTTGAAATGCACTCCTACCAAGGAATATTATTACGCCTAATATTCTTGCGAATATTGTCTGACACAACTACCAGCCTGAATACGTTCACTGTAGGGCAAAGTCATAGCACATAATCTACCGAAAAACCCTGCTTTTGTGCGTTCAGCTGCCAGTTATATCTGCAAACTTTTTAAACTCGTCTGACCACATTATTTTCGATCTACCCCTCTGGGTCCATATCAACTTTTTTTATTTCAACTATGCTATCTTTCACCCCGGTTAGTTCCATGATGCACTCTGCTCTCTTTCTGCCCCTCAAATTTCAAACGATCATTTTTCTTTCAATCTCTTGCTGCATTGTCCTCAATTTAGGTTGAATCATCTTTGTAAGCCTTCAGGTTTCTTGTCTGTATGTAAGCACCGGTAAGGTGCTGCTGTCATATACATTCCTTTTGAGTGGTGATCGTAGACTATAACTTTTGGTTTGAGAATTCGTGGTGACTGTGCTCCACTCTGTTCTTAATCTTCAAGTTATTTCAGTCTCGTAGTCCAGTTTTGTGGTTATTACCGGTCCTAAGCATCGGACGAGTTATTCAAAGTTCGAAGGTTTGGTTTGTGCCCACGGCGAGTATACCCTTCATTTACTTTTTTTCTTGACTTTTGCATTGTAATCACTTACAATACCATCTCCTATGCTTTGCTTGTCGAGATTGGTTGTTAGATCTCAATATTACGGTGTTATGAAAAAAAGGCGGGCCTTAAAAGTACACTTCCCTCTTTGCGTCTTCCAGTGTCTCCTCATCTACCGACTAGTGCTCTTCTCGGCCCGAGACTATTGCACAATATATTACTTTCATAAATATAATTCCCCAGACGTACTCTTTTGCTTTCCGGGTCCAGTTCAATAATGACGAGTAGGGATTCATTTCTTGGTTTACTCTACAATGAAAGGTCATCAGCGATTTGCAGGCTACTTAGATACTCTCCATTACCTGTTATCTTTTCGGTGACTCACAGTTGCTCCCAAACATGATTAGTGACACCCTGTGATCGTGCGTCTATATGCTAAAGCTTCCCTTAGCGAAGTATTCCTAAACTGACGGCAAAACCTAACGCTTGAATCGGATACGCACAGAGATGATATTGATATATTTCTTTGGGTCCCCGTGAATGGCAGGAAAACATTCAATTTGCGATCTTTGCTCAAAATCGTCATGCAGTTGTGATACCTGCTCCTCTCCAGTTTATTTCTTAACATTTCTTAACATTTGTACATTGTTTTACGATAAGAGACTGTGCAGCGACAGCCTGCTTTGTTCCAACACAACTGCTGCAACTGCTGCAACGTTACTCGATGCCTATTCGCGATACTATTGGCACGTCAATCACACACCTCAAGCCACTCGCCAATGATTAGCCACACCGCGAGCTCGACCTATAGCTCTATAGGCAGGACAATATCCTGTGACACTAAAGCACCTCTTAAGAGCGTGTGGTATTCATGGAGTGTAAAGTAAAATCAGTACACAAAATTTGCCGTTATGGTGATATGAAACATGACAATTTTGAAAACTTACCTCTACATGAAAAATGTGGTTTGCATTGGCATAAATAATGAGGTGGCCAGGGAAGCCAGAACCCTCCTATGTTAAGACTAGGAGGACACCGCATTAAACTGCCTCTTCCCTTCGAGGGTAATCTTTGTGATGTCCCATTTGAATTTCTTGCTAGTCAGGAACAACACGCTTTTCGTAAAACCAACTCTGAGTTCTGAAGCACTTTCATTGAATAGAAACAACGTACTTCTATCCGGTGCACATGATAGTCAATACCTGTATGTGATAGCGCGATAGGTGCTAATATACAGGAGTGGACTTGGTGGCACCGACCAGAGACCGATGCTTATTCCTGCTCTTTTCGTTGTGCAGATTGCGCTATGGCCTAAAGGCCTCACTACCGGGCTGGTCACGCATCTGCACACAAATGGAACTACGCCAGTGATCACCGATGACACAACAACAGGGAACGAATCTGCGCAAGCGCCTGCGATCTTCTACGCACCTCTACAGCGCAGCTACCACGCCACGGACGCGATCTCGTCGACGCAAGCAGGCGCCCAACAGTATAAAAGCCTGGCTCATGACACGAGACACTTCAGTGGACTTGGTGGCACCGACCAGGGACCGATGCTTATTCCTGCTCTTTTCGTTGTGCAGATTGCGCTATGGCCTAAAGGCCTCACTACCGGGCTGGTCACGCATCTGCACACAAATGGAACTACGCCAGTGATCACCGATGACACAACAACAGGGAACGAATCTGCGCAAGCGCCTGCGATCTTCTACGCACCTCTACAGCGCAGCTACCACGCCACGGACGCGATCTCGTCGACGCAAGCAGGCGCCCAACAGTATAAAAGCCTGGCTCATGACACGAGACACTTCAGTGGACTTGGTGGCACCGACCAGGGACCGATGCTTATTCCTGCTCTTTTCGTTGTGCAGGTTAGTAACAATTACTCGGTAACCTCATTAATAGACGATGATGTAACCCTGATGGTGCTGCCAAGTCCACGCTTTCTTGTTGCCCTGATTGCTGATTGCTATGATGTGTGTAAGCTGCTGTTACTAACATCGGGTGATGTTGAATTAAATCCCGGTCCGAATTCTGATTCGGAATCGGACACCCGTCCCAACAATGACCTTTTAAAACAAATACTCAAAGAACAAACTAAAACAAATAAAACGTTAAAGGAAGTAGTGGCTAATTTGAAAAAGGTTGAACAAACTGTGGATAATATGGAAACCAGGCTCACTAAAATCGAAATTGATATAGAACGACTTAAACACTGCGAAGAAAAATTGGCCGAGTATGAAAGTAAGCACGCCACCATGAAAGGTGAAATTGGAAGTCTTGCACTTAAACTGGATGATTTAGAAAACAGAAGCCGACGTAATAACTTGATTATCTATGGTGTAACGGAAGAGTCTGACGAAGATGCTATCTTACTGGAAAAGAAAGTAAAAGATGACATTCTGAAACATACACTCGGTATCGAAGTAAAGACCATCGAAAGAATTCATAGAATAGGCAACCATAGAACCAGCCAGGGAAGGCCAATCATCCTACGTCTCTTCGACTACAGTGAAAAAAACAAAATCTTATCTTGCTGTTATAAACTCAAGGGTACGCCCTTATCCGTTTCCGAAGATTTTTCCAAAAGAGTAAGGGATATGCGCGCGCACTTATGGCACTCTGCGGCAAACAAAAGGGCCAAAGGAGCAAAAGTCAAACTGTCGTTCGATAAACTGAAAGTCAATGATAAAGTTTATACTTGGGATCCAGTAAAGAATGCTAGAACAGATATATCGAAGAAAGCGGGTCCACCACGAAACAACCGACCAACTTCAACTACGCATAAAACTTCTACAAATAAGAAAAACTCGAACTGACAGCACAGTACTAAAACACTTAGAATCGTTTCCCTCAATGCCAGAAGTGTGCTAAACAAGTTTGATGAACTAGAGAACATAATTTCGTCCTACCAACCTCACGTTCTAATAATAACAGAGACTTGGCTTCACTCCGGAGTACGTGACTCGGAAGTCGTCCCTCCCTCATACAGACTGCTCCGTAAAGATAGAGGGTCAAGAGGCGGGGGCGTAGCGATAGCAATTAAAAAAAATATCAAATCCTTTGAACTCGATGGCATTCCTGACCACGAAAGCGTCTGGTGCAAAATAACATATTATGATAAAAGTATAATTGTAGGAGGGGTATATCGGCCTCCAAATGCGGCACCTGACTACATTGAAGTGATTCATGATTATCTTTCAAAGCATACTAACTCTAGGTCAAAAATTATCCTTGCTGGGGATTTTAATCTTCCCGGAATAAATTGGAACAATGGTTCACATGATGGTCGTGACGTTGCTAGTTCAGAATTACTACTGGACGTAGCGTTCGCGTTTTCATTGAATCAACTAGTAACTGATAACACTCGGATCACTGCGACGTCATCGTCTTTACTTGACCTAGCGTTTGTAAGTAGTACATTAGAAGGTTCTTCTGCGTCCATCGAGAATGGCATTTCCGATCACAAATCGATTACCATAACCTGCCCCATTTCAAGCGCGAAGAAATACAAAAAGCCACTACCTACTTACTTTAAAGATTACGCACGTGCAAATGACCCTGCTGTGCTACGTTTCCTGGAAACACAATTTCATGAATTCATTGAGCTTACAGACGTAAAAGAACTTTGGGCGCATTTTAAAAGCACTGTTAAATATTGCGAAGACACATTCATTCCGAATAAAAAGAAACGCATCAACCGAGAATACCCTTGGATAACGCGTGAGATAATTCAACTGAAAAGAAAAATAAAACGACGGCAGAAAAAGGGAACCAAAAACAACGTACGTGATCTTATCGGGACATTAAAGCATAAAATGTCAGAAGCAAAAACCCGCTTCTTTAACACTACGTTAGCTTCGTTTATGGCGCACTGTCCCAAAAAATTCTGGCGATACTTATCAGATGAACGAGACTCAATCTCACAAATTAAAAATTCGGAACAAGTCATTAAAGATCCCGAACACATTGCTAATGAGATGAACAAGTTTTTTCAGTCAGTTTTCACGAAACATACCAGTAATGCGCAACTACCTCCTTATACTGTGAAAATACCCATGGAAGAATTAATCGTAAGTGAGGAGGGCATACTTTCTCTATTACAAAAGCTTGATCAAAAGAAATCTACGGGCCCCGATCAAATCACTAACTCATTTTTAAGCCGATACGCTAATTGGACATCTAAGTATCTCTTTAAAATATACACGTTATCTCTTCAAACTTCACAAATACCAGACGACTGGTGCAATGCTGTAGTAGTTCCTATACATAAATCAGGCCCCAAACTAGAAATAAGCAACTACCGCCCAGTGTCACTTACGAGTTCGTGCTGCAAAATAATGGAACATGTAATTTTCAAGGCCATAATAACTCACCTAGAAACAAACGAACTTCTCTACAAACAACAGCATGGTTTCAGATCGGGCCTCTCAACTATAACCCAATTAGCTGAATTAACCCATGACATAGCCAACGCAATCAACGATAACGTCCAATTAGATGCTATATTTTTAGACTTTTCTAAGGCGTTCGACGTTGTCCCACATCTGGATTTAGTCAAAAAACTATCGGCTTTTGGTATTGATATCAAAATAATATCCTGGATCAACAGCTTCTTAACTAAACGGAAACAAAGCGTTAAAATTGACAATCAGCTATCAGAACCACTTGATGTTTATTCTGGTGTACCTCAGGGATCGGTTCTTGCACCTCTGCTGTTTTTAATGTTTATTAACGACATCCACTTTTCCGTTGAGAACCCTATTCAGATGCGTCTGTTTGCCGACGACTGTGTCGTGTACACAGTCGTGCGCAATTCAGACGACCAAACTAAACTTAACAATTCACTTCAGGCAATTTATTCCTGGTGCAATACTTGGGGCATGAAACTAAACACATCAAAAACGCATTGCATTTCTTTTACAAATAAGAAAACCCCCCTTAACTATACATATAGGATTGGAAACTCAATTATCAAAAAATGCAATCAAGTAAAATACCTAGGCATTACACTCACGCCGAACCTTAACTGGGAACCACACATTTTGGCCATGTGTCAGAAAGCGGAAAAGAAGTTATCTTTCTTGAGAAGAAAACTGCGCAATGCACCACCACATATTAAAATAAATGCCTACAAAACACTAATTAGACCATGTTTAGAGTACGCCGATCTCATCTGGAGTCCACATCAAAAGTACCTGATTAGTAAAATAGAACGAATACAAAAATTGGCAGTAAGGTTCGTATATTCAGAATTCGCGAGGCAGTCCAGTACCGCAGATTTACTCGCAAGGGCAAACTTAAAACAACTTTTTCAACGCAGAATAATGTCACGATTAAAATTCCTTTACCAATTATATCATGGTCATTTCCACATATCACGCTCTCATTACCTGCAAGATCCGCCTAAACAATCATTCCGACTAAATCATTCTAAAACAATACGCCAACCCTTAAGTCGTGTAAACGCTCACAAACATTCACTTTTTCCGTCGGCTATCTCCCTCTGGAACAGCCTACCCAATGACATTGTTTGTTGTAGTACGATTGACTCTTTCATCAACCGCATACAGTGTATTGAATTTGCACCATGATTTTTTTGTTCATTTTTTTTTCTCTGGCAATGTATGTATTTCGATGTATCTGTGTACCCACTCCTGCTTGGGCCGTGAAGGGCCTGCAGTATATTCAAATAAAAAAAAATATTCTTATCACCTGCCTAACCAAGAAAATGCAGCTGCGAGAAAAAAACACAAGCACCTGCCTGCGGTGGTATTTGTTCCGGTCAGGTGCAAATATTTATGCTACTTTTAATTAGTGTATTATCACTATATGGCAGTGCATAAATTGATTTTTGTGCATAAACTTATATGTATAAAATTACAGGATACCTACGGAGTGAATGATGATGAGTAGCGTGAAGCGATCGCTTCCGGCGCTTGTAGACTGATTCTCAGCCGCGCCGCTTTGGTATTCGCTTGTCTTTGCGTACGTTTCACTATCGCTTCGCGGACTCTCAGCTAAGGCTCCAACTCTGTTTGTGAGAATTTCACCGCCGACTCTCAGGCTCGCTACTCTGGATCTACGTGCCTTTGTGCCCGTTACGCAGCAGTGGCGAGAGCTCTTGACGGATAGCGCGTGCTCATGCCGCTTTCCGAGCTTTCCGCTCCACCGTTCTGCCTTGCAGCTCATTCTGAAGCGCACGAGCACAGTAACTGCCTGTGAAAGAGAAAGCGCGCCCAGACCTCACGCACGCAAAGCACGAAAGACAAGAGCACGCTCCTACAACGCATCGGAGTGCAGAGTCCATCCCCAATTCCATCTAATGAGCAGACGGAGTACTAGCGGAGTGAGGGCCACAGACCAATTAAGCGATTCACGTTCTAGCAGTTGGCTATGACGTGACACTGGATTGACCCACATCTTAAGGAGCTTCGACCCTAAACCACAGTGGTCGTCATTGAAAAACGTGGGTCAGCCATCGTGGTCTTCATGGATTCACTCGACTGGTGGTATGTGTGGTAACCATCCGCCAATGGTGTATCCCGCTGCACACCCAGTCGAAAGCCGACTCTAACCGGAGATTTGTCAAGCGCGGACGCCCCAAGGTAACTTCAGCACAGCGTCCATAATAACAAATTTAAATTTTGTATACTCAAAGTACAATTTACACCTTACTCTAATATTTCTCAAGGACGTATGTCTACTACACAATAGGTGCTTTTTCCGGTGAAGTTGAATGCACCAGTTTTGTACGATGCAATTCCACTTCTATAGCATCGTAAGATTCTGTAACTTTTCCAATATACTTAACTTTGCCGCCTTCGGAAGCGGTTATTATATGTAGGAGATTAATTTAGACATTTTTTATTTATCATTAAGTACCTGTCCTAATGATGTGGTAGGTCCCACTCCGCTTATTATTGTTGAATATCAGCTAGAATATTACCACAACTGCCAAATTTGGAATTTCTCTGCTTTAAGCTTACATTTAGTCATGCTAATAATTTATCATTTTTGTACGCTATATAGTTGTTGACCTTTATGGCGATATTACTTATATGCAGGATTATCGATCGTCGTCCCACCTATCGTCACGTTCGAGATACACACACACACGCACGAAACCACACGCACACTCACCTATATAAATATATAATTAGCAATGAATGAGCACACTTACGAAAATTGGATAATTGTTTACTCTACGTTTCGTCAGGATTAACCACTATGGCCTTCGTCAGAGTTAATCCTGACGAAGGCCGTGCAACGGCCGAAACGTAGAGTAAACAATTATCAAATTTTCGTAAGTGTGCTCCTTCATTCCAAGTTGTATTTGCACCGAACCCACAGAATTTCTTTTTTGAATCATATATATATATATATATCGTTACGGAGTCGGTGGCTTCTGTACAAAACGCAATTAAAGAGGAACAGCCACAGGGCAAAAGTCCAATGGCTCATTGGCACACTCACATGCCTGTCAGCTGCTTGAGTTCTTCCTCTTCCTTTACTTCATCTCAATAACAGAACCCCCGGGCGTTGAAGCGCCGTCTCGGCACGAGTTTGGAGAAGTGCGGTAGAAGTAGGGTTTCATGCGTGAAACATGGACAATGTCAACAAGTGACGAACTTGGTGACGCATTAGAGTGCGATGGCGCTATCTCGTAGTTGACGTCGCTTACTTGACGTAAGAATAGGTAGGGTCCTGCGTATCGGGACAAAAGTTTTTCGGACAGACCTACACAGCGACACGGTGAGCAGAGGAGCACGCGGTCACCTGGGGCAAACGTTTTATTACGATGCCGGTGTTCGTAGCGAGCTTTCTGCATATCATGTGACCTCATGAGACGAGACTGGGCAACTTGAGGAGCCACGTGAGCCCGATCAATGGCTTCCCGAGCGTACTCGGAAGCAGATGGCTTGAGAGATAAGGTGGTTTTCAATGGCAATATGGGGTCGCGACCATACAAAAGATTAAAAGTGAGAATGCCGTGGTGTCATGTTGAGAGGAGTTGTATGCAAAAGTCACATAGGCAAACGTGGTGTCCCAGTCACGATCATCTTCGGAGACGTACATCGAAAGCATCTCTGTGAGCGTGCAGATGAGACGTTCAGTTAGGCCATTAGTTTATCAGTGGAAGGCGGTAGATAGCTTATACGCTGTAGCACACGATCGAAGGAGGTCGTCGACAACTTTCTACAAGAAAGAGCCACCGCGGTCTGTAAGCAGCTGTCGGGGTGCACCGTGCTGTAAGATGACGTCATGAAGAGAAAATATGCTACGTCAGTGGCGCAACTGGTTGGCATGGCTTTCGTTATCACGTCACGGGTCGCAAAATCTGTGGCGACGGCGATCCATTTATTTGCTAGTTTCGTCGTCGAGAAATGTCCAAGAAGGTTGAGTTTCACGCAATAAAATGGTTCAGAGGGGACTTCGATTGGGTGAAACTATTCTGCTGGCAGCAAAAAAGGTCTTTTCCGACACTGGCAGATGTCGCAAGTGGCGACGTATCGACGCACGCTGTGGTACAGTTTGGGCCCGAAGAACCGAAGTCACACGCGGTCACTTGTGCGGGAAACACCGAGGTGTCCCGCTGTTAGTGCGTCGTGAAGTTGTTCAAGTATGGCAGGCCGTAGATGACAGGGATTACGAACAGAAGCTGAGGGCCCTCACTGCTCACGTTGCGCCGGTATAGGATGCCGTCATGCATCACAAACATACGGGATTCAGCGTCATGGCTTTTCAGTTTGGATGGCGTCGATGACAGTGCGCACTGACTCATCCCGTAGTTCTTCAATGCGCATATCATTGATGTCAGCAAACGCCATTACGCTGCTCTCCAGGCCTGTCGCAAAGGGATAAGGAAGGTCCACCGGATGACGAGAGAGACTGTCTGCGTCCTTGTGCAAACGGGCAGACTTGTAGCTGACGCTAAACGAGAATTCCTCGAGCCTCAGAGCCCAGCGACGCGGGCGTCCAGTCGGGTCCTTCAGAGAAGTCAGCCAGCAGAAGGCGTTGTGGTCTGTAACGACGGTGAACATGCGACCATAAAAATATGGCCGAAACTTGGCGACGGCCCCAACTAAAGCTAAACACTCTCTTTAGGTCATGGAATATAGTTCCTCTCAGGGGGAGAAAGCAGGCGACTGGCGTAAGCTATCACGCACTGTCTGCCGTGGTTCCACTGAGCAAGAACTGCGCCAATACCGTGGCCACTGGCGTCGCTGCGAACTTCTGTGGCAGCGGAAGGATTAAAGTGGCCAAGTAAGGGGGTCGTAGTTAAGCAGCCGATAAAAGCGGTTAACGCTTGAGCCCCCTCAGGGACCCTTGAGAATGTGGTATCCTTCTTGAGCAAATCTATGAGTGGACTGGCAACGTCGGTGAAGTTTTTACAAAACAAAGAAAGTAGGAACATAAGCCGATCAATCTCCGGACGTCAGATGTAGCAGAAGGCACCGGAAAGCTACGAATGGCGCGGATCTTTTCAGAAAATCGTTGGACGCCATCGGCGTTCACAAGATGGCCCAGAATGGTAATCTGACGGTGGTCAAATTGACTTTCTTTGGAGTTTAGTTGTAGCCCAGTTGTGCTGAAGACTGTAGGTATGGCAGCGGGACGGATCAGGTGGCTGTAGAAAGTAGATGAATAGACTTAGACATCGTCTAGGTAACAGAGACGAGTAGACTACTTACAACCACGCAAGAGGGAGTCTATCATTCGTTCAAATGTGGCAGGGCGTTACATAGGCCAAAAGGCATCACCCTAGACTGGTATAAACCATCCGATGTATTAAGGCCGTCTTCTCGCGGTCAATCCCATCGACAGAAATCTGCCAATAGCCGGACCGAAGACCAGTAGACTAGAAGTATGTAGCACCGTGCAGGCAGTTCAATGCGTCATAGTTGCGTGGTAGTGGGTATACGTCTTTTCGCGTGATCTTGTTGAGGTAGCTATATTCAATGCAGAAGCGCCAGGCACCGTCCTTTTTCTTTACAAGGACGACAGAGGAGGCCCAAGGACTACTTGATGATTCTATGAGACCTTTGTTGAGCATTTTGTCAACTTCCGCTTGGATAACTCAGCGCTGAGTTATCCAAGCGGAAGTTGACACGACACGATAGGGGCGTCGGCGAACGAGACTAGCGTCATCAGTGTTTTTACGGTGCTGAACGTGGATTGTTTGCCCTAGAGGTTTATCGTTGAAATCAAAGATGTCGGTATACGACGCGAAAAGGCGATTGGTGTCGTTGGCTTGCGCAGGATTGAGGTCGGGTGCAATCATCTTCGAGAAACAACTTGGCATAGAACACGTGCTAATAATGACAGGAGACTGAAGTGAATCAATCTAGAAGGTGAGAGCCACTATTTCGAATTCGTCAGCAATGGATACGTACCAAGAACATGCCACGAGGAAGCACTTGAGGGAAAAAAGCTAAAATTGGGAAGTGGGAGCGAGGTACAGTTGTGAGTGACAGTCACAAGCGTATGGGGAATGGCGATGTTTTGCTCCAAAAGGACGTCGGCGAGAGGAAAGAGAACATATTGATCATCGGGAACCTGTGACTGTGCGGTCAAAACGACGTAGGTGGCTGCCTGAGGTGACAGTCACAAATCCTTAAGAGAGTACAGGCGCGGTGGGGCTGTGTGGTGATCAGCGACTATCTGAGACAGCTCTAGTTGAAGGACGCCGGTAGCACAATCTATAAGAGCAGAATGATTCGTCAAAAAGTCGAGGCCTACGATAACGTCATAAAAACTGTTGTCAATCAAGGCTAAAATGGCAGAAGTAGTGTGATCTGTTATACTTAAGCGGGCAGGGCACAGACCGAGAACCATCGGCATGCCGCCATCGGTCACACAGAGCATTTGTGCAGCTGCTGGTGTCAGAACCTTCTTTAAGTGTGTGCATAGGCTTGAACTCATCACCGAATTGCTTGCTCCTGTGTCTACAAGTGCTTGTACAGGTACGCCGTCTACTTCAACGTCTATTACGCTTAGTCTGGTGGGAACGAAGAGAGGATTTGCTGCGGAAGTCGTCGATGCAGCAACACCTCTGGGGGCTGCATTTTTCAGTTTTCTGAGACGATGCGGCTGGCAGCCATGAGGGACTAGAAGCGCCGTGGCAGTGGCGAACGGGATGATGGGCAACATATTTGCAGCGAACGAGCCTGCTGACGACGTGGTGAAGGCGAGCGGCTGTACGAAGTGTTCCGAGAATGGTTAAAGACATGGGACTCTTCGGAAGGTGGTAAGGTGCGGGTAGTACCGTCGAAATGGGTCATATTGGTCGTTGCACATGGTCCTCTTTGATGAGGACCATGTGTTGCGGCAGTAACAAGAAATATGTCCAACGTGGTGGCAGTCGAAACATATAGGGCGGTCATCTGCAGTTCGCCACTCAGCCGGGTTGCGAGTACGTGGAAAAAACTGTCGGTCGGAGGAGAGCATCGCGAAAGGGCGTTCGCTAACTTTGGGTGTGGTGACACGGCACATTGAATGCACTGCGGTGTTTTGAAGCACCTGGCGCCCGATGGCTTTAACAAGAGGAACAGTAACAGGAGTGGTATTGATACTGCGCAAATAGAACGCTGAGGGCGCCATTGCTTCAAGTTCGCGACGAACAATGCGTGTCAGGTATTCCGGCGGCGACGGGCGTTGTGGTGTGGACTGGTCCTCGCAAGTCGATGTTGCAGTGGTGTTTGGAAGTCGGGCGAAGGTTGGCAGGTTGCGGTGACTTTTTACTTGCTCAAAATGACGACACTCTTTGATGATCGCAACCACGGTGGAACAGCCCTTGCACATCAGGAGATTGAACGCGTCATCGGCAATCCCTTTCAAGACATGCACAACCTTGTCAACTTCTGTCAAGTCGCTGTCAGCCTTTCGGCAGTGCAGCCGGAAATATTGTGGGCCTGTGTGCTCAGATTTGGTTGCACTTAAAGAACCCCAGGTGGTCGAAATTTCCGGAGCCCTCTACTCTGGCGTCTCTCGTGATCGTATGGTGGTTTTGGGACGTTAAACTCCACATATCAATCAATCAATCAAGCCTTTCGGCAGAGGACCAGCAAGTCTTGAATTTATGCGAGGTATGATTCCGTCGACGATTAGGCATGGAAGGCGAATTCCTTTTTGGCAGCGATCTTATGACTTGCGGTTTCGCCAAACACCCCTCGCGTCTTTTCTTTGCATTGGTCCCAGCTTGTGAGTTCTTTATTTTCACACCACACCTTCGCCGTTTCTCTCAAGTAAAAGAGCACATTAGATAACTGAAGTGCGGGATTCCATCTGTTGGCACACTCCTTCTTTCGGTCTCTACCTCCCCCTCCCCCATCCCCGTGCGGGGCCATGTCGGTGCCTCCTTTTTGAAAGACAATAACAGCTCCGTTCTTTTCTCTTCACTTTTCCCTTTCAAGAACCTCTACAGAACATGGCCAACCAAAACGTCAAGGTCGACGCCATTGGTCCCGCAGAATGTACCGGGATCTTTAAGTGGCGTGAAAACGTATGGTTGCGATGCCGTGTTCGTCGGAGATGCTGACGTTGACGGGGAGGGCTCAGCATTGACCATGGCTGGAAAACCGATGCGTTGTTCACTGCGGAGCTCTGTTGCCTGCTGGTTACCCAGAGCCTCTCACCAATTTGTTACGGGGTTGGTGACTTCTGTACAAAACGCAATTGCAGAGGAACAAACACAAGGAAGAGTCCAATGGCTGATTGGCACACTCGCGCGCCTGTCAGCTGCTTGAGTTCTTCCTCTTCCTTTGCTTCATCTCCGTAACATTATATATACATATAAATAAATAAATAAGTATATATGTATATATATATATATATACATATATATACATACACATAGTGGGAGTAATAATTCAGTGGGCAAGTTAGTCTTCGTGAAGGTATGGGATATGGCACAACGGGAGCGTTGTCAACAAGGATAAATATATTTATTTCCCAACAGTTTCGGGAGGGGTCCTCCCTTCATCAGGGCATGAGTTATACTGACCTGAGCTTCCAAACTTCATCGCTGCCGCGTCCCTCTCGCCTTGAAAGACGTTTAGACGTTTGCGAGAGTAAGAGGGAAATAGAAAAAGGAAAAAGAAGGAAAAAAAAGGGGAGAAAAAAGACGAAAAAAAGAAAGAAAAGAAAGAAAGTAAAGAAAGGAAGAACCACTGTCAACACTAAGAACGAAGCCAACTGTCCGTCTACTTCCACATACGGTTCATATCACGCGCTGTTCAGTTCTTGACGTGTGTCGGGCCACCCAAGATTGTCGCCGCGGTACCGGGAGGGTCCGTGACAGCGTGCGTGAAGAAAGGGGTTTCCCCGTAAAGGGTCGTTCGGCGGGCGGCGGGCGGCGTGCGTATATATATATATAACACGTTCGATGCTGCACCACTGATCTACCACGGCGGCAATCCTCCAAGCCACTTTATTACGATTATAAGTGAATTTAAGCGCGGGAGTGGCAGTCAGCGCCATCTGTAGCCATGGCGGCTAGTGTGGCACTCTTGATGAGCCTGTATAGCGTCACGTAAAGTGTGAACTTATAACAAGCTGGCAGGTGACCAATAGTCCATCGTATATAACCTAAGGCGCCAAGTCTGCCCGTATGAGACTCTCATTAATGAATAAGAAAAATAAGTGTATACTTAAGGGCTCGTTTTTCCATGCTTTGACACAATAATAAAGAGATTCAACAGGTAATAATGCCAAGAAAAGTATAGGGTAAGTTATTACCCCAAATTGGGATGTAACTGCGAAGAAAAAAAGTGGGTGAAAAGATAATTGGTCATGAGAAGGAGGAACCAAGCCCTTAAGAATACACTTCTTCCCTATATATATATATATATATATATATATATATATATATATATATATATATATATATATATATATCGCCTTGCGCAAGTTATACGAATGGGCCCGGGCGCGAGGGCTGCTAAGTGAGGGGTACAGGAAGAAGAAGAGCAGAATTTAACAGATGACCCAAGATCGGGTGCTGTCTCTTGTCATTATTTTTTACATTGTTGCAGTCTAACCACTCAACCTTGAGGCTGAATCCACTGCACATGCTCCTCAGTCGTCTGCGTCGCTGGTTTTTTCTTCTCGGCAACGCCGTCTAGGCTTCCTTGACAATGGACACCTAGACCCTGCTGCGGCCGGAAGCTATTATGCCACCATTTTTCGAGATTGACATCTAGGCCTTTTCGTTGGCCTAAGTGCAGCCACATCTCGTTGTCGCCAAGACAGCGAACAGTGTTCTGTGCCTCGGAAACGCCTTTCAGTCTTCTCCTTGCGACAATCCTTCGCTCTTGACTCATGCTGCGTATGAGCCTCCAAAGAATGCCATTCAGGCTTGCTTGGTCATGGATCTCACTGCCGTGAGTGCTGCTACCCCTGCATCTTCCGCGGACGTGAGTCGTGGCAATATGGGCACCTCCCCCAACATTGCCTTGGAGTTCATACGTGCCGTCACGCGATAGACGCAAAGACTCGACCACTTGACGTCGTATAGCTCCGGCTTCCGCACTGCGACCTTAGCGCCTCTGACCATTTTGCATCTTTCGGTGGTTAGAGATCAGAAATGCGCTCAGATCGCATCATGCCTGGCCGGATGATCATAAATGGCTTATTGCCGTAGACCATATTCAAGGCGCAGCCAAGCCATGGCACAAGTACGGAGGCATGAAGCGGAAGTCGAGGCTGGAACGGTGCGTAGCTCTGATTGCTTCTTTCAACCCGATTTTCTGTTGTCCACCGTTGAACCTGACACACTTTTTATTGGTGTCAAAGCTTGAGAAGAATATCTCTGCGAGGCTGACACTGCGAGCAGCAGCTCACTGGCAGACATCCGCACAGCCGGACCTTCAACGAACCCATAATTCAAGGCGTGCACAAACTCTGCCTAGGTAACGGACACCAAAACATCTGTATCAGTAGCCGCATCCACATCCATCGGGGAAGCTGCCACCATACTCGTCGTCACTCGGCCGCTTGAAGCCATCGGCACGCGTCGTGCCGGGGAGTGACAGCAGTCCTTCTCTACAGGTTTCAGACTCGGCGTCAATATTTGAGCAAAGAATATCGCCATCAGACCTTCCTCCGTCAGAGATACTGCCCTCACGCTTGTGAGCGCATGAAAAAGCTCATTACAGCTGTGCTGGACGAATTACAAGATCCCGAACCCTACCACACCATGATCATCAGCAAAACTACCAACAATATATCACTTTCTAAAGCAGATCCGGATAATGCCGCCAAGCTGAGTCCAGACCACTCGGAGCCTTGTGCCCGTATGTACCATTCATTTCACGTGTGCCCAGACACTCATACATCAAGCGACATCTTTTCAGAGAAAACTGAGAGGCCTAACGAGACAGATGCTCTTGTCGACCGAACCTTGTAGCTGCAGAAAAACTCTGCTGCTGGGTAGCCTTCTGAACAGAATGCGTCGTGTGCATGCAAGACTTAGGCAGGGGCCCGCGGCTCTACTACCTCCGGGAGCTGTGTACCCAAAAGACTTCCAGTCCATGGCTTCCGTCCCAGCTGATCTCGCCTGCTCAGTATGCTTCGCAGCACATCCCGCTGCAGCTACAGCCACCGTATGAATGACGCCCCACACCACAATGTGCGACACTAAACAGCTCCTCACATTGTCCTACCTTCAAAACTACGACACAGCAAAAGAGTCAGCACTTCATGGTGAACCGGCGATTAAGGCATAGCAGTCAGTGCCACCACCAGGACCATGTTGAAAAAGTTTTCCCAATACGCTGCACCATAGATGAGACCAACCACAGCGACACAGCTCATTCCACACGTCGGAGCACACTGGCAGATCGCCGAGCAGCGTTCCAGTGTAGGCGAACCTATACACCGCTGCAAAACAGTCACCGCCATCCCCCATAGTCATTATTGGCAAAGTTTACCACCAAACCTCAGCATCTTCACTGAAATTTTGAAAAACCACCCAAGTACACAGATTATTGGGCACTGAATTTATATCTGAGCAACTTCCAGGCGGAATTGCACTATGGCTGAGTTCGCCAATCTGATTCAGTTAACACCACCCACTGGAGACATTGCCATCGGCAGCATGCGCTCGCAGTGAAGGCGAATTGTGATTAATAAGAAAGGCGCTGCTTCTTGGGTGCGGGGCTGCCTATGTGAGGTAGAGAAAGAGGACCAGAATACAAAAGCTTTCGACCTCATTGGAGTCATTTGAGAATGATCGAAATTTTGATTACTGGATTTCGATGCTGTGTCTCCTCTTTGAATCTATATTTAAACGAGCTATTCAGGTGATATCACACCTCTGTCCATTCTGTGGAGAAATAAAAACAATTAAATAATAATTTTTATCTTGTTGCCGATACTCTTTGCTTGAAAAATGTTTCTAATCATTGCCTTTCTGAACATAGGTGTTAAACTGACGGCGGAGACTTCACTGAAATTTAGTGCCTTAGTTTTGGAACACTGCCACAGGGATGCTTTCAATGCAGTTTGTGATTTTATTCAGGCGTCTGAAGGTATCCAATTATAATTCCCAAACTATTAGGTACTAATTTGTCTCATCAAAAACTTTGTAACATAGAGTCTTAATGGTCAGGTGAAGTAAACGCAGCAGTGTGGTCGTCTCCAAATCTGAAATATCGAAATCTCTGAAACTGTTCAATATCAACCCTTCCTCTCTCTCTATCTCTCTTTAATTCTTGTATTAGTTATATTTTATTATAAATTCATTCATAAGCATAGTTGCAATGATAAAAGAAAGTGTTCTACACCTTTTTGGCCCATCCACCTAAGTGGGAATCAGTCATACCAGGGCCGCTGGATAAAGAAACAAGGTGTAGCATGCCACCGAATCGGCGGGATGGGCCTAGTTCTCTTTGTGACTGCTGTGGCGCCACCACTCCTCCCAGGAGCAAAGCTTTCACACTTATCTCTACGCCGGACTGTAGGCCGTAAATAACGCGTATCGTAGCTTCACATTAGAGACTCGATTCTGCATTGTTATCAGGAGCACCTATTACATCACAAATGTGAATGTTTAACCTAAGAGTGCCAATAATTTGTACAGTATAGGCTTATATATATATATATATATATATATATATATTGTGTGTGTGTGTGTGACGCATGAAGCCAAGGTAGGAGAAGCTGAAAAGAAAGAAGTGAATTAAAATAAACACGTGCTGTATGAGCTGGGTGACGTCACTCGCATCTAGCGTCACACGAATCAACAGGATGAGTACCTCGCAGCCACTTCATCAACCGGCTATCATATCCAAAGACCTTAGCGAGACGCCGTGACCGAAAGAGCCGGAGCGCACCTCCGATCTGCACCGCGACCAGCTTCTAGACAGCACCATCGGAGGGCATTGGCATCCCCAAGTACACCGGATCAGCTGACGATGGATCCGTACAGCGCTAGTTCGACCAGATCGGGCTCCACGCTACCGCTGCATCCGCGTCGAAGGGGAGGGTATCATCAGCTTTACCGACTACGTCTACGGTGAGGTTTTCAGATACTACCTCACACATTTTTAAAAACCGAAAAACCTTGGATAAATATAAAAGAAGAGGTGATTGTCCGTTTCAACGACTACGACAATCACTTGTTTATTAATGACCATCTGGAGACAATCGCTCCCAGCCGGCACAGTCCTTATGCTTTTGTCAAAACACATAGTTCCACATTAGGTTTTTTTTTGTTTGCACAATACTCGGGAGCTTCAAGGTCGCCGTTCCAGCATATGACACGAGACATTGCTTACCCACCTGATGCTCTTCATTTTTCGTCTCGCATACAAGATCCACCACCCAGTTTCCATGACGCTGTTCGTCAAGTGGTCTTTATTAACGCTCACCGTTTGCCTCATGAGGACGCTGTCTTCACGATAGACAAACTGACACATCCGGAAAATTTTCAACCACGCCATATATAACAACTCCTAAATGTGTTTTTATTACAAGATTTATTTTCTATCGCTCTGCAGAGTGTGCAGTCTAAACCTAGTACGGGCACGTACGTCACCTGTCCTATCCTTATCTGGTGCTCGCCAATTCAAGAGCCAAAACAATGCAGAAGTAATACATGCATTAAACTTCGCAGAAGCTGTCTGTCAGAAGCGTCCATATTGAACCACCTCACCGAAGCTTCTGAAGAGCATGCTAGCAATGATGGTGCATTACCAACTAGGCCCGACAAGCAAGACACGAGCTCACGATGCATCAGCTGTTTACAGGACACGCCAACTTTTGAAGAGAATGGTTGCCCAATTCTGGAAGAGGCTCCACTACAGCCATCTCATGAGCAACATAAGCAAAGCAAGCAAAGCCGAGTCCACAAATTTATGTGACAACGAGAGAGACTGCAGCGTAGGCATCGACGAAGGCCGTCACAACCATGTCAATTGTTTACGCTTGCAATGAGTATACGTGCGTGATCTTTCCGTGCGTCATTTTTTGTTCTTGAGTGGTGCTTTATATGTGTATAGCTGCTTGTCTATGATTGCGCGACTGTACAATTTCTTACTGTCGTCTTCCTTGTTTGTTACTTGAGCCATAAGTGTGACATTTAGAGCTACTTTTCTTACTCGAAAAGTTTCGTCCCTAACCTTCAAACTAGCGAATAGCAATGGCGAAACGTTTTCCCTTTAATTGGTAGTCATAAGTGACGGTCATAAATTGAGACTGTCTGCCTTATACGTACCAGCTATTTATGTCGGTGATCTTTATTTATATGGCTAACATCCCCTGTAACGTTTAAACGAGTACGCGATTTCTGACATTTTTCATATGGTGCGTATATCTGCCGAACTCTCACACCTTAACTCGACAAAATTGTCTTATCCTTAAATATGGCGTAATAATCTTTAGTCACAATTTGGCACATACATTGTTTGTGTTCGCAAATATTGTTAACCAAGTGTGCCGTCATATTCAAAGTTCAATGGTGTCTCCAAAGTATAATTCGTTCCAATGTTCATAACTACTCTTTCTTATGATGAATCAAAGTCAATACTTCTAATAACTCCCCTGAACATCCACCAAATAGCACTGGCGGCCTCAAATGTATTTGTCAAACCACTTTGTTCATCGGGTGTTTTCGCTCTACTTTTTTTTGAGGAAGCCATAGAGTATCCGTAAAATCAAAGTGTACAATAGCTGTGGTGTGCACGTAAGACTGAAATATTTCCTTCCACCAACGTACTTCCAGGAACATGGGTGTTTCTGCCAAGTTGAACACCTTTTCAGGAACAAAGAATGTTATTAAAATTTTTCTTTGTAATCACAATAAAGGGACCCTTTCATTGTCATTTTTTAAACCATTACTGCAATGGTTCATATATTGTCCAAATAAATAACATTGTCCAGGACATTGTATTTTACACGCACGACTGCATGCAATTGCTTGGGACGAACATGGCGGAAGCAGAAATAAAACAAGCCGGCCAATTCTGCTGCACCAAGTCTGCATGTAACAACATTTCTCCCCATGTGCAGCTTGCAGTCGCTGGCCTCTCGAGCAGACATCAAACGCCCTAGCCATCTGCCGCATGGCCAGTGCGTAGAAATTAGAAAGTGTTGGCCAGGTGAAAGAGGATGCGTCGGGAAGAGATGCTTCTCACCTCACCAACGCCTCCCAACATCGGAACACCTTCGGAAGTTGCAGAGACACCAGATTATCAATGAACAGTTTAAATATACTTGGCCGGCCCTTGGACAAGGTTACCGCAAAACTGCCGTTGACTGATGTGAGCCCCGGCCTGGAGCACACCACGAGCATGAAGGTTCCCCGCAATTGTAATTTAGCCACAACACCATTAGTGCCCATGATTTCTCCTAGCATGTTTTTCTCAATGCGTGGAACACACGCACTGTCGTCAAATAATTCCTGATGTCTACAAATTGAAGGCGAATGGTTGTATTGGAAGCGATTCCCTAAGGAAGTATGACCTGATCACCAGAAAACAGCCAGGAGTGCTAGGAAGCACGCTATCTCGACAGACATTATAAGCAAGCTGATAAGCTTGCTGGTCCTCAGTAATTAACGTTTATAGGGCTGACAGCAGAAAAACCACTTCCCTCCTTGCAACGGCCATATTTCCTTAAACAAACGTTTCTCTCCACTACGCGAAAACTGGTCGGAAAGAGCTGGCTAGCGCCTTTACTTAATATAACGTTTCAAATTGTTCCTATTAAATTCAAGGCATCGCTCTCTCTCTCGCTAAACTAACATTCAACGGGGAGTGAAAGTTTTGCCAATTGATTAGAATAACAGGATTGGAAACTATCGTAGAGCATTTATACCGCAAGCAAGCATGCTGCCCGTATTATTATATTGAACCTTATTTCTTATCATAACTGATATTAAACCGGTCAAGAATATTGATGAAGGAAGCTTCAATAAACACCGCAAAATTAACTTTATGTGAAAAGAATGCATCATGCGAATACTGTTTATAGTATCTGGACTTGTCGAGCTGCTCGTCTTTGGCACGCCTACGCAGATATGTTCCGCTTGGCTATTTGACAGGAGCCTTACTGTGCACAAATACAGGTGTTAGTTTGCGCTCAAAATGTTTGGGTTCCTTCTTTGTGGTTTAACTTTCTATTTTAGTGCAATTTTCTCTGAGTTTTTTGTTATATTTACCTGTCATTTTTTTAAGTCAACGAATAAATTTGCCGTCAAACAATACTCACGAAATTCCCAAAAGCCAGTGTGTTCACTTGTCGCAGAATCATTTTCGGCCCATGAATGATCACCCGCCGGTTCCATTGATAGCCCACGTTGGGGCGCATGAGTTGTATCATCATTT
Source organism: Rhipicephalus annulatus (assembly GCA_013436015.1). NCBI lineage: Eukaryota > Metazoa > Arthropoda > Arachnida > Ixodida > Ixodidae > Rhipicephalus > Rhipicephalus annulatus. Next base: position 529,018 of record WOVY01011923.1, read on the forward strand.
TCATAAACATAATTTTTATAATCATCACCACTTGTCATTATCACTTCTGCTGCAATTAAAGACAGAAAGAACGCTTAGTCACAGTGTCAAAATACAGCATTCTTCTTGCATTGTAGGACTGTTATTTTGTTTTGACCTTTCGCAAAAACTTCGTTATACTTTCAACACTGACAGCAGGAGAACCATTTGACTTCGTATAAGGGTCATACTGCCTTAAACTAATGTTTGCGTTGCGCTGAAGTTGGTTCGAAGGAGCAACTAATTAGTTTTCTTTGGTAAAGCATTTTAATTCATTCCGACGACACTCATAGTGTCACTCACCAGAAAAAACTGCGATTTGCGTATTTATTGTTTTCAGGAGATATGCCTGAGAGAAAACAGTAGGGTAATCTATAGTGGGGCAACGGTTCCGTAAGCAAGCTTGCTCCCTGTATTATTTAGTTGAACTGTGGTACCGAATTACCTTCGTTATTCCTCGCAAAATATCTAACTTTTATTCTCTCATTTTTGATTAATTATCATTGCGAATAATATAGATAAAGGAAAACCCATACACCAACCACAATCAAGTTCAGTGCAAAAAAATGCAGCATGCAAAGCAGTTTATATTATCTGGCGCTCTTTTTTTCTGAAACAAGGCGAAGATTGACATCGAAAACAATACTCACTAAATCCCGATGTGCTTGGGTATTCACTTGTCGCTGAATTGTTCTTCGCTACAGAGAGGTCAACTGTCGGTCCTATTGATATTCCTTCGAGGGGCCTATCAGTTGTAGTGTCATTTCCCTCGTTATCAAAATAGTGTGCATAATCCTCCCCACTTGTCTCTCCCACTTCGGCGGCTAGTCAAGAAAGGCAAAATGCTTCACCAAAGGAACACACTAGTATTCTCTTTGCATTGTAGGAATATTATTTATGTTCCTTTTTCGTGATGTACGCGATGTACTCATGTAGTTATAGGTGTTCGAGCGAATCAAATAGTTTGAGTAAGGTTTTCCGAAATGCAGGTTCTTGGTAATTTACTTTTACTACAACCATAAGCGAACAAAAATATTGTATTTCGACCCCCCATGAACATACAATGAAAATGGCGTCATGTTCTATATATAGCACAAAAGGGCTTTGGGGTTGCAAAGTCGAATAATAATGGTTAATTAACTTAAACCTATTTTAACCTTGGTAGACATTCCAATCGTTGTGAAACTAGCACGTAGCAACCACGCATTAGTTCAGTGCTTTGAAGATCCCGAAGCAGGCTTCTTGCACTTGTGACACGCACCTTCTCAATGCACTTGAATGGCTGCCTTATAAATATTGGACGCTTTCAGGACCCAACATCATAAAATATGGCGGAATGTTGCTTCACTACGCCAAAGTTATTTCCGGCGATGTGTGCAAAGGCAATGTCACTGAACTGCACCACTTAATTTTCATAATATTCTAGCTCCCCCAAGCACAATTCACATAGTCCAAAAAAAACGAATTCAAATTCACTACTTACTGTCTCGTCATTGGGGACACCATCAAATAAACTAAAATACCGCAGCAGGTATATTGATTTCAATAACAAAAAATCAGTATCTTTGAAAAGCGATACAGCTCCAAAATTGAATAAATGCATTCAATGCACTGACAACCACTGAACCCTCGTGTCCTAAATTTATGACCCGAAGATTAACTATTCATGCGTGTGACGTGTTCTTTTTTATTGACGACCGAATTGGCAAGTAAGAATTTCAACATCATAGAAACAAAACAAAAAATTCTGACAGCGGCCGATATAATAGTTAATGCATACGATATCACGAAATGTTCAGTTGAGGTGAGTGTCGTCTTTTTGTCACCTGTCACCATCTTGCTTTCCTCTGTGCCGAGTTCCAAAGAAAACGATGAACAAAAAACTACCAACAATATTTTTTACAGCTGTATCGAGGATACCGCAGACACTTTTTTAAACTTCTAAGTTAATTCTGCAACAATAGGCAGCAAAACGTTTTCGTGTGTTTTTCATATGGCACAAGTGCCGAAAGGGTTGAAACAAAAGGACATTTCTAGAAAGCGTCACCACTTTGGCGGATTGTGCGAGAAGGAGACTATATCGAAAGAAGAATAGGAACTTTCAAAATTCTTTACCGCAATTATCATCTACCCCCCCAGATAGATAGATATCTGGAATTGAACGTTGCAAAATCACCGTTTCATCATATTTAAACCCGAACGAGTCAAAACGTTTCAAGACGACTCAGCGACTCATTTCCAACCTACATTGCATTATTTGAGTTGAAATTCAGCACGCCAGAAGGAAAAAAAATTACAGCATATTTACGGAGCGAACAATGATGAGTAGGGCGAAGCCGTCCATCAGTTCGTCCATCTGTCTGTCTGTCTGTCTGTCTGTCTGTCTGTCTGTCTGTCTGTCTGTCTGTCTGTCTGTCTGTCTGTCTGTCTGTCTGTCTGTCTGTCTGTTTGTCTGTTTGTCTGTCTTCTCTCTGTCTGCTTGTCTGTCTGTCTATCTGTACACTTCTCTGTTCATTTTTATTGATACCATAGACGGCACCAAACGACACCCCAAACGGGCGACCCCATCTGCAGCATCCACAAATAATGATTAAGTTTCAGTCTTCAACTTGTGTGACTGTCATATAAAAAGCAATTATTGCGCATATCTGAGGCACCATCACAACACGACAATATTCTGTATGTCTTTATACTAGAAAAGACATCCGTAAGTAATTGTAAGGACCGTAGCGTTTATCATGCTGCGCTGACAATGCAACGCGATGCTTAGAAAGGCAAGTGTTTCCAGCGCTTTGCTAAGACGACATGGTGGTGGCACCTACCCGTCGTGTTGCATTCTACCCCTTATCGCCTCCGACCGAGACATGCGCACAACTTTCTCCGTGGGCGCGCATGCCTTCCTTCGTTTTCGAAGATAACTGCCAGATAGCACTCGTCTTTAACGTGCCTCGGTGCGCTTGATCGCCTTCGCTGCACGAATCGAGACTCTAACACTGCGCTTCTAGAATACAATTCACCAATTTTCTTGCGCAGAACATCAAATAAACGTTCTTTGTAAGCCTACAGGAGTCTGCATCGCAGGTAAGCACAGCCAATATGTTACATTTATGAATTTCCTCAAAATCGCACGCTGTGTCGCCCATTACTGAAGATGAACCTTCTTCGTAAGCATACATGTTTCTGATTCGTAGAAAAGTACAGGCGAGATGCAGCTGTTATATACCTTTCTCTTGAAGGTTAGTGGAAGATTACCATTAATTATTTGAGAATGCTTATCGAGTGTGATTTACACCATTCCTATTGTTTTAGTCATTCGCTCTCGTGGTTTGCCTCCACCAATATTACCCGTCTTAAGTACACATATTGCTTTACAACTTCCTGCGTCTTTTAACCTATCGTGAAGGGCTATTTTTTTCAAGACTGTTGCACATTACGTCAGTTTTGTGCACATGAATTTTCAGACCTACTCTTCTGCTTTCCGTGTCAAGTTCCGTAAGCATGGGCTGTAATTAGTCTCTTGATTCAGACATCAAAGCAATGTTAGCAGTGAATCACGGGTTACTAACATACTCTCTATTACCTCTTATCCCTAACTCTTCCCAATCAAGGGCTCTGAGAACGTCCTATAAACAAGCGGGGAATAGCGTTTGCGAGATCGTGTCTCCCCATCTTACTCCTTTTTGTTCTACTGAGATTCAGTCGCCTTTTTATGGAGAACAATGGTAGGTGTAGTTCCGCCGGAAATTTATTTGAGAATTTTAATTTAGAGTTCGTCGGTGCCCTGATTTGATAACTCTTGCACTTCTGCTGATGTCTGATGCCTCGACTGAGTCAAACGGCTCTCGTAATCAACGTACGATTGCTATGTATAAGGGTTAATTGTATTCCGCGCATTTTGCGATCACATGGCTGATAGCATATATATGGCGTATTATGGAGTAGTCGGAACGAAATCCTGCTTGGCCATTTCGTTTATTGAACTGCAATGTTGCCTTAACTCAGATATCTGTTTTTCGGAAAATAGTTTGTAGGGAACAGACATTACGTTTATCGGCCTGTTTTCTTCAAGTCCTTGACTACTCAATTCTTATGAATTAAAATGATGTTGGCGTTTTTCCAAGATTTCGGTACCCTTCTCGTAAAAGTAAAGTTCGTGAGGTACCTAGGTTTTCTGACACAATTTCTCTGCCATCCTTCAGCAGCACCATTTTTATCATATCTTCACCAGCGCCTTTGGCTCTTTATATTCCTTCTAGGGCTTTCCTTACTCCCGCTGGCGTTAGTGGTACCATGTCCAATCCCTCTGGTCCGTTATTGCTTCCTATGATATCATCCTGGTTTCTTGAGCTTTTGTTCAGATCTCTGGGGAACTCCTCTGCCACCACAACTATCCTATATATATTAATTATGACAATGCCTTCCTTGCTTATATTAATTATGACAATGCCTTCCTTGGCAGTGTTCCTTTTACTCTAACCTTGTCCTGCTTCAGGCGTGACCAGTTATATCAAAGAAACAGACAGACAGACAGACAGACAGACAGACAGACAGACAGACAGACAGACAGACAGATGAACGGATGAACAGATAGACGCAGAAATGAGTGGAAAGACGGACGGAAGCAGGAACGCAAGCATGCGCGAACACCCTGATGGATGGACGGATAGATGAACGGACGAACGCATCGACAAATAAACAAACAGACAGATGCCTGGCTTCATGGAAGAATGGAAGCATGGACGGACGCATAGGTGGAAGGGTGCATGAATGGATGGACGAACGCATAAAAAGACAGACAGAAAGACGTGCAGACAGACAAACAGACAGACAGACAGACACACAGACAGACAGACAAACAGACGCACAGACAGACAGACAGACAGACAGACAGACAGACAGAGGACGGACGGACGCTTAGCACCACTCATCGTCGTATACGCTGCGTGGATATGGTGCAATTTTTTGTCTATGCAAAAGTTTGCCTTCGCAGCTTTTAGGCTTCTGCCGCTATTTAGAGCTTACTGAATTTTCTCCATGTGATATGTTCTGATTTCAGCTACATTGTTTCTATTGATTACCTTCGAAAGCTCTAGCCCCTCTATATTGTTAATTGCACTTGCGGCCTTCATGGTTCGCTGTCTCCTAATGAGACTTTTCGTATACTGATTTAGTTTGCCAGTGCCATGTCTGCTGACTGTACGTGCGACTTTCATTACACACTCTTAGATGATACTAGTAAAATCATCATTCATTGTGTCAACACTAATGCCGGTTACTTCGTTTAGAGCCTTGAATCTTTTCTGAAGCAAAAGTCTGAATTCCTGTACTTTTTCTCTCTCACCGCTAGTTCATTATTTGGCTTCTTGCGTTTCAGTTGTTGTCTTTGCTTTTTGAAATTTAGGATAATTCATGCTTTTAGTATTCATTAGTCACTGCATCGGATCTTGCCAACCACTTTTACATCTTGTAGAATGCTTGCGCGTGCACACAGAATGAAGTGTATTTCATTTTTTAATTTCGCCATTAGGACTTCACCATGTCCAACTTCGGGTTGTCATTTTCTGAATAAGGTATCCAAAATCCATTAATAATTATGTTTTGCAAGCTCTACTGATCGCTCAGTTCTGGCATTTACACAGCCTTTGCCATATTCCCCAGCTGCATAGTCTCCGGATTGTTTTTTTGTCCACTTTGGCATTATAATCGCCCATCAGAATGTATACTGTGGCTTTATTTTATAAATGGTTAACTCGATGTCTTCATCGAAGCCTTCAACCAAATGATCATCATGGCTTGATGTAGGTGCGTAGGACTGTATTCCCCTAGAATTGTGGTTTTTGGTAACCTAATTATAATATTTGTCACTCTCTGATTGATGCTGTAGTATTGCTATATGTTGCCAGAAGTATTCTTCGGTATAAGAAAACTTACATTTCGTTTTTTTTTCGTTAAACTTATCCACGGTACCATGAGAGGTGTCCGTTCCTCACCTCCGTATAAGCTTCACTTGCCCTCCTAAATTGACTGAGCCTTATTACATCCCATTTACCATCCTCTAATTTCTTGAATAGCACAGCTAGACTAGCCTTACTAGATAGCATTATAGCGTTGAACGTACCCCAATTCAGATTCCAATGACGGCCATTTCGAACCCAGAAATTTTCAGCTACCTCCACTGCACGTAGTTATGACCACTGCTTTGAACAGTTGCTTCGCAGCCGCTGGGGACTGATGGCCAAGGGCTGACTGGCAATTTCATAAAGGAGGTAGTGGCCAAGTACTGCACCAAGGTGGCCAATCCCTGCTCTGGTGGGGAAGCGCACTACCAGTAGATGGTAGCCAGTGAGGCCGTTCAAAGACCTTTTTTTATGTATTTCTTAGGATGATTGTACCATGCGTTGAAAGTAAATATACAATTTTGAATTTTGCGCCATCTGTATTCTAACCGAGTTTAGTCATTGCATGATAGGCTGGTGCGCTATCTTAGATCAAATAGAGAGTTCTTTTGGAGTTTTTGGCGCTGTAGAATACTACCTGACGGCTCAACAGCTCTCAACTTCACATGATTCGTAGCTCACCTGGCTTGTTCTTAACTGTTTGAAAGTGCCAATTTAATTATAAAATTATGGAGTTGTTTCGAGCTTCTAGGCTTGCGAGCTCAGGCTGCCTTAGTGCCTTTGGTGACTTTCCTTCTCACGCGTTTATTCTGTCAAAACTTCTTTTTTGGGTGAAATCCCCGTCCGTGGAATATTTCAGAAACGACCTCTCGACACCCCTTTTCGCAGCCCCGCTATTTCCCCTAGCAGACACGCGGGCACAGCCTCCGGATTTTCGTGTGCCCTCCGTCTCAACAGTGGCATTCCTGAAATTTTGAGAGAGTTTATAGACATATGACACAAACTGTGACGATCCTCAAACTCTGTATCATCATTTTCTGTTCTCCAATAAATGCACGTGCATAAAATCGCCTTCAGATAGAGAGAGAGAGATAGAGAGATAAAATGCAAGGAAAGGCAGGGAGGTTAACCAGACGCACATCCGGTTTGCTACCCTGCACTGGGGAAGGGATAAAGGTGAGAAAAGAGGTTGCAGAAAGATGAGAAGGTACACACAATCATGAGCACACTCGGGGAGCACACACAGTCTACAGGCGGTCGCTCAGGTTTGTTGACTTAAGGTAAAGTAGCAGTGCTTTAGTTGCTTTCTGCGCAACTGAGGCACATGCCCAAGGTCCTAGTATCTTCTGCACACAAATTGGTCTGGGGTCACGTCGATGCAAAACCATCCGGAGCTGGCATCGCTGTGTGTCGTAGCAAGCGCAGCTGCACAGGAAGTGTTCAATGGTCTCTTCAGCTCCGCAGTAGTCGCATGTAGGAGTGTCTGCCATACCAATGCGAAAGGAGTACACCTTTGTAAATGCAACACCCAACCAAAGGCGGCATAACAGTGTCGCATCGGAGCGGGAAAGTTGTGATGGTAGCTTTAGCTTGAGCGAAGGATCCAGTTAATAAAATTGACACCATTGGAGGCTGGCAGACGACCAGAACGTGCGTGTGAGATCTCGAGCTAGCAGGTAAAGTTGTCTTGCTGCATCATTCCTTGATAGAGGAATCGGGACTACACTGGTTCCTTCATGGGCTGAGCGGGCTGTATCATCGGCTAATTGATTTCCGGTAATACCGATATGTCCAGGCAGCCATTGATATATAATACCATGCCCTCGTGCTAGAGCTTCATGATGGCATTGTCTTACTTCTTGTACCAATTGGTCATGACTCCTCCTACGCATGGCAGACTGCAAACCCAAAGTGTCTAGCTGCTAAAGAACACACTGGCGCTGCTTTAAGGCTGTATCCTATTTTGTTGGTGTTTTGTAGTAGTAATTGAAATTCTAGTTAATAGATATAGTGGTGGACCTAAGTCGGGAGTCCGATATAGGTACTAGTAATTGCATATAGGGCTAGCATATTAACGTGGAGCAGTGAGTAAAAAGTAAAAGAGCGGAATATTTTTATTATCAAGAGAGGTGAAACGCAAGAAACTTCGTTCGAAGTAATGACGTGTTTGCATCACCCACCACATAGCGTAAGCTTGAATCGATAGGCACTAACGACTGTCAACACTACAGAAATACACAACAATATCTCAGCGTGACACGTTGAGATATAAGAAATGCTTCTAGGAGCTCTTATAGTGAAAAGTTTGGTGAACGCAACTGGGGCTAATGGGCGGCTGTGCTTTTGTATGAATATTTTAAATCTGCCTTTTTGTTTAAACACTTATTGTATTAGGTGTTCGAGGTAACGTAGCGCACGACTTTTAATCAAATATCATTACAAAGAATATGTTATGTCTACTTGGCATAATACCTCCTATAATACACAAGACACAAGATGGGCATATATATTGCTTACATATAGCTTCTAAATGAGCTTGAACGGATCCCTGTGCTAGCAATAGCTATTTAGATGCTCCTAATATTCTCACCTGAAGTTTGTTTGACAAATTTGTTGAACAGGTGCATGGCAAAAACTTGGTAACAGTATGCAAAAGAACCGTTGAAGTCTTTAGCTGTCTGTAAGCTTACGTAGTAAAAGGGTCACAAACATTAGTAAGTTCCCAAGAACGCTAATAACAGGTCCTATTACTAACTCCTTGACTGTGGTTACATGCTTTCTACTGCTCTATTTGTTAAGAGTGCCCATTAAGGTAGAGTGATTTGGCCGTGACCAGGCATGAAGGATTTATTCGGATACAGATAAAGTATTAAGAACTACTTAAAATGAAAAGGGGCGGACCGTATTAGGCAACCTTCATTGCGGGTGAAGTAAAACGCAAAGTCGAATTTGACGCAATGGGCTAAATGAGCACCTAAGCGTAAATGCATGTTGTCCGAGTGATACGTAAGAGAAAGCTGCATACAGCAACAACCCACAATTCGAGTATAACAGAAAAATGAAGATTTATGTCGGCACGGATGCATACACTGGCATACGTTAGGCCACCCACAAGTAAAACACGTCAAATAGTAGCCATGACTCAATGATCCCGTAGCTGTTGAAACTAAAACGTACCGCAAACAAATCTGGGTTTGACATGTTTACTTCTGAGCCCATAAGGAACAAGTGGCTAAAACAACGAACAAACATGAACAACAGGTTGCAGCTTACGCGTCTTAAAACCGAGCAATGCTTTTAGCTAACCAACGTCATCTTGTTCACACAATAGTGATCTTTTATGAAATGAAAATAGTGATCTCCAGCAAGCGGTACCCTTGCAATACCACCGACGTCAAAGGCGGCCGCGCCTATATATAACTAAGCTCAAATCCTCCGCCGAATCAGAGTTTCACATACACACTCTGCTTCATAGCCCGGACAACAACAAAAAAAGCACTCCCACGGTTACGTTTGCACAACTTTGCCTTTATCCTGATTCAATGATACACAGAACCTACATTGTCTAGTACAGATAGCGCAGCTCAGTGATCGGATGACTGTAGTTTCCACACGTTTATTTTCTCCTAGCTTCTTTCTGTCTCGATCAATTTTGACATTGTTAGTTTCAAAGTCTCCGCAATTTTGCAGTTTCACTGATTTAGAGTGGTTGCGATCCTACTTTGACTTTTGCTATCAACTGACGGTTTGCGGGCTTCTTTTTTTGCGAATTTAACGGCTACTACAGTGTGATTGTTACATTGCGCGTATACCTCACACACGGTTGAAGTGCAAGAAAAGAAAACCTGAAAAGTTTTTAACAACTAAACATAAGACTGACACTGCCCTTAAGGCTGTATACTATTTTGTTAGCGTTTTAAAGTAGTAATTAAAGCTTTGGTAAATATGAATTGTGATGCTCCTTAGTCAGAAGTCAGGTATAGATACAAGTAATTACATATATTGCTAGTCTAATAACGTACAATAGTTAACAAAAAGGTAAGGAAGAGTTATTTCTAATTCTAGAGAAGGGCGAAATGCAGGAACGTTCATACGAAAGTATTGACGTGGTTTCATCACTTAACCGATGTTGTTCGAATGTGGTTCCGCTTGCAATACATCGCTATTTTGGGTCAGTAATTGTTTGGCGAAGATGGCGTTTGTTAGCTGTAAGCCCGCATGCCTAAGCCGCGCAAGTTGCGTCCTGGTTGTTAATTTATGCTGATTGTTTTAGCACGCTTGGTAATTGGACGCTCAAAAGTACACGTGTCTATGACGTGTCATTTGCGGTACGTTCTAATTTCAACAGCTACGGAATAATTATGTTTTCACTAGTAGGGGTGCGTCCTACGTGTGTGTGGCCTAACGTGTAGGCCAGTGTATGCATCCACGCCAACACGCATCATTAGGCTACCATGATACTAGAGCTTTTGCATGTTGCTGTATGCTGATTTCTCTTACGTACCACTCGCAAAACTTGCAGCCCGTCGTGTCAAACCCAAGCAGGCGTATTATTTCCCTGGCGGCGTAAATTGCCGTATGCGGCCCACACCCTTGCATTTCGAGCCGTTCGGTAAACTTGAACTGCATTCGAATAAATCCTTCATGTCTATCGCGGCCGAATCACTGTACCTTAAGTGTGCACACTTAACAAGAAGAGCTGTATTGAAAGCTTGTAACCACAAGCAAAGAGTTAGGAATAGGACCTTTTATTAACATTCTCGGGAACTCACCAACTTTTGCACCCATTTTATTACCTAAGCTTGCAGTAACTTCAAGGTTGCAATGGTTTTTTTTGCGCAACATTACTAACTTTTTCCTAAGCGTATGTGGGTTAAACGTGGGTTACGACGCTGTAAGAACCACGCAAAACTTTTAGTCAGGAAAAATCATCGGTCTACGTGTCTGGCACTTGGCATTTCATTGCTGTAGACGTTGCTTTGTGATTAGCATAACCGTTATGATTTGAAACTCGTCGCGGAGGTCGTGATGTAAAAACTACACGCTAGTCACACTGTAACACTATAATAAGAGCCTTTACCATAACGGGGTGAGCTTACTTTATAGATGCAACGCATCTTTATTCATTTGTGGCCTAAAAGCAAAAAAAGAAGCCACAATATAAGCCATGAATTCGAAATATTACTTCTTTCTGCGAATGGGTCTAGTGCGAGAAACATTGCTACTTTTCATTGCTTTGAAATATTTGAAGTGTAGTCAAAATTTTTTTGTCAATCTAGCTAATTGACCTGTAAATTTTATTGTTCCTTTCTTGTCCAAATAATTTTTGTAGATAAAATAAAGGAAGCGCCCACAAATGCACAAAATCATGTTTATTGTGAAGGTAATTCAGAACACAATAACGGGTAATGATAGTTAGGCCTCTTTTTTCTGAAGCAAAAAAGAAATTCACTTTCGAAACAGTACTTACGAAATCCCGAAGAACCAGTGTTATCACTTGTCGCAGATTGATTCTGTGCTGCAGAATGATTACCGGTCGGTTTCATTGAGATCTCTTCTAAAGGGCCATCAGTTGTGATATTTTTGTCGTTATCAAAATAGTGCGCATAATCCTCGTCACTGGTCTCTCCCACTTCAGCGGCTAGTCAAGAAACAAAAACCGGTTGACTAAAGTAGCACATGAGTATTTATTTTGACTTGTAGGAATGTTATTTTTGTTCATCTTTGGCGCGAACACGATGCACTCTTGCAGTTATAAGTGTCGCAGCTTATAAAATAGTTTGATTAAGATGTTTCAAAGCGCAAGAATTATTTTTGTTTAGAGCAAAGGAACATTTCTTAGGAGTGTACCCACTTTCGCGCTATGCGCACGACGGACACACTAAGCAAACAAGAAAAAGAACGCCAGAAAAAATTTACCTCAATCATCATCGACCCCCATAGATCACCCCGCGCCCAGCGAGCATCTCCATCAGCCAGTGACATTGCTATGAAGTTGACGAGGCAGGTTAATTAACAACAAATAAGGAATGACATGTCATAAAATAAATAAATAATGATGCAGATTATTGATATTTTAACACTTTTGACGTTTAGGTGAGAAGAGCTGTTCTCGCATACATTTTCCAAAAAAAGAATGTTTATATACAAAAATGTCAGTTTATTCTTAGAACAAAAATACAAACCGCAGGCTTTTGACACGTATAATAAACCTAAATATGAATCAACACGCGTATGACACAAGAAAAATGAAATATATATTTGAATTTTTTTCTACTTTAAAGACAGATATTGTGACATTTTTTGTGGAGACAAAGATTCCATCAGTTAAGAGCTGTTGACATCCGCATGAAGGAATGTTCAGTAGAATTCTCGCATTTCGTTCCCGGCCCGTATGCAAACGAAAAGCACCGTGTCCGTTTGCCAACCGCTTTCCGTAAAGTGGGGCGGTGTCTACGACTCCGATGAACACCTATGACTGCAATCTCTTCAGTGCCCTTTTTGATAGGCTACTCATACCTTAGACTGAAGTGGAAAGACGCTGACTGCAGATGGCGAATCAAACTCGAACAAAGCGTGAGAACGCAACTACATGTTCATAAGCTAAGCTCACAATGAAAGATGTGCTTCAACGCTGTAAAAACAGAGCTAAATGTGCGTTCAGCAAAACCCCAAGCAAACGTGGCTGGCAATGCGTTTCATCGTTATAAACGTTACCTCTTTGATTAGCATAACCTGTATGGTACCAAAATAAATCGTGCAGGCTTTGGTATGAATAAATCGATGGTAAGCGTACCATAAAATTCTGCTGACAACATTTTAAATATAATAATTAGCCAATTGATACGGCACGATGCGTCTTCATTTGTTAGGAAGACTAAAGAAAAAACCAAAAAACGCAATTTCGTGGCCCGTAAAAGCATTCGATTACATCTTTCTGCGAGTTCATCTCCACACTGCGTTGCACACAACGCTTTGGAAAAAATCCGAGCACCTGAAACTGGCATAAGAAAAGTCTAATATGCTGGCCTTGATTTAGTTTTTTTTCTGTTATTAAAAAGTGCGACGTACTAAATGAAAGGGACAATGGTAGCACCAGATCGAGCTTCTGAGAGCGAACTTCCGTCTTGAAGGTCAATTTACCAGAACAGTTGACGTCTAAATGTCGCTGGCATTGGATTCATGTTGTAAATATATTGAACGTGCTTTTAAAGTTATCAGTGACAGTTTACTCCAAAAAAAGAATCTCACCATTGCGTCCCTAGCTATTACGAAGTTTTTTTTTTCGTTTGACTTCATTCAGTTGTTGAGACATAATTTTCAATGAATACGAAGCTTCTACTTAAGCCAAAAAAATAGCAAAAAACAACAGCCAGAAACGCAGGCTAGTGAAAACGAGTATGATGGTTATTGTTGCAATTAGACGACGCCTTGTACGGTGATGCACTCTAACAAAGTGTCATTTCACACTCTTTTAAGATGTCTGGCGTTGCCTCGTGCAGGAGTCTTTTTAAATACACATCAACTCCCTTTTGTGGTCATCAGAGTTTCTTAGGGCTGTCGATGGTTTTCACAATGCTGTTCACGCAGCTCTCCGAACAGTCTTATTTGCGGCAAGTCAGAACTCTGAAAAAAAGTCAAAGGACTCTGTTTTGCTTAGATTTCTCTACTTCACGAAGTGTACTGTTTGCACCACTCGGCATTGTTGAACGGTTCACGGTTATCCCACGCAGACCTGCACCTGCGACTGATTTGAAAGGGTGTTCTGTATAGGGAGGCGCTACGGTCGGGGAGGCGCTACGGTCGCCAGTGGGAGCAAACGCATGTCACATCGGCTCCGTCAATTTGTGAATGTTTCCGGAGGTTTTTCGAACTCTACCCTTGAAAGTGGCACACCATCGGACAGATCAAGTCATCGCGAACTCACGGATACCAGCTTTTTGGGTGAGCATGAGCGTTACAAGCTTTAAGGGTCGTAAACTGCAAGAACTATACGAGTGAGCGTCTAAGCCTAATGGTGGTTGGGCCTGGCGCATACCGCGTCTAACTCGAAGACTGAAAGAACAGCCGAGATGGATGTAGACGAGGCAGGAAAAAGGGAAGTTACGGACCACAGAACTGAACAAACAAGAAGCGTTTCCACGAGTGAAGACAAAGACACTGACAGCATTGCAGATGACTGGATTGAAGTTGCACGAAAAAAAAAGAGGACGCGCGAGCCGAAACAAGGTGGTGAGACAAGAAGCCGCCTGTTCACAAAGCCCGATGCGCCAAGGCCGCCGAAGCATTGTCAGCAAGGTTCTACGAGCAAGCAAGATGCCCAGACTGCCCAGGGACGATATTAAGGTAATTGTTCGACCGAGATACGGGCTGAATATAAGGAGCAAGTGCGGTGCGAGTCTTGACCAGACGCTACGCGATGGAGCAGGAGTGGGTGACGACGAGGTGATCACAATCTGCCCCAATCCCACGCAAAACATTTTGGTGATAAGCACATCGGAGGAAAGCACAGCGACGAAAATCGCCGAGATGAAGGTTTAGACTATCAACTGAAAGAGGTACGAAACGAACGCATATCTTTCAGCGCCTGAGAATATGACAAAAGGAATCATACGCAATGTACCTCTTGAATATAATCAAGATCAGCTCATGGAAGCACCGGTGAACACAAGCAACACCTCTCTAACGTATGCGAACAGGCTCGGTAGTATGACAAATCTGATACTGCTCTGTGAAGGAAACCGAGTTCCTTCGTCGGTTTACTTCCACAGCATTATGATAAGAGTATCTCTGTACCGGAAACAGATAGACTTCTGCAAGGAATGTGGCAGGCTTGGCCACAGACCTCACGCGTGCCCAAGACCTGATATCAATCTGTGCCCAATTTGTGGATTAAAGAACCCCATCAATGGACACGAGTGTACGCCCCAGTGCCGAATATGTGGTGAGGCGCACCCCACAGCTGACCGGATTTTCAAGGCCAAATACAAGGTGCCACACATAGTGAAGCAGAGAAGGTAGAAGGCCAGGTTCAGAGACTTTCAAGAGCGAACCCCGTCACCTTCAGGTAGCAATGCTGGTGCGATAGAAGGAGGCCGCCCTAGTCGCTTGAGATCCAGAAGCCACTCTCAACTGTCATGGGTCGTTCAAGCAGATCCGGATCCCCCTCGCTGGTAAGAAGACAGAGCAAAAGTCATAGTACGAGCAGAAGTCGGAGTCGGAGCAGAAACCGCTGCGAGAACCGACACCCCTCCCAACAAGACACAGGAGGGGCCACACCCGGCGGCAAACAGAAAGGGCCGCGCAAAATCACCTGGCGTGACATAGTCACGTGAACAAAGCTGTACTCCGCACAGGGGCACTCTCTCTCCAGTCGCCGGCTGGCAGCCGCTGACCCCAGCCTGGCTGCGAGGATGGAGAGCATGGAGAAAGAGAATAGGGAGCTTAGACAAGAGTTGGCCTAATCCTCAAGCGAATGGGAGGACACCCCGCAGAGACCCCATCCTCCTGCGCCTGCTCGTCCTATGGAGCTGCCGATGAACGCGACACAACTTCAGCATTAGGAGATGAACACACGGACATGAGCTGTGGAGGTGAATATGAAGCACCGGTGGCGGCGGGCTTTAAGCGTAAGAGCCCAAGCGATTCTCAACATTTTGAAGGCGCTGAAAATCACACGCAAGAACCGAAGCGGACATGATTGGCCGGCCGAAAGATAGACGGGATCGAAGAAATGGTAGACAAACTAATCAACAAGACAGAGTGACTGTTTGAGAAGCTCCTCATTCGGCTGAATGAGTCTGACGCCTAAAGGAGCGCACAGTATGCCGCGGTCAATAACCAACTTGCGGCCGTGAACAAGTGCACCGAATATTTGGAATGCGGGATGGCGCAGTTGCAGCAACAGGCACAAGGCCCCGACAAATTGGGAGGGGACGCATCGACCATTCTAAACAGGAGCAGCAATGTCAACACCACGCACACTGAAAAAATTGCCCGCAGCTTCCCTCGGGGGAACACTGAGGAGGATGCGGAGCATATAATTGGTTAACGGGGTGTTAAAGTGCGACTTACTTGGGTCGATGGCTAAATTGGTTAACGTGGTTGTAGGAGGGGGTGTTAAATGAGTGAACACGTACACACGTATGCGAAAGGGCGGCGCTGGTCGAAGGGACGTCGATCATTGTGTTTGTGGATTCGTTGGAATTCATTTCACCGCGACCTTGGACGTCGACGCGCCGTACAAACCAACCGGCGAGCGGCAACTGAGCGAGCAAGCGCCGACCTTGAGTATATATACAGCGCGACGGCGCATGCACTGTCAGCTGTCGAATGTTCGAGAAGGGGGAGAAGCGCAACGGCGCATGCGCACGCGTCAGCTGCCGATGTTCTCGAAGCGCGACGGCGCATGCGCGCGCGTCAGCTGCCGATGTTCTCGAAGCGTGACGGCGCATGCGCGCTACATTACACAGCTAGCGAATGTTCGTGAAGAGGAGAAGCGCACGTGGTGTGTAGAGGAGGAAGGGTGCACAGATGGTGGAGGAGTGAAGCGCGCGCGGTGTGTAGAGGAGGAAGGGTGCACAGATGGTGGAAGAAGGAGGAGGAAGCTTGCGGACGGCGCCGCACTACAAGCCTCGAGTATTAGATGCTCCGCATCTAAAAGGATGGACGCACGGACAGTCGCATTCCCCCGACGCGTTTGAATAGCAACCATGGCTGCGTCCCGCAAGTTTGTCGGCAGACGCAACGTCTGGCAATAGAACTGTAGGGGCTTCAAAAACAAAAAAGCTACGATGGTACATTATATGAAAACTCTCTCGAAAAGAAATCTTCCCGACGTGATTGCTTTGCAAGAACCTTTCGACCGGGCTCAGCTATAAGGCTATGTGACATGTGGCTCTGCGTGTGAATGCACGCGGAAGGACATAAAGGTGTGTACCCTAGTTAAGAAAGCGATGGCCTTTATCGACCATTCACTTGATATCAGTGAGGAGTCGGACATAGACCACAACCTGATTAAGGTCATGCCCTGCAATGGAAACCGGAAGACCAGCCTATTCATGCTTAACGTGTACAGACCCCCTTCAAAAAGGGGCCTCACGCACAGCATTGGCGCCCTTTTTTGCGAAGCTATGGCGAAGGCCGCCTCCTGTCCCCATTAATCTGCGGAGACTTCAATGCACCGCACACGCAATGAGGATATGAAGCCGACTCTCCCAAAGGGAAGAGGCTAGCCGAACTGATGGACGAGCTTGGCTTGGTTCTACTCAATGAACCGGCAACGCACACCCGGATTGGACAAGGCGCGTGCCGCGACTTGTCGCGGCACGCGCCTTGGACTGATTGGACAAGGACGTGCCGCGTCCTTGTCCACATTGGACAAGGACGTGCCGCGGACAAGGCGCGTCCCCTGATCTCTCCTTTTGGGCGTACGCGGGCGCAATCACCTGGTCGAACATCTTTGAGGATCTCGGGGGAGCTACCACAGAGTCCTGTGCATGACAATGGGAGAGGATAGAGTCAAAATGGACGGCTGCCAAAAAGCTAGAGTCGTGGACTGGGACAAGTTTCGAGAGCAAAGACAACGAGAAAAGCAAGAAGGGCCGATCGAGGATAGCGGGAAATGGTGCAGGGAACTACTCATGGACGTAGAAAAATATACAAAAATATAGAATGACCAGACAGGCGAAAAGAGCCTGAAGGTGGCGAGAAGCCCTGCGGAAGCGTCGACGACAGCGTTCCTGAGCCGTCCAGGGTGGACAGCCGGCTTGCGCATCTTGTAGAGGCCAAGAAATCTATGCAGCGAAGAGCGAGTCAGCAGACACTGAACAGGAAGATACACAAGAGGATTGCTATTGCTAAGATCAATCGACAGATAGAGGCCCACTGCAATCTACTGTGCAAACAGGAATGGCAGGAGCTGTGCGATACGATGGACGGAAACATGAGTGCAGGGCGCACATGGAAGATTCTCGGGCACCCACTGGATCCAACCAGCACGAGAACGGCGACTCGTGTCCACATGGCCAAGCTGCCACACAAGTACAAAGACGGCCCACAGGCCTTCGTGGAGGAGATCATCCAGACGCACCTCACTCGCCCGGCAGGCGAGAGTCACATTGTATACTGCGGGGCTCCCAAGGAGGAACTAGACGCGGAATTTTCCTTGCAGGAAATTAGAGCAGTCCTCCAGCTACTGAACACTAAATTGGCGCCCGGTCCTGACAAGATCACCAGCCAAATTCTGAGGAACCTGAATAATCACGCCATCGAGAAGCCACGTCAGTATAAAAATGCATGCTGGAAGGAAGGCCATGTTCCACAAGAATGGAAGACAGCGGATGTCATATTAATACCCAAGCCAGGTAAACCGCTTGAGGTTTGATATATGAGGCCAATATCTCTGACGTCCAGCGTCGGCAAAGTCATGGAGCTCGCCTTCCTCAACAGGGTGACGACGATTCTAGAGAAGCGGGATGCCTTCTGCACTCACATCATTGGCTTCCGCAGAGGACGTTCAATGCAGGATGCTATGCTGCAAATCAAGTAACAGGTCATTAACGCACCAAGCACGCACGTGGGCACCCTGCTCGGATCAGACCTCAAAAGCGCCTTCGATATAGTAAAACATGCTGCAATTTTGGACAAGATCAGCCAACTAGGTCTTGGTTCAAGGTTCCACCGGTACGTCAGCAGCTTCCTGACCGGGCGCAAGGTGACGGTGAAGGTCGATGGTGGCCCACCACGAACAGTTCACATGCGGGGTGCGGATACGCCACAGGACTCGGTGCTCTCTCCCTTGCTTTCAACCTCATCATGATCGGACCATCGGACCGTTTTGATGCAATAGAGGGCATCAATCACACGATCTACGCAGACGACGTGACCGTGTGGACCACAGCGAATACGAGCGTTGGAAAAATGCAAGAGAGAATGCAGCAGGCTGTCCGGGCCGTGGAGCGGCACTTCGAAGGCACGGGACTCGTCTGCTCTCTCGATATATCGGAAATACTCCTGCGTAGACCACGCAAGAAAGGACCTCACCCGCAGGCTGTACTGGACACCCGTCGCTTGGGCATCCGCGTCATGAAGAAGGAGGGGACCCAAGTACCAACGGTGTCCAAAATACGAGTGCTTGGCCTGGGGCTTGAAGAGAACGGTGCGAACCACGAGCTGTTAGCACGACTGCAAAAAAAAAGTGGCCGCCGCAACGCACCTTGTGCGTCGGGTAGCGAAAAAAGAAAAGGGCTAAAAGAATACAACGTGGCGAAGTTAATACATGCGTATGCACTGAGCCACATAGCGTATGTCGCCGCGTATGCCTATTGGAACAGAAGCGAAACCGAGAAGCTGAACGCGGCGATTCGTCGAGCGTTCAAGGTAGCCCTGGGTGTGCCCCAGTACAAGGAAAGCCGTAGGCTTCTAGAGCTGGGTGTGCACAACACCCTCGACGAGATAGCAGAAGCGCAGAGGATCGCGCAGGTCGAGAGGTTGTCTGTAACAAGAACGGGAAGACGCAATCTCGATCTGCTTGGGATTCGATATCATGAGGCACATGGACTGAAGGAAGCATTGCTACCGAAAGTCAGGGACGCCATACTGAAAGAAAACATTCCCAGGAACATGCACCCCGTTCACGAGTTGCAACGACGCAAATGCAGAGCTGCAGCAATCCTGAAGGCGCATGGAAGCCAAGAGGGGGTCCTCTTCGTCGATGCGGCCAGGTATCCACTGTCAGCCGGCGGGGGCGATGGGAGACGCTCGGAACCCCCGCTGCTACCCATGAACGAGCGAGGCGAAATCGAGGAGCTAACACTACCACCACTGCTACTGCTACGACAATAACGACTGCAGCGACAACGGCAACTTCAACAGCGAGTCCGATCAGCGGCGGAGGGACCTGCTTTCTCTATGGCGGTCGTGGATACAACAGGAAAGGTTCGGGTCACATAATCAGCACGGCTGCCATCATCCGAAGCTGCAGAAGAAATAATCATAGCTTTAGCGGTACTCCACAGCGGTGCAGACGACAGCCTGGTTATTAGCGATTCTAAATCAGCGATTCGGAGCTATATTAAAGGCTGGGTGTCCGAGACGGTGGCACGCATGCCTAACATCAGAGCTGGGGACTTCGCGTCTGGCAAGACTACTGACAAGGCCCTCAAGTGGTTTTCCGCTCACATGGGGGACAGTGGAACTATCAACAACAGCCGTAAAACTAGCTGCAACAACGCCAACAGCCAAAGACTAACCGGCATCCCACCCAACCACAACGAGCGCGCCCACCTCGTCGCGAGGCAACTTACCCGCCGCGACGCAGCCACCCAGGGAGCAGCCGCCACCGTGGTTGGAAGGAGCACCGGCCGAGATACGGTGGTGGCCACAGGCACTGGCAATGCCGAAATTACCACCCCCACCACGTCCATTGCTGCTGCAACTGAAGTTGGTGCAGAAGAGGCGAGACAACAGAGGTGCACCGACTGCTATGAAAAAGAATTTTTTGCCTTGTACAACGACGTGCTTGCGCACTATAGTAAAGACCAGAATAAATTTCTGCAACCCCACGTACGCGTGGACAGGTCGCAGGCGGTGGACCTGAGAAGGTTGCAGATGGGCACGTTCACAAACCCCTACCATCTGCACCGCTTATGGCCCACGGTGCACCCGTCACCTGGCTGCCCGTGGTGCGCGCACGGACAGGCCAATATGGCACATATACTTTGGCAATGCGAAAGAGATGAAGATAGGCCACGAGAAAGGATGACGTCAGCTGAGAACCCACCGAAATGAGGCACCTTGTTGAGCAATGGCAAGCCGCCCTTCTCAGCGAGGCCCTCGAAGACCAGGTGTGAGTCGTCCAGCGGGCCAAGGCTGTCGCCGAGGACCTCAAAAGGTGTTCCTCGAACGATGTGTCTATGGCAGCCTAGCCCCGGGCACAGCAACAACCGTTGGGCAAATAAAGTTTACTCAACTCAACTCAACTTCCGTGTACTTGTGAATGTGTAGGTAAGTTTTTGCGTCTTGTTTGATATCCGATGCTTTGTGCATCTTCGCTTCGTAAGTGGCATTGCTCTCCTCCCTTCTGAAGGTTTCCTCACGAATTTGGTTGTTTTAAATGTGAACAATTTCTTAGCAAGCTTCCGCGGCTCTGAGCGTATCTATCTATCTATCTATCTATCTATCTATCTATCTATCTATCTATCTATATATATATCAATATATCTCGCCGCGGTGGTCTAGTGGCTAAGGCACTCGGCTGCTGACCCGCAGGGCGCGGGTTCGAATCCCGGCTGCGGCGGCTGCATTTCCGATGGAGGCGGAAATATTGTAGGCCCGTGTGCTCAGATTTGGGTGCACGTTAAAGAACCCCAGGTGGTCTAAATTTCCGGAGCCCTCCACTACGGCGTCTCTCATAATCATAGAGTGGTTTTGGGACGTTAAACCCCACATATCAATCAATCAAATATATATCAATATATCTATCTATCTATCTACTTATCTATCTATCTATCTACCTAGTTGCTCACGACGTTTAGCTCTCCAGGTCGCGTCGACAATAGTATCGACACCAAACTTGGTGTGTCATAACAAGACTGTATGGCAACCATAAGTGACAAGTCATAACATGACAATCATGACGGATATGTTATTAGTGTCATGATTTACATTTCATGGTCTTGCTGCTCTTGCGGCGGTTTGGTTCACATGATATGTTGCAAAACAGGCATGGTATGACATGACTGCATAAGGAACATAAATGACAGAACCTAACGTGAAAATTATGACATGAATGTCATGATTTTTATGTTATGACCAGTCCTGACTACACGCCACGCTCATGGGGCGCTCACGGCCGTTTCGCTTGCTTCGCATCGAATAAATTTGGTATTACGGGACGTGAATGAATCACGAAAGTATGTGACTGGTACAAACATGATAATCATCAGTGCAGGTGCGTGTCATGTAACAACATGACTACATGTGAAGCTCATGATGCGCTCGCGCCTATTTCGCTAGCTTCACATGTACAAAATTCAGTAATACGTGATGAGAATCGGCGGCATTGGTAAAAAAACTTCCAAACATGATAACCATGACTTGCGTGTCATGTAACAACATGACTCCATGCCACACTCGTGATGCACTGCAGCTGTTTCAGTAGCTTCACATATGCAAAATTCGGTATTACGTCAAGTATGGATGACGAAGGTATGTGACCGGTGAAAACACGATAATCATGAGACGCGTGTCATGTAACAACATGACTAAATACCATACTCAAGGCGCCAATAAAGTTCATCGTGGTCACACGCACGCCGGCATTCGTTCGTTTCGTCGCGTCACGCCAGCGATGCCATGCCAGGCGCTGATCTGCCAGCCGTTTACTTGCAGTCGCACGCCAGATTGCGTTGCATTGACGTGTGCGCGTTTGAGCACGCCCGGCTTCCCTCAATCACGAAGAGAGGCCGGCGCAGTGCTATCTGGGTGTAGCTAGGTGATTGCATGGGCGTGAAATGCAGCATGTTGTATTTTTTGCCGGTTGCCGCTGGGCCCCGCCGATAGACGCTGGTCGCGCCGGTCACGCTGGTCGTGCCTGGCGTCCATTTTCTAGCGCAGCGTCGCTTTCCCCAGAGTGCGTGCTCGTCAACGTTAGGTCACCGTATATTGGCCGCTTTATGATGAGCTCGCGGCCGTTTCGCTAGCTCCACATACGCCAAATTTGGTGATATGAGACGTCAATGGAGAACGACGGTAAATGACTGCTGCAAGTACGATAATCGCGACACGCGTGCCATGTAAGAACATGACAACATACCATGCTCAGGTTGCGTTCGTGCCCGTTTCACTAGCTTTATATTTACGAAATTTGATATCACGTGATGTGAATGAACGACGAAGGTAACTGACACGTCAAAACATCACGATGTGCGTGTCATGTAGAACATGACTGCATGGTACAATCATAGTGCGCTAGTGCGCTCGTGAATGTTTCGCTAGCGGTACATTACCAATTTTGGTAACAAAATATGTGAATAGCTGACGAAGGTAAATGACTCGTGCAAATATGATAATCATGACACTGAAGTGATGTGCGGCACAATTTACTTCCACCTCATAACGTTGTGCTGATTTTAAAGTGGCATATCAACCTTCCTCATTCGTGCTTAACATATCATTGGTTCCCATTGCACATGTGATTAGCCATTTTTTTTTAAATTGGAGTTAAATATAGCCAAAAGGTGCCCACGGAACAAAGCTCTAGTTTTCTTTGCCAGGCAGGGCCGTAATTTGGTTAACATGGCACAGAGTGCCATGACATGCAACGCTATGTAACTTAAACATCAAGAGGTGCATTGGCTGTGTACTTACAGCGAAGCTGAACTTGAGACACACTCTTCCAAATCTTCTACTGCCATCTAAGGAACTGGCGGAAAACTAATCACAATGCATTTCTTCTTCTTCTGCTTGGTGGAGGGTAGCAGAACTTTTTATTACTTTATTACTCTAAATGAACATTCGAAGCCATACACTCAATGGTTGTCCCACCTAATGATGAAAAGATGATGCATTGAAGTGCTTAGGACAAGTTAGTGCGTCGTTAGGTGGTCAATTGAGTGGATGCACTTCACTGCCAAATTTTTATTCTGATAAGTGATAGCGCTCAACCCGAACAATTAAGCTCACTCTAGAACTAGCGCTGCCACGAACGGCAAGGCTGGTAACTTCGATGTCATATTGTTACGGGAATGAAGTAAAGGAGGAGAAAAGACAGATTCAGCTGACAGGCGCGCGAGTGTGCCAATCAGCCATTGTAATTATCGTCTGAGGTTGTTCCTCTGTAATTGCGTTTATACAAACGTCACTGACGCCGTAACATAATGATGGAGGTGCTGGGTAACCATCCGGCAACGGAGCTCCGCAGCGGACGCCGTATAGGTTTTCCAGCCATGGCCAATGCTGAGCCCTCCGCGCCAACGTCAGCTTCTCCGAAGAACACGGCATCGCAACCATAAGTTTTCACGCCACTTAAGGATCCCGGTACATTCTGCGGGACCAATGGCGTCGTCTTTGACGATTGTTTGGCCATGTTCGAACGAGTGAGTGTGCCGAACAGATGGGACCCCACACTTCAGTTGGGTAATGCGCTGTTTTACTTGAGAGTCATGGCAAAGGTGTGGTACGAAAACAACGAAGAAGAACTCACAAGCTGGCACAAATGCAAAGAAAAGATGCGAGAGGAGTTTGGCAAAGTCGCCAATTGTAAGATCGCTGCCAAAAAGGAATTGGCCTGCCATGCCCAATCCCCAACAGAATCTTACCTCGCATTCATTCGAGACGTGCTGGCCCTCTGCCGAAAGGCCAAAAGTGACATGAAAGAAAGTGACAAGGTAGGACATGTCCTGATGGGGATTGCCGATGTCGCGTTCAATATCCTGCTGTGCAAGGGCTGTTCCACCGTGGACGTGATCATCAGAGTGTCGTCAGTTGGAGCAAGTAAAATGTCGCCGCATTCTGCAAACATTCGCCCGACTTCCAAACACCGCTGCAACATCGACTTGCGAGGACCAGTCCGCACCACAACGACCGTCGCCGCCGGGAGACCTGATACGCATTGTTCGTTGCGATCTGGAAGCAATGGCGTCCTCGGTGTTCAATTCGCGCAGCACCGCTACCACTCCAGTTACTGTTCCTCTTGTTCAAGCCATCGTGCGCCAGCAGCTTGAAAACATCAGAGTGCATTCCGTGTGCCCAGTCACCACACCCAGAGTCAGTGAACGCCCCTTCGCGATGCCCTCCTCCGACCGACGGTTTTCTCCACGTACTCGCAGCCCGGCTGAGTGGCGAACTGCGGATGACCGCCCTATATGTTTCAACGGCCACTGCGTTTGACAGTGCTCGTTACTGCCGCAACACATGGTCCTCGGGTCCTCGTGCAACGACCAATATGACCCGTTTTGGTGGTACCGCCCGCACAGTTTCACCTGCCGAAAAGTCTCATGCCATTGACCATTTTCGGAACACTTGGTACAGCCGCTCGCCTTCACCAAGTGGGCACTAGTCTCATTCACCGCAAATACGTCGCCCATCGTCCCGTTCGCCATAGCCACGGCGCTTCTCGTCCCCCGTGGCTTCCGGCCGCATTTTCTCAGAAAACTGAGAAATTCAGCCCCCGGAAGTGGTGCTGCATTGACGACTTCCGCAGCAATTCTTCTCTCCAATGCCACCAGAGGAAGTGTAATAAACGTCAAAGTTGATGGCGTACCTGTACAAGCACTTGTAGACACCGTCGCAAGCATTTCGGTCATGAGTTCAAGCCTACACACATGTTTAAAGAAAGTTCTGACACCAGCGGCTGCACAAATGCTCTGTGTGGCCGATGGTGGCACGCCGATGATTCTCTTCAGTATGTGGGAATGTCACCTCAGGCGGCCACCTACGTCGTTTCCACCGCACAGCCACAGGTTCCCGATGGTCAATATGTTCTCCTTCCTCTCGCTAACGTCCTCTTGGAGCGCAACATTGCCATTCCTCATACGCTTGTGACTGTCACTGACAACTGTAACTCGCTCCCACTTCTCAATTTCAGCTTTTGCCCCCTAGTGCTTCCTTGTGGCATGTGCTTGGCCAGTGTATCTAATGCTGACAAATTAGAAATAGCGGCTCTTGCCACCGAGGTTGATTTGCTTGCGTCCCCTGTAACTTACAACATCTCTTCTATGCCAAATCGTTGCTCGAAGATGATTGCACCCGACCTCAATCCTGCGCAAGCCAACGACATCCATCACCTTCTCGCATCGTACACCGATATTTTTTTTTACTTCGACGACAGGCCTCTAGAGCGAAGATCCACAGTTCAGCACCGTATAAACACTGGTGACGCCAGTCCTATTCGCCGACGCCTCTATCGTATTTCCCACACTGAGCGCAGAGTTATCCAAGTAGAAGTTCACAAAATGCTCAACAAAGGTGTAAAAGAACCATAAAGTAGTCCTTGGCCCTCCCTTGTCACCGTTGTGAAAAAAGGATGGTGCCTGGCGCTTCTGCATTGGCTATCGCCACCTCAAAAAGATCACGTGAAAAGATGTATACCCGCTAACACGCATCGATGACACGTTAGACTGCTTGCACGGCGCTACATACTTCTCGTCTATTCATCTTCGGTCCGGTTACTGGCACATTTCTGTCGATGAGATTGACCGCGAGAAGACGGCCTTAATACATCGGATGGTTCACACCAGATAAAGTCATGCCTTTTGGACTATGTAACGCCCTTGCCACATTGGAACGAATGATGGACTCTCTCATGCGTGGTTATAAGTGGTCTATTTGCTTCTGTTATCTAGACGATGTGAAAGTCTTTTCTTCAACCAGATCCCGAAACCAGATCCCGTCCATATCTTTCCTGTGCCCCACTTACATCCCACGTCCAGAGCTTCATCGGCTTATGTTCCTACTTTCGTCGTTTTGTGAAAAACTTCGCCGACGGTGACAGGCCACTCTCCGATTTGCTGAAAAAGAATACCACATACTCATTGGGACCCTGAGTAGGCTTAAGCATTCACAGCTCTCATCGGCTGCTTAACTACGCCCCCGATACTTGCCCACTTTAATTCTTCTGCTGCCACAGGAGTTCACGCCGACGCCAGTGGCCACGGTATTGGCGCAGTTCTCGCTCAGCGGCACCACGGCAGACAGTGCATCATAGCTTACGCTAGTCGCCTGCTTTCTCCACCTGAGAGGAATTATTCCATTACCGAGAGAGAGTGCTTAGCTTTAGTTTGGGCTCTCACCTAGTTCCGGCCATATTTATATGGCCACATGTTCTCCGTTGCTACGGACCACCACGCCCTCGGCTGGCTGACTTCTCTGAAGGACCAGACTGGACGTCTGGGTCGCTGGGCTTTGAGACTTCAGGAATTTTTGTTTAGCATCAGCTATAAGTCTGGCCGTTTGCACAAGGACGCCGACTATCTTCCTCGTCATCCGGTGGATCCTCTTGATCCCGTTACGACTGACCTGGAGAGCAGCGGGATCGTGTTTACTGATATTAGCAATATGCGCATTGAACAACGACGGGATGAGTCAGTGCGCACTATCATCGACGCCATACAGTTTGATAGCCATGACGCTGAATCCCGTATGTTCGTGCTGCATGATGGCATTCTCTACTGCCGAAACGTCACCACTGAAGGCCCTGAGCTTATTCTTGTCATTCCCCGTTATCTACGGCTTGCCATACTAGAACAAATTCACGACGCAAAACAGTGGGACACCTTGGTGTTTCACGCACATACGACCGCGTGCGGCGTTGATTCTTCTGGCCAGGACTGTACCGCACTGTGCGTAAATATGTCAACACTTGCGACTTCTGCCAGCTCCAGAAAAGTCCTTCTTTGCTCCCAGCTGGACAGCTTCTCCCCATCGAAGTCCCCTCTGAACTTGGTCCTTTTCCGACGAATACATGGAAAATAAATGTATCGCCGTCGCTACAGAATATGCGACCCGTTACGCAATAACAAAGGTCATGCCAACCATTTGCGTCACTGACGTCGCGGATTTTCTTCTTCATGACGCCATCTTACACCAAGGTGCACCCAGATGGCTGCTTACAGATCGCCGCCGTTCTTTCTTGTCGAAAGTTGTCGACGACCTCTTTCGATCGTGTGCTACAGCGCATATGCTATCTACCACCTACCACCCACAAACTGATGGCCTAGTTGAATGTCTCAAACGCACGCTCACAGAGATGCTTTCGATGTACGTCTCCGAAGATCATCGTGACTGCGACACCAGCTTGGCCTCTGTGACTTTCGCATATAATTCATCTGGACATGACACCACGGGATTCTCACCTGTTTATTTTTTGCATGGTTCCGACCCCATATTGCCATTTGAAACCACCTTACCTCTCAAGCCATCTGTTTCCGAGTACGCTCGCGAAGCCATTGATCAGGCTCACATGGCTCGTCAAGTTGCCCAGTCTCGTCTCACCAGGTCACAGGAAATGCATAAAGCCTACTACGACCTCCAGCATCGTAATATAACGTTTGCCCAGGTGACCTCGTGCTCCTCTGGTCCCCGTGTCGCCGTGTAGGTCTCTGCGAAAAACTTTTCTCCCGATACGCAGGACTCTACCTAGTCTTACGGCAAGTTAGCGACGTCAACTACAAGATAGCGCCATCGCACTGCAATACGTCACCAAGTTCGTCACTTCTTGACGTTGCCCATGTTTCGCGTATCAAACCCTGCTTCTGCCGCACTTATCCGGAGTCGCGCCGAGATGGCGTTCCAACGCCCGGGGGTCCTGTTACGGAAATCAAGTAAGGGAAGAGGAAGGACAAAATCAGCTGACAGGCGCGCGAGTGCGCCAATCAGCAATTGTGAATTTCGCCTGAGATTGTTCCTCTGTAATTACGTTTATACAGAAGTCACTGAAACCCGTAACATATGTATAAAATCCGACGTGCCGCACTGCTTATTTCTGACGTCCGACTGCTGTAGAAGCCGATACCGATGCACTTTAGGTGTAGTGTTTTTTTTTTGCAACAAGCTTATTAAATAGAGAGTTTGATGTTTACTGGTTATGACTTCTTTCCTCGCCGTAACAACAATGTCGCATTGTTAAAGGTGCTACTTCATTCACGATCTAGAGACCTCGCCAAGTGCTAGCCCAAATTCAAGTAACGAAGAACACGATGCTAAAGATGACCTATACTGTCGAGCGAGTCATAACCACGAAAGACTACAGCCAGAGAACGTGTTTTTTTCCGCAAACACCTTGAAGTTCAAAGATCGCGGTGTAGACAGCCATTAAGAGTATGAGAGACAGTATTCCACCTTTTTTAACCTTCTTTGGTAACAAATTGAATGATATGTGGAGTTTAACGTCCCAAAACTACCATATGATTATGAGAGACGCCGTAGTGAAGGGCTCCGGAAATTTCGACCACCTGGGGTTCTTTAACGTGCGCCCAAATCTGAGCACACGGACTTACAACAATTCTGCCACCATCGGAATTGCAGCCGCCACAGCCGGGACTCAAACCCACGATCTGCGGGTCAGAAGCCGAGTACCTTAGCCACTAGACCACCGCGGCGGGGCCTTTGGTAACAAAACAAGCCTCCTACTTTTCACAGATCAGCGCTAGAAAACCGAAAAATCTGTCTGGAAGTGAACTAACATATCGCGGTTTCAACACGACAAACTATGCAGACCAGATATGCTAAGAGTACTTCGGGTTGCAAGACACCGCCAGAACATACTTCAAGAACCAAGAGTCAAGTCTGACAATTTTGTATGTTTTTCGCATAGTTGCTGTAAACTCTAGGAGCATTGTTTGCAAGGAGAGGGCTGCAGCTCTATTTCTTACACGGTATCTAACTTCCAAAAGAAGCGTCTTCTTCTTCAAGCACGAGATGACCAGTCTGTCCTGACGTGCAGGTACTACTATGCACAATGAGAACACACTTCCTTCTTCATGCGATAAGTCAAGCAGGAGCTTTTCGTTGTGTTTTTCGCATAGTTCCTGTCAAATATTGTACCGTTGTCTGCTAGGAGAAGGCTGCAGCTCTACTTATTACACGGTATCTAACTTCCAAAAGACGCACGTTGTTTTTCACGTATGAGATGGCCAGTGTGTTAGGACACGCAGGCACTGTTATTCACAATGAGAACATATATACACAGTTCTCTTCTTTCTATGATAGGTAAAACAGAAGGTTTTCGTTGGTCTTATGAGGGACCTATCAAAACTTTTCCAGGAATTTCTCTCGGAAGAGAATACTACACTCTACTGTACAATCGCTGCTAGAGTCAAAATTTCACAGCTGTTCATGTGCTTAGTTCCGATTACTTGGACGAAACATTAGGGGCATGATGCACCGCTGAGAGAAATCGCACTTTTGGCACAACCTCAATGACGTATATTGCTGATGTTATGCGCGAAGAACCCGAAGAGTTACTGGCAGTCACTCTGCCAGTCTCACTGCAGGCATAAGCTCCGAGCTAGCTTTTGCAGTACATCGCCAACTTCCTTCTCTGTGACCACGTCAAGACACCGCATCGCCGTAGTTCCGCCGCCAGATTTTGCCTCTACTTCAACCAACGTCATCCGTTCACCTTGAAGCCAGCACTACGCCTCCAGGCACACCAACAGCTATACGCCCCTTGCACTACCTCTTGCACTACCGAGAGATCAGACTGTGTGGTTTTCGAATCAACGCTGTGCGTTTGAACAGAGAAGGGCTACGCGATAACGTTGAACCCCTCCTATGAGTGTATTCTACGCCGCGATATCTTTTGCATTCACTTTCGCCAAGCCTATACATCCCACAGCAAATCTCTACGGTGGCTGTACATTGGCCCTACCCTGGGTAGTTCCGCGTAGCCATAAAAAATTGAAATAAAAGCAGCGAGAAATGAAAGGGCGTTTGCTCTTCTTCACAACACCGGAGATCATCCGCTGCCACAAGCCTAACAGAACCCTCATGTTGAAGCTTCGCTGTTGTTGTGACCTGATAGCGCGAAACAATCCTGATGTGAAATCATGGACTAGCGGCCTCGAATTAGCATTTTATGACCACAAAATCATTGTTCCCATTCATTGTACAGTTGACTATGCTGCTGTCAATAGATCACGCGACACGAAGTTGAAAGTTAAATCTGCTTAGAATGCCCCAAAGTCCGGGTCATTAGAGATATGACAACGCCAGCTGATATCTGCACAGCAATAGTGACCTTCAGTAACCGAAATTGTTTGGCATCCATTCGATGATGCGGCACAAAACCGCATCATCGAACGGGTGCTTTACCACACACCCACACAAAAACCAAGAAATGGTTATCCTGGTTACTATGCGCACAGCTCTGAAAAGCGTAACAAGCCTGCCGATTCAAGTATCAGCTGGAAGATTATTAGTTTCAAACACATAAAGGTTTGATAAGATTTATTGAAGTGCTCATACTCAATACGATGTTCCCGCCTTGGTTGACGCCCCACCACGGTGGTCTGGTGGCTAAGGTACTCGGCTGCTGACCCGCAGGCCGTGGGTTCAAATCTCGGCTGCGGCGGCTGCATTTCCGATGAAAGCGGAAATGTTGTAGGCCCGTGTGCTCAGATTTGGGTGCACGTCAAAGAACCCCAGGAGGCCGAAATTTCCGGAGCCCTCTACTTCGGCGTCTCTCATAATCATATGGTGGTTTTGGGACGTTAAACCCCACGTATCAATCAATAAACAGCCTTGGTTGTCTTGGTTAGGATGCAAAACTGATGACCTACAAGTCGCGACAATGAATGCCGGCCGTGTTGGCCACGTTTTTGTTAACAGCAATTTTTTTTTGATGTTCGTGAAGCTATACATTTCGGTGTACGTTAAAAGTAAACAAAAAACACGTAAAAGAACCTTCTATAGGCATCTACTGTGGATACCCTCATAACCATATCATATTCGAAAGATGATAAACCCCCTATAATAGAAAGCTTTTGTTGCACGTCCGCAGCCTCCAAGTACGAATGGCTGGCAGGCTGCGTCCACACACAAAAAAGTTACTTTATTGACATCCTGCAGCCAATACTGCATTTCAGGTGCTCATGTCGCTGTGTTGCGTAGCATTTCAAAGCAGTGCTGCTCTGATTTCCACATCCATGTTGAAGTTTGAAGGCCCAGAATATATAAAATTTTCGTAATCGAGAAGGCATCGTGTACATGTGTGCCAGCCACACTCGTATGCCCAAACTTTTTTCAAAATAATTTTGAAGACATTTTAAACAATTTACTAATGACTGTGTTCGTTTGATTAGAATCACTGAGCCTTCTTGGTATCACCTACGTTTTGGCAGTGGCCAATGTACCGTGCTGTAATCATAAAGGTTTGTTTTGTTTTATTTTACTGGTGCAATGGCTGGATCCATTTACGCTCCACAAAAACGACGAGGCTGCTTGCAGGTTAACAAAGAATTCTTTATAAAATAGATAGAAAAACAAGTTCACGAATGTACGAAACAAACAGAGCAAACACAGCAAACAGCGAGAGCTAACTAGAAAAAAACTTTCCGACCAGTAAAGCGTCCTTGATATGGTCTATCTCGGTGCATGGAGGCTCACCCTTAGAATGGTCGGATACGCCAGGTGACGCGAAGAGACGAGAAACGCGGGATGGCTCCAAAGCGATTGGTGACGCCTTTCAAAGAGTTCGACAACACCTTGTATGAGGTGACAGGGAACGTGTGGCGGAAGGAAAGCGTTGAAGCCGCGGTAAGTAAGCGGCCACGTGAATGCCGCAGCTACAACTCGTGAACCGCCTCCTAGAGTGTTGGAGCTCGGGACCGATCACCCGACTGCCTCTAACACCCAGTTTCATTGGATCGTCACCCTCCATCTTCAACTTTCGTCTCATGAGCTGGCGAATCGTTGGCGCATTCTCGCACGAGCACCAGCTTTCTCGTCATCTTGCTTTTTAAACGCGAAACATTTATTAGTGAACTTCAGCGACTTTGGGCCTATCTATCTATCTATCTATCTATCTATCTATCTATCTATCTATCTATCTATCTATCTATCTATCCATCTAATCTATCTGTCTGCCTGTCTAGCCACTTACGTTTGGGTCTTCCCGTAGTAACCCTCTTAACCTGGCGTGAAACCAAAATTATCGTGGGAGGGTAAAATGGTTTTACGAATATAAAGCGCTGGACAAGAAATGAATGATGTTACAATCCCGTGGCGTTCATCGTCAAGCACTTCTCGCCAGACACCGGACCCAAGGATGGGTGTGGTGCGCTGGTATGCAGGTATGTGCCGCAGGTGATTGGCACTTAGCATCTATATATACCGAGGAACGACGAGAACACACATGCGCAATTCTAAAATAAGTGAGCTTTAAAAAATGAGGTGCCCTTGACTGATTCATTAATATATGTGGTTTAACGTCCCAAAACTGCCATATGATTATGAGAAGCGCCGTAGTGGAGGGCTCCAGAAATCGGGGGACCCATGAGCTTCGCCCTTATGACTTGAATGCGGTAGCGAAATCCGTTTCCTCTTGCACCCATCAACCGCTAAGTTCATACTTATTCATGTGTTTTGTTATATAAACACGCACGCACACGCACACGCACACAGAAGATTGTACCAGTGCGCGCTTTTATCGCCGAATGGTCTCGCTTTCGTAGCAACACCTGTCGAACAAAATACCTTAGAGGGGCCCTGAAACACTTTTTCGAATAACCATGGATTGAATTCACTAGAAGAGCTATTGCTTCACAAATTTACGCCAGAAAAGATTGAAAAATTTCTCTAGTGTGAGTGCAGTCACAAAGTTTTGTCGCGTGCTGCTATTGAATTATTTCTTCTCTTGTCCGGACAAAAGTGCTGGAAGCTAGGTAGGAAGGGGTGGCAGGTGAAAAGAAACTACCACGCTTCGTGACCTTGAGCCCTTTTTCTCTTCGAATGAGCGGCTTTTTAGTGTGATTGCCCGCGCACACGTGAACAAGTAGCAGCCTCTCACGGCGATCTCGGTCACAGACGCACAGACGATTTTTCGATCACAACCAACGGGGCTGACGCCGTTGGCCGGATTTCTGCGCAATGAGCTCTTTAACCCTATCGTGTTATTACCAAACATCGGTAGCGTCGATCCGACGAATGCAAAGAATAAATGTCAGGGTCCCAGCAGGAATTGAACGCAAGCATTTAGAGTCACGTTAAAAAAACCCAGGTGGCCTAAGTTTCCGGAGCCCTCCACTGTGCCGTCTCTCATATAGTAGTTTTGGGACGTTAAACCCCATATCGGCACCCGGCAATGCGGTTTACGAGATCTGATGGCAGCGCCAGAACACACAGCCTAGCGAGTAGGCGCAGCAAAACCGAGTCTTCGAATGCGTAGCCTAGCGAGTAAACGCAGCAAAACCGAACTTGTGCGTGCATGTCATTTTCTTTTAGATGCGGAGCATCCAATACTCGAGGCTTGTAGTGCGGCGCCGTCCGCAAGCTTCCTCCTCCTTCTTCCACCATCTGTGCATCCCTTCCTCCTCTACACACCGCGCGTGCTTCACGCCTCCACCATCTGTGCACCCTTCCTCCTCTACACACCGCGTGCGCTTCTCCTCTTCACGAACATTCGCTAGCTGTATAATGCAGCGCGCATGCGCCGTCACGCTTCGAGAGCATCGGCAGCTGACGCGCGCGCATGCGCCGTCGCGCTTCGAGAACATCGGCAGCTGACGCGCGCGCATGCGCCGTTGCGCTTCTTCCCCTTCTCGAACATTCGACAGCTGACAGTGCATGCGCCGTCGCGCTGTATATATACTCAAGGTCGGCGCTCGCTCGCTCAGTTGCCGCTCGTCGGTTGGTTTGTACGGCGCGTCGACGTCCAAGGTCGCGGTGAAATGAATTCCATTGCATCCACAAACACAATGATCGACGTCCCTTCGACCAGCGCCGCCCTTTCGCTTACGTGTGTACGTGTTCACTCATTTAACACCCCCTCCTACAACCACGTTAACCAATTTAGCCATCGACCCAAGTAAGTCGCAATTTAACACCCCATTTCACAACCACGTTAACCAATTTAGCCATCGACCCAAGTAAGTCGCACTTTAACACCCCGTTAACCAATTATATGCTCCGCATCCTCCTCAGTGTTCCCCCGAGGGAAGCTGCGGGCAATTTTTTTTAGTTGGGAGCAAGGGGGGTCATGGCTGATTATGTAAGTGCCCAGGATGCGTTCTTTGAAAATGTGCCAAAAAGGACACTGAACTTCAGCGTGTCATTGTGTGTAGCGAGCGTTCTATTTTCTTAGAATCCCTGGTGGTCGGTGCCACCAATGCTGAGGCGGCCAGAGGTAAGGTCCCTAGATGAAACAAGGTAGCATCACTCATTGTTCTCGAGCTGTCCTCCTCACTCTCTCGATTAATCCTCTTTTTTTCTGCCATCCGCGTCTGTAATTGGTGCATTACTCGCACGTGATCTTGCAAATGGCTGGTGGTGTTATTTATTATTATGCAAAAGGTTCAAAACGAGTACGCATGCGCATATGGCTCCAGCCGAATTCTCGCCGTGACCAGAAGACAAAATCGTAGCCAGAACATAAACTGAAGAGGAGGAGCGTTTCGGTGTGCGCTAAGTCGACCAATATTGTTTCGCCATGCTCGTTCAATGCAACATCTGCGTTTTTCAGCAATGCTGCGTTGCCGTAAACAACAGGAAATGGTTTCGCTCTCTTCAACTTACCTCGTGCTTTCCGAGATAAAGCGCACCATGAAGTGCAACTATGAACCATTTCACGCGAAAGCTTTCGTGCAACTCCGCCAACGTATGTCGACGCGGATCTGCGAAGCGAGTTCACTTGTCGGTTTTTATTGAAACACCAGGCGCGCGTCTAATGCGTGTCTAGTGCATGCCAGTTGGTAAAAATACATGTGGGTATGCACGTATGCAGAGAAGCTGTAGGTTGTAATCAACGCACCTTCAGAAATATTTCACTCTTGACCAGTTCCCGCTTGAGCCGAAACGCGCTGCTTTGAGACACCTCACCAGTAGAACTCTCACTTTTCGGGAAGTTCCCAGCACCGCATCAGAGTCACTTGGCATCACGATTGTCCAAATGGCACATTTAAAAAAAAAACGTCATCGCAGTGCTGCTGGACGAGTGTTCGTACCAGTCTAGTCGTAGTTTATTTTCTTGCGTGTGCACAAGCCGGTTGTAATCAATCGTCACAACGTCACGCCCTGTGGGCACTTACAGGATCCAGCAAGAAGCACGTTCACAGTGTCACAACATGAACAAAGCACAATCGGAGAAGTGGACTAGTTAGAACTGGACGAAATACCGCGGCCGTGGAACTAAAATGTACTACGCGAGACGCCATGGCTAGTGGTGTAAAGTATAGAACTGCACAACGTTGCCGGTTGAGTAACGCACATCCCACTTGCTCTTGTGTTGTGCCGTTTATGTTCATAAAGGTAACTGTTCATTCTACGTCTTATTTCGTTCCATTTTGTTTCATTTACATCTATTCACCGTAGCAACAGAACCGAAACATTCGCTTTTGGATGAAAGTTTTGAACCTTTTAGGGGGCGCTTCAGGCAAATAAGCGAGGAGGAAAAGGGAGTGTGTCGCTACCTTGGAAACTTGTTTCATCTAGGGACCTTAGCCAGAGGAGCTTCGTCCCGCCCTCTGGTCCACTGTCGGGTGCCTATATCAAATCAACAATCAAGCGTTTTGCGTCGCAATGAAGAATTTCACCACACAGCTACGCCAGGCCTTGAAACTGCTTTTCAAATAGACGCTATTTTTCGTGAAACGTCAATAGGGGTTGCAGTGCTGCCTACCTAGTTTTACAAACATTGCAGATGTACACTTTTGATACAGCCTTCCCATCGGGGTAACGTAGATTGTGGTTAGTTCCCATGCGCTGAATTCAATTTATGTCGCAGCGTCAAGGGCCAGCATCTTCACTAGCATCAGCGCTGCATATATGCCTCTGATGTTTTCAATACGCATGTTGCAGTGCATCATTGCGCCAGTAGGAACAACTGGTTATATAAACATCTGCAACTATTCAACATGTGTCTGTGTGTGCAACATTTGTAAATAAATAGTTAGCATCATTTGATGACGTGTCGTTTAACGAAAAAGTGCAACATGGTCCTCCTTCCACCGCATGCTTCGCATAACGTCGATCCCCAGCTACGTGGGATCCGCCGAATTTATTTATGAAATCAGACGGAAGCACGACAAATTTTTGCGCGCACATCACATGACGTCTATTGTCTCTTTGCGTCGCCTGGGGTGTCTGACTGTTCTAAGGGGGAGCCATCGTTCGCCGAAAAAGATTACAGCAAGGGTGCTTTGCTCTTCGCAAAGCTTTTTCTTGTTAGCACTCGCTGTTTGCGTGTTTGCTCTGTTTTGTATGTATGTATGCTCGTTTATCTTTGCTTTCAATTGTTCTTCGTACACCTGCAAGCAGCCTCGTCTTTTGATGGAACCGATGACTGTCCCAATCATTGAATTAGAAAAACAAAATAAAACGAACCATGATATCTTTACAATGGCGTCCGTGAAAGGATGAGGGTGATTGCCAAGTCTTTTTCTATTAAAATATATTTAGGTGACCTAAGTAGTCCAGGTGAGAGACTAGGCTTAACTGTACAGACACTAAGAAAACGACTGGAGGAGCAAGAATTGCTTGAAAGAGAGGAGCTTGAAGCCGAAATTTAAGCAGAGCGGGAGCAGGCGGAGCGAGATGAACTTGCGCCCAAAGAAGAAATGGAGAGGGCGCGCGATAAGGCAAAGCTTCATGAGCGTGCAAGAAAACGGTAGTTGGAGTTGGCATGTGTGAAGGCAGCGTTATTAGAGAAAATATTGGAGCTTCGTTTACGTTTGTTAGAAGCTGAGGTGCGTTGGGGTAGACACGATAAACTGGCAGTCACCCCTGATGGTTCCACGTCATTGAAAGTACACCCTTGCCATGCAAAGGCTACGGTCGATGAGAAACCAGGTGACACCAGTGCGTCCTCTAGCTTAAGTCAAATGGTGCCAACAGGGCTGCTCTTTTCTGAATATAACGTGGCCGGCCTGAGCAGACTTTCAGTTCATCTGCATCAGTGTAGCAAAGATCTGGTAAGACAAAAAGAACTGGAAAGTAGCTCCGAGAGCAAGAGAGAGAGAGAGATAGAGAGAAAAGACTATTAATTTCACAGTGGGCTGGCAGTTTGGTCTTGGAGGCGTCAGGTGGCCGCTTCAAGACCCTGGATTCTGGCGGCATCCTCAGCCTTCCGAACGGCCCAGAGCTGGGCGAGAGCAAGAAAAAAATATTTGGCACGAGAATGCTTGTGCGTTAGAACGTCCGGGAAGCAAGACACCGTCAGAGAAGGTGCTAGCTTACCTTCAAGCAACGCTACCGAAGTTGAAAAAATTGCCCGCAGCTTCCCTCGGGGGAACACTGAGGAGGATTCAGAGCATATAATTGGTTAACGGGGTGTTAAAGTGCGACTTACTTGGGTCGATGGCTAAATTGGTTAACGTGGTTGTGAAATGGGGTGTTAAATTGCGACTTACTTGGGTCGATGGCTAAATTGGTTAACGTGGTTGTAGGAGGGGGTGTTAAATGAGTGAACACGTACACACGTACGCGAAAGGGCGGCGCTGGTCGAAGGGACGTCGATCATTGTGTTTGTGGATTCGTTGGAATTCATTTCACCTCGACTTTGAACGTCGACGCGCCGTACAAACCAACCCACGAGCGGCAACTGAGCGAGCGAGCGCCGACCTTGAGTATATATACAGCGCGACGGCGCATGCACTGTCAGCTGTTGAATGTTCTCGAAGCGCGACGGCGCATGCGCGTCCACTGGAGAATCAGGAGAATTGTAGATGTCGAACGCGGTGTGTAGAGGAGGAAGGGTGCACAGATGGTGGAGGAGTGAAGCGTGCGCGGTGTGTGGAGGAGGAAGGGATGCACAGATGGTGGAAGAAGGAGGAGGAAGCTTGCGGACGGCGCCGCACTACAAGCCTCGAGTATTAGATGCTCCGCATCTAAAAGGAGACAGCACAGGCCACAATGGCGGATGCCATAGAGGGTACTCTGAGGGGGTTTTCGAAACGTCATTTGTTGAACCACGTTTTGCAGAAGCAGACAACCTTGTCATTCTCGAGTAGCAGGGCATCCACTCACTTCAAAAAAGTACATTGTTGGCTAGTAGGCGTGGAAGAAATAAGTTGGCAGATCCGACGTGCAGTAGCCATTGATGATATGCGAAGCATAAATGAGAATCTTGATATGCCAATTTAAAATTAGCACATTGTTGCGAGGTGGAGGTAAATAATTCCGTACATGTCTTTCGTGTCATGATTATTGTGTTTGAATGTGCCGTTTACCATTCACGTCGCGTCACGTGATACAAAGTTTAGCATATGTGGTGCTAGCGAAACGGCCTCTTGCACGCTATGAGCAAGGCATGTTATCATGCTCTTACATGACACGCAAGCCAGGATTATCATGTTTGCACCAGTCATATATTTAGTCATTCATTGACGTCACGTAACACCAAAATTAGTATGTGTGGGGCTAGCAAAACGGCCGCGAGCGCATCATGAAGGGCCCAATATACTCCAATGTAGCGTTGACGTGCGCGCAAGCTGGGTACGGCGATGCGACGTTAGCAAATTGCGATCACTCTACAGTCTGACGCCAGGTGCGACCAGCGTCCGTCGGCGCGGCCCGACGGCAACCGGCGCGAATTGCGACATGCTGCATTTCGCACCAATGCGTTACCCAGACAGCACTGCGTCTCCCTCTTTTCGTGACGGATTGACGCCAGACGTGCTGAAACGCGCATGCGTGAAACCAACGCAGCACGGCGCACGCCTGCTAGTATATCGCAGGACTAACACCTGGCAACGCCAGCGTGACGCGATGAAATGAACGCCGGCGAGCAAGCACACCACGTCATGTCCAAATGTTTTGGCGCCTTGACGGTGGCATGTAGTCATGTTCCCACATCACACGCACCTGACGATTAATATGTTTGTACCAGTCACATACCTTCGTCCACCATTGACGTCACGTAATATCAAATTTGGCATATGTGAAGCTAGCGACATTTCCGCGAGCGCATGATGAGTGTGCCACGTAGTCATGTACTTACATGACACGCATCTCATGATTATCACGTTTGGGTGTGTCATTTGCTTATGTCGTCCATTCGCGTCACGTAATACCAATTTTGGTACATGTAAAGCTAGTGAAACAGCCGCGCGCGCATAATGAACGTAGCATGGAGTCATGTTGTTACATGAGACGCATTTCTTGTTTATCATGTTTGCACCAGTCACATACCTTTGTCGTCGATTCACGTTCTGAAATTAAAAAATTGGTATAGGTCAAGCTGGCGAAAAGGCCGTCAGCGCATCATAAGTGTGGCATGTATTCATGTTGTTACATGACATGCATCTCATGATTATTATGTTTGCACTAGTCACATACCTTTGTCCTACATTCACGTAATGTAATAACAAACTTGGTATATGTGACACCAGCAAAACGGCCGCGTTTGTATCATGAGTGCGGCATGTATTCATGTTGTTACAATTACCGTTTGTGATGATTTTTGTGTTAGGGTCTGTCACTTGTGTTCTCCATGCAATCATGGCATACCTTACCAATTTTCCAATATGTCATGTGAACGAAACTACCTCAAGAGCTGCAGGACCTTGAAATGTACATCATAACATTCATAACATACATGTCATGATTTTCATCCTATGACTAGTCAAATATGTTCTTCAAACAGTCATATTATGCCTTACCAAATTTGGTATCGATACCCCGATCAAAGCGGCCAGGAGAGCTCCAAGTCGTTGGCGGCAAGATATATCTATGCGCTTAAAGTCGGCGAAGTTCGCCAAGAAATGTTTCGCATTTAAAGACGTTACTGCTATGAAAGGGGGGGGGGGTGATGCCTGATGTGCTGAACGCACATTGTAAAAATATTTGAAGTGAATTAAACCATGACCGGTACACAACAAATAAGCCTCTAAATTGCCGTAGAGTGTTTGCACAGATCAGTACGAAGAGTAGGGATGTTGGAACATCCTTTACCGCATCATGTGACGCTACAGCAGTGACCACTATAACGTTGAAGGCATTGAAAGCATATCCGCCTTATGTGGCGACAGAATGTACTTACTGGGTCTTCCAACGCGGCGAGCGGTTTAAACACCGTTGCATACAGGTTAAAGCTGCGTTTGCGTCCGAAGAAGGCCAGGTGTTTCAACTGACCATCTCAAATTCCCAGAAGGAGACGCAGGCATGCACTCTTGATATTTCTTTAAGTGCTTCAAGACTGCTGAAATGCGCCACTCGTCTCGTGTGAGAAGCAATTAGCTGAATAATATGGTTCGTATCTGTCCTGGAAATGTTACGCTTTTTATTTTGTGCTCAATTTTAAAAGGTTTTGTGCTTGTGTATGGTGTTGGTGTTCACCAAATATTGCAGGACGCACTTCATTTTTGTAGTGCCTTCATGGATGCACAGCTCCAAGGAAACAATATGGGAAAACCAACAGATTTTAACTTTGTGTTTGAAAGAGTTCTGACGTACATTGGAACCGGCAATTCAGCGCACTTGCTTTTATGTTGATGTGTGGCAAAGTTGTTTACCACCACCTAAAATGTTGCGTAGACGGATCATTTCGCGACGCACCTAAACAGGGCAGCACGATTTACGTGTTACGACATGAAAATATTATGACACCCTGCCTAGTTCTACTTGATGTTTTGGAGTGTTCACAGTACTGTGTAGTGTTAAGTATTTGAACTCTTTCCAAAGCACAAGAGCTTTGTAGCGGTTGTCAGGTTGTCATACGTAGTAGTGTGTTTTTTTTGAGGGGGGGTGGTGACGCGCACTTGTATGGCCTTTTGTTCATTTGATTGCTGAACGAAAGACTGGATTGGGCGCCTATTCGATGTGCCCACGAGAATCCATCGAGCTCCCGTGTGATTTCACAGAAAAAAAAATTGGCAGATCCCACGTACAGTGGGAATCGATGACATGCGAAGCACGAATGAAAAAGGTTGATATGTCACTTTAAAATCAGCATGGCGTTACGAAGCGCAGGTAAATTGTGTCCTATATGACTTCGATGTGATGACTGTTTGGACGTGTCATTTACCTTCGTAATCTATTCACGTCACCAGATACCAGATGTTGTATATGTGGAGCTAGCAAAACGGCCGTGAGCGCGCTATAAGCGTAGCATGTAGTCATGTTTTAAATGACACGCATGCCATGATTATTATGTTTGGACGTGTCATTTGAATTTGTCGTCCATTCACGTCAAGTGATACCGAATTTGGTATATGGGTAACTAGTGAAACGGCCGCGAGCACGTAATGAGCGCAGCATGTAGTCATGTTTTACATGACACGCATATCATGATTATCATGTTCAGACGTGTCATTTATCTTCGTAGTCTATTCACGTCATGCATTACCAAATTTGATAAATGTGGAGCTAGCGAAACGGCGGCGAGCGCACGTAGCGTTGATGCGCGCGCACGCTGGGCGCAGTGACGCTACGCTAGCAAACCTCAACACTGGGTGACGCTGGGTGCGACCAGCGTCTGACGCTGGAAGTGACCAGCGTCTGTCGGCAAGGCCCAACGGCAACCGGCGCAATATGTGACAAGCTGAATTTTGCGCCGACGACGTTACCCAGACAGCACCGCGTATGCCTAGCTTCGTGATGGAGGGAGGCTGCGCGGGCTCAAACACGCATGCGTTAAAGTAACGGAGTATGGCGCGTGCCTGCGAGCACATGCCAGGCAGATCAGCACCTGGCGTGGCATTGTCCGCTTTACTCGACGAAACGAACGCTGGTGCGAACGCGCGCCTGGTCACGTCGAAGTGTATTGGTGCCTTGAGTGTCACAAGTAGTCATGTTACATGACACGCATGTAATGATTATCATGTTTTGACGTGTATTTTATATATGTCATCTGTTCGGTTTGGTTTGGTTTGGTTTTTGTGGTACATAGGCAGCTTAGGCCATCATGCACTAAACGCATGGTATGATTCTTTTAAAACATTGGGATGCCTCGCCGAGTCCTTGCCTAGGCAAGGGCCTTGAGGATATTGAGGATACCAACCATGTCTAAAAAAAAACCTCGATCGTCTTCTCAAAAGTGGGAAGCCCTACGAGGTGTTCTTGTGTATTTAAATGATGCAGTGTATAAGTTTAGAGTTTGTCTAGAAATCCTGCTTCTTTTAGGAAGCTAAAAACTTCTGAGTTATCAACAAGCGCGTCTTCACTTAAAAGCAGTGCAGGATGAAGAGGTATATGTTGATTGTAAAATACGATAATATGTTTTTTCCGTAATACTTCTAGTTTAGTGCATGGCATTAAAATATGATTTACAGATGGCTCGCCTCCGTATTTCGAACACGGAGGTTTTTCCTCTTTTGATAGCAAGTATTTGTGGGTGCACGTGTGTGTCCACGGCCGGACTCGACTCTTTCTCCGGCGCTCCCCTTACGGCCTTCGCATTGGGCGTTTTGCTGCCTGCCGCCGCAAGTTTGGGGTGGCGCTGCTAGACCACTGTTGCTCCGCCGCCTTCAAGCGCGTTCACGGGCGCAGTGTGCGCGCCACAGCGCCCGTGATTTTCGCACACGCGTGATTTTCGCACACGCGTGTTGTCACAAGCATCAGTAATCCATTACAGCGCACAAAATTCAGAGAGAAAAAGCAATATTTATTCTGTCGTAAGGTGGACTAGAACTTCCCGTAGGTAGACGGCGATGACTCCGCTTTTCGTTTCATCGGCTGTCGAGGAGCCGAGGTGGCCGAGGGGCCACGCGCTGCAGGTTCTTTATGCGGCCTCTTCGTAGCCGGAACCATATACAAAGGATAATGATCGAAGACCGTGGGCAGGGCTCCTGGACGCAGTCTCCGGATACGATATCCGGGAACATAGTCATTTTCCGTGAAGCGTTTGCTGCACACTACAGTCGATGCGGAGTTGTCATTGATGACATGGTTTTCACGTGAAACATTTTTCCTCTACTTCGAACACAGTTCCTCATCGCTAGGAAATTGGTGGTACGACACTCCCAGTGTCTTCCCTTGCTGTGACTTACACAGCGGCACGCAACAATAAACCATGGCTACGCTAGTGCAGTTAGCGTGCCTGAGCGTGTCTGATGCATTGTTTACCCGAGGTCATCGAACGCAGTCAAGAAAAGTCACAGTCGGCGACGCGGGAAGCCGGCGGAGCTTACAGTGAGGTTGTGCTGCCCTCTACGCGTCAGAAAAAATATACGCGCGGCGCCGGTATTGAGAAGGCCGTAAGGAGCGTGCGGAAGGAGCGTCGAGTCCGGCCGTGGTGTGCCCAATGCGTAAACGACATAAAACTGCTTCTATGAACCATTCTTGTTGTGAGCAGGACTTCCATTCTTCTAATGTGGGTTTCGTTAGGTGGAGCTTGTTTTCTGTTTCTGAGTGCCATCTAGCCTTCTATGTATTTCTGAGTTTGTGGTGTACTGATTTTACGACATCTTTGTAGGGAATGCTGACGTTCTTTATTTCTTTACATCGTGATTTTGCTGCACATTCATCTGCTTTCTCGTTTCCATAGATTCGACTTGGCTCGGTACCCAGCAAAGCTTTATGCCGCGTCCCTGTTCTATAACTGTTATTATGTTGTGTAGGATGTCGCCTATCATTGGTACACACGCATTTCTCGGATGCAGGGCTCTTAGTACACTTAATGAGTCTGTGTATATATACTTTTCTCGATGGTTTCATTTTTTGATTTTTTTCACCGCTATTGATACAGCGTAGCATTCTGCCGTAAATACGAATGCACATTGTGGTAACCGAACTGTATGTTCCCAGTGATTGTGTATAACCACACTTCCAACATATCGTGTTGATTTGGAACCATCGGTGTAAAATGCTGTGTTTCTCGCATATTTTGCCTAAATTGCTAGAAATTCTTGTAGTGTATGCTCATGTGGGGATTCCTTTTTTTTAAATTGAGTCAGCGTGAAGTCGCACACAAAGGCGAGGCAGTATCAAAGAGGGAGTGCCTTGGGTCT
This sequence comes from Rhipicephalus annulatus, assembly GCA_013436015.1. Lineage (NCBI taxonomy): Eukaryota > Metazoa > Arthropoda > Arachnida > Ixodida > Ixodidae > Rhipicephalus > Rhipicephalus annulatus. The sequence goes on from WOVY01011923.1 coordinate 573,533, forward strand.
CTGAGCAATCATCGGCCTTTATATTGAAGTCTCGGCACGTCTCTTCAAATCTGAGGAGGAGCGGCCTAATTACTTAGGGTTTGTTAATAAATAGGGTTCTGGATGGGCATTGAGTTACTATAGCGTGACAAAGGTGGTTGGGCATTGATCGAATGTTTAGAACGTATGAGCGTGTGAGCATGATTATTCTGTCTCCCAGTGGTGGTTCATTTGCTTCTACATACAGACTTTTTATAGGTGACGTCCTAAATGCGCCAGTTGCGAGGTGCAGGCCTTCATTGTGTACCGGATCCAGCTGTTTCAAATATGATTTTCTCGTTGATCCATATACTATACTACCATAATCTAGGAAGGATCGTACAACAATGCGGTAAATTTATTGTAGGCCTGTCCTATCTGAACCCCAGCGTTTGCGTGACAGAACCTTCAGTATGTTCAGAGATGGGGATGCTTTTTTCTTTAACGCTTTTATGTGTGTAAGGAATGTAAGCCTTTTATCAAATACTATACCCAAAAACCTATGTTCTCTCTTTACTGATAATTCCGTTTGATTTAGGTGTAAGGTAGGGTCCGTCCGTATGCCTCGTTTGAGAGAGAAGATAATGGCCACAGTTTTTTGTGCAGAAAAGCGGAAACCATTTCTGTCTGCCCATGTTGTTAGTTTGTTAATCGCTAACTGCACTTGTCTTTCACATGTCGATGTGTTGCAGGATGTGCTAGCTATTTGGAGGTCGTCGACGTAGAGTGAGTACATGATGGACTTGGGTATTACTTTGGTGATTGAGTTCAGTTTTATGACAAATAGTGTTGTGCTTAGAATGCACCCTTGGGGTACTCCATTTTCTTGAGTGAAACTTTTCAATAGTGTTGAACCCAGGTAAACCTGGAATGAACGGTTAGATAGAAAGTCTTTGAGGCAGTTCAACATCCATCCACGGATTCCTATCTCATCCACGTCCTGGAGAATTCCGAACGTCCAGGTGGTGTCGTATGCCCTTTCTAAGTCAAAAAAGACGGCCAGACAATTTTGTTTGTGTATGAAGGCTTCACGGACAGTGTGTTCAAATTGTACTAGGTGACCGGTTGTGCAGCATGACTTTCTTTTTAAAACCGCACTGATGAATATCGAAGAGTTTTCGTGATTCTAACACAAATGACAGCCTAATATTAACAACACTTCGTAGGACTTTGCGAGACAGCTGGTGAGAGCTATCAGTCTGTAGCTACTAGCACTGGTTGGTGGCTTTCCCGGTTTCAAAAAAGGGATGATGACGGCCTTCTTTCAGGCTTCAGGTAATTTTTTCGGGTATCGAAACATGGTTGAAGAATGTTAAAAGTATTTGTAAGGCGCGTTCGGAGAGATGGGCTAACATTTCGTAGTGTATCTCGTTGGATCCCGGTGCAGTTTTCGTGCCTGCTGTCAATACTGTGCGTATTTCTTGATAAGTAATTAAGCAGTTGTATGGTTATTTTGTGTTTCCTCCTGTTGGAAGCCTTTGTTTTTCGGCTGCGTGTTTGTGTTTCAGTAATGATTGTGCGGATTGTGGCGAGCTGGAAACAGCACAAAAGAATTCACCTAGAATATTCACCTGTTCTTCAATACTTGTCTGCACGCCAGCAGGTGTTAAGAACGGTTCAGTGAACGGAGAAAACTTGCCGTCTATCATCCGGACCCGTTCCCACAATTTGCTTTGATGTGGTGGTGCTGTTTATGGAAGAGATGTCCTTTTTCACGACGCTTTTTCAGCAGTGCGACGGATGTATCTGGCCTTGGCTCTAGCTTTTTTAAAACTTACAAAGTTTTCCGGCATTGGGTACCTGCGAAAGGTCCCCCAGGCTTTATTTTGCTTCTTTTTAGCTTCTCTGCAATTGCATGTATACCATGTTTTGCGATTTTCTTTTGCGAGTTCAGATGTCTGAGGGATAGATAGCCGGGCAGCTGTTACGATGCAGTTTGTAATACATTCGTTTTGTTCATCTATGTTGAGTCCTTCTGTTTCTAGTTTTTCCATACAAGCCTTTTCTTGGAATAGGGCCCAGTCGACTAAATTTAGCTTCCAACGCCATGGTTTTTGTTGAATAACTTGAGGTGTTGTTGTTTGGCTGATTAGTATAGGCAGATGGTCTCTTCCGTATGGGTCGTTCAGTACATCTCACTTAAAATCCATAAAAACAGAGGATGAACAAAATGATAAGTCTAAGCAGCTCATTTCTCTTGAGCTAGGAGAGCAGTAGATTGCTTTTCCTGTATTAAGTAGGCATATGTTATTATTGCTCAATAAAAAAAATGTTCAATGATTTCGCCTCTAGTGTCAGTTTTTTCACTACCCCAAAAAAACGGAGTGTGCATTAAAATATCCAATTACCAAAAGTCGCTCTGGCAGCTGTTCTATAAGGTGTTATAAATCAGAAATGGATATTTTGATATGTGGGGTTTAACGCCCCAAAACCACCATATGATTATGAGAGACGCCGTAGTGGAGGGCTCCGGAAATTTCGACCACCTGGGGTTCTTTAACGTGCACCCAAATCTGAGCACACGGGCCTACAACATTTCCGCCTCCCTCGGAAATGCAGCCGCCGCAGCCGGGATTTGAACCCGCGACCTGCGGGTCAGCAGCCGAGTACCTTAGCCACTAGACCACCGCGGCGGGGCAGAAATGGATATTTTAGGATGTGGCTTCAAGTAAGCGCTGCACAATGTAATCGATTTAGATGCGTGTATGGTGGCCGCTACGGCTTAGAATCTATTCTGGTTGTAAGTTTGTGTTCTCGCGCTGGCACTCCGCTCTTGACTATAATTGCAACACCACCTGAAAGACTACTTGCCTGCTCTCGGTCGTGCCGGAATACACTGTAGTTTTTCAAGATGTTTCTATGTTTAGGACTTAGATTAGTTTCTTGTAAACACAAGGCTACAGGTGAGAAAGTGGCTAGTATGTCCTTAATGTTGTTCAAGTTGTGTAGGAGTCCCCTGCAGTTCCAGTGTATAAAAGCCATGTTGTATGTTACGGGTAGTGCAAAACTTGAGTTTTCTTATCAGGCCCAGTGATTCTGGGCTTGTCTTTTTTTAATCTAAGAAGTCCCGCCGTCGTTCTAACGTCGACGGTCCAAGAGTACCGTGAGTTGTGTCCATCGCATCGCCTGACACGATGGACGTCCGTCCTGATTGCACGAATTTCTTCTCGTTTAGCCTCGCCGCATGGAGAGAGGCTTTGAGGCTCGCTGACCCTAGGGTTCGCACAGCCTGAGTTTCAGGTAGTGGTGCAGCGGGAGCTGCGCCCACTTTGGGCGCTGGGTGCCCTGCCCTGACGTCACTAGGTGTGCCCTGGGCAGGCGCAGAAGGCCGCTGTGTTGCCGTGCCCTGTTGCAGCACAACGGAGTTGCTTCTGCTTTCCATCAACGAAAGACGCTTCCGCGCTTCTATGAAGCTGATGTTCTCCTAAACTTTGAAATTAACAATGCTTTTTTCTAGTTTCCATATTGAGAAAGCACGCGAGTACGCAGGATGACTACCCTCGCAGTTCACACAGTGGTGTGGTTCGACTTCGCAATTTTCGGAAGTGTGTTCGTGAGAGGCACACTTAGCACATGTATTTTCGCCTCTGCAGCTCTGCGATCCGTGGCCGTATTGTTGGCATTTAAAGCAGCGTCGCGGGTTTGGTATGTATTGGCGTAGTTTGAATTTGGTGTATCTAACCTCCACAGTTTCTGGTAGTATGCTCGATGCGAAAGTGAGAAGGAAGTGCTTTGTTTGTATTTTCTTTTTTTTCTCGTTTGATTTTTATTCTCTACACTTTTGTGACTTCTTGGTCTTTCAGTCCATCCAGGAGTTTTTCTTCGCTTAAATATTTGAGGTCATCATCAGAAATGACGCCTCGGACAATATTTAGTGATCGGTGAGGTGCAATGGACACTGAAATGTATTCGAAGGCAGTGATTTTTGAAAGGTTCTCATTCTGGTGCTTATACAGTACTTAGAAAAGAAGGTCACCATTGGCTAGTTTCTTGATTTTGCACCCTTGCCCTGAGGTGTCGGTTAGAGTTCTGGATACTTTGAAAGGGGATACATGTCTCTCTGTTCTTTCTGCGTGCTCGCTGTGAATCACATGGAATCTTGGGAATGTGCATTGCTTGTTAGCGAAAAATTTTTGTGTTACATCGGTGCGCGTCCTCTTTTGAGGATGGCGATTAGGTGAAAAGACTAGAGAGCCCATCTAGTTTGTGTATGCTTCAGGCGCAGTAGCAGCCACCCACCATGGAGCCCAATTAGGGGACGGGACAAGGTCTCACGTGCAAGACCTGCCCACGCCAGCTGTATACCACGACTATAACTGAATATGGCTTAACTCAGGGTGGTTAGCCACACAAGGTTAACCCTTGCCACCAGAGCACATGGAAGCAAACAGAAGAGAGGAGTGGACAGGACAGACAAAATGTGAGAAGAAAGACGAAGATGTAGGGAGAGAGAGATAGGAAAAGGCGACTGCCGATTTCCCCTGGGTGGGTCAGCCCAGGGGTGCTGTTTACGTGAATCCGGGGTCAAAAAGGTGTGTTGCCTCTGCCGGGTGGCAATGAAGGTCCAATCACCTGGCATCGGCTAAACCCCCAGGATCGCCTTTTCCCCGGACACGCGGCAAAGCCATGCACGGCTGGGCGTGGGAGGGAGTCGAAACTCCCCCGTTAGCTCGGGTCCGTGGTGTCGCTACGCACCAAACGCCAATTCTCACAGGCGCCACTGCGGGGTCATCTGTTCACGTTACGTAATACGGAATTCGGTACATGTGAAGCTAGCGAAACGGCCACAAGCGCATCAGGAGCATAGCATTTAGTCATGTTACATGACACGCATCTTGCGATTATCATGCTTGCCCCAGTCACGTGCCTTCGTGATGCATTCACGTCCCGCAATGCCAAACTCGGTATATGTGAAGGTAGCGAAACGGCTGCGAGCGTACCATGGCGTGGCGTGTAGTCGTGTTTCACGACTTGCACGACATCCATGTCATGATTTCCTGGTTGGGATGTGTCACTAGTGTTCGCCATGCTGTCATGTCATGCCATGCCAATTTTGCATCATGTCATGTGAACGAAACCACCGCAAGTGCAGAAAGACCATGAAATGTAAATTAGGATATTCATGAAATACGTGTCATGATAGTCATGTTAAGACTATTCTTTAGGCTCGTCATACAGTCATCTTATCCTATACCAGGTTTGGTATCGATACCATCATCTAAACGGCCAGGAGAGCTAAATCTCGTAGGAGGCTAGATAGATAGATAGATAGATAGACAGATAGATAGATAGATAGATAGATAGATAGATAGATACGCCCATAGTCACCGAAGTTCACTAAGAAATGTTTCGCATTTAAAATTGAAAAAAATGGCAGCATATCCACGGAGTGATTGATGGAGAGTAGGGCGAAGCATCCGTCCGTACATTCGTTCTTGCTTCCGTCCGTCCATGCGTCCGTCTGTGTGACCGTCCGTGCGTCCAGTTGCCCATCTGTACGTGTGTCTGTTCGTGCGTACGCACGTCCATCTGTGCATCTGTCCCTGCGTTCGTCCATGCATCCGCCCCTGCGTCCTTTCATGCGTCCATCCGTCGGTGCAGCAACCCGTGAGTCCGTGAGTCCACCTATTCAACACTTTAAGTACCACCATCTCGCATCTTTTCATAATATATTCCACGTAGCACCGCCATCCAGCGCAAATTCGAAGGACTAAACGAGAGGTGGCACACGTACAGTTTCTTACTGCTTGTGCTTCGCGTTTACTTCCCACCTTTAACCACCTCGAGTTCATGGTATATAATAGTTCACTGTATTCATGGCACTGCGGCCTAACGCTCGCTGAACCTTTCTAAAACCTAGGAGGTTATGCCCAGCGAGTATAACGTCTCAACCCTTTCTTGTCTTCTGTGCGTTGTTGAACAATAAAAAATTCGCAGCGTGCGCGTTAACTAAAAGCCGAATTCTCCTGTCTCTCATCCCCCCATAGCAGCCATTCGGATGTACACTGAGCACTATGTTTTATTGTTCAACAACGCACAGAAGAAATATTTCACCGGCACCACCTTGGAGGTCAAAATGTTATTACTGTTACACACTGCTACAACGACTACGAGGGACTATCGGGTGCCCCTAAAAGAAGCTTCACCCCTAAAAGGACAATGACGAGGGCACTGGTCCTCGTGTGAGAATGCGCCACCACTTCGCGAGCTTGTGAGAAGGAAGGAGAAGGAGGAGAGTGATGGTCTGGAGAAACTGGGTGTTCGAAGCACTCAGGTGATCGGGCCCAAGCTTCGACGATCCACGAGTTGAACTGGTCCACGAGTTGAACCTGTGGGTTTCACGTGACCGCTGACTTCCTGCGGCTCCAACGCTTTCCTCCGGCGAGACGTTCGTCACCTCATAGAACGTGTTGCCGATCTCATTCAGAGCCGTCGCTAATCGCTTTGAAGCCGTCCCACGCTGGTCGTTTCTTCGCGTCGACTGGCGTATCCGACCGTTCAAAGGGAGAGCTTTCAACCGCAGAGATAGACCATATCAAGGACGATTTTCTAATCACAAAGGTTTTTCTAGGTAGCTCTCTCTGTTTGTTGCGTTTGCTCTGTTTGTTTTGTACGTTTGTGTACAACTTTATCTCTGTATTTCATAAAGGATTCTTCGTAAACCTGCAAGCAGCCTCGTCTTTTGTAGGGACCGTTCACGATGCCCACCATTGCATCCGAAAAACAAAACAAAATGAATCTTTATATAAAAAAACCTGCTGACGATGGCATCATTTTACCTGAGTGTTTCATTTTAGTTGGATTACGCAACTCTCCGCCTGAGCTCAGATATTGATTGTTGAAGTCAGATGTTTATTGTTTGAGCTTCCGATTGTGTTTCTGGATTTTTTACCTCTTCTGAATGAAATGGAGAAAACTTCCATAGGTATATTATTTGTCCCGATGCCACCTTGTTGTCGTAACATGTCGACAATTGAAGTCATGGTGGTTTTTTGCCGCGGCGCTTCACAGCCACGAAGACGAGCATCAGGTAGTTTTAGTGGCCCTACATCTACTTATTGTTTTGCTGAAATGCGAAATCACACACTAAAATTGCTATGAAGTTTTTAGGATGATGACGAATATTAGTTCGCGAAACTAAAATCGGGTGCGACTTAGCAATGCCATTTTTGATATTTCCATGGAACTTACTGTGTTTGTTCAAGAATGCATATTTTCGTCATTGTTTTTTTTGCCTGGCTGCTCACAAATGATCACCACCAATCTGCATCTTAGCGTTCTAATTCCATGTTTCAGGTGAACAATTCAGTTTATTCAGTCGACTCTAGAGCTTCAAAAAATTGCTCAGGTGTGTAACTTATTATGTTGTCAACAATCTCGAAAATCTTCGGGAACCAAATTAGATTGACGAAAGTTTATGTTGCTGTTGAGTGACGTGAATATTATCTTGATCAAGTATAGAGCGTAATATTTTAGCAGTAATAAATTATGTTAACCAAATGCAAAATTTGTTTTTGATTGAGGCAGCAATTCCTGAAAATGTGTTAATACAGTACTCACCTGAAAGAAATATAGATGAAAATAGGGCAAGTGCATAAATGTAAGGCAGCGTGGCGCAAACGTCGTGCTTCATTTAGACTATCTTTAATGATTTGGGCATACGTGGAAGGCGTCTCAAAACTATCACTGTGTGCCCATAACCTGCATACTTAAGTCCTTAGAACCTATCGATCATTTCACAAATAACTATGCTGGCACAGCGTAAGTAGACTCACACATCATTTATCTATAACAACGAGAATTGATGACAATATGAAACTGAGTAAGTGCGCCAGAGAGCTGACGCATTAACTGCTGCCTTCTAGGCTATGTTCTCTTTTTTTCTGTCTCACAATAAGGAATGCCGATTACAGCGTTAGCTTCGTCGCGCAAACAATGTCGCCTAAAGTCTTCATCGTGCATGCCACAGTACTTGGTCTCTCAGCATTCACTCCAACGAAGACCAAAAATTGCATTTTTCCGCCAGTGGTCTAGTTTCGGCTATGAAATCAAGAACAGTCTGACCGGCGTTTTGTGCTCGCATGAAGAATGCGTAGTTTCCCGCCGTCTCGTTAATTTGAGGGGCGTAGTGTCTGAGGACTTTGCAGTAGATGAGCTTGCTGACTTTGTTTCGGTGGCAACACAACTGCAACACACCCACAAAGCTGTAAATGAGCAAAGATGTTACAAGTGCTCGTTTCTTTTTTATCTGTGAAGTTATGCGCTTGAAAGTAAGCCTCCAGGTGAACACAATACGTTGGGCAGATACTATTTGCTAGTTCGAATTCTGGTGGCCACCCGGCACTCATGCTTGCTTTGTTTGCTCGTCGACATTGTCGAGTCGCTATCGAGATACGTGCAACGAGGAAGCTGGATAACACAACAAAATAGACAGTTTATTCGAGCAGCTTGTTTTTATACTCAACGCATGTGACATTGCAGTGGCGTGATTGACAAGACTGATTACGGCGGACATATCAGGCTGACGCAAAATCATGATAATTTTTCATGTTGCATACAGAAGGTGCCCTTGTATAGGCACAACTCTATAAAACCTCGAGGTTTTACGGTATGTGGACGTAGGAAAAAGGAACATTCACCCTATTATTAAACTTTGGTAGTGTTCTGTCCAAGTGTGAACAACCTTTTGTGTTTTATTTTTTAGTATTATGCAGGTACTGACGATGGGTTGACAGAAAGTCGTCGGACCTGCTTATGAAATCATCCATGGACTCCGGACTCCATGTTTTGCAGGCCGACTACCATGCTCTACTGGAGCCAGAGCAGCTCCACAACTGTAGTGTGTCTAGGGCATTGTCGAACAAAGCGTGGACACTTTAGAAGACAATAGCAAATCCAGCCCTCACGCCAGAAAGTTTCTGCCCTCAAACGCCAAAAATGTGGTATACGTGATAGATTGTAAATGTTTCTCCGCTGCCTGCAAGATCAAAAATGTCAATAATTAGCGGCAGATAAAGTTGAAAAAACGGAAAAGCTTGCATTATGCCCTGGCGTTCAACTGTAGAAAGACGAGAAATGTGGATTACTGGGGCCAATAGACGCAATGCAATGCCTGAAGGCCAACACCAGTAGGCCAGTACCAGTAGAGCAGCACCAGTAGACCACTGCCAACAGAGCAGCACCAGAAGTCTGCTGTCCACCGACCAGCACCAGTAGGCCGCCGCAAGCAGGCCGTCATCAGCAGACTGTTACGAACACAGCACCCCGACATGCCCAACTGACGTATTCTCTCAGACCAACAGGCTATTCAAATTTTAATATGTTTTTTCCAAAATGGTGTTTCTTCCGATGAGGATCCTAGTCTTCGCAATAGGGTCATGTACAATGGCGGTGTGAACGCTGCGGGAATGGGTGCCTAAAGTACGGAGAGGGTAAGCCCCCTCTCTGAACTCTCCTTTCCGCAGCGCCTTTTCCGTAGGTTAGCACACGCTTCCTGCGTCAGCGTTGCGAAAAGAAAGAGGGAGAGCTGAGGCGCATAAAAGGGTGGTCAGCCCACGACGTGTTAAGCTCGTTTCTGAGCTGCTTCGCATGTAAAGATGTCCTACTTTCCCGAAGAGAGTCGCGAGGAAATGGGAATGCATTTCTTATGCCGAGAGTACATGGCGTAGTAATTTTAATGGGGTAAATAATAATAAGACAATAACTTTACTACAACCAATAATGTACACATTCATCAGCATCTGTTTGTGTTGTAATTGTGCCTCATGACCATAATATCAGCATCTTATCAGCACAAGCGCTACAGAAACGCTGGCATAAAAAACGTCACAAACGCGTTGCAAACGCGCTGCATTGAGGTGGTGGCAAGCCACGTTGAAGTCAGAGATTGGAGGGGGGTTTGGTTCCTATGGTGGAGGATAAGCGCGCGGGCCTGCAGCTGCTGCCCGTCCGCCGCAGACTACGCACGCTGTCTTACAGTCATTCGCAATGACAGGCTTTGTCCGTATGACTGCTGCTAACGTGCAACTATATCGGTCTACTGACAGCTGCCGACACCGAAGCGTGACATGGTGGAGGCTCCGGCTGCTAGTCACGCGGCAGCTCACAGCTGTTTGTACGGGAGAGGTTGGTGCATGGATCCCGACAGACACCTGACAAAGCCCGACTAAAATGCATTTGCATTTAACAATTACACCATCTCACGCTACAAGGAACTATGTTAGATGCGAAGCAGCCGGTGGTAACGCTTACATCGACGGTGGTGGGGACGCTTGCGCTCACCGCGACATTGCACAGGAGAGAAAACTGGGGAGGCGCATGCTCAGAGTGATTAACCGGTGTTTCTTATTCAAGCGTGCCAATCGCTGCTAATCGGCACTGGGAAACAGAATACTCTGAATACTCCCGCAGTCTGCTTTTAGCAAATGCGATCGCTACGAATTTTTTCTTATACAACGCACAGGATACATTTTCCACTGGTTGGTTTGCCAGTTCGTTGACACCTGTTCTTCTATGGCCCTGTGGATCCATGGTGTAGATAACTCGACTAAGAGACACTGGCTGATTTCGTGTTTCACACATGCTGGCTGGAGGCATTGAAAGAGCACGCGCTTTAGTTCGAGACTTGACGAACCAAGTGGAGTGTAAGCCTGCCATGATCCAGTTCAATTTATTGCCCCACAGGACATTCTTGCTTAGCAGCGTAGCACACGGCTACAATATAGTGCCTCTCAGAAATCGCTTGATGAAGAAGAAGCCACGAATATTCGAAAGGACGGATGGAAGTCTTTTAAAGTTTATCGCCGATAAGCAAAAAATAGCCTCCGCTGTAACATGATGCTTGACCGTAGTGCGGTGGTTCCCCAATAGCCTATCACACTTCTTGGGAGTGTTGCTGAAAGCCGAATAATTAAAAATCTTTTTAAGCAATGATGTAGACTGAACCCAGGAACCGGGCAGAAGGCTTTCCTGCTTGATATGCACCTTTCAACACCAAGACAAAAAGCCCGAACAAAAAAAAACTACGACACGATACTTTCGCCTGTATGTATACACATTCGATTGGTTGGGGCGTTCGCAAACTGTAGAGTTTGTGAGTACGCAAGCAGTCCACCCGACTGACATCACAATACTACCTTCACGCACAATTTTACAAACTGTCATAAGTTAGGTGATCAGGTGGGCGCCTTTCTTTTGTGCTCAATCACAAAGAAACCAGTGGCACATGAGTGTCTGAATGTGGCAGGGCTGTTGGTGCCACTGACTCTGAGCTTTGGTGAGTCGTTAGCGTAGCATCGGTGATGTCAGATCTAAGTGGAAGTTCTTCTTCTGATGGTTATGGAGTCACGTTGTGCCGCTGGTTTAATATCTAATGGTACCAGCTGATCAGCGTGAACAAACCCCAAATTGTTTCGCACATACACCAAATACGTTGACAGTAATACAAGAGAATCGTTAGGAGAAGGCGATGAAGAAGAGGAGAGAGGATGAGCTAGAAGTGGTCAGCAAGAATGTAAAGAGAATGGCTGAAGGCAAACTGATTTTGTTGGAACTGTGTGTTTGGCGCAGACTTTGACAGGATTCTAAAGATGTGGGTAACCTACCTTACACAGCAGGATCGCCGGACAGTGATTGCAGGCTACAAGGTGGACGGCGAGAAATTCATTGCGGTGCTCGAGGCTTGGGTAAAGCAAGCCTCCAATAAGGAGCAATGGCCGAGCCCTCCTGATCCAATGACAGATGCGTCAAGGTGGTCGCACGTGCTCTCTCAAATGATTTAGTTGCAAAAGCATCAATTGCAGCAGCAACAAGCATTCTTGGCTGTTGTGGCATCAAACCGGATTCACCACATCACAGTAAACCGAGAGGTCTTTGTTGGCAATTTCAGTGTAGATTATCGCTTGAATGCGTTCGAGTGGGTATGCGAACAGAATTATCGGCAAGGAGACTGTGGCAAAGTACGGAATATGTGAGTCTGCCTTTCTGCAAATGCCAAATAGTGGTTTGATTTGCGCTTTGCCTGACATGAAGATGATTCAAGGGAGTCATGGAAGGACCGCTTTATTGGTGCCTTCGGAAAAAATGCTGTAGAGTTTTGGGACACAGCCATCAAGTATGAGGAGTACAGTGATAACCTAGTCGACTATTTCTTCGTAAAACAACGATTGCTGTATGATGCTGATCCGAAGCTTCCAGAATCATGCATTGTGACACTTGTATTACAAGAAATGAAAAATAAAGTCAAATCAAATTCAACTCGAGAAACCTCTAACATCTGAGGAGCTGCTTCATCGTTTGAAGTGCATATTGTCTGGCTCTACAGATAGATTAGAGTTAAAAGATGCACCACCTGAGCCAAAGATAGCCGGGTCCTCCAAAAGGTGCCTTGTGGTACGCCAACAACTGCGCGACATGCGACACGACACAATTGTATGAGATTCAAAGATTGCTTCACAGAAGTGCTTGCCGGATTAAGCGCTGAATTGAGAGACCATATTAATTTTAAATTCAAACGTACTCTTTACTGTGACGGTTATTATATGGTCAACGTGTCAGCGCTGCTCGACACAGGTGCATCAGTAAGTTTTATTAACGTGAATATAGTACTCAACCATGTCATCTGTCCAAGAAAACCAATCAGGGTGTGTAGCTACGACGGAACTTGCACGGCGCTAACAAAATCGACAGAGGCAGAAGTCCGCTTCCGAGGACGGGTAGCAAGTGTAAAAAGCATTGTATTGTCCGTCTATGTTTTTTTCTGTCCCAACCTGACATGAAAGTTCTGAAGATAAAAAATTCTGTGGTATGACGTCAAAACAACTGGAAATGTTGAATGTTGCTCCCGTACTTGAAGAACACAGCCCAAAACAGTTCAGTGCGCCGGGGAAATCCAGCCGAAGTACGCGGAACTCATTTGAACGTATCCCACTGCTACCACAGCAATCGAAGTTTCCTTTTTCTTGGTACAAAAACGTCGCAAGAAAAAAAATCATTTCCCTTGAGCCGCGAAACAAAGGCTTGGCTAAGACAAAACCTTCAAGGAATGAGACGCGGGCAACATTAGACCATCCACATCTTTATTTCCGTCAGTGATTACGATAGTACCTAAAGAAGATGGATCATTCCGGTTATGCACAGACTACAGAATCATCAACTGGCAGACAGACCTGTTTCCTTTCTCAATGGTAAGAATCGATGACATAGTTGACAAAACAGGCGGTTGTAAATGGTTCTCCAGAATAGACTTGTGCAAATGATATTGGCAGGTGCCACTGAAAGAAGACACAAAGAAGCTTACGGGATTTGCTACACCGTTTGACGTTTACGAGTATAATCAGCTTCCGTTCGGGTGGAAGGGTTCCGGAGAATTTTTTCAGAAAATGATGAACTATTTTTCGAAAGATTTTATTGCGAAGTTTTCTAATGCGTGCGTTGACGACATCTTGGTTTATTTGAGAACCAGGGAAGACCATGCGATTCACCTTTCTGGAGTTCTGCAAGCACTCAGTGATGCACAAATAAAAATAAAAGCAAAGAAAGGTGAGTTTTTTTTGCAAGAGAATAGTGTTTTTCGGCAGGTGTTTCAACACAAAGACAAAAAGTACCAAGGTAAAAAGCCTGCAGCAAATCATGCCTCTTGCGAAGCCTCATGATTTTCATTCACTTCGTGTGCTTTTAGGTCTTGCAGGACACTTCAAAGCATTTATTAAAGACAACGCTAAAAAGACAAAGTGTCTCAAAAACCTAACCCATAAATGCGTTTATGTGGTCTGAAGAAAGCGACCGGGTTTATTTGGAAGTAATTACTACAATTTTGTCTGACCTTGTGCTAACGATTCCGGATTTAACGTTGCCATTCGAGCTCTATACAGACGCTTCAGACTATGAAAGTGGAGCTGCTCTGTACCAAAGAGAGTTCAAGAAGTTTGAATCCGGACAGTTGCAAGTAATAGGCTTTTTCTCGTACACGCTCACTAAGTCCCAAATAATTACTGCACTACAGAAAAAGAAGCACTAGCAGTTGTCATAGACTTGAGATACTTCAAGACATACTTAGAAAGGCAAAGGTTTCAAGTTGTTTACTGATAACCAGGCTTCCACTTATCTGCTTCATCTGGCACAACCAAAGGTTAGAATCGCACCTTCGGTTGTGCACCTTCGAGTTACCTCATCGGCCTGGACGAAATCACAAGGATGCTGATGCTGATATTACCCAAGAAACAGATACTAAACACGTAAATTTTGTAAGGGTGTTGGAAGGAACTGAAAAAACGGCCATTATGAAGGGAAATGTACACGTGCTTGCAACAGAAGTGCAACTATTCTGAGACTGTAAAATAATAGTCCCGAATCTGGAGTTTTTGCTGTATTTTGAAGAACGTACAAAAAGATCACTGCAAGATTCACATGGGCAAACATGAAAGCGGATGCCGCTAGCTACATAAAGACTTGTCACAAATGTCAGGTCTTCAAAGTAAAGCTTAGGCCACGAGGAAACAAAATGGTAAGGCCAGAACACTCTGAGGTACCTTTGCAGTACTGCATCTCGACTTTGCGGAAGTCAAGAAAAAAGGCGAGGGCGTGCAAAAAACACAAGAATTTTTTGTTGCCGTGGATGAATGCACTTGCAGTGTTGCTGCTAAGGCCGGCGGTGAAGATTCTAACTCAGTAATAGAACTACTCAAGCAGAATCTGTTCAAAGATGCGAAAGTTATAGCGGCTGACAATGGACCAGCCTTTCGAAGTCTTAAGCTTCGACGATGGGCACGAGAACAAAGCAATAAATTACGTTTCCCAGCACCATACCACCCTGAAGCTGATTACCTTGCAGAGAAGATGATAAGAGACCTGAAGATAATTTTGTCTTTCTACCCGGGCTTTGAAGGTGGGTGGAAATGTGCGCCTGAGGCTATTGTAGCACATCACAATCGTTCATACTGCAGAACTTGGATGGAGCGCCAACTTTGCAGCTTCCAGAAAGTCAAGCCATTTGCGTGCTGATCAACAGCTTCGGTTAGTCAACAAGTTCGTTATCAAGAAAAAACCTATGACGGAAGATCACACACAACAATATTGCCAAAAAATGAAAAGAAACTTCGACAAGCACCATCGATCAGAGATCCTCGACGTGCAACCTGGAATCATGGTTCTTGTGCGCAAAGGTATCGGCTCAAAGACTCCTTTCTCTGGTTCCTCTTTTGTTACAAACTTAGAAAAACAGCAAGGCGTACTGAAGACAGTATGTTACGAGGGATCTTGTGGCAAGATCGAAGAGGCGTCTCTCTCGAATATACTTCCGTACCATCTCCGGAGAGAAGAAAGCAGGAGTCCAGGAGGATATATATATCCAAGAGAACTGGTTGGAGAAGGCGAATAAGGAGAAGAAGATAGAGAATGAGGTAGAAGTGGCCAGCAGGAATGTAAAAAGAATGGCTGACGGCAAACTGGTTTCGTTGGACTTTATAACATTGAAGGCGATTTCACACATGTCGCCTCTCTAGCCAGCAGTTCACCACTTCCCCATCCATATAACGCACCAGTACATGACCATCAACCGCAAACACTCACGCCGGATCTCAACGAATATCAGCAGACTTTTTAATTTCTGTTGTCTTAGCGCCCATTGCATTTGTTACATCTGGGTGCAGCAACGACTATCGGGTCCGCTGCATCTTCGTTCTAAATAATTCATCTGGTGTTCTTCCCGCAAATGTGTGAGGCGTAGTTCGATAGGAGAACATTGAATTCTCTATCCTATGTTGCAGCTTTTATTTCAGCCCTTTAAAGAGTCTTCTAGCACTTGTTCAGGCAGTGCATTTTTTTGTTGTCTGAACTGCACGGACAACTGCACAGTTAGAGTGAATGTTGTACGGCAGCGCTGGTGTGTGCCTCCCAGCATTAGCTGGAAGAAAGTATTTGAACTAAACTGCCCGGAACTGCAGCCCATTGTTCGTCACTACTTCTAGAGGAAGGCATAGTGCTGCAAACCAAGAATGCACGACTCGAACAGTATTCGCTGTTGCCGTTACCCTCATTATCTTCATATTCAACGCTTTGGAATACGTGCCAATGGACAGCAGAAACGTCCTTCCTTTTTCTGCATTGAAATCTAGATGTTCTCGTTACCACAGATTCCAGCATACTTTCAATGAAGCTAAAGTTGCTGGTTGTGCTGCAGGGAGATGATTCAGGCACATTTCACTTTTGCGCTCTTTGTTTTCAAGGGCTTGAGTCATGTCTGGTTGCCATAGTATAAAGGAATACTTTCATTTTGATTATTCCTATGTGCTGCTCGTGCAGCACTTACAAAATATCATATTGCAATTATTGTGGTACTACTACTCTATTTGTCCATACCACACACCCGTTATATACAATGAGATCAAGTTGGCGTGCCCAGGATGCCTTCAGCTCCTTTGGGCCTAGCATGCTTTGGGCCAAAGGAGCTGCTTGGGCTAACTATGCAAGATAGTTTGGCGCACAGTTCTCAGCACTTCGTCGCATCTAGTTTCACGGCTTACATCAATGGACGTTAAAGGCAAGCAACTCAGGGCTGTAGAAAATTTCTTTGATCGCTACCTGTTTTGAGTAATGATGGGAGGGACAATGTATTTGCTTGCTCGATAGCTAATCCTGGTTTGTGCTTGATTCTGTGGGTGTAGTCGTCCAAAAATTACAGCAAGAGATGCACTATTACAGTCGCTACGGCACTGCCATGCCGTCTGGGATCAAAGTTGTTCAAGGTTGATGATGGGTAATTATGTCAAAGGATTGCCCGTAGAAATATTTTTACAGCAAACACGTACTATGTGCTTCCTTTCGAATCTGTCCGTAGTTAAGTTTGGCCACTGCTAATGATCGTGAAACATAAAGAACCGGCTTTTTCTCAACGTTAACTATGTGCGACAGCACAGCCCCAAACCCGTATTCAAAGGCATCACATGTGATCCAAGTCTCTTTTTTCACTTCATACAACTGTAACACAATTTTATCAGTCAACCGTTCATTGATATGTGAAATTTAACGTTCAGTAACCACTATATGATTATGAGAGACACCGTAGTGGAGGGCTCCGGAAATTTTGACCACCTGGGGTGCTTTAACGTGCACCCAAATCTGAGCACACGGGTCTCAAGCATATCCACCTTCATCGGAAATGCAGCCGCCGCAGCTGGGATTTGATCCCGCGACCTGCGGGTCAGCAGCCAAATACCTTAGCCACTACACTACCACGGCGGGGCACAGTCAACAGCTATTTTCATCTTTAAATTGCCTGATTACGTTAACGTGTCCAGTGCCATGCAGTTTCTTTCCGCCGCAAGTTGTTTGCTGGTTAGATGACTGAAGCTAATTTTGGGAAAAAAGTTTTCATAGAATTTAATCAAACCTAAAGATGCCTTCAAATAATTCACGTTAGAAGGCTTTCGAGCTTTTCTAATGGCTCTCACTTTTTCTCATTTTGGGTGCAAAGAATGCTTGTCGATCTCGTGTCCCAAGTATGTGATACGTTGCTGAAAGAAACTGTTTCGTAGCGCTCACTTTTACGCAATGTTTACTTAGGTGTTTCAGCACTTGTTGCACTCGTTCTAAACACTGCTCGCAGTCCTCACCAGCAATGACCACATAATCATTGTAGCAGGCAGCTCCCGGTAGCTTTCGCAGTACCTGTTCCATAACTGCATGAAAAGTAGCAGGAGTGCACGCTACGCCGCAAGGCAAGCAGCAGAATCTAAATATACCTAAGTGAGTGTTAATGGTCAGTAGCTCCTGCGCTTGTTTGTTTAGTTCAATTTGCGGATACGCATTCGAGAGATCCTTGATAGAAAACGCCGTTGCACCGTGCAGGCTTGAGAATGTGTCTTCTGGAAGTGGCAAGCAATCCCGATCAAGCTTAATTGCGGGGTTAACCGTGACGCAATTGTCGCCACATAATCTCAGTTCTTGCGTGTTCTTTTTTAGAAGAATCACAAGCGGCGTTGCACATTTACTGTACCTGACTCTATGTATGACACCATTTTTTTGTTTTCACTTGGCCAATTCTTCTTTAACTCGCTAACGCATAGCGTATGACAAAGGTCGTGCTTTCATGAATGCAGGGCGCATGTCATCTTCAATTCAATGCTGCATTCAAAGCCCTCAATTGTACCAAAATCCGCATCAAATACCTCAGAAATTTCTCAGCCAGCAATGTGTCGTTAGCCGCAACATTTACTCTTCAGGCCAATTTATTTTGATTATAGAAAGCCGATCTAGGCCAAACAAGGTTGACATTCAGAGACTCTGCGACACTTTTGCTCATACCAGCGGCATTTCAAAACACTGGTTCTAGTATTGCACCTCTACATTCATTATGCTCAAAGTAGGAACCATCGTGTCACTCTAAGTGGCTAGGTTGACATTCGCTGGTCTGTGAGCGGCAATTAGGAAGTGTTCAGTACACACTACTTCTGACAATATTGACACCGCGGCTCCTGTGTCTGCTTACATACGTATCACCTTACTATTTATGCGAACCTTGATTGAAATGGCGGGCATACCCTCTTTGTGGTGAATGTAACAAAGAGATAATATCTCGTTAGTATTCTCGTTCTGGCATTATTGGCTTTCTACTCTGTGTACAAGCTCAGATTTGCACATTTTAGCAACATGACACTTCTTTGATCACCTATACGAGGTACTGTTCCAAACTCGGCAACTCAAGAGTGCACGCTGTTCTCCACAACAATGGCAGCCTTTTGGGTTTTTTTTATGGCGCCCACTTTGCCTTTGCGAAGCTGTAAATAGTCGGTGCTTTACTTGCTTGTGTTCCTTGCTGGTGCCAGTGGCTATCTTCAGTTTCTATATATGCTTCTTTGAAACCGGTTTGTAGCAATTGTTGCGTGTTTTTCGAGGCCGCTTTCTTCACTATGGCTACGCTGCATGCACGTTCCTATGTTACTTTATTGTAGGGCATTGCGAACAGCGAGCACCACAAACCTTTGGCACGTAGGCCAGCGACGAGTTGGTCTCTCAACGCTTCGTTCGAAAAGGTGCCAATCCACATATTGCAGCCACTTTTTTCAATTCTACTATGAACTTTGTGACAGTCGCATGCAGCTCCTGCTTTCGCTGGTGAAAGCGATGTCGTTCGATGACCAGGTAGCATAGTGTCTTTTAAGGACGTCAACAACTTTCGTCAATGACGCCTTAGTTGTTGTTTTAGGCAGCAGCAAGCTCCGAAGTGTCACGTAAGCCTTCTAACCTAGAGTCGTGAGGAAAACTTGGTTTCTTTTCTTTGGAAATGTCATTGGCCGCAAAAAGTATCTCGAATCACTCCAAGTATACCTAAAAGTTGCCGTCATTTTGTTGAAACACAGGTAAATTTCCAACAAAGGTCGCTATACTCTGGTTGGACCTAAAGCCCCTACACCTTCAGAAAAATACTGCAGTATTTTGATCTGCGCCGCTTCCTCCTCTCATTGGCTCGACAGCAAACTGCAAGCTTGTGGCACGTTACAGGGAGCGCCACTGTCACAAGTGAAAGAAAGCAAGCAACGCACCGGAGAGGAGGCAGCGAGGGGAAAGGCAGATGGAGGTACTTGAAAATTACAGCGTTCTTTATATCTGCGCCACTTCTTTCTCTCACCGGCTCAAAAGTAAGCTGTAAGCTCGTGGCGCATTACAAGGGACGCCACTGTCACAAGCGAAAAAAAAGCAACGTGCCGGAGAGGAGGTGGCGGAGGGAGAGCAGATGACGGTATCTGCAACTCTTCGTCATTTGTGTGTGCGTGCAACATTTCTACCTATATTTAGTGTCATTTAGTTACGTGTTGCTCCCAAAAGAATCGCAACGCTGTCACCTTCCCTCCACGCGCTTCGCATAACGTCGATTTCCAGGTACGTGGTATCTGCCGAATTTTCCTCCTTCGCAACGTCATGTTGAGCGCCAGCATCAACGCTGCTGTCAGTGTAAGATTTAGCGCACGCTGATACAACTCTATACATGGTTTCCTCACATAGAGATGGTATAATCATTTCACTCATTGCTACTTCTTGTTATATATCTTTGTTTCTAGTGTTCAGCCTCTGCCTCAGCCAGCGCAGGGTCTGTCTAGCCATCAGGCTCCACTCAACGGTGTCAAGACATCGGAAGAAAAGGCGATCACTGATGCCGAGTTCCGAGTTTTCCGAATGGCTGGGCGTTTCTCTTCAGTACTGATTGAAACACTTGGTGTTCATTAGGGCGTCAAACAGCGTAACAAACAAGCTCAAACACAATAAACGCACCTATAAACTCAAATAACGCCAAAAGAATACAAAAAATGCCGTTAGTGTAAATGAGCAACTACGTGCAATGGCAATACACCATAAATTGTGATGCGGCGCCAAGGCGGAACCAATGCGAAGAAGAACTTCACGGAGGCTCCTTTCCTTACACTGAAAATTCTGCTCTAGAAAATAACGACGTGCGTTTTTTCTTTTTTTTTTCACAGGGCGCCTAAACGGGCGCTTTAAAAAGCGGTTAGTTTTGTTCTGGTAACTATACGCTCTAGTAAATAATCTCCATTCTTTATGGTTACCTAGTCTTTATCCTGTTCCACTTCTGACTTGGAGGTCACGGCAACCACATTTAGATAGGGGGTAAATGTCAGAGGGCCGTGTTCTCAGATTTGTGTTCGATATCAAAAACATGAGGTGGTCGAAATTTACGGTACCCTCTTTTACGGTTATAGGCGTGCGCAGAGAAGTGGTAGAGGGGCAGACGGGGCAGCACCCTGTTTAATTGCCTAGAATGGGGGACCCAAAGTCTGCCGTATTATATTGAATTAACAGGTAACGCTCACCGAATACCCTTCGCCTCCCCTGAAAGGTGAACCTGCGCATACGTAGGACTGCGACATTGCTCACGTTATTATGTACCTCTTATTTAGGGGCGAAGAAGTGAAGGCTGCGTTGGTTACTTTTCATTATCTTTGCAATGGTGACCCCTATCTCCGTGCTCGTATATGTATCGTAAACGCACCGGTCTTCCGACGTCTCTGCGTCAAGTTTGATTGAGATCCTGGATATATCTTCGAAGTGCACTACAATAATATTTGCGGACGTCTTTTTTGATATTCCATCACGTCCACAGGAGCCCATTGATCCAGCCTCGGCTACGCCAATCGCGCCCAGCCTTGTTTTTATGCCTCGTATTCGAAACCCTGACACCTTCTGAAGAGCTCATGACATGCGCGTCCAAAACTGCCCGTCTAACTACGTCTGCACTCTCTGGCTGGCTGACTGCGAACCATTTTCCTGAGGTAGGTAATACCTTTGGGGATCAGCTCGATTACATACACGAAAGAAGAGTTAAGCTGGTATACCGGCAAGCAAAAACATTTTACGAAACCTTATTACACGCCAACAAGACGTACACAGTCAGAAATCTTACACCGAAAAGGGTGTAAAAAGGGTGCCTTTACGAGAAAGCACCCTTTGCAACACCTTACAACACCCAAAATTGGTCGATTGAAAAAAAGCACCCCTTTCTTTGGGTGCTTGCCTCGATAGCACCCTAAAATAGGCTCTAAGGGTGCTTTTGTGCCTGAGAAGAATGTAGGTTACGATTCATCAGATTGAATATGCAGCATAAGAAGAACACATAATTTTAATATTTGGGATTTCAAGCCTCAAAACCTCGATATTATTACGAGGGTCGACGAAGTGGAAAGCTCCAGAGATTTTGACCATTTGATGTTCTTTAATGAGCGCTGATATCGCACAGTGCACAGGCTTCTACCTTTTCGCCTCCGTCTTAATTTGACGGCCACGGCCAGCATCGAACCCGCGACCTTCGGATTGGCGGCCAAGGAGCATACCTACTGCATGAATATGTGAAGCTTGCTTTAAATGACGGCCTAAATGACTTGGAATGTGTGAAGGCGCTCTCCGAATTCAGCAGAATGCCAGCAGAAGCAAATCGCGTTTCATTTATAATGACAATTAACTGCAATCCATGTTATGAAAGCTTTCTTTAGCGTTGGTTATAAGCTACATGTTTGCTATAAATTATATACAGGAACATAACGTTCGCCCGAGTATGAGTGCGTGTGCGTGAGCCTGCACATGGGTTCGTGCGTAAGCGCGAATGTGTGTACACCCGTGCATGTGTGCGTGCACGTGTATGTGCGAGTCCGTGCTTGTGTTAAGCGTGCCTGTGCACATGTGTACGCCCATGCATGCACGCGTTTACGGTCGCGTGTGTGTGTGGCCGTATGTGTGTATACGTGTATGTAAGTGCGCTTGTGAATAAGTATGCGTGCGTATCAGCCCGTGCGCCCTCGAACTTTGCGTGCGTGCGTGCGTGCGTGTGTGTGTGTGTGTGTGTGTGTGTGTGTGTGTGTGTGTGTGTGTGTGTGCGGGAGGCACCTGCTTCTTAGTGTTCAAGGTCCCACACCTGTTCAGACTGGGAGTCTATATGGGAGGTGGCTTAAGGAATAGCGGTGGTCAACGCACTGTACACGGACCATTCAGTACATGGAAAACAGCTGCACATTCTCGTACCTCATCGTTGCTGACGAACATGCTGTGGTAGCTGATTAGGTCCTCTGAGGCGCTTCTACGCTCGAAAACGTGGGTTATGACCAGTTCACACGGAAGGCTGTCACTGCACCTATGTACAACCATCGTTTATATTAACAACGTTTACCAAGAACGTGCCCTGCCTTTGCTACAGGTGCTTAGCTAGCTCATTGGGCAACCATAAGGAATTATGTGCTGATCATGTGGTCAGCAAACAGTTTGGTATAACAACCTCGGCACGTTTCATGGTGCGTGACAAGCCTTCTAAACGTCCACGACTGTGGATTATTTGTTCCAGCTTCGAGTACGCATTCAGTGTTTGCGGCACCATACGCGGAATTACCAGACACGGACAATGCGAAAAGAAATACCTCTGAAAAAATGTGTAGCGAAGCTCTCCCGCTAATGCCACCGAGGACGAAATAATTATTGTTTCTGGCCATTCCACGGCGCACTTTGTTTTCGCATGTTTTGCTTCACTATTTTTCGCCCACTGCAGTCGCATTCCGTCAAAATACTCAAAGAACCCGAGGCTGGTAAATAACCTGCGCCGCTGTGCGGCTGGGTGAAAGGAGTGTTGCCATTTACAAGGAGTCATTCTTGAAGCGCAATTCGAATGCCTTCCAATCAAACCAAACTGCCGCCCGCCGTATGCGCCTTAGCGTTTGCCTTTCGGCGCTGTCTTGGCGGGTTTCCCGCTCACCCCGCTCACCCAGGCCAGCGTCCCCTCCCCCCACAACGGCGGTGTAGATAAGCGAATAGTTGCGTCACAGAACACCTGCGTCGACAGCTGCGGCGCCGCCGCCAGTGCCTCCTCCTTCTCTTTCTCAACGTCCTCTCTCTGTCTCATTCGTCTTTCAAATGCTTTGCGTTGGTCTGGGGTCTCGGTCGCTGTGTCAGTTCTAGCGAACAGGCGCATTTTCAATGAAGGTCACGCATGACACCGCGCTCAAAGTGACGCTCGGATAAAGGAATATTCATGGAGTGGCGGACAGGGACAATGCGGGCCTGGTAATGGTGAGTGTACTGTTTTCGTAGGTAGTAATCATACAGGGCTAGCTGGGCGCCTGCAGCAGCTCTGCCGAAGTAGGCTGCCAGCCATTCACAACAGCATGCGTTCGCGGACCTGTTGCAGATGCCCGAATAAACGTTCACACTTAACGAGTTCACACTGCTATGCGCGATGTTGTGTAAGTGCCTGCATCACTCATACAGTGAGTGATGTGATCACTTAACAAGGGCACGATTAGTTGCTGATCGCACAATGTCTCTACACTGCTCAAAGTGATTGATATTTTTCAAGATGCCCTTAAGGCTACATCGTAATAACATTTCTATTAATTTTCAAATGTGCAACGTGTTTCTGTAGGTGTAAGCGTAAAAAAACAAAAAGAAAAGTTTATGTACAGAGGCGCACAGTACGAAATGGCTTTTTTTTGCCTAAAGACAGTATAATTTGAGGTGCTGATATGCCGCGATGCTCCCAGTACGTGCGCGTCGGTCGTTTAAAATATTTAGGACACGTGTCACCAGCAACAGGGAAAGATCTAGTAGACATCCAAAAGCGCATTGTTGTGGCCTTCGCCGTGCGTTGTTTTCCCTCGTGTCTGTTTGCTGTTTTCGCGCTTTGCTTTCATCTGCGATAACATTCGGCGTTATAACAAAATTAAGAGAGTATACGTGACTGTGGGAGCTATGTGTGGTAGCTCTAGCATAAGCCATGGCTTCTGCAACGTAGACAGCGTCCGCGCGCGTTGGTGTCGTTCGAGCCCTCCTATTTGCTTGATTGTGTTTAACTGAGTATTTAGGCATGGGTTACGTTTGTAAATCCCGTGGTCAATAATCGCTAATAGCGTGCCCCTGATCGCCATCATAAGATGGGCTTGGTTGTAAAATATGCCAGACGCTTTTTCTGAAAGCAAGCTTTGAAGAAATTTTTGAACAAATAAATACTTTCATACGTGCTAGGCAGTGCCTATTGAAGGCCCACAATTCTATAAAAACTGAACGAGCTATCACATCTTTTATCAAATTACAATGACTTAAGATGATTGAATTATAGATGACGAATTTCTCTGCTTGATTAGGTGCACAAAATATATGTTCGCAGCCCTACGTCTAGAAAGCAGGCGAAAGGAAGCACAGCATCAAATTTGGATTAGATGCCATGGACGGAGCTTCTTGTGAGGGTAGAAAGAACGAGAAAATTGTTCATTTTTGATGCCCTTCTAGAGGCAGTCAGAATTGCACTGATTGCTGAATTGTCACAATTGCTCAAATTGTTAGAGGCGTGATTAAAGTCAGTAAATCTTTTACTTTTTTTGCAGACCTCTTCGCTAGTGCAACGTTCAAGATCATTTGTGCATAAAGAGGTAAGTTTCTTGTGCGTTTTGATTATTGCTACATGTTCTGAACGTTGTACTTTAAGAATTGTTTTTCACACTGGCTCACTACCCTTTAGAGAATTTGATTCTTAGGTGAGTTCAGGCTTTCGTAAGTGCCATTTTTGAGCTGTAGTCTTGCACTTCACCTCAATTCGGGAATTTGCTGTATGCAGAAAAACTATCTTATCTTTATCCTACGAAATTATTGGAATGTATGGGTTGTATGCTTCGAGTTCAGTGTATTGTCAATTACACGCCATTTCAAAGGAAACACACTACACATTCTTCATATATGGTGCTGCCAGAACAGCACGAACATCATTTTATGAGAAGTCATATTTGCTCTTACTACAGGACGAGAGGGTGCAGCTGACGTTCTGCGTAGTCTACCCTGGCCCCAGCCTAGAGCAAGCCTAGTTCCTGAACATCCACGTGGATGACCGAAAAATCTTCCGTGTCAGTAATGACGAAGAAGGAGTGACAGCAATGATGAGTTGATTTTTCTTTATTTTCAACAATGACTACGGAGGCAAGGCCTTTAAAAACCACCGTGATAGAGCGGCTTTTTTCGGCGTTAGTTTGGAGTTTATCAAAAAATTTGTTCAGGCAGTACGACGCTGACAATTTTAGTGTCACAGTGTCTGAACAACTTTTTCTAGTGTGGTCACTACACAATTAACAAATATTGTTAATTGTGTAGGTTATTTTTCTTGAATGTAGCTGGACCAATCCATGCCAAACGTCCCAGCCACTTTGACGACCATTCGAAATAATTTTGAGAAAAAAATTGTGCTGACTTACTGTGCTGAAAACAGTGAACTGCTAGAATATTTCAGCGAGAAAAAATTTTGATTGACGGCCGACGCTCTATTCGACACTATCAGTGCCAGTGTCTTACTTTTCTTTTGCGGGGCCACAGTTTCGGCCCGAATAAACTGTTTCTTTTTCGACTTAGAGTCTGCTACCTTTGTTCACGTCACGACCCCGTGACAATATTATGTAAAATAAGGACGTATAATCGTTTTACCAGTAAATGCACGACTAAATACGATGAGCTGTCTAAGCCATTGACATTTTTAAGGAAATTGCTGATGAACTCTTTAATTTTCTAGTATACAAAGCATGCAACATCAGGGACGACTGCATGAAAGAGTGGAGTCAGTATAAAAATTTTTGTTATATGAGATGCTTGCGTTCTAGATTCCCACGTTGCGTTTGGAAAAGCAGCTCTTTATAAGAACTAAAACAGCATGCGTGCATGACTCCAAATTTATTTGGTTATAAGGCATAGAAGAAGTATTAAAGAGGAGTTGAGGGAATGTGTTTCTAACAAGCGCTTCCAGGACGACGACTTCATGTGCGTATTTTGGGTGCGAATGTTCGGTAGGCACAACATGTTACGTTCATCTGTCACACGTTTTGTATTACCCACAATGTTGTTTCGAGACACCTTCGCGTCGTTTTAGCTGAAGAGTTACGGTCTACTATTTTATTTTTAGTGCTTGAATAACGGCAATCAAAATAAGGTAGGCCACTGCACCACCTGCAAGAAATAAAACTGGGTCCGAAAACTAGGCCTCCTCCTCTTAACAAAGTTTGGTCTATTTCAATGTACTTTACCAGCACGGTAGAGAACGCGTAATTCCGAAAATTACAGGGCAAACTCACTCCTACTTTCTTCTATAGAGACTTGTGTTTTGGTATTCAGTATACAAAAACGGCTTGAACTTTGTGATCTCTTATTGCTGCTTAATATATGATTTATTGTCTTAAGTATGCTGGTCGATTATTTTCTCAGTCGCAAGAGTACTTTCCCGCAGTTGAGTAGACTTTTCAGATCTTTTCTATTCAGTGTCTTGTTTGGAAATCTGTAAGACAATGAATTCTTTATTTATACAGAAATGTTTCAACTGCTACAATATGGCATTCATCTCTCCCTACTGTCCATAGAGTTATTGTATCGTGTGTGATCATTGGGCAACCAGACAGTCGGAGCGTAGCGAGAATATTCCTTCTTTTATTGTGCCGTGGTTGATTTACTGGTGCGAAACGGGTGAGGCTAACCCAAAGATAACTTGACTGAACACCACTTCTGGTACATGACGTATAGATATCAACTAATACATCCTCTTTCGTATGACTAAGCAAAGCAGAACAGTTAAAAACAGTTAGAGTTAACGCAATTCTCAAGGCAAAGCAATATGGCATAGAAATTATGCATAGATATAAAAAATATTACTAAGTATTATAGTAATCACTACAAAATAAAACTATGATTGACCGGCAATACTATGAATGATAGGCAATACTAAGAAAGACAGGCACCCATTCGATTAGTGGTTATGTACTTCATTCCGTTTTGTTGGCGCCACACGCCACATTATTTAAAAATTTTTATTTGCTTGTTTACTTCAAATGCAGCTGCAAGGTCTCTGATTGAAAAATGTATGATAAAAGTTAGAAATATACAAAGTTGTAACTCGTATATGTGTGATTGTTCGAATGTGGTTGTTCGATTGTTTGAATATTATAACGAGTGTTACAGTATTCGGATTGACATAGATTCGAAAAAAATTTCGCAGTATTGACTGACACGTGGGATTTAACGTCCCCAAAACCACCATATGTTTATGAGAGATGCCCTGGTGGAAGGCTCCAAAATTTTGACCACCTAGGGGTACTTTAACCTGCACCGAAATTCGAGCACATGGGCCTACAACAATTCCGCCTTATTCAAAGTGCAGCCACCACAGCCGGGGTTGAATCCTCGACCTGGCGGTCAGCAGCTGACTACCTATTCGCAGTATTCTCAATGAATAAATTTGTGTACAGTGTTCCACATGAAACCCCTGGAAATGCTGTTTATTTGCAGTAAGGAATGACTAAGCCAAGAAAACACATATTAAAGGCAAAACAATACCTCCACAAAGCCACCTACATGATAAAAATAGGTTACCCTAATACAAATTCATAAACTTTAATTGTGATAGCAAATATAGGGATAGTCTCGGCTGCTTTTGTCGTCACCGCCGTCATTCACGTTTATCTATATGTATGTATATAAATATATACGGTGAAGGATGCGCTAGCCTTCTAATTTTGAGCAATGAGCATCACCTTTCCACGGGCCTACCTCGTGAACGAACAAGAGTTATGTTCGGAACAAACCAGGGAGTCCTCATGGTTGCCGCTCTGTCAGGCCAACAATCAGCGCAAGCCCTGAGCTCGACAGCAGGCGGGAGCTTCTACGGACTGCGTTCTCAACACAAAAAAAATCCATATCATAGGTGTACTTGGAGCAGCCATGTTTTCATGAGGCACGTGTACACTAGAGAAACAAGACACCAATTTCAATCATCTGTCTTCGGGAGTGTCTTTTGCCTTGTCATCGTCAAACTTAAACTACAACGACACAAACAGTTCGCTGGTTGCCTCTCGAAGACTCCGTTTGTGCGTCGTTCTGCTCACAGTCTTTCGTCGGCCCATTGTGTAGTCACACTGGAGGCACACGCAGTGACACCGACTAAATTTGCACACCTGCACCTCAATTTTAGCCTCTCCTTGCTCTCCCTTTGTCCCTCTCTAGCTATGCGATGTGGCCCCCGCCATAGTGCTCGGCGTCGAGGGATGGCATTGGGGCTATGCAAAAGGAAAGCGAAAAAAAGGCTTTCGTGGGGTGCGCAAGATGCCTATTCAAACGGTGTAAAAACCTCCGAGAGGGCATTGCTTACTCCCCAGAAATTTCCGCCTTAGTGGGTGTTTGAAGGAGACACATAAAATTTTCGTTCAGCCGCACACCTTCTGACACCTCGCCGACATCCGGTCTGTTGATGTGTTTTGTTGATTTTTTGGTCTCCCATCATGTTACAGTACGATGATGTGCTGATGATAATGAAGAAGGCCTCAAAGCATGGCTCACACCCACTCTAGGTGATTGGCCAAGAAACGAGTATTTAGGTTAGGGCGATAACGCAGTACTTGCAAGTCGAATGAACTATAAAGTGGTTAGAAGAAATAAAGTTTTACTATTTGAGTGATTTGCCATCAAAGCAGACTATATTCGATTTACAATCTTTGTACAGCTGAACAGGTATCTTTGGGACAATGACTGAAAGGGGAGGCTGGCAAGGCGACAATGGTTTTAATACTGGAACGAGTATTACAGCAATACGATGACATACTGTCATTTAAGGCATCGTAGTTATTGTCGTTAGCCTAGTTACAACCATAAGGTCTAGTGACTTCGTCAGTGGGTGACTCTTCGGCCAATGCTCTGCGTCTGTCTCGTGTCTTCGTTGGGGTGGTGTCAGGGTGGTGTCGCTCTAGTGTACATGCGCCTTTACATCAGCGTTTTGTAGATTTACGGGAGATCAAATGCTAGCCTTGCTTCGTAAAACCTTCGTAAATGCTGCTATTGCACTCATTATTTCGTCCTGTTAGCGAAACTCACTTTTATAGGGTAAAAGCTCAATATGCCGGCTTATTTTCTGTAACTATAGTAAATTTTTAAACGTAACCTATATTACAGGTTACCACTTGTATTTTACTAAAAGCCGAATGTTGGTACAATTTATTGTTGCTTCTGCTTTCTTTGAACAATGAAATGACATTTTCGCAGGCCTTTTTTCACAAATTTTTGACATATAGTGCAGCTTACTTAGAAAATGACACATATGGCCATTTTACTTGTTATAAGTGACATATATTGCTCAGGTCTGATTCCAAATTATTTGACCAAAGCTACCATTAACATGAAACTCGCTTCTAACATAAAATTCACAACTCGCACAAGCCTAATAATTGGCATAATAGGCGGTCAAGGGCAGGATACAACATTTAAAAAAATGATTAGCAATCGACAAAACAAGTTAGCGAAGACAAGTTGAAATTAAAGGAAAACGCAGTAAAACTGCAGCACTGAAAGTAAAGAATGTGTTACAATGCGTGTAAATAAAAAGGACATCACCAGTGAGGTGTGTCTGTTCTGTGCTGCGAACATACTGCTGAACCCTATAAGAACGAAATAAATTAGGGTATCTTTAAGCTTCATTTTGAAGAGTTTTACCCAATAGAAGTTTTCAGTTGTTGGTGCGTACTTCACATAGTGAGTGTTCGAGGTGTTTTTGAACTTGCTCGGCACCCACTACATGGCCTCTATGGTGCAGTAGCGTGTGTACCTTTGTAGTGGGTGGCTGGCTTCAAACTATGAAGCCACTATGTTACAGTGGCTAGAATAGGGAAGTGTGATGAACCCGCTGGCTAGCGCGTAACGCCTTGGGAGGAAACCGCCAGATGGCGCTGGCACAACTTTGCACGTCACCCAAGCTAGCGATGCGCTGCGCATGTATGAGACGGGAATCAACCACGCGCGCGAGCAACGCAAAACATACAAAATATATTTTGTTGCTCGTGCATAGTTTCAAATTGTGACCGAGAAAATGTGCTAATAGGCTTTTGGAATAACTGGATGCCTACGCGGGTGTGCGAATGAACTGAAATATGGACAGGATGCCGAAAGTGAGCGGGTTACGGCACTGAAACATTTTATTGATGTGAAATGGTAGAAGAGCTTAACGATGGACTTGGTTGTGAGCCACTGTTTGCAACACCTTCTACGGCAAACCATCATTTCAGGGACGAGAATCCTGAGTGGTATCTTAATGAAAACCTTTTATTTAATGCACACTGGTCATACAAGGCATTTCCGAGTAGTGACTCACTATCTGTCTACAACAATGGATACTTGACAATCGGTCACGCGTCTTTTTTTTATCCCCAAGAAAAAAAGTTTTATAGTTCACGAGCACCCCACAGAACATTGTTTCATTTGTACTGAGAGCACACGACGCGCCTGGGCTTCAGGTACTTCTTTTCACAGGAAGATGCTCGCTTCTTGTGGAGTGCCTTTGTGTAAAGACGCAAATGGGTGAGCAGGAAAAAACGTGTTCACTTGATTGGGGAGGCTCTAACCATGTTGTGCGCAGCCCAGTGTGACATCTTTGTTTTGTTTTTGTTTTTAATCAGAAAAAAGGATCTTTAAAGCTGTCCCTGTGAAGCTCGTTGTAGAAAAACTACTTTGAAAAAGGGATTTCAAGGACGTCTACAAATACGAAGAGGTTCACCGAAAAGCCTACCAATAGGCGTCCGCACAAGGGGGGCAAAGGGGGTGAGCGCCCCCCCTCCCCCCAATCACCTCTGAGGGGGACGCTAAATCAGCTCTATACATTGACTAGGCAGCGGGGCACTCTAAGTCATTTAAAGGGTGGGGGCGCAAGATCTTCCTCATACACTGAATTAATAGGGAGGGGGTGCACTGCAAGGAACCTTCGCCACCTCACCCCCCTGAACGACAAGCACGCCTATGGGCCTACCCCTTTCTATGCGGACCATTTCGCCGTTCACAGTGAGCTCGAAGTGCCGGGAGTTGTACATACCTCTCGTCGAAGTGCAGCTTGCACACAGCGAAGTTTTCTTGAAGTGGCTAGTCAGCGCGCGGGATCGCTCTCCGCCACTGCACAGAGCTTTGTTTTTACTAACGCCGAACAACCTGACTTGTAGCCTGTAGGGCATCCCGGACGAAGCGTTGACTTTATTTTCGCGCCTTGAGAGTGCATACAGAAGCATTGGTGTGAGAGTGCCACGGAATAAAATAAACGAGGACGAACGCGCCCGACCAACCTGTCGGAAACGTGCAAACAACGTATAAACGACTGCACGCGCCCCCACGTGGCCCCTCCTCAGAGGCTTCAGTGTGCTCCGTAGGCGCTGCTTGCCCCTCATCACACTTCCCTTTTCTAGCCACTGTAACTATGTTTATATCATGTTCTGAGACTCATGGTCATGCACGATTGTACCACCCATTATTACGGTAATATCTGAAGCTGTATTGTGAGTCATGTAGACAGGATGCATATGTCTGTAAAGCATAAATGTAACTTTCAAAGCATTGCGCACCATAAGAAGTTACATTCGCTGTATTTGCTAGGAAAGAAATGGCTGCGTTGCATAAAACCCGCTTGCTACGCCAACGCCC
The DNA here is from genome assembly GCA_013436015.1 of Rhipicephalus annulatus. Classification (NCBI taxonomy): domain Eukaryota; kingdom Metazoa; phylum Arthropoda; class Arachnida; order Ixodida; family Ixodidae; genus Rhipicephalus; species Rhipicephalus annulatus. The sequence continues at coordinate 605,510 of WOVY01011923.1, forward strand.
CGGGATGGATCCCCACTCAAGCCCAAATGATCACGGTACAATCGCCGCTGGAGCCCAGATTTATTTTTACTTTCATCTTTCTTCAATTTCCGGTCACAAAAAATATAACTATTTTGACAAACGAGGACTAAGCTGGCAACGAAATTTTCGCGAAACGAACTCTTCAACGCTATCGCGTTAAAAGAACCAGGCGTCTACATGAAGGGAATCATAACGAGTGGACAGAGCTCTGGAAATCGTATCGGTGAGAAGCCACACGTGACCTGAGCGTTGTCTCATTCAATGCAAACTGAGTGACATTGAGTGCGTATAAACAGGATAATTTATTTCACATTTCTAGTCGTATTATAAAATTCTAAGACGATTTAGAAAATTACTGCAGTGGGGCTTCGACAGTGAATTCAGATACACGGGCACTTACATTTCACAAGATACCCATACATTGTCGCATTTTACCATTCACCTCCTCAGGACTCCCATCCGTCATTACACTATAGATTAACCTGCCATACACCATAGGTTCATTGTCCAAACCTGACAGATTCTGAGGTCATTCATTGTCCAAAAAAGCTATATATATATATATATATATATATATATATATATTATGAAGTCTTGGTTTGGAAGACCTTTATTAGGCCCGAGGAACAGCTGAGATGCACGAACCAAGATGATGATGATACGTGACAAAGATGAGGATGCATGAGCAACACATCTCAATGATGATAATGTACAGATGAAGAGGATTCGTATACTAAATGCCCACATTAATTCCCCCCACTTGAAAGCGGCCAGCCTGGCCGCGGCAAGTCAAGGGGACAAAGAACGTCGCATGAAGGGCTTCATACGGGAGACATGGACGACCTCAATAGTTAGATAACGGCAATCTGCTGGTGCTACAAGTGGCGTCACGCGATAATTCGCCGGTTAAGTTTCTTAAAGACAACAGTACTGAAAGTTGGGCGAGTTGGTACTCATTAATGACTTCTTTGCGCAAACACGTACACAGACGCAAGGAAAAGAGGCAAACAACACGGGCGCAAACTCACAACTGGTTTATTTTGAACAACGAACTGTACTTATATCTTCACGTAGCCCACACGCCCCCCCCCCAATCGGTGGTTCCAGGAACAAACGAGATAATTCAAAGAAAGCTTATTCAGCGCTACGTCATGATAAGAACCACAAAACAACAAAAAATTGAAGAGATCACGCATCTGCAGAGGGATTGTTGCACGTGCCTTTCAAAAAGTAAAATCCTTTATCGGACATGGTGACGGAAGCTTGACCAACACATTTTTCTCCCATGTTTCTAATATGGAATGCTTCAATCAACTCCCTGTTAATTTTTCTCTTGTGAGTTGACAGAATCTTTGTGTCTGTAAAAATTGGTACGCACCCACAAGACTTGCAGTGATCCACCAGATGTGTTCGTCCTGAACTACGTAATGCCGAGTCATGCTCCCTCAACCGTGTGTTTACACACCTTCCAGTTTGCCCGACATAGGATCTGCCACAGCTGAACGGAACCTGGTATACAACTGCTGTTCTGCAAGACCGGTACTGTTGGCTGTGTTTCATCTGGCAGCTGTTCTTACTCTGCGTAGTGCCGGACTCCACCATGTTCCGAAGTAGTGGACACAACTTTGACAGCTTGTTGGGTGCTGTAAAAACCGAAGTTACTTCGTATTTGAGTGACATTTTCCTCAGTCGTGTAGATAGAAAAGTGTCAGATAGTCTAGCAGGGACTGCGGAACACATTTTCCGGTACGTGGACGACTATCTTGTACTCGTACCTAAAGATAACTATAAGCAGAACGTCATCAATGTTCTCAAGGTGTTTAGAGAGAATTCCTGTGGGCTGAAGTTCACAATAGAGTTTGTACAAGACAAGTCTCTACAGTTTCTGGACATCAAGTTGCTCTTCAAGGCAGATCACGTGTGTTGGCGGTATAGTCCACGAGCCAAAAAACCACTGCTAAATTTTGCATCTAGTTACTTAACAGTAATAAAAATGCGATAGCATCCTCATGCTTTAGATCTTTGTTGCTTCGGTCATGTTTGCACGAGATTGCTTCCAGCTTTCAGGACCAGCTTAGCAGGCTCAGGGCAGCAGGGTATCCCAGCCATTTGCTGAACATTAATTGCAAAAAACTCATCCCAGTGATAAAAGGCACGGAAAGAAGTCCCAGAAGAGTACAAAGTGAAAAAAGAAAGCTTGCAGTTCTCCCATATGTTCATAGGTTGTCCCATGGCTTGAAGAATGTAGCAGCGAGATACGGAGTAACCTCGGTTGTTACAGCACCTAACAAGCTGTCAAAGTTGTGTCCACGACTTAGGAACATGGTGGAGTCCGGCACTGCGCAGAGTAAGAACGGCTGCCAGATGAAACACAGCCAACAATACCGGTCTTGCAGAACAGCAGTGGTATACCAGGTTCCGTTCAGCTGTGGCAGATCCTATGTCGGGCAAACTGGAAGGTGTGTAAACACACGGTTGAGAGAGCATGACTCGGCATTACGTAGTTCAGGACGAACACATCTGGTGGATCACTGCAAGTCTTGTGGGTGCGTACCAATTTTTACAGACACAAAGATTCTGTCAACTCACAAGAGAAAAAGTAACAGGGAGTTGATTGAAGCATTCCATATTAGAAACATGGGAGAAAAATGTGTTGGCCAAGCTTCCGTCACCATGTCCGATAAAGAATTTTACTTTTTGAAATGCACGTGCAACAATCCGTCTGCAGATGCGTGATCTCTTCAATTTTTTGTTGTTTTGTGGTTCTTATCATGACGTAGCGCTGAATAAACTTTCTTTAGGTTATCTCGTTTGTTCCTGGATCCACCGATGGGGGGGGCGTGTGGGCTACGTGAAGATATAAGTACAGTTCGTTGTTCAAAATAAACCAGTTGTGAGTTTGCGCCCGTGTTGTTTGCCTCTTTTCCTTGTGTCCGTGTACGTGTTTGCGCAAAGAAGTCATCAATTTCTTAAAGAACTGTGTACGGCCCGAGAAACCGTGGCTGGAATTTGTCGCACAAAGCAGGTGTGCGAATAGGCGTCAAAAGGAGCACTTCGTCTCCAGGTTGAAAAGATACAGCACGATGCGATTCATCATGAACCAGCTTTCTGTCTTGCTGTCGGGCTTCAGTGTTTATACGAGCACGTTGGCGGCTCTCTGCGAGCCGTAAAACGTATTCTTCTGAAGAGGTTAGAGACGAATCCGCGTGGCAGGTAAAGAAAGAGACGTCCAGGAAAGAAGTAGGGGAGCATCCATAAACTAGGTAAAATGGTGAGTAGCTGCTTGTCCACTGAATAGCCGTATTTTAGGCGAAAGTGACGAATGGTAGAACTACATCCCAGTTCTTGTGGTCTGGTTGAATGTAGGCGGCGACCATGTCAGCAAGAGTGCGGTGGAATCGCTCAGTGAGGCCGTTAGTTATGGGATCATAACTAGAGGCAGTCTTGTTAGTTGTGCCAGAGGCACGAAGAAGTTCGTTCACTAGTTGTGAAAGGAAGGCCCTTCCACGGTCACTGAGCAATACACGTGGAGCACCATGACACAGTATAATGGCTCGGACGATGAAATTAGCAATTTCAGAAGCTGAACCGGTATTGACGGATGCCGTCTCGGTGCAGCGCGTCAAACGTTCAACGGCTGTTACTATCCATCGCTTTCCAGTAGCACTGTCTGGAAGGGGGCCATAAAGATCGATGCCTACAACTTCGAATGGTGTGGCTGGGCACGGAAGACGCTGTATGTACCGGCTGGAGCAGATGTGGGTAGTTTTCTACATTGGTAGGTAGTGCAGGACCCAACGTACCAAGCTACACTAGTGGTAATACCTGGCCAATAAAATCGACTTCGAAGGCAATCGTAGGTTTTGTGGTAACCAAGGTAACCAGCCATAGGATGGTCATGAAGTGCTCTGAGGACTTCGGACCGAAGCAATCGGGCTAGAACGGAAACCCAGCGCTGAACGTCAGGATGGTAAATTTTGTGGTACAGTACCGAGTTGTCCAGCTTAAACTGCGAGAGTTGGCGACGGAGCCTCACATTAGGTGGACGGGAACTGCCAGTGAGGTAGCCTATAATACGTCGACAGTGTGGGTAGGCCAGCTGTCGAGAAGAAAAATCGTGCGGGTCATCCGAAGGCAGCTGGTTCATAGAGGCGAGAGAAGAAACCACCGTAGACGTGGACTCCGAGGGTGTGTTGTGCAAAGTGATTGCGGAAACGCTGAGGGGAGCCGCTGGTAGTGGGCAGCGAGAAAGAGCATCGGCGTCGCTAAGCTTTCTGCCACACTTGTATACGATGTCAAAATCATACTCTTGTAGGCGTAGGCTCCAGCGGCCGAGGCGTCCCGACAAGTTCTTGAGTGTCGAAAGCCAACATAAAGTGTGGTGGTCGGTCACAATGGTGAAATGACGACCGTGAAGATAGGGAAGAAATTTCTGCACTGACCAAACGATGGCGAGGCACTCCTTCTCGATGATTGTGTAGTTCCTCTCGGCTGCGGAGAGGACGTGGCTGGCGTATGCAACGACTCGCTCTCGCGAAGAGTTGTCGCGCTGGAGGAGCACGGCTCCTGAACCGTGGCTGCTAGCGTCTGTATGGAGGAAGGTCAGTGCACCATCGTGAAAATGAGAAAGTACAGGATCGGTCGTTAGGGCACTCTTCAACCTGTCGAAAGCCGATTGACATTCCTGAGACCACTGAAAGGGCGTACCAGACGCAAGTAGCTTATGGAGTGGTGCGGCTATGGAGGCAAAGTTTTGTATGAATCGCCGAAAGTAAGAGGCGAGACCAAGAAAACTTCGCAAATTTTTCGGCTTGTCAGGGCGAGGGAAGTCAAGCACCGCAACAGTTTTCTCAGGGTCTGGACCGTCTTTGCTCACAACATAACAGAGGACCTTGATAGATCTGCTGGCGAAATGGCACTTATTGGTGTTCATTTGAAAACCGGCGCCCGCAAGGCAAGTCAGGACCTCGTCCAAGCGTTGCAGATGTTGAGGAAATGACGATGAAAAGACAACAATGTCATTGAGGTAACATAGGCAAGTCTTCCATTTCAGGCCACGCAGCACGGCGTCAATCAAGCGCTCAAAAGCTGCGGGCGCATTGCATAGACCAAACGGCATAACATTGAATTCGTATAGGCCGTCCGGCGTTGCGAACGCAGTTTTTTCTTTGTCATTTTTGTACATGGGGATGTGCCGATAGCCGCAACGCAAGTCGAGGCTTGAAAAGAATTCAGCACCTTGTAAGGAATCAAGGGCGTCGTCAATACGTGGCATGGGGTATACGTTCTTCCTAGTGACCTTATTGAGTGCTTGATAATAGACGCAAAATCGTACGGAACCGCCTTTTCCCCCCACCAAAACCACTGGAGACGACCAAGGACTGGTTTAGGGTCGGATTATCTCCCGTTGCAGCATATTGTCTACGTTTTCCTCAATGATTTTTCGTTCGGCTAGGGAGACGCTTACAGACGACGATGCACAGTGGCTGTTCCGTCGGTCTGAATACGATGTGCTGTAGCAGTTCTCTGACCCAGACTGGATGAATGAACGTCAAAAGAGTTTGCATGCTTTTGCAACAAATCAAGCAGCTGCTGCTTCTGCGAGTCTGTCATGTCCTTGTTGATGGCTGCTGTAAAGGCCGAAGAAGCAGCATGATCTCCAGGATGACGTTTAGAGGAGGCAGGGGTAAGAGGCACAACGCACACAGGCTCCAGATCGGCAACGCAGGCGACAGTAGTGCCCTGCGGCAGTAAAATCTTATCTGGTGTGGTGTTCGTAGCAGCGAGGACAGCTGATCCATTGTTGAAGCGAGCCACACCTGATGCGAGAGCTATGCCTTTGTTAAGGCAACGGGGCGATGGAGTGACCAAAATGTCACCAGAGGCGACGTCGTTGGACAAAGCAGTGACTAATTGATGTTCGTTTGGGGCTAACTCGATGTCTACAGCAGCGATGAGTCGATGTGGCCTGTAGGTTTCGTCACTAAGCAAGTGGTCTGTGTCAGTAAGATGGACGACACGTTGTGCAAAACAAATACCCGTGGAAGCAGATGAAACAAAGTCCCAGCCTAAAATGAGTTCGTGGGAGCTCAGGGATAGCACAACAAATTGTATATGATGAAGAATGTCATCGATTAGCACACGGGCAGTACAGAGAGCAAAAGGGCGAATCATTGTTTCCTGGGCTGTAACCAGTGTTGGTCCATCATAAGGCGTCGTGACTTTTCGAAGACGGGTACACAAATCAGCACGAATAATAGAAAATCCAGCCCCAGAGTCTACCAAAGCATCAACGACCACTCCCTCAACTGTGACTGCAATCATATTGTAAGAGCACGCTGGAGGAATTGGAGTATTGTGTTTGAATGCAGTTTGTCCTCCAAAAACTGCATCGCTTAGTTTTCCGGACGCCGGTCAGAAGCGAGGAAAGCAGGTTGAAGAGGAGAAGAGGAGTGACGGTAGGGCGATGGTGAACGGCGTCGGGTTGATCGATGACTACTGCGCTGTTCACCGGATGCTGGTGGAGATGGAGACCGACGTGGCGGTGACGAATAACGACGGCCCTGGTACACGGCTCCTGCGGTGTAGTCTCGTTCGCCTATGTCGTACTCTCGGCGCTCATCTTGCTGGCGCTTGCGGCAAAAGCGTGAAATGTGACCACGATAGCCGCAATATTAGCACGTAGGGCGAGTCAATCGATAAGGAGGGTAGTAGCTTGTGTTAGATGCACCGGGAGAGAGAACAGTGAGAGGGACCCATGATGGCTCAGGCGGTGGTGATGAAAAGCTCGAGAGAAAGCTTCTGGGAGGTGCGGCAGCAACCGACGCGTACGTTCGAGGCGGCGACGTCGAGCTGATGGGGCCTGATGTTGCGGGGATGGCATGCGAGAACGATGGGAGAGTACGAGCGACAGTGGGCTGCAGGTGGACCATGTGGGTCATGAACGTGAGCTCCTCCCTGATGACATCCCGCAACGACGTTGAAGAAGACTGAATGGGACACACTGAAGGTAGTGTGAACCCCATTGATTCTAATTCTTCGCGTATAATCACCCTTATTGTGTCTCGTAGGTTTGGATCCACCGTAATACGGGCCGCGTCACTGTCTGGCTGTAGGCGCATAGACTCAAGTTCTTCGAGACGCTGACAGGCTGTCGCAACGTCAGCAACGGTAGCCGGATTCTGGATTGCAAGGACATTGAATGCGACGGGTGCAATCCCCTTAAGAAGCTGGCGTACTTTGTCTGACTCTGTCATTGGGGTGTCAACCCGGCGGCAAATTGAAAGGACATTCTCGATGTAGGATGTATACGACTCCCCGATGTGCTGTTTCCGAGTCGCGAGAGCTTTCTTTGAGAGAGCTGAACGAACAGCCGGTGTGCCAAAGACATGGCGAAGCTGATCTTTGAAGGCTGGCCAGTCAGGGATGTCGATGAAGTGGTTGAGGAACCACGTCTTTGCGATACCCGTGAGGTAGAATGACACGTGAGCGAGTTTGTAGGTGTTATCCCACCGGTTAGCAGTGCCGACACGTTCCAAATCGTCCAGCCATTCCTCCGCATATTCCCCGCGCATACCAGGGAAGGGATGGGGCTCACGCTGGAGGCTGTTACTGACGTGAAAAAGCGCGGCACGCGGTGGCGGAGTGGGAACGTCTGCAGCACCGACCTCTTCTTGGTGCGACGTATTTCTGGATACCTGGCCCAAGCAATGACCTGAGCGTAGCTTCAGGGGGTAGAGTGGTTGAGAGGATGACGGGGGATCTAACAGCACGCTCCACCACGTATGAAGTCTTGGTTTGAAAGACCTTTATTAGGCCAGAGGAGCCGGCAGCCAACAGCTGAGATGAACGAACCAAGATGATGATGATACGTGACAACGATGAGGATGCATAAGCAACACATGATAATGATGATAATGTACAGAGGAAGAGGATTGGTATACTAAATGCCCACAATATATATATATATATATATATATATATATATATATATATATATATATATATATATATATATATATCTTCGGTTGCCGCAATGTTATAAATATGAAAGTAGATGCGCTTTCACATAACAACTGTTTATTGTGCCGACGTTTCGACAGGAACCCTGTCTTTTTCAAGGCATAATACTATTTACACATGTTTCGTGCCCTTTTATATCCTGTCGAGACAGGTGAGGAGGGGTCAATTGAGAGAGAGAGAAAAAAAAAGAAGAAACAGTGAAACCGGAGGACAAATATAAATAAAATATAGAAAATCTAGGAGAAGAAGCAAGACCGACACGGCGTAATTGGAAGGGGCAGCATTTCAACAGAGTAGGGCAGCGGTAGATGAGGAATGTCATCATTGTCAACAATACCTCCCCCGCACCCACACTTGGGGAACTGTGGGTGCGGGGGAGGTATTGCATGAAGCATGAAGATATAACGATGCATGAAGGTATAACATGGAAAGAATTGAACACGCTCTGAAAAACGAAGGAAGCGTCAAAGCAGTGAAGAGGAAACTCGGGATAGTCAAAAATCGGATGTATGCTCTAAGAGACAAAGAAGACAAAATAACTATAAATATGCGTAAGATAGTTGAAATAGCGGAGGCGTTTCACAGCTAACTGCACAGTAGCCAAGACTACTACGCCCTTAATATAAGAACTAGCAGTAACACAATGAACACCCCCCCCCTCGCCGTTATGATAGAAGAAGTCAAAAGAGCCTTGGAGAACATAGAAAGAGGCAAAACTTTTGGTGAGGATCAGGTAACATCAGATATGCTGAAAGATGGAGGACAAAATCTATTAGAAAATCTAACCACCATGTTTACAATATGTCTCCTGACAGGAAGTATACCAGAATCTAGGAATATTGCCAACATCATCTCAATACCTAATAAAAAAGATGACACGGACTTGAAGAATTACAGGTCGACCAGCTTGCTCTCCGTAGTATGCAAGCTATTCACAAAGGCAATTGCTAGCAAAGTTAAGATAACGTTACAATTCAAACAACCAAAGCAACAAGCAGGATTTCGAACAGGCTACTCAGCAAGTTAGCACATTTATACTATTAATCAGGTAATATAGAAATGCTCAGAATATAGCTAACCACTATACATACCCTTCATAAACTACGAGAAGGCGTTTGATTCAGTAGAATTATCAGCAGTCATGCAGACACTGCGAAACCAGGGCGTCGACGAAGCATATATAATCAACCAAGAAGAAATCTAGAGGGGATCAACTGCTACCATAGTGTTTCACAAAGATAACAACATAATATCAATCAAGGAGGACGTAAGGCAGGGGGACACGATCTCCCCATTGCTGTTTACCGCGTGCTTACAAGAGATTTTCAGAGGTCTAGAATGAGAACAGTTAGGCATAAGAGTTCATGGAGAATACCTTAGTAACATGCGCTTCGCCGGTGACATTGCGTTGCTGAGTAACTCAGAGAACGAACTGCCACTCATGATTACGGAGTTAGACAAGGAGAGCAGAAAGGTAGGTCTCAAAAAATAGGTGCAGAAAACGAAACTAATTTACAACAACCCTGGAAGAGAGCAGCGTTTCGAGATGGGTAATAGTGCACTTGAAGTTGTAAAAGACTATGTGTACTTAAGACAGGTAACAACCACGGCGCCGAACCCCAAGATTGAAGTAAATAAAAGAGTAAGAATGGGGTGGGGCACGTTTGGCAAGCACTCTCAAATTATTACAGGTTGATTCTCACTATCTCTCAAGAGAAAGATATATAACAGCCGCATCTTGCTGATACTTAGCTACGGAGCAGAGAGGTAGAGACTTGCAAAGAGGGTTCAGCTTAAATTGAGAACGACGGAGTGAGCAATGAAAAGGAAAATGGTAGGTGTAACATTAAGAGACAAGAAGAAAGCCGAGTGGATCAGCGAACAAACTGGGGTTAAGGATGTCATAGTTTAAATCAAGAAGAGGAAATGGATGTGGGCCTGGCTTGTAGCGCGAAGACCGGATAACCGCTGGTCATTAAAGGTAACTAACGGGATTCCCAGAGAAGTCAAGTGGATTAGGGGGAGACAGAAGGTTAGGTGGGCAAATGAGATTAAGATGTTTGTGGGTGTAAAATGGCAGCAGCAAGCACAGGACCGAGTTGACTGACCAAACAAAAGAGAGGCCTTTGTCCTGCAGTGGATATTGTCAGGCTGATGATATGTATATATATATATCTTAAGATGGCGTCCAGTACCCTCAAGACTCTTCCTTATTGTCTCTAGTATGTGCCCCACAATCTAAACTAGAGTGGTGATGATGAGTATGTACAGATGAAAAAATGAAACGAGTAATGATGCTCACACTTATTTTCCCCGCGCACTTGAGCGGCCACACCGGCCGAAACTTATGCGGAAAAGGTATGGCGAACAAAGGGTTTAAGGCGTGAAACGTGAACTATCTCGGATGCACAGTAACGATGGTTCGAGGAAGCTTCGACGGGAGTGACAAGGTAATTGACAGGAGATGTTCGTTCACTAACAACGTAAGGTCCCAGAAAGCGTGACTGAAACTTTTCACATAATCCGTGTGTACGAACAGGCACCCAAAGTAGTACTTCAACTCCAGGACGGAAGGTGACGTCTCGACGAAAGCTGTCATAGCGTTGCTTTCGGTCTAGTTGACAAGCCTCCATGTTGAGTTGAGCACGTTGCCGTGCGTCAGCGAGCCTGGAGACGAAACTTTCTGGCGTAGTCGTGGACGCTTTTGTCGTTATATTGAAGAGGAATATATATTGTATGCCTCTGAAAAAGGCTATATATATATATATATATATATATATATATATATATATATATATATATATATATATATATATATATTGTATGCCTCCGAAAAAGGCAATCTGTGTCAAGGCCTAACCCGCGAGCCCGCCTGACGCGAACAACTCACCGGTGTCATCACGCGGTGGTGCCTTTCTGCCGCGCACGTACAGTGAGTCACCTCAGCCAGCAAGCCGGCGCCTTCCTGTCTGGCGAGTCTGACGCAATGCGTGGCGACGTCACTCGTCCTTGGGTGCAGCCACGTGCAGCGCAGCGGCTCCAGATTTGATGAGAATGACGCGCCCCAGCGGTGACCCCATTAAAGGAGTCTGACCTCACGACCAGTGGCACTTCTGGTTGGACATTTGGTTATTCAAAGAATCCACCCGATGCATATGAAAAGAAGCCCTCCAGCGCGTCGCGAGTAGACCTATGTGTTAGAGAGGACAGCATGGCTCTTCGGGTCTCTGAGCTGTCGGCCCCAGTGCCAAATTTGTAACGCCTCTGTATATATGCTGTACATAAACCTTGTTTAACTCACCGTCGTCTGGTGCGCTCGTCTATCGGCTCCGCGCAGAAGCAGTTGCGAGCTGTGAAACCTACGCTACCGAACGGCGGGTAACCGTGTCGGCGGAGATCGGAGCAGTGGCGCCTTCGGGACCGTGTTGGCGTCGCCTTCTTTCGTAACAGTGAATGGCAGCTGCGGGATCGGCCAGCGTCAGCGACATCGATGCGGTGAGTGCCTGATGTTTTCTCCTCAGTTCACAAGACTACTATAGCTCAGGTTATAGTTGTTTAGAGAAGGGCTGTGTGAAGCATTAGAGTGAGCTTTGAACGTTTCAAGCAATGTCGAAGTGCTTTGAAACAAAAGTTACTGCGGAGGGGCTAAAAACGGGAGTGTTAAAATTGCTTGCGGGTCTTGCTAGTAGGCCAGTAGTGGGTACGGCAAGTATATTCTTAACAGGGGCAAACAGCAAGAGGCTGGTGTGAACGATGGAGAACCTTAAAGTGAAGGAACTCATCGAAATTGTGAGGAACTTGGCATTACTTTGGGCCATGCGAAACGAAAGCAAGCGACCCTTGAGATCATGGGGGATTAAGGAGTGTCGGCTGAGGAAGTCGATGAGGCCTGGGAGGATATCAAAGCACGCCGCGAGGAGGCTGAAAGGCGAGAAGTAGAAGTTCGCGAACGTGAAGAAGCTGAAAGGCGCGAATGTCGCGAGAGCGAGAAGGCCGAGAGACAGGAGCGCTTTGAGTTGAAACGAATAGAATTGGCAATCCTACAGTGTTCGCAGGCGCCTAGCGTAGCTTCTCCGACAATTCAGATGAGCGGTTATAGCATTCTGAACCAACTGCCACCGTTCGTAGTAGGCGAGAGCATGGCGAAGTATCTCGTCAAGTTCGAACATGTCTGTGAGATGAATGCTTTGGAGCGGTCTCTTTGGATGCAGAACCTGTTAGCTCTTCTTCGCGGCGAAGTGTCCGACGCGATAACTTGCTTGTCGAGGGAAGCGTTTGAGAGCTATGACTAGGTTAAGAAAGTGATCTTGTGACGTTATAAGTTGTCACCCGAGGCTTTCAGGCAAGTTCGAACATGTCTGTGAGTGAAATGCTTTCGAGCGGTCTCTTTGGGTGCAGAACCTGTTAGCTCTTCTTCGCGGCGAAGTGTCCGACGCGATAACTTGCTTGTCGAGGGAAGCGTTTGAGAGCTATGACTAGGTTAAGAAAGTGCTCTTGTGACGTTATAAGTTGTCACCCGAGGCTTTCAGGCAAAGGTTCCGGTATGCTAAAAAGGGAAATGAGTCACACGTTGACTTCGCCTTTCGTCTTAAAGCCGATTTATTTGAATGGCTCAAGGGCGAAGGTGTTTATGACGATTGCGATAAAGTGGTAGAATGCATTGCATTGGAGCAATTCTACCGCTGCATCGAGAAGGAAGTCAAGCTTTGTTTGCAGGACAATCTTGGTGAAGTACAGCTAAACAAGACAGCAGAGTTAGCTGAGGAGTACTATACTCGCCAAAAGTTGCATAGCAGGGCAGTGCGCGTCAAAGAGGATGAAAAGAAAGAGGGCTTTTCAAAGAAACCTGATCAACGGAAACCCGCTCCGCACCGTAATTTCAAGAAGGACCCATCTCTTACGAAGGACACTGTAGGGGAAGGGCAAACGGAAGCGGAGAAATTGAGTGAGGTTCCTAAACAACGCACTGATACCACACGGGCGTTTGAATCACGAAAGCCGCTAATCTGCTACAACTGCAAAAAAGAAGGAAACATCACGATAAACTGTAAGCAAAAGTTTGCTTTTGCAACAATCCGAGAATCGGAAAAGAACATGTGGTCGTTAGAGCCGTATATCTAAGAAATTAGCGTGAATGGGTCAACGTGTCGAGCACTTCGTGACTCAGTGGCAACCATGGACGTTGTCCATCCTTCATTGGTGTCTCTGGATGACTTTACAGGAGAATGCGCGTGGATCAGGCAAGTCGCCGAGGAGAAGAGTGCTTGCTTACCAATCGCTACGGTTGTCATTGAAGGCCCGTTTGGTAAGCTTCGCACCGAAGCGGCTGTGTCTGCCGAGCTTCCCGATTATTTTCCTTATCTTTTCTCTAACAACTCAGAGCAGCTTCTCAAAGAGCAGGGTAAATTGTTCTTCTACAACTTAAAGTACGTGGCCCTCACGCGATCGCAAGGGCGGAAGCTTTCGCAGGCCCTTAATCTTGTTCAATCTGGCGATGCACAAAGTTCAAAAGCTACCGGTCTGTGTGACCTTGGCGGCGAGGTGATGAAACCTCAGAGAGGAAATTCTCCGTGTGAGTCATGTAAGCAGTCCCTCGAGCGGCCCGTCACCGAAGCGACCAGCGCGGTTTCCGTAGCAGGGGGAGTCAACATGGCGCCATTGAGTCAGAGCGAGAGGGGTGCAACGCTCTTGCCTGTAGCGAAAAGTTGGAGTGAGCTGTCGAAGGTTGATCGAGAAACGCTGATTCGAGAGCAGCGCGAGGACCTCTCGATAAAAGCGGTATTGGAAAGCGTAAACTTGGTAAAAAGGAAAAAGAATGTTTCTTTTTTTTGGAAAAGCAGGGCTCCTGTATCGAAGCTACACAAATGCGCAAGGTCGCAAGTATGAGCAGCTCTTGGTGCCACAAAAGTATCGTCGCCAACTATTGAAACTGGCGCATGAAAACGCGTGGGCAGGGCATCTCGGCATAAAAAAGACCAAGGCTAGAGTTTCCCTTGAGTTTTATTGGGCGAAATGCTGGAAGGGGTATCGAAGATTTTGTATGCTCATGCGACACTTGTCAGAGAGCGGGGAATCCTGCGGACAAGTGGAAGGCACCCATGAAGCTTTCTGATACCAATCAGGAAGAGAAATCAGGAAGGCGGCCGAACAAAATTTACCACAGTGACTTGATGAAACCATACGTTTGACGTCAAGCGGTCGTAAACCTGCTGTTGAATTATTCAGAGGAAGAGGGAGAAATTTTGAGTTCTAGTGAGGTAATCGAAAGGTAATTGGAGGTAATTTTGGAGCAGTTGATCCTAGGTTAAGTGAAGTTCAGAAGGAGGACCTGAAAAGGATTGTTTCGGAGTTTGGATACGTGTATTCGGACCATCCCGGAAACATGACGGTGATCGAACACGATATTGAGCTAACTTGTAAGAACCCAATCCCTAGCAAGCCGTATCGCTGTTCCCCTCTGCAACGTGGCAAGTATGAGCCGCTCTTGGTACCGCATAGGTATCGTCTCCTAAAAGTGGCCGGTTATTGAGGTGGAGCATAATACTCCAACAGCACAACTTTGACGTTCGCTCAAAAAAAGAAAGCTAAACGCTAATGCAGGCGCATTCAGCCGTGCGTTTAGTTAGTACCTTCTCCACCTTTCGGTTTCTCGCTGGCGATTCGGGGCAAAAATTGTCCTCATCATGGCCTTAGTTGAGCGATCTCGTCCAGAATGAGCTCAAGGAGCCAACTTTATGTTCTATTCTATTTCGTTACGTTCTTGTACGGGAAAAAAATTGAGTTCTCAAGTTAGAGTCTTGTGTCTCACATGTGCCTCTTGATGTAGAGGGAACGAAATTCCGATAGACATGTAGCTAGGTATATGTTTTACTATACTTTGTCTGGTATTCTGTCGGGTGACCGAGGGCACTTGCTTTTGTCGTGTGTTGTCTGTTGTTGAACCGTTCTTGACAAGTTGCAGATCCATCGACAAGTGCTGAGACCAAAGATCGTCAGAAGGGATGAGCGAAGCTGGCCGAGAAGTTGTGGTGACAAGCCAGTGGAGCTGGAATTCGGCCTCAAAATTGGGATGTGTTCCCGGAACGGAGTCTGGAGCTGCATTCTCCCCATGACCCTGGAGGCGAACCTGGAGGGACCTGGCGAACGAGCGCGCCTGACATCCGAGCCACGTGGAAGCAGCTCGTCTTTCCGGCGCATTGTCTGGTGGCGGGGGTGCTGTTATGCTTGCGAGTCCACAGTGAACGTCCATGCCTCTGAAAAAGGTAATCTGTGTCAAGGCCAGCCCGCGAGCCCGCCTGACGCGAACAATTCAACGGCGTCATCAGGCGGCGGTGCCTTTATGCCGCGCACGTACAGTGAGTCCAGCCAGCGAGCCAGCGCCTTCCTGTCTGGCGAGTCTGACGCAATCCGTGGCGACCTCACTCGTCCTTGGGTGCAGCCACGTGCAGCGCAGCGGCTCCAGATTTGATGAGAATGACGCGGCCCAACGGTGACCTCATTGGAGGATTCTGACCTCACGATCAGCGGCGCTTCTGGTTGGACATTTGGTTACTCAAAGAATCCACCGATGCATATAAAAAGAAGCCCTGTGGCGCCTTGCGAGGAGTAGACCTATCCGTTAGAGAGGAGAGCTCGGCCTTTCGGGTTTCTGAGCTGTCGGCCCCAGCACCGACTTTGTAACGCCTCTGTATATATGCTTAAACCTTGTTTAACTCACCGTCCTCCCGTCCGCTCGCCTATCGGCTCTGCGCAGAAGCAGTCGCGAGCTAAGAAACCTACGCTACCAAACGGCTGGTGACCGTGTTGGCGGAGATCAGTGCAGTGGCGCCTTCGGGACCGTGTTGGAGTCGCCGTATTTCGTAACAATATATATATTATGAGCATTATTATTCGTTCCACCTTTTCATCTGTACATACTCATCATCACCACTCCAGTTTAAGTTGTGGGGCACATACTCGAGCCAATAAAGGAGAGTTTTGAGCGTACTAGACGCCATCTTACAAGTGGTTAAGAGTGCTGCCCGATTCCTTCATCCTCTCGCGCTCTCGGACAACCTCAGCGTCTTCTAGAACACATCCTTGGAGCTCCGTTCAAACCGCCGCTTAAACGGCCTGGTTTCGGTAATGTCGCAAGCCGACCAGCCCAGCGCAGCAGCTTCGCCACCACTCCCATCGCCAGGAAGCCCTTCTCACCTGGTCACCAGCCCTCAAAAGGATCTTCCGCTGTTCGCAGGGCTTCCGGGTGAGGACGCAGAAGACTAGCTCGAAGAGTATGACCACGTGAGTGCCATCAACAACTGGGATGAGCCTCAGAAACTCACCCACGTTGCGTTGTACTTGAGCGGCGTCGCAAAACCGTGGTTTTTAAACCACGCTACAGACTTGTTGACATGGCCCACCTTAACGCGCCATCTTCGCCAGATTTTCGCCAACCCGTCAGTGCGCTCGGATATCGCCAAGAAAAGGCTTGGTGCACGTTTTCAACGCCCCGGCGAGTCTTACACTTCTTGCATTGAAGATGTTCTCGCCCTTTGCCGCCGCATCGACAATCATATGGCGGAAAACGACTGTGCGTGCCACCTGCTAAACGGCATTGCGACTGTTGTTTTTAATGCACTTCTGGTGCAGAATCGACAGACCGTAGCCGATGTTGTAGCTACCTGTCAGCGCCCGAGGAGCTTCAAACCACTCGGGTGCAACCTTATATGCCTGATCTCAGCTCGAGTCATGACTCAGCAGAGCTGCGTGCGTTGAGCCGCTCTATCATCCGCGAGGAACTTCATGCACAGGCTTCACCTCGCCACCTTGATATTCGAACGACACCACCTGCTACTGGTTTACGCGACGTCGTGAAGGAGGAACTGGCCTTGGTCACAGGCACACCAGTTCCGAGCTCAGATCCCGTGCCCATGCCAAGTTATGCTCACGTTGCTGCAACGACGCCTGCGCCCCACCAAAGCCTGGCCTCGATGACTGTCACACCTGTTCCGAGTTCATATCCTGTGGCCATGCCAACTTATGCTCAGGTTGCTGATAGGACACCTGCACCCCAGCGAAGCCCATAGCAGCTACTAACGCCCGATGTGCATGGTTCGCTCAACTCGCTCGCACTGCGACGCGATATATATATATATATATATATATATATATATATATATATATATATATATATAAATATATATATATATATATATATATATATATAAATATATATATATATATATATATATATATATATATATATATATATATATATGTAAGTATCATGAATTGTTTGGTGTGCACTATCAATTATTTGTGTGTTATTTATGAATTTTTGCCCCGTCACAGCGGTCCAGTGGCTAAGGTACTCGGCTGCTGTCCCACAGGTCGCGGGATCAAAACCCGGCTGTGGTGGCTGCATTTCCAATGAAGGCGGAATTGTTGTAGGCCCGTGTTCAGATTTACGTGCACGTAAAAGAACCACAGGTGGTCGAAATTTCCGGAGCTCTCCACTACGGCGTCTCCTATATTCATATGGTAGTTTTGGGACGTTAAATCCCACAAATCAATCAAATTACTTGTGAATTCTTCACTGTTTTCTTTCTAACCTGTTTAATTTTTTTTCATTGCACTCTTTTCATTGATAGAATCTAAGTAATAACGGCCACCACCTATAAAAATAACAATTTTAGAGCCCCCCGCCCTTACACAACTCACAAAATGCCTGCAAGAAATTTCAAATAAATAAATACCATCATAATATGAGTAATTAGTTGGGACATATAGTGTTCAGCTTTGGCGTTTGTGTTAGAGCTTTTCTTGACAAGCCTGAATATAAGGGCACAATTTAATAGCATAGAGCTCATCATTATACCTCTCAATAGGTATTCTCAGCCAAGAATGGTTATCTCTTAGCTTATGTCTAGGTTCAATTATCTGAAAAACCGTTTTTTTTTGTCTCACATGCGTTCAGACTATTTTGGGGGTTCCATACGGTCCCCACCACAAAAGCTCGAGCTACTTCCTTAGGAGCCTCGGCCTAAGCATGCACGGCGGTAAACGCAAGCAACAAAAGTACATGTTAGTGTGCCAAATCAGCGTAGTACCAACTAATACTTAGGATTGGTTGTTTCTGATAGTTCACAAAAACAAAATTGATGCTTCTTACCGAGCAAAAGAGGAGAGCTTCACCACCGATTAGAATTTTTACCAAAGCTTATGCAGCACTTTTCCTCTTCTGTCGAACAGCGTCCATACGGATGTTCAATGTCCGACTTAGGGCATTCAGTCCTGCAAGTTCCTCCTCTGCGATGACACTTCGCATATTCCGCTTTGAAAAGACACAGACACAATCATTTAGTAGCTGTGCAGATCGCATGGTTACATTGATAGAAGCTAAGTAATAACCACGACCAGTCATAACAATAACAATGTCCATTTGTTCAGAATTAGGGCTTTCGCCGTAAAGACAAGACATCCGACATTTACCTTTCTGGTAACAACGAAAATAATAACTTTGAAAAAAAAGTCGTAATATTTTGTATCTAATGCAAATTGCGCATGAAGCGAAATTGCGAGATTGTTGTTGCATTGTACTAGCAGGCTGTAGTTTTGTCTCCTGTGCAACTTGTTTCATTAAACCAACCACTCAGCATTTCACCTGTCAGCCGTCTGCATGAAAGTTATGCTTCCTTTATTCAGAATGTGTACTTAGCGAACATCTATATACGCCGTAAAGTGCATATACAGGCTTTAGAACAAATTCTTTTAAAACCATGACGCAGAAAACATTACGCTGTTGACGTATAACCAAATTTAAGGTGATCGGATCTTGTTCGCTCAGTTCTGCAGCACGTTAATTTTTGTAGTTAGCCTTTAAAACGTGCTTTGGCATTTTTGTGTTTTTAGTAGGTGATGTGGAATTCGCCGGCGCGAAGACAAGAAGAAAAAAAATACTGTGGTGGCAATAAAATCAAGAAATTTTATTAGGATAACTTGCGTCCGACATCAAACTGGAACGAACTGCTTGGTGACTGCAATAAAAATAGCGTACGAGGTTGGCGGCTCAGAGACGGCCAGACGGTGGATGGACCAATCGCATATCTATTGCTTGTGTCACAAAAAACCCGCACATCAGGCAGATGTGCGGTGACCATCGATCACGCAAAAGACGCGGATAGAAGAGGTGACGAGATTGTTTCAGTGATTCACTGTTCATTTAAATGCTCGTATAAGTGATTCAATGTCAGTGTTGGTTTCTGAAAAACTCCTGTTCCTACCACAAGGATTCTCGGGCTGAGTTTTCAGTTACTTTTACAGGAATGGCCGCGTGTTTGAAGTTGTCGAGTTTTCTACCGTTTGGAAAAAGAGCCATTCACAAGATTGTCACCATAAACGTTTCTAACATTACTAACAGCTCTCGGGCCAGCTGAAAGAGGTTATTTTCAAGTTGTGAAAATGCTTACCTTTTTTAAGGTAAACAAAGAGTTCGAGTTGAAAGGTTTTGGCTCTTAGGACTCACTTGTATTTTACACATAGGCAATATATTTAGGGGACAGTGCTGAAGAGCTTGTTTCGCAGGAATTCTGATGCCGGAAGCGTCGTTTTCGTTAGTAAAGTTATCGGCTTTGTTAGTAAGCGAAAATTTAAAATAGATATATAAACTGGATGGGTAGAACGTGCAATAAATACTCGTTTATTCGAATATAGTCGAGGAAAGGGTTATGGGGTGCAATGGTTTTATTAAGCGGCACGTTACAAAATAGCGGGAAAGATTACGCACGAACATTTCAAACAACCGCATCTGTTTAATATAACTGATTGTTTATAGCTGCCTAACGATGCCAAGAGGAATATTGTTACTACAACCACCAGAAGTAGTCAGCTGAGATGTGGCACTTACGTTTAGGAGGATGGTTGCGTTGACTGGTGCTACGTAGACCAACTTCAGTTCAATGAATTTTACAATTGACATTAATCCGACGTGACGCGTGTACCATGGGAGCAGGTATATAGCGTTTTTAAAATAAATAGCACGCTCTGCATTCACAACTCATTTTTTAACAACATTATGCCTACATAAGGTACTTTCCAAAGCAGTTTGGAGACGTAGCGTGGCTCTGAGGTAGAATATATGATTGCCACATAGAATCCTGGCCTTATATTCCTGCTGAGGTGCTCATAGTAATTCTGTTATTCGACTTAGGGCACATACCCGAATACCACGGCCCGAAAGATAGCGTTATGTGTCAAACGTTTATGACGTGAAGAGAAAGTGGAAAGTGACGGTATTTTCACACTATTTATGTGATAAGCAGCCAGATATTTTTGTTGAACCATTAAGTCTTCTAACCTCCATCACGAATTTTAGTTAGCCCCAAATTAACGAGGGAATCAAGGCAGCACCCACTTATAGGCTGCGTAGGTACACAGACAGACAGACAGACAGACAGACAGACAGACAGACAGACAGACAGACAGACAGACAGACAGACAGACAGACAGATACAGAGATAGATAGATAGATAGATAGACAGACAGACAGACAGACAGACAGACAGACAGACAGACAGACAGACAGACACGTACCTTCTTTGACATGCAAAAAGTTTGTGCAGTTTCCTTACAAGAACTTTGAAGTTTCGCATTTCACAATTATATAATCAAAGTGGTTGAAGTGAAAATGGACCACAGGCCATAGGCATAACAAGTGGGCGTTCCTCGAAAAAAGTACTCCATGATTTGGAACTGCTTTGAAAAAGTATTTCTATCAACTAGGACTTCTGTTAGCGCATGTTAATAAAAGCACTACAAATACAAGAACAGGAAGCGCGAAAATAATGCTCAATGTAGTCCTAATGAACACGGAATTCATCTAAAAAAAGGCAACCTTTCCTCTCTAGGTGACGCAAGCCGCCTGCCATTGCCTTATCCAGCAGTTAGAGGGCGTTAGTTTTGCAACAAGAATCAAAGTTTCTAGAATTAGGTAAGCTGCTAAACTGAGCGATGTTGCGCGGCGCCGCCACTGCCAGCGACAAATGTGGCACCGCTGTCTCATCCGGATTCACTCACTTCATGCTCGCTCATGTCACTCCCGTAACCTTCGTTGGCTCTGCATGTTGCAGTGTGTCTTTATCCGTGGAGGCTTCTTTCTGCGTGAACAGTTTAATGCTTCAGCGCGCCCTGTTCTGCTTTGTATGTGTTGCGTGTTTTCATCATGCCCAGATGTTGCGTTCTCGGCTGTAGAGTAGCTACAGGAAATGAGAAACACCACAACATTTTTTTTGTACGCACGTGTACCTGAGCAGCGAGAGGTATGGAACCACGCTATTCCTCGTGCGGATAAGAAACTGCCCAGCACTTCACATGTGTGTGATATGCTCTTTCATGAGAAGGACATCCTGAAGTCTTTCACTCATTTCATACGGTAAGAAGGTACAAATAGCAATAGGAACGTGGGACCTCGTCGAAGGATGCGTTACACGAATATTCGCGAATTGGCCCGCTTACCTTGCCCGCTTACTTTTGTTGCGGGGCCCGCGCCGAAGAAGCGAAAGCTGCCCAATGGGAGTGAGGTCTTTTCCAGAATATCATCGACGAAAAAAGAATAGACTATCTCCGAACACTGAGCTCGAAGACAGTGAAATAAGTCCCGACATGCCGTCAACTAGTGGCGTCATTTCGCTTAAAGTTGTTGAGGATGGCGAGACAAGATGTCTTGTGGTGTTTCTAGGGCTCAAATAAAAAAAAAGCGCTATTTGTGGAGAAACGCGTTTTCGTCGCAGAAGACATGAGAGTCACCATTAGTAGCCATCACAATCACTTAGCCAAGTCGCCTGGCACCACCACCCTATGGGCCGAACTTCTGGAACACATAGAAAAGCTGCAAGTGTGTTCGTGTGATCCCAATGCGTCAACAAGCAGACTCATGAGTAATGACTACGAAGTGCTCACCAATACCCCAAAGTTTGGTCTCTGCTCGAAGCTTTGGCTACAGCTGTGTTAAAAGGTTTCATTAGAGAAACTCCATAAGAAGCAGAGGGAAGACATACTCAAGAAAATAGCCGCACGCGTAGCTTTTCGACGGTCTAAGTTGCTAAAGTATGTGGCTGACATAAAAAAGCTGACTACATAACCAGACAAAAGCCACAAGATTACGCCACAGAGTTGTAGTTTATTTTCAAGCCCGAAAAACACAGCCACAAAAAAGGATGCCAGACATTGTATTTGGGTTTTTCCGCGTCTAAAATTCATTGCGAATGTACACTAACTAGCATCTAACCGACAACTCGTACGCCATGCTATATATATCAAGCATTGTTTAATGTGGGCAGTTCAGAAAACCGTAATTATACTGTATTTGCCTTACACCACTAAATATTACGCAGTATTAAGTTCCTGCGGCAGCACAACAAATCTTGATAATATACTGTTGGCAAAGCTCTTGCAGAACGGCCACCACGGCGTCTTGCCACGACGACTACGCGTTTTCGTCTGCTAGCGGAAGCTTGTTGCGCCGCCAGCGCCACCAAACCAGAAGCTGTCCCGGCGCCGTGTAACGAGTAGTCTGACGAGGGGAGTTTTGCAACTTACCTAGTTTAGAAACGTTCACAAGAATCTCAATCAGACCACAAAGTGAGCACCTGCAGCCACAATGGCTGAAGGAGACAGCTCCTCTAATAGGGATGAAAGATTTTTTTCGCTAGCCGTAAGTGAAATAGGCTTTTGTCGACAGTCAGCAACAGGCTCGGCAACGTTGTCACTCGTAGTTACAGTAATAAATGCAAGTTAAGGCCTTTGTTTCTTACCCTCTATGGTGTGGACGTGTCTATCTTGGCCAGAAAGGTCAACGTGTGAACATACGCCTTACGGTGCATATGTTTCGTGGCCGGGATGACCGCTTATGCACTCTTTCATGAGCTGTGCTGTGTACCGACGCGAACGGCTGTTCACTGCGATAGAGATTTTACACGAATACAAGGTCAAATCAAAGGAAGCTGACGGAACCTTATCATACATCACTAGTTTGTTCTTACGAATCAGCCATCCACCTTCAACCCTATCTTCCAAAGAAGTATAGCTACTCAAAAAGAGGAGGTAGCTGATACAGGTGGAGGCGGGAATGCATTTATAGTCTCATGTTTGCTTCGTTCACACTGTGCTTTTGTAGGTGTTTGTTCAGGCTTATGTATAAATTTTCTTTTCAAGCAATATTTTTCTTAATTGTGAGTTAGCACCCAAGTTGTCACTTTTATTGTTCTGATTATAACCGTGATTCAATTATACGCCAAGTAATTAGTTGTAACACCTCACCTTGTCGTGTTCCTACAATTCATCATCAGCAAACCAAATGAAGATAAGACATCTGCTGTGTATCTGTATGCGCGGCCTCACGGACGCGTAGCGGTACTTCGGTAAATATTTATGGCGTAGGGGGCACCTCGCGCTTGTTCTGGCAGTATACATTTTTGTACAGTTTGAGAGAGCTAATTTCAGGCATTCCTGTTTTGGGGCACGTTTAAATCATTAATAAAAAGCGGAGCCACATTAACGGTTGAGAAAATGGAATGGCGTGGTCCTGTGGCACCAGACATGTGGCAAATAAGCCAGACAGCCTCGGCACATACTACCCTAGAGTGTCATTCAGTTTATACATCAGTTCTAGTTCATGCAGTTTCCTGTTTTCTGTAGCCTGTACAGGATTTCGCAATATCATTTATACTTGGCAGGAGAGCTGAAATATTTCCTTTCTAGCCACAGCAAATAATCAGGTGGCGAGTTTCTGTGATTTGATAAAGTATTTTGATCTTGTATACATTTCAGGGCAGCCCAGGACTTCCATCACTGAAATTGGCATGCGCCGTACGTCCGCACGTCTTATTTGTCCCAATGCTAAAAAACAAGTTGACCCTCTTCCAAGCCCTCTCTTGGAGAGTACAGTGGGAATAAAACTTTCTTCAGTTTCCTAATAAAGCAGAAGGGGATGGAGAAGCAAGGACCGAGCCTCGAAAGAAGAGATATAAATATTAACTAGTAACACCATAACATGGTGAGTTATTGGCGGGCGTCATGAGCGCTTAGGTGCCATCCCAATCCCCGTGATCGTCGGACACGCAAACAGATAGAATGCCCTGGAGTGCACGTTCGAGGTGCCAAGTCCGTTTTTGGGAAGTTGGCAAGCCATGCAGCACTTGTGTAGAATTAAGCAAAAGCCAAAAATGTCGCTGTCAGGTTGTGAAAACAGTCACCCTAATCAGCTGACGTAGAGTACCATGGTATAAGATTATTTGATAAAGAAGGAAGTCAGTGACTTGGTTGTGCATTCCGTAGGGAAGGCTTGTGTGATGGCATAGCGTCCGGCATGATCAGTCGCAATGGTCAACCACTTGATGCCCACCATCTTTAGGAGAAGGGCCGTGGATGTTCATAGTGACACTGAAAATTGTTTTCTTTAGAATATTTATACGTTGGAGATACTTACCCTGAGAGTGAGAGTTGTCTACTAGCTTTGGGATAGCAGGATGCTACGCTCACAGAAGATGGCGTATGAAGCGACGTAGCGTCGAATAGAGCGGTATAGATCAGGTTAAACGCACTGGCTGCGCGCACGAGTATGAGTTTGGTAGACGTTGAAACTGCTAGTGTGAAAATTGCGCTAGAATTGGCGGAAAGGGTTGATGGAATGATACTTGTAGGTGGCTAGAATATGCAGTTCAAGTTTAGTCTTAGCAGTCTATATGTTTGCTTAAATGCTCGCGCAATGCTACGCAAGCATTTAAGCAAACCATTTAAGGGCGCTTTGGTAAATTGTTCGGGCGTTTTCGTGTGTTGTGATGCGATATTTTGCGACTAGGGTGTGCCTTATTTTTGATGACGACGAGATGCAGCACTACAACTGCAGGAGCAAAACTTTGGACTTCTCTGGTGTGCACGTCGCAAGGCTCAGACAAAGTTCACATCTGATTGGGGATTGTTATTTTAACCGTGATCGCACAAAAATGGCAGCCTCTAGTCAAATTGCAATTTTTCAGTTAAAGTTGAAATCTGGCTGAGGATTGTTATTCTTAACGTGATTGCACAAAAAAGGCAGCCTCTAGTCAGGTTCTAATTTTCATTTAACTTTATTTGAATATTTTTTGTGTGTTGAATGTTTTCAAAGCATGGTTTCTGATGACAGAAAAACGTTCATCAAAATAGCACAGGAAAATTCTAGATCAAGGGCTGAAAGAAGGGGTAGCCCAATTTCCTAGCCATTCCATTCTCTAATTTGATGTAGTGACTATGGCAGAGGTCTCCATAGGTTCAAGGTAAACAGCGCGATAAACGAAGAATCAATGAATGAATCAAAAGGAAGATACAAGACGAGCGCTGACTTTCAACTCATGTGAACGTCAGCGCTCGTCCGGCGTCTTCATTTTTCACACTGTTTACCTTGAACAACGAATCGTTACCAACTTGCCCAATTTTCAATACTATTCACTTCCCAGAGGTGAGCCTAATGTACTCCTTATGGTGAGCCTCTGAACTTGCTTGCACATGACCTTACTGAAACAAAAGTAAATTTCAGCCAAGTGAACACTAATGGGCTTTCTCAAATCGGGGGTATGAAAAGGTGACCTTTCCACTAGATGTGTATCAGCATCGACGGCTCCGTGGCACGCCCCAACGAAGACATCAGTGGAATGAAGGTGAAAACGAAAACCAAGTCAAATGAATATATGCCCTTGTCTTCATAGGCGACCGAACATTTGACTTCTTCAACAAAATGGACATGGTTGCGCACCTGAGTGCTCATTTTTTTAATACGTAGCGATAAAATTATGTCAGCTTACAAGACTGCGTGTGCAAGGAATGAAGTCAACGAGTGGCCTAAGAGAGGCAGCCGTTTTATGAATTTTCGGTAGGCCATGAAAATCAGCTCGTTAATCATTTTGGTCGAGAAGCGAGTAATAAATGAGTTTGCGCTCAGATAAAACAAGTTGAAAGATCTTCAAAAGCAAATTTTGTAGTTGCTTCTCCGCCTTTATAGAGCTATTACGAATGATGCACTCGTAAGTTTGCTTATCATAAAAACACAATTTTTTTGCAGACCGCAGCTTTCAAGACTACTCTGGCAATCCTCTTGTTCGCTAAGAAAACAATAAAGGAGGAGTCTTCACGAAGCTAATTTGCAGCGCAGCGTTCACCAAGAGAAAGACTAAATATGAAATTGAGCAGTTGTCTCAAACGCTTCAAAAATTACTTTTCATTCGCATTAGCAATTCACTTTGGTGGCGCTATGAGCTTATATAACCTACGTAGAATCTGTTGCGTGAGGTTGCTCCCAGCAAGCATGGAACAAACAATGATTTTGAGTGACTTTTTTATGCATTTATAATAAAAATCTTGCCTCCCAATAAGAATTGTTTACCTGTTTTTCCCACAGAAACCTGAGCCCCAGCGCTGAACATTTTTACTTGCCCTCAGTATATATTTGTACGTTATCTGTTGACTTCTTGAATGTCTGAGCATTCGGCGGCAGCTGTGGGCGTGATCTTAGGATTGAATACTTGTGTGAACTATGTGTGACAAGCTTTTCTTGCAACTTAAACAACTTCTCCCAAAACAGCGTGTGTTGGTTGTCAGAAAATTTACATATAATACATTATTAAGTATGTTTCAAAATATTGCGAATGATTTCACTAGAGTGCACTTCTCTATTTGAAAAACGCATGCATTTTGCCTCATTCAAAATTATATACTCATATCTTTGAAAAACTTAGAACGGAACCGTTCTCAATACCAGTGACAGCATAACACAAGCTGTGCAAGAGCATTCAATGCTAAACAAGTGAGCCCAAGTGTTTATTTTTTCAGGAGTAGTCACCCTGGTATGAAACTGTGAAGACTAGTGGTATACAGTTGACAGCTCTTACACAATATTGCTATTAATAATTCGGTGGATAAATCATAAAGGCTTCACGTTTAAAGTAGTATGCGATTATGTATATGTAGCATAAGTTTATTATATAACTAATATATAGCTAAACATCCTAAATGTGTAGACATAATACGTGGTATTGTTTCAGCACAATTCTACGTGGCACTATAGAAAAGACGTTCTAGAATAGCGCGCAACTGAAGATGATGCCTTCACTTTGCCAGTGAGTGGACAAGCTTGACGTTCGGCTGAAATCTAGTTACAGGTTTCGCTCATTATAACGTGACAATATTATGCAATTTAAAGGAATATACGGTAATCAAGCTATGTAATTGTCTTTGTTACACCATTACATAAAAAAACTACAGAACACAGTCTCAAAAACAAATACTTTTCGCAACACCTGCCTGTATCCAGGTATTTTTATTGTTGTAAGCTATATAGCTCATTTGTTTCGTACAGTAATTTGCAATTGTTTATCAGTGTTACCTTTTCTTTTTGGCCTGCTACATATATGCTCATTTTCGTTTTCAATTTTTTTCGTTGTCACCGAAGATAGTGAACCATTGATTGATGTACATCTTCTCAGCCGCTCCTATGATATATTGGAGCCCCCTCCCCGCCACTATCCGCAGTATTGAACTTTTTGAATCTTTCTCCATTACCAATCTTGTACTAATATTCCTGATGTTGAATATACTTAGACTAGAAATTCAACTTTACCTTTCTCCTGAAGGTTCACAATATGCGAAATGGCCGTCAATAGTATGCATGAATTGTAGGCTACTTACGATAATCGCAACAGTTCTTCCAACCATGACAACCTTTGAAAGGCAGTGTTTTGTTCACTTCGCACTGATAGAATGTTAGGCAAATATATCCCCGTCCCTCACAAGTCTCATCCACAAGGTAGGCTGTAAACAATGGGAAACAATGGAAGAATCAGCTGATGCCGTCGTGGAATTCAAAGCCATATTGTTTGCACGTGTTCCTAAAGCGAGAGTGAATAGCAAACCACTTTTCTCGTAATATTAACATTGTCTTTCCCAGTACTAATGTAACTATCAATGTATCGTGTGACGACCATTGGCACAATGAACGGGCGAAAAAATGCCGATAGCGCCAGCTTGATTTTATCACATCACTGTGAACACATACATTTTGACGTAACCTGCCAACTCCTACGTAGTTAATAAGGAAACTTTTTCACACTGCCCTGCGAGTTGCACCTTAATATAACACACCAAGTCTTGGTAAATTTTGTCGAGCCATTTTCACTAAAATACAGCCAACTCACTTCAAGATTAGTGACCCATGCAGGAAACTATTGACTGTCAATAAAAATGGAACTTTGAACATAAAATTATTATGACGCCTGTAAGAGTGAGATATTGACATTAGAGTTTTTATATTACAATTTATTTATCTGAATCTATTCATTTTTGTTCGTCAATGTGCATTAAAAACTACACAGCCAAGCAGGGCAGCACGATATCTTTTAACTTTATAAGATAACCCTCCACATTATAAGCTCTGTCAGCTTATAACATGGAGCAGCGCTTACTTGTGTATATATTTTCATTGTTTGATGCAGTAATCTACAGAGGAAAACCAAAAACAACAGCTTAATGAAACTTCAAGGGAACAGGTGTTAATCGCCAGCTGTTCATCAACGCTTTATTATTATGAATAGCTCAATAAAAAACTCAGTTACGTTCCGCATAGGCTTAGAGTCTATGTAGCAAACGGGTGACAGCACTGTAGAGGCTAAGAAGCTGCTTAAAAAGAGCGAAACTGCCCCGTGACGTATCGATGCATGCGGTGTTGTCCTCTCGGTGTCCCCACAGCATCATTGCTTATGCGCCAGCCAAGTGAAGACAGCACATAGCACAGCTGCTTCTTTATAAATCTACGCCTATCAATTCCAGCGTCATACATCGGTACCGCCGCAGATAACTGTTGATAAGCCACTTGGAAAGAACCACCACTGGCGAACGCTTAAAAGACTGCTCACGTTCATTATAAAGTCCCGCTTCGTAATATATTTTAGAGGCGAAGCTCCATAAGTAGTGGGTTTGTCTATGCACGTCTTTTGTGATCGGTTCGTAAACACCTAGTTGTATGGCTTACTCAGTAGATGGCACTAGAATGAGTGACATACAAACAGACTGACAGACAGACGGACGGACTCACGAACGGACGCAAGGACGAAGAGGTGACCGGACGAATGGATGTATGCACGGACCCCATGGCGAATGTTTGCATTTCCTATTCGAGGGACCGAAATCCAAACTCCGATTTGAGAGACGTGCGTATACCTATTGTTTGCGAACTTTCCACTGCAAGCAGAACAAGAGCCTCTCTCGTTTCATTTCATGGACAATAAAGCCGCAATTATGAAGAAACCTCACAATCCAGCCGCCATGACAACTAATAAATGAAACAACCAAACGAACAGGAACAATAAGCAAGTCGACTTGTATAATATACGCAGTCGTACATCTTTTTAAAGATATAATGGGCTAACGTTTAACGGAAGAGTTATGGTTTACCACTGATCTCCCCCTCTCGAGCATAACCCACTTATCACCATTCAATCCAGTGGATATGGCGTGATTTCTTTTACTTAGTTCTCTGAGTACGCTAAGTAGTAGGCTTATATCACGTGCGTTTCTTGTGATTGAAGGGATAGGATTCCGTGAAAGAACCTACATGCCTTCGAAAATGTATTCGCATGGTCCCAATTTTTTTACAGCTGATTTCCTCCCACTTAAGACACCTAGCAATCGAATGTATATGCATGAAATATATCCCGCAATGTCCGGAATATAAACTTAACAGATCTGTCAGCTTTCCGTTCATGGCTTCTCTGCACATATGATGTCAAATAAATCGGTGTATGAAATAATAAATATAATTATTGTTTCAGAAGGACCAGAGAGACCGCAGAACCGATACGACTTCGGTTTATTGTTGACAGAACAGAAAAAAAAATGTGCAGAGCGTGACCCTGGCTGCTTCTTCTTCCTTGCCTCCGAGCTTCATCTTCAATCTGTTTTCTACATCTTCCCGCCGGCCAGATTCAACCGAAGCAACTTTCTAGCGAATACAACAGTTGAATAGGCCTCTTGACTAATTTTCCTTCAGGCGTATGAAGCAAGCATGTTCTCACTAGTCCATCCTTGCCTGGGAAAATCTTTTCGATCTTGCATAGTTTCCACCGAGTTCTTTTTTGCGCTTCTCCAAGCAGAAGTACATCTCCTTCTTGTACATTTGCGTGACGCTCTGTTTTTCTGCTGGCACACTTAAGCTCCCTCAGGTACTCCTTTTTCCATCTGGTCCACCATGTTATCATAGCCTGTTTTCTTGCACTTCAGTAATTCAGCAAACTGTATTCTCCGAGTCTGTTTTCTTCCTGCTTGTTCATTGCTTGCCTGCATCCTATAACGTCCGCCGGTGTGATGGGTTGTGGCTCGTTAGGATCGTCATACACACAAGTGAGAGGCCGATTGTTAAGTACTCCTTCTGCTTCAACAACCACAGTCCGTAGTTCTTCTTCATCCAAAAGTCGAGCACCTATAGTTTTTGCCATAGATGTCTTAAAGCTTCTGATCAGTCTTTCATAAAATCCTCCCCACCATGGAGCTAACTCTACAATAAACTTCCATTTTATTTTCAGGTTACTGGCATACTGTTGAACCCTTTCATCTTCCATCTTCAATATCTTGTTCATCTCTTTCTCAGATTTCTTGAACGCTCTTGCATTATCGCTGTGAATAGTTGTACACAATTTTCTTCTAGCTACGAATCTTCGGAACGCTTGTATAAACGCTTCTGATGTCATCCTCTTGACCAACTCCAGTTGTATGGCTCTTGTTACTGCACACGTAAATATCACAATGTAAAACTTTGTAACTTTTTCGCCTTTCTCCTCTCGAGCATTTAGCGGTCCAGCAAAGTCTATACCAACTCTGTCGAATGGCCTCGTCTGTGTTATCCGGTCAGCTGGTAGTGATGGAATTTCTTGTGCCATTGGTCTAGAATTGAATCTCCTACATGTGATACATTTCTTTATTACATATTTCACCATCTGTCGGGCACGCAGAATCCAAAACTTCGTTCTTAGATGTGTCATTGTTGCCGCAACGCCACCGTGCATTGTTACTTGAAGCGCGTTCAGAACTAGGAGTTCTGAAAAGTGACTTTCTCTTGGTAAAATAATAGGATGCTTCTCATCAAAGCTCAAATCACTCCACTGAAGCCTCACTTTTACTCTCAGGACACCTTGATCATCTTCGAAGATGTTCGTGCCGTACAGATTCATGTTGTCATATGTTCGTGTCACTGCCTTTTGTAGCGTTTTCTGCTCCTGCTTTATCAGCACAAACTCTGCCTTGTCCAATTCTTCTCCTGTCAGCGAACCTGTTTTTCTTTCTTTTCGTCGGTTTCCTATATAACGCATCACCCACGCGGTAACTCGTTACGCTTTCTTGTATGATCCAAATCTGCTCACATCAATTATCTTTTCTTCACCCGTGGTGGTAGCTAAGCTTGCCATGGTCTTTTATTCGTCTTTGTTGTCATGACTGTCCGATTCTTGCGTGATGTCATAATCAGGCCTTTGTTTTTCATTCTTGATTCACGTGGGGCCTTTCCACCATAATTCATAGTCCAGCAAACGTTTCATCTTCATCCCCCTTGTCATAAAATCCGCAGGATTTTCATCACTTTTAACATAACCCCATTGACTCTCATTGGACTTACTCTTGATTTCTGCTGCGCGGTTGCGAACAAACAGATCTTTCGTCTTGTTTGACTTTATCCAGCATACCACAATTTTAGAGTCAGTCCAGAATTTCACAATCCTCAGTTTCCTGATGAAATTCTCGGTTATATGACTGGTCAATCTGACTGATATTGTGGCCGCCAACAACTCCCATCTTGCTAGTGTGATCTTTTTGATTGAAGCGACTCTACCCTTTGCAATGATTAAATTTGATTCATTGCTTCCATCGGAGTATTCTGTTACAATGTATGCTGCTGCTCCATATGCCATTGGACTCGCATCGGAGAACACGTGTAGAGTCGATGCTTTCACTTCAGCTTGTCAGTTGTCATAGCATCTGTTAATGGTGAAGTCATCTAAGTGCTGAAGCTCCTCCGACCAGTCCTTCCAAGCTGATCTATGCTGGCTTGGTAACGGGTCATCCCATTTCAGTTTATCCATCCAAATTTTTTGCAGCAATATTTTTGCTCTGACTGAAAATGGTGTCAAAACACCTAAAGGGTCATATAGCTTTGCCATGTCCTACAAAACCTGTCTTTTTGAGAGTTGTCTCATGTCCTTGTCATTTCGCCATGTAGTGTCGGGAAAGCTCAACACGTCGTCTACGAAATTCCATTTCAGTCCCAAAATCTTGATTTGTCCCTCTTTTCTTATCCCTCGATCCAGATCCTCTCCTTCTTCATCAAAACGTTTTCTTAGCTCGGCGTCATTTGAAATCCATTTTCTTAAATTCATTCCCGCATAGCGAAAAATATCTCGTGCTTTTTTGTATATCTTTGTCGATGTCGAGTATTCGTCGGCTCCTAGTAAAACGTCATCGACGTAGATTCCTTTCCGGAGTTGCGCCACAACTGCAGGATATTTCTCTTCGAATTTATCCAAATGT
Source organism: Rhipicephalus annulatus (assembly GCA_013436015.1). NCBI lineage: Eukaryota > Metazoa > Arthropoda > Arachnida > Ixodida > Ixodidae > Rhipicephalus > Rhipicephalus annulatus. The sequence goes on from WOVY01011923.1 coordinate 638,126, forward strand.
CGATAAATCGTGGCCGCTAGAAGGAAGCTACTTGGTGTAGTTCCGAAAGTAACCCTCGTCATCCTCCACGTTTTTATCTTCGAGGTTCGCATATCTTTGCTGGGTATTCTTTCCCACCACATGAATCGCAGTGCGTCTCGGTCATTTTCATGTATCTTGATCTACAAGAATGCTTTTTCCACGTCGGCTGACATAGCGATCTTGTGATGTCGAAAGTTCATCAGCAAGCTTGTGATGTCGGGGTTTAGGTTTGGCCCATTTTCCAAGTTGTCATTTAAGGATTCACCTGGATTCTGGCTTGACGATGCGTCAAAGACGATCCGTATTTTTGTCGTTGTTCGGTCCTTATTGATTACTGCTTGATGCGGCATGTAGTATACAAGTTTGTTCTGTATATCGGATCCAGCATCTTCTTCGACGTTTTCTGCTATTTCTTGCTCAAAGTACTCTCGAATAGCTTTGTCATAGGCTAGGAGTTCATCTTTGTCCTTGTATAATTTTTTGGTCACCTTGATAAGGCTCTTCTCTGCAATGATGGTGTTGTCGTCCAATGTCACGTTTTCCTTCCATGGTAGCCGCACTTGGTATCTTCCTGCCTTGAACTCCATCGTTTGTCGGACGTATCTAGCACATGTTCATCGTTCATCTTTGTTGCTGGGTTCTCCTTGATGCCCATGACTTGGCACTGACCTTGAGTACCAAAACCGTCGATGATTTCATCGGCACACAATGAAGTCCTACAGGACCTTGGACCCTCCATCCCAATATTGTTTCTATTGCCATTACTTTTGAATGAATCTCGCAAATGCGACCAGTTACGACAGTCCAGTAATAATCTGCTCCAATTAATATAGAAGTTTTCATATTTTTTCTTTCTTTGTCCTTCTTCTGGTTGTCATCAGCCAAACGAATTCCCATCAATCTTGCTCTTTCGTGTATTGTCAATGGTGGCGATGGTAGCACGTCACAGGATATAACTTCTATCTCCAGTGCCTCAATCGCGACTGGCTCTGATGTGGGATCCTTCCCCACGCTGACCTCGACGACTTTCATGTCTAGTTCCATATCTCCTCCTCCAAATGATTCTACTGTAATCCTTTCGCATCTTTTTACCTTGCACGCTAGTTTTCTTGCCAATATTTTGAGGATGAATGTCCTCTGGCTCCCGTTGTCCAGCAGAATCCGTGCGTAGCACCCGCTGTCTTCTCCCTCCGTCCAAGAAAAGGCTGTCTGCAGTAGTATGCACTTGTGTTCATCAGACTTGCTGTGCGTGCACGTTGCAGGACTTGCTGGTGTCTTACCGGTCAGGTTGCGCGCTTTTAAGCACTTGCTCAACATCCCCGCTTTGCTGCTGTGCTGACTTTCCTGCAGGCGTACGTGGTCGACACATGGATGTCGCGTGCCTTCCCTTGCATGTTTTGCAGCGTACGTTAGCACGCCATATCTTCGCCTTGTGGTGAGGTCTGGTGCATCTGAAGCACCTTCGTTCCCGTCGTAAGGCTTCTTTCTTCTGTTGCATACTAATGCTTCTTCTGCAATCTTCCGTGTAGTGTCCAGTCATCTCACAGAAGATGCATTTCTTAATTGATATGCTTTGAAGCGTAGATGTTCTAGTCCGCCTCATACTGTGCGGTGACTGGGTCACGTCGTATTTTTCCTCTCGAGTTTCTTCTCTGCTGCGTATATATATGTTTAAAAACTCCATAATTTCTTTCAAACTGCTCGTGCTGTCTCTTGACGCTGAGTCTGATTCCGTAGTTGCTGGTCTGTTGTCACCTTCTTTAACTCCTTCATCTTCATCTCAATCCTCATATCCACCGGTAGCGCAGATTTTACAACAGGAGCTATCACTGTGGCGTGACTATCCATTTCCACTCCTAACCACTGCAGTGCTCGTGTGTTCACTTGCAACTTTTGGAAGAGTTTCTTCAACCCATCTACATCTTTAGGACTCTTCACTGCTTCCAAGTTTGCAAGCTCTTTTATGTAGGTGTCTTTCAAATTATCTTCTCGTCCGAAGGTTTCTTTCAGAAGAGCAACTGCATGCTCGTAATTCTGTTCAGAAAACTGCAAACCTTCTATAAGGGACACAGCCTCCCCGCTCAGAGACGCCAGAAGGTAATTAAATTTTTGATTGTTCGGCATGTTCACTCTGTTATGCACCGGTGTCTCGAACTGATGCCAAAACCTTGGCCATGCTGTTTTTTTTTCATCAAACTTGATCATCTCAAGACGTGGCAACTTAACAAGCTCTTGCGTCTTCGAGATTTGGTCAGTACCTTGCACTGAACCCGCTTGTTCTGTGACTATTCTCGTAGTCAGCTGCGTCGCTTGTTTTAGCTCGCGTAATCGCTCCTCAATTTTTGTGGTTGCAGCGACGATCTTCATCTCATAATGCAAAACTCTTTCAAATTCTACCTCCGCGTCGTCTTCTTCAATGAACGGTTCTATCTGTTCGTTAACTTGTCTTAGCGCCTGTGACACGCTCTTAATCTGGTTCAGAAGCGTCATAAGTTGCGCTCGATCGGCGTCTTCTTCTATCTTCTTATCGACTTCGCTCTTAAGCATCGTCACATTTGCTCGAAGCGTCTTCCGCTTCTTCGATAGGACCTCTTTATTCATGCCTAAAACGTGTTGAAAGAGCTCTTGCCTTTTTATGTGCGTCGCCAACAGTCGTCGGTCGTGGTCCTTCTCTCGACGGTTCGTCCTTGAGCCAGACGCCGCGGCTTCGATCTTCAACCCGTTGTTGCGAACGGGGTTGAAGTCTGCGTCTGTCTTCAGATCAACCCTGGTCACGGCACCATGTTTCAGAAGGACCAGAGAGACCGCAGAACCGATACGTCTTCGGTTTATTGTTGACAGAACAGAAAAAAAATGTGCAGAGCGTGACCCTGGCTGCTTCTTCTTCCTCGCCTCCGAGCTCCATCTTCAATCTGTTTTCTACAATTATGATTTAGCTGTGGACACAACAAATAGGGTCACAAGATTTCAATGAGCACACTGATGCGGCCTCGTTCTTGCACATCTTCCACAATTACGCCACACATTTTCTTCCCTACTGGTGTCAAGTAGCTAGTAAATGAACTTAACATAAAACACTACCATGCCGACATGCCGCCTAACATTTTTCAAGAGAGACACTATCTGTATACATGTGAACGTCGCTGTTCTACATTTTAGTGCCTGCATGCACCAAATCAGTTACGCAGTAGCCACTCTCAGCAAAACCCGTCGAGGTGGTCGTGCAATTCTGGCTATATAAAGCAGTGGCCCTGTTATGCTGGATTTAATTAGATAAGCTCTTTCAGTAAAAGGTAGTTGAAACGTTCTGGCGACTTCAATGCGTCTGTCCAATTTGTGTTGGATTTCTTTCCATGTAGTGCGGGCTACCTCACCAGTCGAAAGGAAAGTTACACCTAAGACTTTAATGCCTTGGACAATTCGGACGCCATCAGGGAACTGTTCAATGTGCATCCCATAGCACAGTGCCTTGCTTTTTCCAGGATTAAGACGTGCTCCCGACAGGTAACTATACATGTGGAATATTTGCAGAAAGGCCCTGTAGCAATCTATGTTCCGTATAAACAACGAGATGTCATCGGCGTATGCTGCTACTTTCACTTCGCCCAAGCCTGGAAGAGGAAACCACGTATCGAAGTACATTTCTGGATTTGTTCCGATAATGAATCTAAGCATAGTACAAAGAGAATTGCGGAGAGGGGACAGCCTTGGCGAATGCCCCTACTTACTGCAATGGGTTCAGATGTATAGCCATTCACTACTATTGACGTTTCTAAGTCTGTGTAGAGTAAACGGAGGGTGTTGGTTAAATGTACTGGGAAGCCATAACACTCAAGCACAGCGAAGAGATAGTTTCATTCTACGCCATCAAAGGCTTTTTCCTGGTCCAAGGAAACAAAAACGCCAGATATTTGTGTTCTTGTAGCGTACGTGAAAAAATCGCGAGTCAGCGCAAGCGAGGTATAGATGGTACGACCTGGGACACAGCATGTTTGTATGTGGTTTACTATTTCCGGTAGAATGATTGTTATGCAGTTTGCAAGGATGGCTGTCAATATGTTATAATCCGAGTTAAGTAGGGAAATGGGCCTCCACGCCCTTGGATCGGACGACTCTTCCTCGCTTTTAAGCAAGAGTATAACTCTGCTCTCACTAAACGTATTTGGTCTAATTCCGTCAGCAAGAAGCCCATTTAGCATTGTCAAAAGGTGGTCTTGTATTGTTTCAAGGAAGGTTTTGTAGAAACTCAAAGGTATCCCGTTAGGGCCGGCGGCTGCGGTTGCGTTCATGTGCTGAAGCACAAAGCGTAATTCATCCAGCGTCACTGGGCTGCACAGACCATCGCGGAGCTTCTCCGGTACGCCGGAAATTCCCCCGCAAAACTCGTTAACTATGGTGGTGTAGTTCACGTCACTCGCGTTCTCCGCCCTGAAAAGATTCAAAAAATGTGTTTCAAAGACCCTCATTACGTCTTCTGCTCATGTAGACTTTTCGCCGTTCGGCAACTGAACCAAAAAAAAACATGCATGTGTTCACCCAAGGAGCCGTTGCGAAGACTTCTAAGAACCGCTGGATCTGAAACCGGTCGTCCGTTGATAAAAGATTGTGCAGCCGCGCGCGAATTAAGACGTAGCAAAAGTTCGTACCGCGCCTTTAACTGATCGAGATAGTCGTGCAGTGCGAACGTCAGCGTCTTGCCTCTGCCTACAATGCGCGCTTTTCGTAGCGTATTGTTTATCTCTGTCGTCAGGCGCGCTTTCCTTTCGCGCCCCGCTTTGATAAGCTCGGCGCGCCAACTGTGTTTCAATGCGTCCCGGCTGCGGGGTTCAGGCGGCCTATCGCACGCTTGCTCTAGTGCATTGCGCAGTAATGCTAAGCTTTCCGGGTCGTGCACGAGTGTGGTGTTCATTTTCTAATGGTTTCTAAATGTAGTGGATTGTTCAAAGAAAAGTTTTACAGACACTGGAAAGTGGTCTGTAATGCATGGAACGTCCAGTGGGAAATGTAGGACCTCGCAACTAAAAACATGAGTGGCTAGCCCTTCTAGAAAATACTATCAGTCTAGCAGGGTCATGCTGGGACCCCGTTGCCAGGTTGCAATGAAGTCGTTCCCATGAGTGTCGACCCACGCATCCCTGAGCTTGAAATTGCGGATGAGTTGTCGCAACGCGCTAACTCCGCTATATTGTGTGCTTTGTCTGCGTCCATGCGCATCTCTGTCGGTGTCCTCAACGCATTTGAAATCTCCAACTAAGAAAGTGGGGTAACTGTCAAACATAAATGAGTCGAGTGAATTGAAAAAGTCGGCCGTGCCCCCGCGTTGAGCTGGTGATATATTACGAGCGCCCTTACTCGTCTGCCGTGAAGGTCAAAGTCTACTGCTACTGTGCGGCCGTCAAAACCATAAACACAGTGTGCTCTTCGACGTAACCCTGGTGTAAAGAAAAACAACAACTCCGACTCCGCACATCTGTGAATCAGTCAGCGAAAAAAAGGCTCAACTCCAGAATGTGAAGAAAAGGATTGCACATTAAAAGGGGTTCTAAAATTATATTTCTGTAAGAAAAGGATATTGACATGACGTGACCCTGCGAAGTGCATGACTTCTCTCTGGTAATCTCGGCGTCTGAAACCCCTGACGTTTAAGGAGAGAAAATGCACCGTAGCCATTTTGGAAATAGGGGGAGTGCGCGCAAACTTCAGAGAAACCCTTTGCAGGGAATGGGGCGAGCGCTCAACGAGTGAACAAAACTAAAAAGAGAAATGCTCTGACGTCGTCAGAGCATTAGCGACTTTTTGGGGCTTACTACAGTCCGTAGAGCCCTCAGAGTCCGCAGTCGGTGGGTGGGCTCGTTTGGTGGCTGAACGGTCTATTTCCATGGCGCTGGCACGAACAATCGCACCGGTGGCCGCACCTGTAATCTGGTAAATGGGGTTTGACAGGCTCAGTTTGCGGCAGTCTGTGCCGAGTACTTGCTGGCGCGGGTGCTCGTCGTTGTCGGTGGCATAATCACTGTTGTGCTCTTGTCTGGGCCGACGATCGGAGCGTCTGCACGTTCCGTCGTTCGGGTGCCGCGTCCAATCGAAGCTTTCGGCGCCTCGGAGCTACTGGTGGGACGAACTGTTCAGAGCTGTAGCTCTCATGGTCTCTGCTAAGTACGGGCAATCAGGTTTCGGCTTTAGATGAGCTGTGTTCTTCATAGGCGTCCGGCGAGGAGTCGCTGGTCTCGGACGGGGTGTGGAGGGTTGACGAGGCTTTCTCAGACAAGGGAGGCAGGTCTCCTGCGTCTTGTGGTTGAGCATGGGCGTCAGTGGCGCTTGTGTCAGTGTCGCTCGCAGGCTCGAGCACCGGATAATCATTTTGCAGTGCGGGCGTGAGGTCGGTGCACGCTTGTTCTTCGGTTGCCGCTGCTGCAGCCGCTGCGAAGAACTTTGGACGTACGCAGTCAGCTGTTGCTTGGCTGCATGAGCACTTGCGGCACGGTTATACGCATCCCTCTGTGGCATGTCCAAACACGTTGCAGCGCGTGCAACGGGGCGTGGCACAATCTTTGGCGATGTGGCCAGCATTCCTGCCCTTAGAGCACACTTTCTTGACACCCCGGTAGTCACACATGACATCGTAGCCTTGGACTGTCAGAAAGATAGGTATTTGGCTTTTCATTTCCACTCGCGCCACACGGACACCTATGCCAACCTCAGGGCGGCTTTTGAACACTGGCTCGTGGATATGTTGCACGTTGCCGTAGGCGGAGAGAGCACTCGCTAAGGCTGCATCGCTTACCCACAGCGGTACCCGGAAGACTGTGACGTGGACTATTTCAGGACCTACGCTGACTACTGGAACTCATTCGCCGTTCAAGAGAATGGCGCCCCGGCTTTTCAGCTTGGTGGCTGCATGGACGTTTGCGGCTGTGGTGCCGAACTTTGCACCTCCCATGTGGTGGAGGGACTTGATTTCGGCTAGGCCGGTTATTGCTTCGAGGGCATCTATGATGTCGTCGACGGTGTTCCCCTCTGAAGCACTGAAGTTAAAGCAATGAGCTTTCGGCGGTGGCGCTGCGAAAGCCATCACACTTTCGTCCTGGCCCTGGCTCCCACGGCTTGCGCTGTGGCGCCTGGGCGTTGGCTCACGATGAAGGCCTGGACAGAGCCGGGGGATTGTCCAGGGGTTCGATTGATGCTCGATAAGACGAGGTCAACGACTGGCAGCGTGTCTGGTCGTGGAAATTCCGGGGCCAGGTAAGCGGTGAACGGGGCGTCGGCCGTCGATCAACTACTGACAAGCAGTGAAGTGCATCGGCATTTATACTCTTTCCAATCGAATGTTCTAACCTTATCACTGGTGGTGGCGTAGGCTCCAGGATAATCTGCACAGTTCGCAGAGTGGGCATGATCTTATCGAAATGATCTACTAAAGTCCGGAAGCTTCTCGAAAGGAGCGGTTTGCGCTGAGAATTGTGTAGTGTTTTGGGGCGATAACAATACTTGGGAAATGGAACGTGGAATATATATATATATATATATATATATATATATATATATATATATATATATATATATATATATATATATATATAAGAGAAAGAACTGTATCATTGAGGGCTCGTTTTTCCGTATTTCGACACGATATAATAGAGATCTAACAGGCAATAATGCCAAGGAATGTAAAGGCGGAGTCTTACACCCAATTTATTGTAAACATGAAGAAAGAAAAAGGAGGGAAAGATAACTTGCTATGAGCAGGAACCGAACCTGCGACTTTCGAATAACACATTCGATGCTCTTTCACTGAGCAACCACGGTGCCTACACCCTCTCCCCTGCCACTTTATGTGGTTTATATGTGGATTTAAACGTGGGAGTGTCCGTCATTGCCACCTATAGCCATGGCGGCGAGTGTGGTAAACTCTTTGTGAGCCTGTTTGGCGTCACGTAGAATGTGAACTTATTACGAGCTGGCAGCTGGCCAAAAGTCCCTCGTATACATCCTACAGCACAAGCTCTGCCAGTGCGATACCCTCGTTATTGAATATGGAAACTAAGTGCATACTTATGGCTCGTTTTTCCGTGTTTTGAAACGTTTTTTCGCCTAAGCGGCTCATAAAACGTGTGCCACACTCACCGCCATGGCCACAGGTGACGCTGACTGACACTCCCACGTTTAAATCCACATATAAACACCATAAAGTGGCTGGGGGACATCCGCCGTGGTAGCTCAGTGGTAGAGCATCGAATACTTTATTCGAAGGCCACAGGTATGGTTCCTGCTCACCAAAAGTTATCTTTTCACCCACAATTCTTTCTTCACATTTACTTTATATTTTGTCTAATAACTTCCGCTATACAATCCTTGGGACTAGTGTCAGTTATGTCTTATACATTATATATATATATATATATATATATATGTATATAAATATATATATATATATATATATATATATATATATATATATATTCCGAGGTGCACCATGACGAATAACGAACTGAAGCCAGATAAAGGTTTCAACTTCACGAGCACTAGCCGAAGGCAACGCTGCCTTTACAGCGTATCTTGTTACATGTTACAGTGGGCCGTATAGGTCAATCCCAACATGGTCAAATGGACGTGCAGGACATGGTAAAGGCTGCATTTGACCGGGTGAACGAGAAATTATCTTGCTCTGCTGACACAAGGAACATTGGTGAAGGTGTTAACGTACAAACGTGTGCATACCCCACCAATAGTAACATTGGTGGATCCACTCATACGTCTTTAGCACACCGGCGTGTGCATGTTGTGATTCAATATGAAAACATTCGCAGATATCAGACAGCATATGGCTGGGTATGCCTAGCAGCCATTTACGACCCACCACTTCATAGTTGCGATGGTATAGCAGGCCATGCCGTATGGTGAAATGCGCTGCTTGGCGGCGATGAACACGCGGGTAACCGGAAGTTGATGTATTAGAGAGCATATGCAAGAGATAGACAGTCAAAGGATCCTTCCACTGTTCAAATGACATGTCTGTGACGCTGAAGGCAGTGAGGGGAAGGTCAAGGACTGATATTTCCGTGCCATCAGATTTCACGGGTAATCGTGAAAGCGCATCTGCGTCTGAGTGCTCCACCCCGATCGGTAGACGACGCGTATGTCGAGTTCCTGGAGGCATAGTGCCCAACGTTCGAGGTGACCAGAAGGATCTTTTAGTGAAGCCAACCAACAGAGTACGTGATTGTCAGTTACGGCATCAAAAGTTTAGCCGTATAAATAGTGGCGAAATTTGTTTAACGTCTTCACAATCGGGAGGCACTCTTTTTTCGTAACAGGAGAGCTGGCTTCTGCTTAAGTGAGGGCGCAGCTGGCATAGGCGAGCACATACTCGATAAAACCTGGTTTGCGTTGCGCGAGTACTGCAACAAGGCGGACGCCTCTTGCATTCGTGTGTACTTCGGCCGGCGCAATAGGGTCGTGAAGGTGCAGTACGGGTGGTGAGGTAAAGAATTGGAGCAGTGTTGCGAAGGAGTCGTCATATGCTGCTGACCAATTCGAAAGGTTTGCAGGGCCAGCAAGCAGTTTGGTGAGTGGAGCAGTGATGGAAGCAAAGTTCCGGACAAACCGCCGAAAATAGGAGCACAGACCCACAAAGCTCCGTAGTTCATTACCTGTAGTGGGCTTAAAAATTCGGCAACAGCACGATGCTTGCCAGGGTCAGCAACGATATTGGCTTTCGAGACGACATGAACAAATATGGTTAGTTGTTTAGCCCCGAAGTGACATTTATTCAAGTTAAGCTGAAGCCTGGCGTTTGTAAGGCATTGTAGAATCTTAAGCATATGAGTGAGATGCGAAGTGAAGTCGGGTGAAAAGACCACATTGTCGTCAAAATAGCACAAGCATATTATTACGCAAAAGAAGACGGGACGTGACTATTTGGCAGTGTATTTGAATCGATAAAATGAGAGCACAGCAGACAGAGCGAGCAAACCAGTCCTCTTCTTCGTCTTCTGATCACAGAATGGTTCACCCTTCATGCGATAGCTACGTAGCATATCCCCCCTGGTTGTAAAAGCTCCGACACAGTGCAGTTTATACGTGTTCTTCAGAAGGATGGTGGTATGGTTTCAACCTACTGACGTGGACTACGTCACTGGGACTGTATGCAGACAGGTTAGTCCTGGAGACTGGAATGACCTGATAGGTAACGTCCATTACCCTTTGTATGATACGGTAAGGTATTTTGTACAGAGATAGCAACTTCTCTGTCAATCCAATACGACGAACTGGTTACCAGAGAAGAACTAGAGAACCGGGTGAAAAGTCAACGTCGACATGCTTGCGGTCGTAGAGAGCCTTCTAGGTTGCTTGTGAAGGCAGCAGCCTAGAGCGGGCAATCTGACGTGCGTGGTCGGCACGAGCGAAAGTATCGCATGCATATTCGATCGGCGGAGGTGTAGTAGTCGGTAGTAGGGTGTCCAGTGGTAAGGTTGGATTACGGCCATATAGCATATAAAAAGCTGAATAACCTGCTGTATGATAACGAGATGAAATATAGGCGAACGTAACGTGAAGTAGCACTAGATCTCAGTCATGGTGGTCAGATGATACATACATCGAGAGCATGTCTGTGAGGGCGCGATTTAGGCGTTCGGTAAGTTCATTCGTTTGAGGATGGTTGGAAGTGGTCAGTTTCTGTTGCGTTAAGGAAGAGCGCAAAAGGTCGTCGAGTACGCGTGACAAATTGCGCGTCCACGATCGGTGAGCAATTTCCGAGGAGCGCCATGATGCAGAATCACATCGTGGAGCAAAAAGTCGGCAACGTCAGTAGCAGTGCTGGTGGGGAGTGCTCTGGTGATGGCAAACCTGGTCGCATGGTCTATAGCAATAGCGACCCACTTGTTCCGAGAGTTTCATTCGGGGAACGGTCCGAGGAGGCCTACCCCAACACGGAAGAAAGGTTCGGTAGAGATAAAGATCGGGTGAAGGAGTCCAGCAGGGGGTGCGGCAGGTCGTTTTTGACGTTGGCGTTTACCGCAGGAGGCCACGTAGCGTCGAACCGACCGTGCGAGGCCACGCCAAAATAGGCGGCGCCGGACGCGGTCGTACGTGCGAGATACACCCAAGTGGCCGGCAGTTGGTTTGTCGTGAAGCTCATGCAGGACCACTGAACGGAGATGGATAGGCACGGCTAGAAGTAGCTCAGGGCCTTCTGGCTGGACGCTACGACGGAATAGCGTGCCATTTAGTAGAACGAAGATGCGGAGTGACACGTCTTTAGGGTCAGATTCCAGACGGGCAATGAGTGACCGCAAGGAAGGATCGCGGCGCTGTTCATAACCAATCTGACAAAACCTAGACATGGACATGGCGCTGGGGCCAGGCTTGTCAACCGATTTTTCTGGTTGGCGATTAGAGTAGCGGAACAAGCAATCGGCGTCCAGATGGAGGCACCCAGACTTGTAGGCAACTGAGTAGGAGTACTACTGAAGACGCAACGCCCTACGACCAAGTCGTCCATAGGGGCCTTCAGTGAAGCAAGCCAACAGAGGGCGTGATGACCTGTGACGACAAGGAACTGGCGGCCATACAAGTAACGGCGAAATTTCGAAACTGCCCAGGCAAGGGCACGGCATTCTTGTTTTGCTATATATAGGGTAGTTACGCTCCGACTTTGAGAGGAGATGACTTGCGCATGCATTTACACGGTCAGTGCGCCGCTGAGTTTTGGCCAAAACTGCTCCGTTACTGTGACCGCTAGCGTCTCTCTGCACTTCTGCAGGAGTATTTGGGTCAAAATGTGCAAGTATTGGTGGTGTCCTTAGAGTGGTGATTAGTCGAGAGAAAGCGTTAGCTTGAAGAGGACCCCAACAAAACGGGACGTCGTGTTTGAGAAGGTCAGTGAATGGGCGTGTGAGTGCCGCAAATTCTTTTACGTACCAGCGAAAGTAAGAGCATCGGCCCACGAAACTGCGAACATAACCCATAGAGCGCGGAACGGGAAAGTTCGTTACTGAGCGTATTTTAGCGGGGTCTGGTCGTACGCCGGAAGCGTCAACAAGGTGGCCCAACACAGTATTTTGACAAAAACTGAAGCGGCACTTCGAGGAATTTAGCTGGAGGCCGGCATGTCGGAATGTTGATAGAATGATCAAAAGGCGTTCAAAGTGTGTGGCGAAGGTGGGTGAGAAGATAATAACGTCATCTATGTAACACAGGCACGTCGCTCATTTAAATCCTTGAAATAGCGTGTCCTTTATTCTCTCGAAGGTTGCTGCGGCGTCGCAGAGACCAAACGGCATGACCTTGAATTCGTAAAGGCCGTCGGGGGTAATGAATGCAGGTTTCTCACGATAAATTTCGTCTACAGCAATTTGCCAGTAGCCAGATTGGAGGTCGTGAGATGAAAAAAAGGTGGCGCCATGAAGAAAGTCAAGTGCGTCCTCAATACGTAGAAGAGGACGCACTTCTTTCTTGGTTATTTTGTTGAGGTGTCAATAATCAATGCACAAACGCCAGAAGCCGTCTTTTTTCTTCACCAAGGCCACTTAGGAGGCCCAAGGGCTTGACGATGATTCGATTATGTTTTTCGATAGCATGTTGTCCACCTGCTTCTGTATCACTGCTCGTTCTGACGCGGACACGTGGTGAGGCCGACGGTGGCTGGTCCAGAGTCACCAGCTGTGATTCGGTGCTTGACAATATTAGTCTGGCGCAAGAAGCGATCACAGATATTAAAAATGTCACCGTAGGAGGCCAAAACATGGCAGAGGGTGTCGGCCTGATCAGGCGAAAGGTGTGGTCCAATCATATTTCGAAATATGGCCTCGGCAGAACCGGGTAATCGTGAGACTTCGGCTTGGTCCGGAGCAGTTACAGCGACAACGTTTATGTCATTATCTCTTACAGCAGCAAGTTGAGCAATCGACAACGGGTAGGGCAACACTTGAGGAATGAGGCCGATATTTAGGAGCGAAAGAAACACACAGTTGTGAACTATGGTGGCGATGGTATGCGGTACTGTAACACTGCGCGTCAGTCGTGCGTCTGTTATCGGTGTAACAATGTACTCTCCGTCGGAACTGGAGGGGTCGATGACAGACAGACGTATGTCACAGCTCGAGGCGGCAAGCGAACAAATGTGGTTGGACCCAAACAGCTGACGGTCTTTTCACAGGCATCAGAGAGCAGGGGGAGGTAGATGCTGAGCGTGCCAGAAGAACACTCAACTAAAGCCGGGTGTGCCGAGAGCAAATCAAGGCCTAGTATGAGGTCATAGGGGCACGATCTAGAACGGCAAAAAGACTATGGCGTGACGACCAGCAATTTTGACATGAGCAGTGCACATTCCGACGACTTCTACAGTGCCGTCATCAGCAACACGTATGACCTGAGTCGTAGAGGGCGTCATGATCTATTGCAAACGGCGGCGTAGATGTGCGCTTATAATGGACAGGTGGGCACCTGTGTCAACAAGGGCATTAAAAGGAACATTGTCGACTTTTACTTCAATCAGACTGGTGTGTGGGCAGCGTCAGTAGAGGGTTTCCGGGCGTCGTTGGTATTGCAGCTTCACCTCCATAAGCTGCAATATCTAGTTTTCCTGCTGCGATCGTCCAAAAAACCTCGGCGAGGAAAAGCACCGAGGCTGCGGAGAGCGCAATCGGTGGCGTAGCGGCGACGGGGAGCGGGAGTAGCGGCGATCGGAAGAAGGGGCGTTATTGGGGAGAGGCTCATGAGAAAGTGGCGAGTAAAAGTGTGATGGTGTAGCAGCTGAACGTGCACAAGTAGGGCGCATACAAATAGGGTAGCTCTGACGTGGTGGGTTGGACCAGCGGTGATGGCGATAACAAGAAATATGTCCAGCTTGGTGACAGGAAAAGCAGATAGGCTTGTCGTCCGGGGTTCGCCAGTGCGTAGAGTTTCGGAAGGGCAATGATGGAGGAGATCGGTGAGCGTTACCTGAGGGGTATGGGCGTACTTCAGGGTGAGTCATGGTACACGCTGACGGAAGACCGAGATTAACGAACTCCTGCCTTACCACAGCTTGAATTAAGGCTACCGATGGGTGTGATGGGTCAGTGGCTTGGGTTGTACAAACAGGCTGTTGAATGGGAGCTGGACAGGAAGCTTCAAGCCCCCGATGAACGATTCAGGTGACGTGGTCATAGGTGGGTGGTTGGCGTGCGGCTTCACACGATGAAGTTGCGGCTGTGTTGGGCAGTCGTGTGAATCTCTGCGTGATACGGTGGCTCTTGGTGTGTTCAAACCGCCGGCACTCTGATGATTTTGTCGATGGTGGTGACGTTAGTGTATACAAGCAGGTTGAAGGCATCGTCGGCGATGCCTTTAAGCACATCCGATACTTTCTCAGGCTCGGGTATGTGTTCGTCAACCTGGCGGCAAAGGGCGATGGCGTCGTGAATACGCGTGACGTAGGATATGGTAGACGTCTGTGCCCGAGTAGCCAACTGATTTCGCGCAGTTATCTATCGTGCAGCGGTATTCCAAAAACAGTTACGGATCTTCTTCTTGAAAGTGTCCCAGCTTGTAATGCTGGCGTCGCGCGTCTCGAATCATAGCCGCGGAGGGCCACCAAGGTAAAAAGCACGTTGGCAAGCATGAGTGTTGGGTCCCACCTATAGCTGGCACTGATCCCTTCATACACATTGAGCCAATTATCAACGTCAAAGCCATCTTGTCCGAAAATACACCGGGCTCACGAGCAGGACGTAGGACAACGTAGGTAGGAGTCACAAAAGAGGCGGGTGGTGAAGACGATGTACCTTAAACCTGAGACATAGTAGGACCCGTGATGATGCGGCCACTGCGGAACTTCGCGACTGGTACAGGAAAGGGCGAGCACGTCCACCACAAAGATGTTACGTAAAATGAGACGGGTCGTGACTATTTGGCAGTGTATTTACACCTATGAAATCGTAGTGCAGCACACAGAGCGAGCAAACCAGTCCTCTTCGTCGTCTTCTGATCACAGATTGGTTACCCTTTATGCGATAACTACGTAGCAATATGTTACATTTGAGACCGCATAAAATGCTGTCAATTATTCACGCAAATGTGGCGGGCGCATTGCAGAGTCCGAATGCAATTACGGCAAAATCATAAAGGTCATCTGGTGTGACGAACACTGTTTGCGAACGATCAGACTCTGCCATTGGGACCTACGAATAACCTGAGCCAAGGTCAAGCGAGGTACGAATTCTGCACCTTGGAGACAATCGACAGCATCGTCTATGCGGGGAAAAAGGTAAACATCTTTCCTCGTAATGTTGTATAGGAGCCTGTAGTCTACACAGCAATGGATCGAACCATCTTTTTTTGACGAGTACTACTGAAGAAGACCAAGGACTACAAGAAAGATTGATGGCCTAACATTGTACCATGTCGGCTACTTGCTATGAAATCACACGACGCTTTAGCGGAGACACACGATAGGGTCACTGGCAAAAAGGAGCACTCTTCCCTGTGTAAATTGTGTGGACAACGGTGTTCGTTCTTCCTAGCAACGCTTGGGGAAAGTCAAATGAATGCCTGAATTCGTGCAACAAGGTAACCAGCTGCTCTTGTTGAGTCGAGGTGAGATGGCTGTCAATAGAACGATGGAATGCATTGGAAGACACGCTGTCCGAGGCGAGTTGAAGAACCAGCGCCTTTAGCTGAATATTCTGCTTGGTGTCAAATAAATTGGCAGGCACGGTAGTACCTTCATCCACAGGCTGAATGTGGTCGAGCATCTCGTTGCTGCGCAAACCGAGGGGGCACGAATGGGAATGAAAATATATATTCCGGCGGTGTCTTCACAAAGCGCAAGAACTGCGAATGGCATTGATGTGGCGTGGTGGCTGCAGGAGATGTCAGACTGCGTGAGCAAGACGGTTGCGTCAGAAAATGAAGCACAGTAGCCAGGTACAAACTAGGCGCTGAAAGGAGGAACGCCAATGTCCGTCGTGACGGCGAGGTTCGCCACACTAGATACGGCCGCATCAACAGAAGGCACATCCCAAAACGGTAACAGCTCCACTTCGGCCAAAGCGCAATCCACGACGGCGGGATGTTGTGATAATAAATCCCATCTTAGGATGACATCGTGGGAACATGAAGCCAACACATGAAGTTCAATGGTGTAAAACACGTCTCGAATTACCAATTTTGGATGCAAATGCAGCGATGGGCTGAAGTTGTTGGGCGCTCTTAGTGCTAAGAGGAACCCCGGGAAAAAGCACCGTCACTTTACGAAGAGAGCGGCAGAGTCGTTGACTTATATAGTGCAAGTGTTCGTACACCTTCGACTATTACATCGATAAGATTGGCGGGAGACAGGCGAGGACTTAGAAAGGCGAGCAGTCGAGAGTCTACAGCTCATGCACACGTACGCGCTTCGCACTCAGCGATGGTCCCACTGCTCATTGCCTTGCAAATTCCACACAATATATATATATATATATATATATATATATATATATATATATATATATATATATATATATATATATGCGTTGTTCACGTTCGCAAGTTCGGTTCCTGCTCACCGCAAAAATATCTTTTCACCCACAATTCTTTCTTCATATTTACATTCCGATTCGGTCTAATCTCTTCTACTACTCTTTTCTTCGCATTATTGTTTGTCCTAATAATAATGTGTCAAAACACGAAAAAGCCAGCCCTTAAGCATACACTTTTTTCCTTTATTCATTAACGAGGGTCTCGCACTGGCAGTTTAGGTACCGTTAGGTTGTATACGAGGGACTATTGGTCAGCTGCCAGCTCGTAATATGTTTACGTGCTATATGACACCACACAGGCTTTTAGAGAGTGTGCCACACTCGCCGCCATGGCTACTGATAATACTGACTGAGAGTGCCATTTTTAAATTCCCATATATACGCAATAAAGTGTCTGGGAGGATAGTCACGGTGGTAGCTCAGTGGTAGAGCATCGAACGCTTTATTCGAAGGTCGCAGGTTTGCTTCCTGACCACGGCAAGTTATTTTCGCATCCACTTTTTTTCTTCGCTTTTACATTGAAATTCGGTGTAATAACTGCCCCTATACTTTATTTGGCATTGTTCTCTGTGAGATATCATTACAATGTGTCAATGTACAAAAAACGAGCCTTATGTATACACTTCTTCCCCCCCCATATATATATATATATATATATATATATATTAAGGGATAGAGATGTATACCTAAGGGCTCGTTTTTCCGTGTTTTGACATAATATTAATGAGATCTAGCAGACAGTATACATATATATACATACATATACACACACACACACACATATATATATATATATATATATATATATATATATATATATTGTAGTGAAGAACAGGAGCTTCAGCGGCATTGCTCGACGCATCAGGGGCATCGCGATCAGCATAAGCTCATGCTTGCTGCGCTTGGCCGGACGCTGCTGACTGCTTCGCTTTCTGCGTTCTGCGCTGCAAATAAACCCCGTTACAAGTGGTGGAGGTGCTGGGTTTCGATCACCTTGGAGCTTCGGAATCGCATTTTACCAACCATTATGCCTGCCGACGCAACCGCCGCTCCAACGCCTCCACCCGCACCGCCTACTGTTCTCTGCGCCGGTTCTCTGCGTCTGCGAGATCCCTCTGTTTTCTCAGGCACAGAAGACAAGGACGTTGACGACTGGATTTCAATGTACGAATGAGTGAGTACTCTCAACAAATGGGATGACACCGCCAAGTTAGCCTACGTCTCCTTCTACCTGTCGGACGTGGCCAAGCTGTGGTTTATAAACCACGAAGCAGAACTCCCTGCGTGGTCGGTCTTCAAAACGAGCCTCACACAAGTTTTCGGGCGGCCTGAGGTACGCAAACGCCGTGCCGAACAACGCTTACATACTCGGTCCCAGCAGCAAACGTCACTCGTCAAGTATATCGTGGTGCCCATCATCCCATCCACAGACCTACGCTACTGCGGCTGCGACACTGTCCCCGTCTCTCGTCTCAAGCCATATTACGACCCAATAGTCGTTTCTTCTCCCTAATCCGCAAGGATGGCGTCTTTTTTCGCGGAGGGCGATTGTAGTGAAGAAGAGGAGCTTAAGCGGCATTTCTCGGCGTATCAGGGGCATCGCGATCAGCATAAGCTCGTGCTTGCTGCGCTTGGCCGGACGCTGCTGACTGCTTCGCTTTCTGCGTTCTGTGCTGCAAATAAACCCCGTTACAATATATATATATATATATATATATATATATATATATATATATATATATATATTGTCACAGTTGATGGCTCATACCTATTACCTGTGACATATATATATATATATTTATATATATATATATATATTTAATGTTGTAAGGAAGCAAAATCGGCGCTGCTGCACTGGCGCGACTTCGGCAAGTGCCAAGACAGGGAGAAGACGTTATATTAAGAACAGCCGGCACCGCAAACGGGTGCTTTGTCTGAGACACCTTTATTAGAATAACAGGGCTGACGACGACGTATTACTACCTGGCTTTTTCGTACATGGCACCCGTCTACGTGCTGAAATGGTAGAACAGAATACGGAAAGCGTCCAGGCCTCCTTGGCAACTTCTAATCTGTCGCCCCTACCTCCACCGTTCGCGGATGGCGTCCGCACCTCCTCGGCGGCGTCTGGATACAGCATCCGCATTTTTCTGAGACAAGGGATGCCGTCCACGCGTCATCGGCCATGAATCCCGCCGACGTGAGGTCCGGGACCACCGCGTACTCCTCTTTCCCCATTGAAGCCATTGCGGCCATAGTGATTGCAGGGACGACCACATATGCGGTTGCCCACAAGGGCCCTCCGTGTGACTGATCCGGTGATGCAGCCCAGATCATCCGCTCTGCCACGTGCCTGTGACAACAGCTGGGCACTTTGGCGTCTCCTTAGTTTTCGTCTTGTGACACCCTCGTGATTGCCGCGGTTACCTGTAGGTATCTTCGCCAACACCGCCCAGGACTCGTCGAGAGCCTCACCCAAGAATGATTCGGAGCGATTGCCTGTGTTCGCGCTACTATCGCTGCAGCTCGACCGTTCGACATAGTCGAACTTTGTGTTCTTGCCTGCTGCTTTGCTTCTGTTGGCTGTTTGGAAATTGCTGGTGTTCCTTGGCTCTCAGGACAACTTCTTCGATTTGGCTTCAACCATCAGCTCACTCGGCATCATCCTTGCCTGGGCGAAAAGCCACAAAAGAATGGTAGCCATCAACCACATTCGAAAAGCCGCCAATGTATGTCTTGACTACCAAGATATCGCACAAGATTTCTGGTCAGATGCGTCTGCGAGGTTGACAGTTGTTTTCTTTCTGCTTTTATGGGCTAGGATTTTCATCTCATGGATTGTTCCCTCCTCTGTAGTAGTAGTAATATGTAGCCACCTGTAGTTTGTCAGTTCTCAGTATATGGTGTCGTGTGCGTATATACTTGGGAATATTATATTTAGGTTGCGTTAGTGGTTTCACACAATATGCATGGAAACATTCATGATGAATTGAGCGAGGTGTATCCGTCTGTGCTCCCGTCCGTTTGCCTGTCCGTTCATACATCTCTGCTTCCGTCCATCTATTGGTCCATGCTTCTGTCTGACTGTTCGTTTGTCTGTTCGTCGACGCGTCAATCCCTATATCACCCGTTTGACCATGACTCGGTCCGTGCTTTGGTCCGTCTGTCCTTCATGCCGTTCATCGATGCGTCCGTCCACGCTTCCATCTGTGCACGCGTCCTTGCCTCTGTCCATTCGTTCGTGCGTCGGTAACTCCGTCCGTTTATACGCCCGTTCGAACGCATAGACGAACGGATGGATGCTTCACCTCGCTTATCATCATTCACACTATTGATATTTTGTGATTTTTTAATACCTTCGTCTTCAGAGACATCGCCGAATCTCTATCCCGCATGTTAGCTGCGAGGCAGGCAACTTTGATTGCACAGCTCGAGCTTCCACCAAACTGCGAATACTGAGATCATGAAGGAAACTGTTGTGACACTGCAACTGCGCCCTACGGCTGCTCAGAAGAAAACATTGTGGACTTCTCTGCTGAGCAAACTCACCCCGGATGTGGTGTTTCATTAGAGCTATCTCGGTGTGGGTCGGTATGTAATGCCACTGTCATACCGCCAGTGATTGAATTGGCCACTAGCACTCGTTGGATAATCTGCTTTCACATTCATCATGACTTGAATATGTGAAAGCACCGACTGCAGTAATTTTTATTTATTTATTTTATTTATTCATACTGTCAGCACAAGGGCCAAGACAGGAGTTGGGGTACATATCTGGCATGTACAACAGGACGCACACTATATGGAAATACCAAAACAAAAACGCAAAACTATATTAGAATACATCCCGCATAGGTCACGGATGAAAGAAACATGTTCGAATACATCTCATACACGTCACCAAAAAGAGAAAAAAGATTTCAAGTGAGATAGTACACATTGAACATATTGATATAGTACATTGAACATTTTCAACCATTAAGGAACAAGCAATTTGGTTACAAATATTCTGACAAAGCCTCTTCGAACCTTTGTAAATCGCCATGTTCGACTATGTATTGAGGTAATTAATTCCAGTCATCAATGCTCCGAACCAAAAACGAATACATGAATAAATCTGTTCTGTAGCTAAGTGGTGTGATATGTTTCCAGTGTTTTGTTGTGGGTGTAGTAAATGTCTGTAGTGCGGTGTGTTCCTTTAGGTGAACCTTGTAGTCTCCATTGAGTATGAGAAAGAATATCAGTCGATTATGTTGCATTTTTCGTTTCACCGTCATTAGACCGGCTCTGTCTCTAAGCTCACTAATAGACTGAGTTCTGGAATAGGAGTTGAAGATGAACCATAAGGCTTTGTATGGTATACCTTCACATTTTAGTGCATATGTTTTGGTGTATGGTTTCCACAGATGACTTGCGGTCAGTACTGGAAGAATAGTCACATACAGGGCACTAGACTTCAACATAAACTTCATAGTCAGCACTGCCGAAAAGAAGGGCTCTCCTACGTTGGGGCCACATTCACGAATGTCAGGCGCACTACAGTTGTTGGCCGAGTGTGTGAATGTGTATCTTTTGAGCCTCAGAAAATGAGGCCCAAAAGGAATCTCCAAACGTTCGAACTGAAGTTCATCGCTCACTACGACGGTTGAAGACGGACGCATCAGTGCGGAGAGGCGCCAAATCATTCAGCAAACGACTTCGTATTTTTCACCAGCCATCTCTGTCACGAACCACTCAGTAAGGAATTATTGTCCATCAACTGGGCAAGTGTAAGCCGACATTGAACCACACCGGCACAGCCAGTGTCACCCCTCCCACCTACTATTCGGCAACTTGGCTAGAAAAGTCGTGGCATTTACAAACTCGTCCACCACAGCACAATTAATGTGATCTTCCCGAGACATCCATGTAATTTTATTCAGGCAAGTTGCAGTTTTCGGAAGACCATCCACTCTGCAAGGCCGAGGCCATCCGCAACTCAACAGCCAAGGCCAACCACATGAGGCATTGTTGACATATCATCGCGCAAAGTTGCTGTGTGGTCGTGACCGACCGACAAGTAAGGAGAATGCTGGCCTCCAGAAGAGATTGCACAGGTAAGCTTGCAATGTGACGGCGTGACCGTAACTTTTAGGGAAGCAAGATTGGCACTGTTGCACTGGCACGAGCGTGAAGACAATGGGAACAAATTGAAAGAACAGCTTCCCCAGTGAATGGGTGGCGTGTGTCTCGTCTAATATATATATATATATATATATATACCAGTAGATCCTCCGTGAGCGGTCACAACGTGGATATTTCGACGTTTCAGTCTAGAGTCTGGCCTTCATAAGGATTAAAGGTACAGTTTGTTGGTGCTCAGCTTTATACAATCTCAAATCAGAGGGAAAGGAAAGAGAAAAAAGACAGAAAAAAAGAAAAGAGGAAAAAAAGAAGAAAAAAAGAAAAAGAAGAGAACAAAATGATATAAGGTGGACTTCCTTCCACTCTTCCTTCCACTTCCCCTTTCATCTCTCTTCTCTTTCTCCCCTTCACCTTTCTGATGTCAGTGGTCTGTGTATGCTTCCTTTCACTAACGCATTCTTCCCGACCAGACGGCGCCTCCTGGCACTGGCGGTGCGGTGTAGGGCGAAAAAGAGCTTTTTTAGGAAGTTCTAAGTCTTTAACTACTCGGAGCCCTGTCAACATTTCGTCGTAGAAAGAGGGGTACCGCGTATTGGGACAGAGGCTGGTAAGCGGGGCATTTTAGGAAGTTTTAAGCCTTTAACTTCTCGGAGTCCCGTCAACATTTCGGCGTAGAAAGAGGGGTTGCGCGGATTGCGGCAGAGGCTGGTAAGCTGGCGCAATGCGAATTCCTTGCCCGCTTCTGGATTACGCGTGCAGTTGGGGCCTCCCGGCTGTGCACAGGGTTGCTGTTGGGCATGTCATGCATGGCACAATTGATTGGGTAGTAAAATAAAACAGAAAACAAACGACAGTTGCACTTAGGAAGAGTAGTTACACTTGGAATTGTTTTGTGTTGTCCAGTGCCCTTCGCAGCTACAGTGCCGTGAACTTAGATACTATTTTCATTATTGCCGTTATTGTTTTCTGATGCTTTAATTGCTGCAAGTGTTCCAGGATTCTCATTTATTCCTCTATCGAGGGTGTTAAATCGGTAGATAAGATATGACTCTCGTTGTTCACGTTTTCGATTTGATTTAAATCCCGTCTCTAAGACCGTTACTGATAGTTTGTGGAATTCATGGTCGGGAAGATTGAGATGTTTTGATAGAGGTAGACTTGAGGCTGATTTCGCATGGGCTTTGTGATTATTGAAGCGAATCCTAAATGGTGTTTCTGTTTGTCCGATGTACTGCATACCACACACGTTGCATTCGAGTAGGTATACCACATTCGAGGAATCGCATGTTAGGTTTTCTCGTATGTTAATCGAAAACTTGGATTGTGTGCTGGTTGCTTTGTGTGTTTCTCGCATCACCTTACATAGAAGACATCGTGGCTTTAAACAAGGTCGCCATGAATTATTGGGGGGTGCGGTGTTAATTTGAGAGTGGACAAGTGTGTCTTTGAGGTTACGTGGTCGTCAATAAACGACACCTGGAGCGGATGGAAATGCGCGTTTCAGACGTTCACTTTGTTCCAGAATGTTGTAATGTCGTTTAAGGATTTCGTTTACATCGGGGAAGTTTGGGCTGTAAGTCAAGCAGAGGTTTGTTCGTTATGGGTCTTCTTGCGGTGGTCGCTTCATATCTTCACGCTTTAGTTTTCTCGCTTTTTGAACAGCGTCATTAATTATATGTGGAGGATATTTTTGTTTTTCGAGCATAAGTTTTAGCCTCAGTGAGCTCGTGTCAAAATCAGCGTCTCTAGAGCAGATTCGCTTAAACCGGTGAGCCTGGCTGTATGGAATACTGTTTTTACAGTGGCGTGGGTGATCGCTTTGGTAATGGAAGAATTGTTGTCAATCCCTTGGTTTGCGATATAGAGTTGTAGAGAGCTTCTCTTCTTCTATCGTTATGGTAACACCAAAATATTTACGGTCACTTGCGAGTATGTGTGTGTGAAGTGTATGTTCGGATGTACAGCATTGTAAGTGTCGATAAAGCTGAGAAGTTTGTCCTCGCTGTGGGTCCAAATAAGAAAGATGTCGTCTATATATCTTCTGTAAAACATTGGTTTGAAGGAACTTTGTGCAAGAAATTCAGATTCTAGCTTTCCCCTAATTATGTTGGCATAATTAGGTGCCATTTTGGTGCCCATAGCGGTCCCGCTTATTTGTCGAATACTCTTGGTTAAACTCGAATGAATTTAATTCAAGGACCATCCTCGTCAAAGTTGCGATGGCAGAGAAATCTGGGGTGTTAGATTGTCAATTTTTGTGTACATGTTTTGTAATGTGCTATGCCGTCATTGTGAGGAATATTCGTATACAATGAAGAGACATCAAGAGTAACCAAGTACGAGCTTTTCGGCACACACAGACCTGCAATGTCTCGAAGAAAATGCGCGGTGTCTTTTATGTACGATGCGAGGGTGCATGGAATGTGGCCTTTTAGTTTGTTCACGTACCCTGATATTGGTTCACTTATTGTACCGATGCCTGATATGATTGGTCGACCTGGGTTACAGGGTTTATAGATTTTTCGGACGATGTAGAAGCGACCTGGACGAGGGTATGCTGCTGAAATCAGTTTGTGGTCAGTGTTGGTTATCTTTTCTGCATCCAACAGTTTCTTTAGTTCTGTTCATACGATACGTTTGTATTCGTCTGTCGGATCACCTGGGAGGCGTACGTAAAATCTTGAGTCGTCTAGTTGGCGGTATGCTTCTTGTAAGTAGTTGGTGTTATTAAGGACTACAATTGCTCCTCCTTTGTCAGCAGGTTTTATTGTTATGTCCGTCCTAGATGCCAAATTTCTCTTACTTATTTTTTCAGATTTTGTTAAGTTTTCCCAGTTTCCTTTCTGTCTGTGGTATTCGTGTACTATATCTTTCTCTACTGTGGTGATATAAAGGTCCAAGCACTTGTCTCGATTACTGCTTGGTGTTCAATCATTTGATTTACGACGGTGAATTGTTTCGTGGTTAGAAGGCCTGTCTAAGAAATATTCCCGCAACCTTAAGCTTCGAGTGAAGTTGTCGAGGTCTCGGAGCAAGTGGAATTCATCGAAAAATTTTGTGGTCGGGCAGAAGCTTAGCCCCTTAGATAGCAGTTTTTCTTCGTCAGGTGACAAGCTCGTGTCCGATAAGTTTACAACAGTGTCACAGGGTGTGTTTCTAGATGGGTGTTCGTTTGTACCGTTAGTGGTTTCCTGGGTGGTGGTGTTGTAGTGATAAGGAACTTTGTCAGGAAACGCGGGTTTGGGTGCATGGTCTCTTTTGAGTTTATGAATTTCTGTGGTCATGATGGCTTGGTATTTATTCTGTTCAAATTCTGTTAATCGGGTGACTTCTTCATTCGATAAAGTGTTGTGGCGGAGAATGGTGTTGGTCATAGCGACCAGTTTCTTTACCTGCTTATCACTGTGAATAACAGCGATTTCTGTTAATTTAAGAGATGCCTCTAGGATAACATTTTTTCATGTTATTTGATCGTGTTCATCTAGATTTGTAGCAGCTGGTGAGAGGGAGAGTGTCATACCTTTGGAGGCTATTCTAGCACGAAGGTCCACTTGCAATATTGATTTATACATTTCATGTCTAATTCGTTTGTAAGCAAGTTTTCGTACTTTAAGGAAAGTGGCACTGCAACTAGAAAGTGATGAGCTGGACTTACATTTCAGAAGTCAATCTTCTTTTAAGTGCAGGGATGGCACTGATGAGGTGCGCAGGTTGTAGTTATGTCCAGCAGGCTTTCGCTGTTGTAGGGAGATTGATTGATTGATATGGGGGGTTTAACGTCCCAAAACCACCATATGATTATGAGAGACGCCGTAGGGGAGGGCTCCGGATATTTCGACCACCTGGGGTTAGTTGTAGGGAGGATTTCGGCGTTGGGCCTCCAGCGAACGTGTTCGTAGGCAGTTCCGGGGTCCGCAATAGGGGGACGCGGTTTCGTAGTTCGGCAGGCTTCCCTTTGAGGGGTGATGTAGAGGTGCTGTCGTGTAGTGCTATTGGTCTCGACATCCAATATGGAGGGACGCGTGTTGGCTGTTCAGCAGACTTCCCCCCTAGTAGTGGTGCGCTGTTGATGATGGTGAGGGGGTGCTTGTGGCTCGCGGGAGTCACAGTTTCGCCGATCATCGGGAACTCATCTGTGATGTTGGGTGGGTGTGGCTCCTGGTGTGGGGCTCCTGGTGTACGTTGATATGCAGAGTTCTTGTCCTGGGTGTCTTGTTGTGTTGAACAGATATTGACGGGAGCTGCTGGTTGAGTCGACCACCCCATGGAAGCTTCGAAGTTTCCGCGACCGAGTTCACTTTTGAGCGTTTCGGCGATCAAAGCGACACCCATAAAACTCGGATGAAGCCCATCCGCAGCAAAAAAGCGTCTTGGTGGCAAATGCTCCAATTGGTAGTCGATATATGAATAGTAATAAGGGCTGCAGCGCGAGCACGAATGTGCTAGAAGAAACAGACAAAGTCGAGGCACGGAAGGCAAATAGGACAACACGAGCGCTACCTTCCGTGCCTCGACTTTGTCTGTTTCTTCTAGCACATTCATGCTCGCGCCGCAGCCCTTATTACTATGAATTCAAACCAACTAGCCCAAATCGCCATTCTTCTTCGATATATGACACCTTGCTGGGTCTTCGGCAGTAGGCCTTGACTGTCTCGCTGAAATGGACGAGCGTCCCAGTTGAAGCGGTGCACGAATTGTTCGTTTAATCGTTCTAGGTGTAGGTTGAGGTAACGGGGCAGCACGCATAAAACAACGAGCCTTTCGAGTTCATGGCGTGTCTGAAGCGTGTTGTTCACTAGGCGCCGTAGCGATTCCTCTAGTCCGTTTGACGTCAGCTCGCTCGTACCGACGTGAAAAACGAGCGTGGTCACAGAACGTGGTATGCCGGCAAGCTCTTTCTCGATGTCGAAAGTGGAGGCTCCGCGGATTGAAATGATCGCAGCTGTCGTCTTCGCATGCGGGTTGAAATGCCGATGTAAATACCTTGTTTGGGAGTTTCCGATGATGGCTGATGTTGGTGCATGTTTAGGGAACTTCTGTAAGACCTATATATATATATATATATATATATATATATATATATATATATATATATATATATATTTATATATATATATATTGTTAAGGCGTTTATTAGCCGGCCCACAGCGAGCAAGCACAATGGCGACAGTAACGGCCAAGCACGGGCTCTCAGCGCGAGCGGCATCCCTTTTGGGTAGACCCACTAGAAGGCACCTGAGAGTTCCACCAAATTCAGTGTTCGGAAGCTTCTTTACAATTACCCCGGGGTCGAAGAGGGAGCCGCCTGGCGACCTAACAGCTTGTCACTATGAGCGGGTCATAGTAAGCCTTCAGGCGCTCCACGTTGACTATGTCGCGCCCGCGACGGCGCATGTCCGAAGTTTGTTCAATTGGTTCGATCAGATAGTTGACCGGAGATGTGCGCTCGATGACTCGGTAGGGGCCTTCGTATTTCGGGAGTAGTTTGGAAGAAAGGCCAGCTACAGAGGTCGGAATTGAGAGCCATACAAGAGAACCAGGAAGGAACGTGGGCTCAGAAGTGGCGGAGCCATCACGAATACTCTTCTGCCGCTCTTGCTCATGCGTCGTAAATGTCTTGGAAAGCTCTCGACACTCTTCAGCAAGCCTGGCTGTCTCAGAAATAGGTGCACATTCAGATGGATCCGGCGTGTACGGGAGTATTGTGTCGATAGTGTGTGAGGGATGCCTTCCGTACAGCAAGAAGAAAGGTGAAAACCCGGTTGTGCTCTGAGGGGCGGTGTTGTAGGCGTATGTGACGAAGGGCAGTATAGTATCCCAATTCGTGTGGTTGGCGGTGACGTACATCGAAAGCATGTCGCCGAGGGTGCGGTTAAAGCGTTTGGTGAGACCATTCGTCTGCGGGTGGTAAGCAGTAGTTTTGCGGTGGACAGAATGGCACTCTGTTAGAATGGCTTCGACGACTTCTGAAAAGAAGACACGGCCTCGATCGCTGAGAAGCTCCTGAGGTGGACCGTGGCGCAGTATGAATGGATGCAGTAGGAAGGATGCGACATCAGGCGCAGTAGCCGCAGGGATAGCGGCGGTTTCGGCGTATCGCGTTACATGATCTACGGCGACGATGGCCCAGCGGTTACCAGCCGACGTCAGAGGAAGTGGTCCATACAAATCGATACCTATGCGCCCAAACGGACGCTCAGGGCAAGGTAACGGTTGCAGACTGGCTGGCGACGTGTGTGCTGACGGTTTGCGGCGTTGGCAAGCGAGGCAGGAGCGAATGAACTGCTGCACGTAGCGGTACATCCCGCGCCAGAAGTAGCGTTGCCGAATGCGATGGTAGGTTTTGAATACCCCAGAGTGCACGCATTGCGGATCAGAATGAAAGGATTCACATATCTCTGACCGCAGACTGCGGGGTATCACGAGTAACCACTGTCGGCCATCGGTGTCGTAATTGCGTCGGTGTAGAAGGCCGTCACGGATGGTGAAATGGCGAGCTCGACGACGCAAGGCACGCGTAGATGGCGTTGCGGATGGATCAGAGAGCAAGTCGATCAGCGGGCCGATCCAATTATCCTTTCGCTGTTCGGTAGCGATTATGTCAACGTCAATGGCAGAAACAGCAGCCGAGGATACTGAGCAGAGCACATCACCTTCAGGCAGAGGGGAGCGCGAGAGGGCGTCGGCGTCAGCATGCTGGCGTCCGTTGCGGTAGAGGACGCGGATGTCGTCGTCTTGTAAGCGAAGAGCCCAACGGGCGAGACGGCCTGAGGAATCCTTCAATGATGAAAGCCAGCATAGTGCATGATGGTCGGTGACGACATCGAATGGGCGACCATACAAATACGGTCGAAACTTTGTAAGAGCCCAGACGATCGCCAGGCACTCTTTCTCCGTGACGGTGTAGTTTGTCTCAGCTCTCGTGAGCGTACGGCTTGCATATGCTACGACATATTCAGGGAATCCGGGTTTGCGCTGCGCCAGGACAGCGCCGAGGCCTACACCGCTGGCGTCTGTGTGCACCTTCGTCGGGGCCGTAGGGTCGTAGTGGCGTAGAATGGGAGGAGACGTCAACACATGGCGGAGCTTCGCGAACGCGTCGTCGCACTCAGACGACCACGAATTGAGGGACTTGTTACTTCCAAGGAGCTTCGTCAGCGGTGATATGATCGTGGCAAAGTTTCGTATGAAGCGTCGGAAGTATGAGCACAGGCCCACGAAACTACGCAGTTCTTTGACGGACGCAGGTTTGGGGAATTCGGCCACGGCCCGAAGCTTGGCTGGGTCAGGAAGAATGCCATCCTTGGACACGACGTACCCAAGGATGGTGAGTTGCCATGCTGCAAAGCGGCACTTCTTCAGATTTAGTTGCAAGCCGGCATTGCTGACACGTGCAAAAACTTCTTTCAGACGTTGGAGGTGCGTGGAGAAATCTGGAGCGAACACAACACGTCATCGAGGTAACACAAGCACGTGTGCCATTTCAAGTTGCGGAGAACGGTGTCCATCATGCGCTCACAGGTCGCAGGTGCGTTACATAGACCAAACGGCATGACGTTGAATTCGTACAAGCCGTCAGGTGTGACGAACGCAGTCTTCGGTCGAGCGTCATCAGCCATGGGTACTTGCCAGTACCCCGAGCGCAGATCGAGAGAAGAAAAAAATTCGGCTCCGTGAAGGCTGTCAATTGCGTCATCGATGCGCGGCAGTGGGTAAACATCCTTGCGAGTGATCTTATTGAGCCGTCTGTAGTCCACACAGAACCGCGCAGAACCATCTTTCTTCGCAACAAGAACAACAGGAGACGCCCATGGACTGTCCGAGGGCCGAATAACGTCGCGTCTGAGCATATCATCAACCTGCTCGTTAATTTCCCGACGTTCAGCAGGCGACACGCGGTAGGGACGTTGCCGTAATGGTGGATGGGCACCAGTGTCGATACGATGCGTAACAGCGGACGGACGACCGAGAGAACTTCGCCCGACATCGAAAGAAGAACGATATTCTCGCAACAGGTTCAGAAGCTGGGAACGCTGTACCGACGTGAGGTTGTCATCAATGTAAGGGCCAAATACATCAGGAGATGATGAATCAGAAGTGTAAACAGCACTGATGGTACGCAAATTGGGACAACGCGAGTCATCAGGTACGTCCAGGACTTGTGCGTTATCCACTGGTTCCACTCTGCCGAGACATTCCCCTCGAACCAAGGTAACAGTGTACGGGGATGGGTTGGTCACGAAAATAGAGGCGTTGCCCTGGGTGATTTGCACGGTCGCGAAAGGTACTAGCAACCCTTTCCTTCGGCAAGCACGGTCGGATGGCGAAACGAGTACAATTGTGTCGGAGAGTCCAGCGCAGTAGACAGATACACCCATCGTGGAGCTTGGAGGCACTATGGTATCGTCTTTCACGAGAATCTTGCTCACTTTCGAAGAACTGTCTTCCGGCGCCAAATGCGAGAAGGGGGAGAGTTCAATTTCGGCGGCGGCACAATGGATGACGGCGTCGTTGCGGGAGAGAAAATCCCACCCCAGGATGACGTCATGAGAGCATGCGGGAATGATGATGAATTGGGCGACATACAGAACGTCCTGAACGACAACGCGAGCTGTGCACCCTGCTGTAGGATGGATACGATGCAAACCAGCGGTACGAAGGGACAATCCAGAAATTGGCGTCGTCACTTTACGAAGCAAGCGGCAAAATTTTTCGTCCATAACGGATACTGCAGCTCCTGTGTCAATAAGAGCAGATGCGTGAACACCGTCCACAAGCACGTCAATGACATTAGATGGGCGGCTCTGAGGGCTTTCACAATGCGATAGCATCGCAGTCCTTGCCTCGGGGACTGCGACGACTAGTTGTCCCGCTCGTGAGCAGCTGAACTTGGCCGCATGGGGGACGGGGAAGGACGTCGTGGAGACGGTGACCTACGAGAAGATGAAGCTAGGCGAGTTGGCGGTGGCATAGACGGCGTTTCCTCGTGATAGGTATGCCTGATCTGGCCAACAACAGGCGACGAGATATGGGGCGTCTGTACGCGAGTGCAATAACGTGCTACGTGGCCGGCGTAACCGCAGGCAAAGCAAATGGGCCGGTTGTCGGATGTGCGCCTTCGGTTCGCCGGGGTAGGTCTTGTCCATGACGCAAGAGCCGATTGACGGAACGGTGGCTGGAAAGGCTGCAGGGGGTGCTGGAGCTGAGTCTGAGAGGTCACGTCGGCATACGTAGCCGGCATACCCGCTGCAAAGGATGGAGGTCGTATGGCAGCTTCGGCGTAAGTCATTGGGGCGGGCGCTTGAACGACTGGAGGCGGCCTGGCGACCACTTGGGCGTAACTTGGGGGTACAGGAGCCGGAAGCTGTTGTGGGTGGTACGCAGGCATGACCTCCGCTATTTCCTGCTCAATAGCTCTGCGGATGGGGGGGAAATGGTAGTGGCCGATTGTTGAGCAGCCGGTGGGTGGGCAAAGGGCAGGAGAGAGAGCTGCCGTGGGATTTCCTCACGTATGAAGGAATTGAGTTCTGCCAGCAGTGCCACCTGGTCACAGCTCGCCTCCAAGCCTGCAAGCCCTGCATCTCGTGGTGTGGAGCGATGGGTCATCGAACGCTGCCGGCGGAGCTCCTCGTAGCTCTGGCACAGCGTGATGACCTCAGCTACTGTGCCTGGGTTTTTGGCAAGCAGCATCGTGAAGGCATCATCGGCAATGCCCTTCATGACGTTCCGGATCTTGTCTGATTCGGACATGCTGTCGTTGGATTTCTTGCATAGGTCCAGGACGTCCTCAATGTAACTGGTGAATGATTCACCGGCCTGCTGAGCGCGTTCGCGTAAGCGCTGCTCGGCTTGCAGCTTACGAACGGCAGGGCGGCCAAAAACGTTGGTGATAGCGGTCTTAAAATCGGACCAGGTTGCGAAATCAGACGCGTGGTTGTTATACCACATGCCGGCCACACCCGCGAGGTAGAAAACCAGGTTGCCGAGTTTACCTGCCTCGTCCCAATGATTGGGGACGCTGACGCGTTCGTACATGGCGAGCCAGTCCTCGACGTCGGTGCCATCCGCGCCGGTGAAGACAGGTGGGTCGCGGATGCGGGGGACGCCGGAACATGGCGTCGGCACAGGAGGAAGCGTTTGCTGGGCGGCGTCTTGTTGCATGGTTGAAGGCACGGTACGGGATCTAAGCTCCAAGGGCATCGAATGTGAACCGAAGATGTTTGAAGGGCACAGCACTCTCCACCAAAATGTTAAGGCGTTTATTAGCCGGCCCACAGCGAGCAAGCACAATGGCGACAGTAACGGCCAAGCACGGGGTCTCAGTGCGAGCGGCATCCCTTTTGGGTAGACCCACTAGAAGGCACCTGAGAGTTCCACCAATTTCAGTGTTCGGAAGCTTCTTTACAATATATATATATATATATATATATATATATATATATATATATATATATATATATATGTAATATGTAATATATATATGTAATATATATATATATATATATATATATATATATATCTATATATATATATATATATATATATATATCTATATATATATGTGTGTGTGTGTGTGTGTGTGTGTGTGTGTGTGTCTGTGTGTGTGTGTGTGTGTGTGTGTGTAGTGGACATAGCCTGAGCACCATCCTCATACAGCCACTGGCTGTTGCTGCAGACCCCGCCACCGCAATTGTCCATAATGATGATGATGTGTGTTCTTCTGTCACGCAAGGGCCATTTGATGGCCAAAGAGTGCCAGGTGATAGGACAAGAGATGTGGAAAATGAATGCGTTGGGTAGCTGTGGTTCTCTAGGTAATACGCTGTAATTTCAGTATACGTGGTGATCCAGAGTGGAGGGGTCCACGTCCCAGTTGATTTCACCTCAGGCTACGCGGTGGGCCGCCTCATTTCCTTGATTCCCCACTCGAGTGGGCAGCCGTATAAATTGTATTTTATTGTCTCGCTTCTTATTTTTCATAACGTTGGCCTTGATCACCCCAACACAGCCCATCGTAAAATTCATGAGCTCTCTTTTTAAATCACTCAGGATGAAATTGGTAGCCTGAATTGAGGTGACCAGCGCGATTGCGGCTTCTCGTGCCTCTAATGCTGAAGCCGTTTTTACGGTGGCTGCAGTATTTAGTTCCCTATTGCCGGTCACCGCGCATGTGGTGTAATGGTCTCTCGCTTGTCGAGCAGTGTCAATATACAGAACGTTTGAGCAATCCTGAAATTGTTTTGCGAGGTTTTATGCTCTTGCCTTTCGTCTCTCGTCAGGTAATTCTGCCTGCATATTTTTAGGCAGATTTTAATTATCCGGAGTTGCCGCTTGCAGGAAAACCTTTTTGTTGAGCATGCAACTTGTGCGTCGTTAAAGACGGTTCAGTATGTGCAAGCCTGCTTTGGTTCATGAGAGCCTTTTAGGGGCGAAGCTCCTTATGGCGTGGCTTGGGGGTCCCTCGTATGTAACCACCAGTGGCACATACCCGAAATAGGTATAACACTTGACCTCCAAGGTGGTGCCAGTGAGAGATTTCTTCTGTGCGTTGTTTAACAATAAACAAATAGTGTTAAATGTACATGCCAATGGCTGCTAATGGGGAATGAGAGACATGAGCATTCGGCTTTTAGTCAACGCGCACGCTGCAATTCCAATTAGCAGCCATTGGCATGTACATTGAGCACTATCGGACAAGAAAGGGATGCTACATTATACTCGCTGGGTGTAACCTCCTTAGCTTTAGAAAGGTTTAGCGAGCGTTGAGCCGCAGTGCCATGAATACAATGAACTTGTATATACCATGAATGAACTCAAGGTGGTTAAAAATGAGAAGTAGATACGAAGCGCGAGCCGTAAGAAAGTAAAAGCCGAATTCTCCCGTCTCTCATTTCTCATTAGCAGCCATTGGCATGTAAATATAGCCCTATCTGACAGGGAAAGGTTGCTACGTTATACTCGCTGGGTGTAACCTCCAAGGCTTTCGAAAGGTTTAGCGCGCGTTTAGTCGCAGTGCCATGAATACAGTGAACTAGAATATACCATGAACTCGAGGTGGTTAAAGGTGGGAAGTGGACCCAAGGCGCAGGCCGTAAGAAAGTGTGCGTGTGCCACCTCTCGTTTAGTCCTTGGAATTTCCACTGGATGGCGGTGCTTCTATATGGGGAATATATGATAAAAAGATGCGAGATGGTGGGACTTGGAGTGTTGAATAGATGAACGAACGGACACACAAACAGATGCATGGATGGACGCATGAACGGACGCAGGGGCGGATGCATGAAAGAACGCAGGGACGGGCGCACAAACAGACGCATGGACGGTCACACAGACGGACGCATGGACGGACGAATGCTTCGCCCCACTCTCCATCATTCACTCCGTGGATATGCTGCCATTTTTTTCTTGGGCCGTTAAATGCCCATCTATTAGTTCCACCGCTTAGTTGTGGATACCAAGGCACAGTAGTTTTTCTATGTTTGCGTATATATGATTGCCTAATTAGGGAGTTTAGTTCTTCTACATCCTTCTTTCTGAGTTGGTAGTATGGGAACGAGTAGGTGCCTCGACTGATTACAAAAGCATGGATTAACTTGCATAGGTCGGATTTCTTCATTCCCAGATTTTTTTTTGCCACTCTGCTTAGAAGCCTAGCCTTAGTTGTTGGATATCCGCCTGTATGGATATCCGCCTGTAACTTGTTGATAGCTTCTGTGTTATGAGTGTTTTGCTGGATGAGCATTTCTCGAACTCTGATTGTGCGAACAGTGGGGACAACGTTCCCATTTACTGTGATATTGATTTTGGAGCGTGCTTCACAGTAGGGGTCATCCTTGTTGTTTTTGTTATGATTATTAAGAGCTCTGGGTTTTTGGGAGAACAACTGAAGCCCACTTTCTTTACGTACTCCTGTACAGTTTTGGTGGTTGTTCGCAACGCGCCACAGAATAGTCCATCTGAGCCTGTGCAGGTTCATATGGTGATATCATCAGCATACAGCGAGTGCCTAATGTGTAGGATCTGATTCAAGAGAATGGCAGGCCACGCATCGTAATGTTAAAGAAGAATGGTGATAACATGGCTCCTTGTGCAGTGCCCCATGTTCCAAGGGTGATTTTGTCACTTTTTAGGTCGCCAATGGTTAGTTCAGCCACGCGTTCGTGCATAAATGTTTTGATAGAATTGTAAGTGCGACTGCTGACATTCATTTAGGCCAAGGGATCAAGCACAGCAGCATGGGACACACTATCAAATGCTTTAGTGATATCCAGGCCCTGGATGGTCCTGGTATTCGCTGTGTGTCTAGGATTTATTATTGTGAATTCGCAGCATTGTATGATGTGTGAATAATTGCTGGCGGAATGCCACCATCGTTGGGGATGGCAGATTCCTCGACTCTGCAGAAGCTGTTAGTCGTCGTTAAATTGCACGTTCCATTACTTTCCCTAAACCTGATGTAAGAGAAATAGGCCGAAGATTTTACAGACTCAATGTCTTGCCCGGCTCCGGAATAAATATTACTCAAGCATGTTTCCAACTTGGCAGTAGTGTAACAGACGCCCCATGTTTATTCATAAGGTGAGTAATTGCCGTAATAGACTTATCGTCTAGGTTACGCAATATTTTGTTGGAAATTTGATCATCTCCTGGGGAAGCCGTTGTACGAATACCATTCAGAACAGCCCGTATTACTGCCTCAGTTCTATCTCAATCTAGCTGATTGTTAGTAGTTCCTCAGTATTCAGGCATTTGTGACGAGTCTACTTGTGTATTTAAATACCTGTTCTTCAGTTCTTTCAGTAATTCATGGTTTGAGTCCGTGCATTTGTAAACCAGCTGATGATTTGTGAACCAGCTGCGCGACGTGCTTTAGTCTCCGCAGGATCCAATAATTGCCTGAGGAGATGCCAAGTGTTTTCATTTCCTAGCTGACCGGTGAGCCTTTCGCTTAGCTGATGCCATTGTGTATGACTAAGTTTTTTTGAGTACTCCACGATGTCCCTGTCAATTAGTGATAGTCGGTGCTTCAACTTTCGATTGTGCTTTTTGTGGAGCCATCGACGACGCAAGCTGGCTTGTGTTCCCACAGGTGCCCTAGCTTCGAGTCAGGGACGGGCCGTCTCGCTCCATTAAGGTTTCACATGTATCCCGTTTAGCATAGTTAGTGAGATCGGTAGTTCACTCATTGAGATCTTCAATAGTGGTGGTTAAGCGCTTGTCTCTCAGGAATCGAAAGACATCCTATTTCATGTGTTTAGTAGTGAACTTTGATTTTTTTGCAAACTTTAGTCGGTACGTTGATTAAAAGCAGATAATGGCCGCTTCATAAATGTCGTTCAGTGTTTTCCCACGTACCTGCGTAAGCGTTTTTAACAAGTGTCAAGTCGGTGGTTGTGTTGCGACTTACGCTATTCCCAATCCTGGTTGGTCAGTAGGGGAGCGTGAATAAGGTAAGACCCAAGTCTCTAATTATCTGCCATAGTTTAGTGCTTTGCGGTCACATTTCGGGCAGCCCCATTCGGTATGTTTGGCATTAAAGTAACCCATTATTATCAGCTGTGAGTTGCCCGATATTCTACTAACTCTTTCTTAGAAGCGAAGCAACGTGGGTACTAGTATCTCTGGGTGGACTTTACAAATTTAAAACGTATACACTGCTATCCGAGCGTTTGTGGGTGGAGAAGTTCTACGAAAGTGGGAGCTATCTCTGGATATTGCAAGTCATATCGGATTGCCGTGAGGTTGCGTTGCACCAGTATGGCAGTAGCCGGTTGCTTACCAGCAGTGGTAAATTTGTTGATGCGGCATATCCAGACAGTTGCGCAGGATAGCCTGTATCCTGTAACGCAATTATATCAGGGGATTGGTCAGTGGATTGGAGGTTAAATCGCAAAGCGGCCTGTTTGTTGCGGTAGCTTTTGCAATTCCATGCTAGAAGAGCATGCTAGTCGCGTTGACCATCTTTCCGCGAATATGGTGTTACCCTGCCAGATTGGTTCGAGGGCATTTTGAGGTTTTTGTGAGCAACAAGCTGCGTGGGAGTTGAGGAAGGTTCTGTGATGTGATTAAACCAGCCGCAGCTGCACTCTTGGTCAGAGCGGGAAGCGAATCTAAGCAAGCTGTAATGTTAGTGAGAGCCTTACCAAGGGAACCTATACCCTCAGTGAGCTGTTGGTTTTGAGTTGTTTGCTTTCTTGACATATTGGCGAATTCAATTCGATCATTCGCCTTTCAATTCGATCATAGATTTGCGAGACATTCGGGTCTGTGGTGGTAATTAGGGCTATTGGTTCGGCAGCCTTACGTTTCGTGCCCTTGACAGCGTCTACGTCCGTTGTGGCATTGTTTTCATTTTGCGCGGCACAGGCCAAGATCTGTTCGGTACTGTTCGTAATAGTGGCGCAAGCGGGCACTTGTTTGCGTTCCAATTGTTTATTTTATCATTAGCAGCAGCCAATTGTTGTTATTTGACTGGTTCTGCCAACTGCCTCACTTGTTGGTTTTCGAAGGGTTATGACTGCGGCTGTCGCTGCTTGTCCGTCTGCCAAGCAAGACTCTTTGCATGTGGGACAGCCGGAAGTCTGTAGTGGTGATCCCGGGTCCTTGACGGGGATCGGGAGTGGGCACCATTGTCAGGTCTGATAGCACTGGTTCTCCTTCCCCCAAGCGGCGGGAAAGATTCTTGACAGTTCTCATTGTCGGTAGTAGTACCCTCGGTCTGGGAGTCGAAAGGTTCTGAGTTGCTTTGTCGCTGCTGTTGTCGTTTCCTGAAAGCTTATTTTTGAGGAACCGTTATTTATAGTTGCGACTGCTAGTTAGGCGGCCACCTTTACAAACAACGCATTGCGGCGGGCAAGGGAGTTCTTTGCTGTCGGTAGGTTGCGGGTGGCTTTCGCCACAACGACAAACGTTATCTTGTTTCAGCTTCGGACAACCGTCGATCATATGACCAGTTTATCTGCAATTGAAGCACGCCTCTACCCGTTTCTTGAAGGTTAATATCAAGAGCGTGAAAGCAATGTAGTGGACATGCTTGGGTGGGGTATGACAAGCGATGATATAGACAAAATGTCTGTTCTCTTCCAGGCGCTGATACAGAAAAGCTGGGTGTGTTACTAGAGTGGGATTTTTTTCATCTCTGCGGTTTTCGAATGAATCCGCAGGAGTCTTAGTGCCTTGATCAAAGTTTGGTTACCATCGACTCCCGAGTGACCAAGCGAACCTGGGGACAGCAAGTTTAACGTTGAGCATGCCTTTTGTAGACCTTTACGACCACATTACATCGGCAACGCGTGTGAAGCATTTTCGACCGTCTGGCATTCCCACCGAGCTAGGCCGCGTCCACTGCTTGTGGACGCTATACAGGGGGCCCCACAGAAAGATCCAACCATGGAGGTGGACGAAACAGCGTTTGACAACACTCCGGATGAGCACGATGATAGAGATAATGTCACAAA
This sequence comes from Rhipicephalus annulatus, assembly GCA_013436015.1. Lineage (NCBI taxonomy): Eukaryota > Metazoa > Arthropoda > Arachnida > Ixodida > Ixodidae > Rhipicephalus > Rhipicephalus annulatus. The sequence continues at coordinate 676,233 of WOVY01011923.1, forward strand.
CCTGCCTGAAGCTGAGACAGATGCTGACGCCTGGATTGAGCTTACGCGACGGAAGAAACACCACAAAGCTCACCGTGATGATGAACCATTCCTGCAGTGTGAGACCGAAATTCTCGGCCGTAAAAGAGGCATTGTGAAGAAAATCCTACGTACGAGTAAAGTGCCGAGGCTGCCGAAAGGAGACATTAAGGTGATCATGAGGCCACGGAATGGCCTGAAATTCCTCACGGCGGTTGCGGTGGCACTGTACGGAATGATCAGGAGAACCGCTGGCATAAATGTGGACGAAACAATCACGATTTCCCCAACTACACTCAAAACATCCTGGTCACCAGCACGCTCGACGAGGAGACGGCAGGGAAGTTAGCAAGGATCCGCTCAATTAGAGTGGGGGACAAAGAACACGTCGTCAATGCGTATGTTTCTGCGCCAGAAAAAAATTTCAAGGGCAAAATAAGGGACGTTCCGCTCAGTTATACGCAAGATCAACTCTCCCGGGCACTGGTCACTACGAGGAACCCCAATCTCGCATACGCGAAGAGACTCGAAAACACCACTACAGTAATCCTCCTCTACGAAGGAAACAGAGTCCCGACGTGGGTTTACTTTATCAGCTTAACAATAAGAGTCGTACTCTACCGCAAGTAACTTGAATTCTGTCGAGATTGCGGAAGAATCAGTAACAGAGCTGACGTGTGCCATGGACCTTAAGTCGAAGGCTGTCTGATTTGCGGCACGAAAAACCCAATTGCCGCGCACAAGTGCTCGCCAAGGTGCAATATCTGCGGGGAAGCCAACCCAACCAGCGATCGCACATGTAAAGCAAAGTACAAGGTTCCTTACGTGTTCAAGGCGAGGAGATGGCTCGCGCAAAGCAGGGATGACCGGGAGTATGGGAAAGAGGGCGCACTCGCTCCCGAAGATGGCGCGGGGGACTAGTACCCTGCCCTCTCGCAGCATTACCCATCGGAACGTCACCCAAAGAAAGGCCATTCGAGATCAAGGTCCGGCTCCCAACAACGCAACAGAGCCATTGACCTTCACTCCTCCTCATCCACGGTAAAAAAGAGGCCTCGCAGCAGAAGCAAAAGCCACAGCGGAAGCCGTAGCCGTACTGGACCAAACTCAGGTAGCGAGCCCAGTTTCTCGTCGGGCAACGGGCAGCCTCCAACTGACGGAAAGCCGAAGGGATCATGCCAGGTTACTTGATAACACTTGGCAGGCCAAGAAAGCAGGAATCCGGAAGGAAGCTGACTCCCCGAAGACCTAGAGAAGACCTTGAACTCACCAATCGGGATGTGATTAGAGAAGTTAGACAAAGACAACAAAGACAAAGAAGTTAGGCAGAGACAAACTGAGCAGGGCGAGACAACAAAATGAGAAATCGGCGAAGAAGATCGACGAGTTGCAAAAAAACGCTAAATTAAATTCTCAAGCGCATGACGGGACACGCTGGAGGAGCCGCCACCCAGCGAGTGCCCATGGAGCACACCAGTGCGGTGGCGAAAGAGGAGATTGACATGCTTGACGTAGAGGGACTGACAGTTGGGTTCAAACGAAAAAATCAGGGTGGCGCCCAAGCAAATGACACAGAGAACACGCAAGAACAGAAGAGACCCAGGTGAAATCCCAAGAAAGTAGACGTGCTGGAGCAAACGATCGACAAGTTGGTGGGTAAGACGGAACGCATGTTTGAAATGCTTCTCAGGAGGCTGAACGAGTCCGACGCCGAACGGAATGCGCAACACGCAACCGTAAACACTCAACTTCTGGCTATGAACCAGCGAATAGAAGACTTAGAACGAAGAAAGGAGCAGCTGCAGCCTCCAGAAAGGGTTGATTCTCTGCATCCCGTCACTCGAATTCCGACAATTGTCAACAGAAGCAATAAAGTCGATGTTTCCCACCCTAGAGCGGAAGAAATGCATGGTCAGTGAAGTTCATACAAACCCTCGCATGAACATGGCTACGCCTCACGTGCACAACGGCAGACTCATTGTCTGGAAATGGAACTGCAGAGGCTTCAAAAACAAAAAAAGCTACGTTGATGCAGTACATGAAATCACTTTCTCCAAAGAAACTTCCATATGTGAATGCCTTACAAGAGTCTTATGACCACGCCAAGCTTTCGGCGTACGTCACGCTTTGTCCGTTGTCTGGCATCACGATGTGCATCCTTGTAATAAGGGGAATATCGTTTGTTGAACACAAGCTGGACGCGGTGAGCGACTTCGATAACGCTCCAATATAAATCATACCAAGCAAGAGCATAACAGCTAAGTTGTTCGTCCTTAACGTTTACAGCACCCCCTCGAAGAAAGGTCTCACACAACTTTTAATGCCTCGTCTGCAAAGCGACGGCGAAAGCCGCCCCTGAACGCTTGTTGATGTGCGGAGACTTGAGCGCCTCGCACACGCACCGGGGATATGGCAACGCCTCGCCCAAGGGGAGGAGGCTGGCCGAACTAGTGGACGACCTCGGTCTCACCTTGCTAAACGAGCCAATGTCGCACACCAGAATCAGCCAGGGTATGTGCAGCGACATGACCCCGGACCTCTCCATGTGCGTTAACAGGACGTGGTGAACTGGGAAAGTACGTTTGAAGATCTAGGAAGTGGTCATCGTACCCTCAGCTTCATCGTAGGCAGGAACTCAGAACAAAGCGCAAATCTCAAAGTCAGGATGGTCGATTGCGACAATTTTTGCAAAAACAGAGACAATGCGAAGGAAGAGCCCATCAAGAATATTAGGTCATGGTGCGAAAAAATCCTAGCAGACGTTGAGAAAGCCACTAAAGAAATCGAATGGACTGACTGGTGGGAAGCAGACGGCCCGGGTGGCGAGAGAACTGAAGCCTCCGACCCAATCAGAGTGGACAGCCGTTTGGCGCACCTCATGCTGGCCAAAAAATCAATGCAGCACAGAATAAACAAGCAGAACTTTAATAAAAAAGGTACACAAAATATAGCTTTAGTCAACCGCGAAATCAAGACACACTGTTCCCGCTTATCAGAGCAGGCATGGGAAGAGCCCTACAATACCATGGATGGAAATATTAGCGCGAGACGCACCTGGAAGATCCTGAAGCACCTGCTAGTTCCCGACAGTACCATGACGGCCGTTCGGACAGAGATGGCCAAGTTGCGCCACAAATACAAGGACGATCCGGAGGCCCTCACGGACGAGATCATGCGGACACAACTTACTCGCCGTGAAGGCCTAGATAACTTCGATTCACTGGCGCACCTAACGAAGAGATCGACGCTCACTTCTCTGTACAAGAGATCAGGGCGGTTCTTCAGCTACTGAAGACGAAGTTAGCGCCCGGCCCAGACAAAATCACCAAGATCCTTAGAAACCTTCACGACAATGCCATTGTGAACATATGTGAGTATGTCAATGAGTGCTGGAGGAGTGGTCAGGTTCCACGCCAATGAAAAATCTCGGATGTGGTGCTTATACCCAAACCGGGCAAGCCACTGGTAGTCAAGAACATGAGGCCAATTTCTCTCACGTCGTGCGTCGGCATGGTGATGAAGCACGCCTGCCTGAATGAGGTGGTGACGCTGCTCAAAAGTCGAAACGTGTTTGGCACCCACCTCATCGAGTTCCGGAAAGGGCTCTCCACACTGGACTCAATGCTGCAGAATAAAGAACAAGTCGTTGATGCACCGTTCACGCACCTTCGCGCCATTCCCGGGCTTGATTTCAAAAGTGCTTTCGACACTGTGAGGCACACGGCCATACTGGAGAAGATCAGTCAGTTAAACCTAGGAGAGAGGTTCCACCGATATGTCGGCAGGTTCCTCAATGGGCGAGAAGCGCGAATCAAGATCGACGGGTTACCGACAAAGACGGTCGAGATGGGAGGTCCCAGGACGCCGCAAGCCTCCGTGCTCTCCCTAATGCTGTTAAGCCTCGTTATGATTGGCCTTCCGGAGCGAGTCAACGCGATCAAAGGCATCAACCATACAGTTTACGAGGATGACAATATGATATGGACCACAGAGAGCATGAGTTTTGGGAATATGCAAGATAGACTGCAGCGAGTGGTAAGCAATGCTAAGAAGCACATCGAAAGCACGGGGCTCGTCTTCTCTCCAAACAGTCGGAGATCCTTCTCGACAGAGCTCGGAAACCGGGACGTCCTCCGATGGACGTGGCCGAGGTCTGTCAGACGAGTGTGTGCGTCACGACAAAAGAAAGAGTCTGCATACCCACGTTGTCCAAGATATGAGTCCTCGGTCTCTGGTTGGAAGAAAACGGTGCCAATTCTGAGCTGGTGAGCCGGCTGCAGAAGAAAGTGGCAGCCGCCACGTGCCTGATACGAAGAATCACGGATAAGAGGAAAGGAATGAAAGAGCACAATGTAGTGAGACTAATACAGGCGTACGCTTTAAGCCACATCACGTACGTTGCTGCTTATATAAATAGGAGTACAAGTGAAAGCAACAAGCTGGACGCGATTATCCGCAGAACTTACAAAACTGCATTAGGCGTACCTCACTACTCTGCCAACTGCAGGCTCTTTGATCTGGGCGTGTACAAGACGCTCGCCGAAATCATCGGGTCTCAGAGGATTGCGCAGGTCGAAACAACACCGGTCGAAACAACACCGGAAGAACCATCCTCGGCTCCCTCGAGATTTTGTACCACGGGATGAGGCGAGTGAAGGACGCGCTATTGCCAGTGGTCCAGAATTCTATACTCACAGAGAATATACCCAGAAACATGCATCCATTGCACGATGCCGAAAGGTGCAGATGCAGAGTGGAGGCAATCCTCAAAGAGCACGGCAGCCGAGAGGGTGTCCTTTTTTGTCGACGCTGCTAGATACCCCCGGCCCGACCGAGGACAACAGCATAACGAACGAGAGCAACAACAACACTAATTGATACCTGCCTTCTCCATGGTGGTGGTTGACACGAGGGAACGAACTCTGGTGACGGGATCTGCGAGACTCCCATTGTCTTAGGTGACAGAAGAAATGACCATAGCCCTCGCAATAATTCATAGTGGGAACGACGACACCCTTATCGTGAGTGACGCCAAGACGGGGGTTCGAAACTTTACGAAGGGTAGGGTATCTGTCGAGGTGGCGCACATGCTAAATGGCAGAACTGAAGATTTCAAGTCTGGTGCAATTGCTGCCAAGTCTCTCAAGTGGTTCCCCGTGCACATGGGAATGCTTGCAGTGACCAAACCTTTGACCTCCCGTCGAACCACAACGAGCGTGCCGACTTCGTCGCGAGACTGCTAACCTGCCGCGATGCAGATGGCGGCAGGCCACCAATGTGCGACACATTGAAGATTGCGAGGCACCTGAGGTCGGAGGACATAATACCTCTACGACGGTGACAACAGACCCCGAGGCCTTACAGGACTGCAAAGACATAATGGTTGCTTTCCACGAGATTCCAAACCTTTACAGAAAAACGGGACAACGTTACCCACCAACCCACATGCAACTAGAAAGGTCTCAGGCGTCTGATCTGAGGCGTCTGCAGACCGATACATTTGAGAATCCCGACACCTGCATATACTGTGTCCCTCGCTGCAGCTGTCACCCGGCTGTCCGTGGTGCGGGCACGACACAGCCGACATGGCGCATATACATTGGGAGTGTGAGTGCAGTGTCTGCCGCCACTACTCGGACGAGCGTGAGTGTACCCCAGGACGACTGGCTGAGCGGTGGCGAGCAGCCCTTCTCAGCCCACGTGCAATGGACGAAATCTGGGCTGTCCAGCGAGCCAGAACTATCGCCGAAGACATCGCACGATGCTCAGCGAATGACAGCTCCTGTAGGCCTAGCCCTGGCCAGTAATTCCTCGTTGGATCCTAATGAAGTTTATTACCTACCTACCCAGTTGCCGAGACCTTACGATGTCGATAGTTGGATTGCGGGCGCGATGCTCGTTGAAAATCTGGTCATCACTTTAGAAGCTGTGCACATTGAATATTATGCCTTTAACCGAGCTGTCGGGTACAGGGGCATACACAGCCATGGCACTGAATTGGTTGGCAATGTTCAGTTGGGCAATCTTCAGGTAAGTCATTGCACGGATAACATCAGGCATGCTGACAGTGATAGTGTTGTTGGTCGGGTGAATGACCATCTGGTAGGTGTGAGAGACTGCGGGAAAGTCGAATCCGGCAGCGGCGCATAAGGCTTCAGAGAGGTGGGCTGGTCCCAAATCGGCGAGGTGTGAACAACCCTGCGGTCGCAGGACCATTTTGTAGTTTTCCGGCGGTAACCGTGGCAGTGGAGCCACGGCTTTGGAGTGGGCGGTGGTCGTGCACGGCTAGGAGCCGGCTTACCATGTTGGGTGTCGGAGGTCACATTGTCGGCCGCGTTGTCGGCCGTGTCAGGATCAGGACGGTAATATCGGCGTTGCATGGCCAACGCAGTATGTGACCATCATCTGTCATTAAGCTCTTCATCAATTATTGGCGTTCCTGTTACCACAACTTCCATTTTCCTGTCTGGGACGCGCTCTAGAAGTGAACGTTGACAGAGAAAAGCGGCGTCTTGTCGAAACAACGCCGGAGTTAGAGTAAGCACGGCGGGCTAGGCTAGTCGGGCATGGTGAGTTGCGTTCACAGCAGCAAAACAACGACTTGCTTTTGTGAAGTGTTGATTTACAATGGTGCCTGGTGTCGTATTGGAGCATTGGGTCACTTTTCAGACGTAGAAAAGAGATGTTGGGCGATGCAGCAAGGTGAAAATGCAGATTCTATGCAAACGTGTTCGCGAGCTCTGGCGATTACAGCGCCTCCCAGTGACGCTAAAACATTCGTGAAATGAGAAACATGCAGATGCCACCCGTACAACGCAATGATAACGCAATGCGCGTAGGCCAATAATATTATGATGGTTTTTGGACGTTAAACGCCATATATCAATCAATCAATCAATCAGTGAGTAGGCCAAGGTTGGCTAGTTGCATAAGGTCAACTCAAGCCGGCCATGAAAATGGGAAAGTTACAGAAGAGATTAGAGGACAAGACAAATGAGAGAAAGTACAGGAAAAAATGGCAGCATATGCACGGAGTGAATGATGGAGAGTGGGGCGAAGCATTCGTCCGTCCATGCGTCCGTCTGTGTGACCGTCCATGCGTCTGTTTGTGCGCCCGTTCCTGCGTTCTTTCATGCATCCGCCCCTGCGTCCGTTCATGCGTCCATCCATGCATCTGTTTGTGTGTCCGTTCGTTCATCTATTCAACCCTCCAAGTCCCATCATCTCGCATATTTTTATCATATATTCCCTATATAGAAGCACCGCCATTCAGTGGACATTCCAACGACTAAACGAGAGGTGGCACACGCACACTTTCTTACGGCTTGCGCTACGGGTCTACTTCCCACCTTCAACCACCTTGAGTTCATGGTATATACTAGTTCACTGTATTCATGGCACTTCGGCCCAATGCTCACAAAACCTTTCTAAAACCAAGGAGGTTACGCCCAGTGAGTATAACGAAGCAACCTTTTCTGTCAGATAGTGCTGAATGCACATGCCAGTGGCTGCTAATGTGAAATGAGAGACAGGAGGATTCAGCTTTTAATTTCTTACAGCTTGCGCTTCCTATCTGCTTCCCCCTTTAACCACCTCGAATTCATTGATGGTATATACTCGTTCATTGTATTCATGGCCCTGCGGCTCAACGCTCGCTAAACCTTCCTAAAACTAGGAAGGTTACACCCAGCGAGTATAATGTAGCAACCCTTTCTTGTCCGATAGTGCTCAATGTACATGCCAATGGCTGCTAATGGGGATCGCAGCGTGCGCTTTGACTAAAAGCCGAATGTTCCTGTCTCTCATTCCCCATTAGCAGCCATTGGCATGTACATTGAGCACTATTTTTAATTGTTAAACAACGCAGAGAAGAAATCTCTCACCGGCACCAACTTGGAGGTCAAATGTTATACCTATTTCGGGTATGTGCCACAGGTGGTTACGTACCACGAGGGACGCACAAGCCACGCCATAAAGAGCTTCGCCCCTAAAAAGATTGGGGAGGGAGACAGCAGAAGGCGACTGCTAACTTCCCCTAGGTGGGTCCGTCCAGGGGTACCGTCTTCGTCAAGCTGGGGCTAAAGGGTTGTGTTGGATGAGCCGGGAGGCCTTAAAGTTCCAATAACCCAACGTCGGCTCAACCCAACAGACCAATTTTTCCCCGGAGACATCAAAGCCACGCACGACTAGGCGTGGGAGATAGTCGAAACCCCCTGTTAGCTCGGGGCCATGGTGTCGCTACACTCCAAATGCGTACTTGCGCAGACGCCCCTGCGGGAGAGCATCGATAATGATTTGAACGCCCTTGCGAAGCTTCTCGATGAGAGCACCTAGGTACCACATTTACATTTGCTCCACAAGTTTACCACGCTCTCCGGGACTTCCCAGGTTCTTCGGAACCGACCCGCCGCGTGGCGGCTCTTCGTCGACCGTTTGCTGTTACCATCACTTATTCGGTGCCACTGCAGCAAGTGTACTCGCCCATGCTTCTGGTTTGCAAATGTTACGGCCGGTCATTGATAGCAGCAAAGTGCTACTGGTTCCATTTTATGACGCCTTTTTTATGTTTCTCTTAAGATCACTGGCGCTTGCTTCCTAGTAAAAACTGGAGCCTATGCTAGCGTCATACCAGCCTCGTGTGCAGACCACCATTGCAACGAACGGACGCGCCCACTCCGTGCGATCGCCCATTTCGCCATCGGAACACACGGCCAATGGTCTCCTAAACTTGTTCCTGGACTAGGTCGTAAGTTTAAGGGGCGAAGCTCCTTATATCGGTACCTGTTTGACCCTCGTAGACGTAGTAGTAGCGTGTAATCATTATTACATTTTGACCACCAAGGTGGTGCTGGTGAGATATTTCTCCTGTGCGTTGTTGAGCAATAAGAGATAGTGCTCAATGTACATGCCAATGGCTGCTAAGGAGGAATGACAGTAGAATTCGGCTTTTAGTTAACGCGCACGCTGCGAATTTTTTATTGTTCAACAACGCACAGAAGACAAGAAAATGTTGCTTCGTTTTACTAGCTAGGCATAACCTCCTAGGTATTAGATAGGTTTAGCGAGCGTTGGGCCGCAGTGCCATGAATACAGTGAACTAGTATATACCATGAACTCGAAGTAGTTAAAGGTGGGAAGTAGACTCAAAGCGCAAGCCGTAAGAAAGTTTGCGTGTGCCTCCTCTCGTTCAGTCCTTGGAATGTCCGTCGGATGGCGGTGCTTCTATATGAGGAATATATGATGAAAAGATGCGAGATGGTGGTACTTGGAGTGTTGAATTGGTGGACGAACGGACACGTAGACAGATACATAGAGGAGCGCATGGATGGCTGCACGGACGGGTGGACGCATGGACGGACGCAGGAGCAGATGCATGGACGAAAGGAGGGACGGACGCACAGGTGAACGCATGCATGGATGAGCGGATGGACGCGCGGGCTGCCACACAGGCGCACGCATGGATGGACGGAAGCAAGAACGAATGGACAGACGGATGCTTCGCCCCACTATCTATCATTCACTTCGTCGATATGCTGCCTTTTTTTACTGAATTTTCATTCTCGCTGATGTCTCGCACGCTGTTCCTGGGGCTGACTTCGTCAGTTTTTTCAAGCTTCTGTAGGCATGCACGCTCATTGCCTAATCAGTCTCAACACGCGCCTCTTCATCAATGGTATACTTTGTGCTTCTCCGTCAACGAGACTGAGATTTCACACCCACTTCACTGTGTGCGAAAATACTCGCCAAGAGAGAGAGTGAGTGAGAAAGGAAAGGCCGGGAGGTTAACCAGATATTGGCATCTGGTTTTCTACCCTGCGCTGGGGGTGGGGAAGTAGGGGCATGAAAGAGGGGTCACCAAGTTTCCCAATATTATTAAGACACACACTAGAGTGTCAGCAGTGAAGTATTGCATCCCTTACCACATTGACATCACCGGACCTTTCGTCTTTACACGATCACGTAGAATGACGAACGCATCGCCATCGCCCACCGTTAGTTTTAGCACCCGCTTGAACTTAGCCTCGTGCGACCTTCCTCATGCATCTGGTCATAGTCACTCCACGTCGTGCCAAAGAAAGATCATGGCGACTGGCGACGGTGTAGGAATTTTCGCGCACTCAATGCCCACACCTTACAAGACTGTGATCCACTTCCCCACATACAGAACTTCACTACCAATTACATTCGGTGCGCAAACTTCTCAAAGATAGACTTCGTGAAGGCTTACCATTTAATTTCTATAGAACCCACCGACACTCCGACAACGGCGACCATCATCCCATTTAGTCTGTTCGGATACGTAAGGGTGCCTGGTGGATTGCACTACAGTGCAGAGACTTTTCAACGCACTATCAACGACGTCACGCAAGGTCTCTATTTCGTATTTACCCACGGTGATGACCTCCTTGTCGCAAGCACATCTGGCTCTGAGCACGATTCCCACCTGCCCTCTCTGTTCCAATGCTTGAATGATTTTGACCACGTAATTATTTCCAATAAGTGCTTTTTTGGCGTCGCTACCATTGAGGTCTAAGGCCATCTTGTCACTTCTCTCGGTATCCAGCCACTCGCTAGCGAAGTGAAGGCTACTCAAGGCTTTGCATGGCCAACGTTACTGAAAGGACTCGAAGAATTCTCGGGCCTAAAAAATTTCTATCAGTGCTATTTTACAAAGTGCCCCATGTTTCTAAATCCCGTGACTGACCTATTGGCTAGAAGAGAAGAACTTGTTGCGCCACTAAAGTGGACTGAGGACGCTGAAAGTGCTATCGTCATGACCTCTGGCATACGCCAAGAAGCTCCTTCATCCTGTTTCTGATGTGACAATTTGTATCCTCAGCGCTGCATCGAGTGTAGCAGTTGGAACTATTCTTGAGCAGCACGTATCCGGTTAGGAGCCCCTTGGTTTGTTCTCGCAAAAACGAACTCCCTGTAGCATACTTCGCAAGCAAGCCTTTTTATTACTATAGCACTTACATGAGATCTCTCCGCTGGATTTTGCTGTCGGCGTCGATGTATATATATATATATATATATATATATATATATATATATATATATACGCAAGAAAGAAGAAATCCAGGAAAAAAACACTCTGGCGCGCTGAATCCAACGTGGGACCTCTGCTTCGTGAAAGCGAGGCGTCAACCACTGAGCCACCCCGGAGCACATCATTCACCAGTCAGGCGGCAAGCTACTTATATCTCCGACTTACCGCTGCTCATGACCATTTCGGGGGGGGGGAGGGAGGGATTTCGTTTTTCGCATTAACAGCAAGATGGCGCAATAAGCATGCGTCGCCACATCGCGCAGCGGCGCTCACCCTAACCTCCCATGCTTCAGGGCTCTAGATCTTATGCGACCTTTGCCCGGCTTAGAGAAGGGAAGCGACGATGCCTCACGCGTCCTTATCTCGCGGTGCCGAGGAGGGGAAGGTCGTACGCCTTGGGTGGCCACGCTCTTTTCCTAGAACAATTCTGCTGCAATTATCAGTTGCACAAAAGTCACTGCAACAATTGCATCTCCATTAGTAAAGAGCGAGTTCTTTTCAGACACAGTAAAGTATCAAATGAGACGATTATTGTTCTGCATCCGTACCTGTGAGTGAATTTGTGCGTCATTTGTTCGTGAGGAACGCGGGCATGTTCCATCTGCTTTCCATTCTGCGCGTGACCTTTCAATTTGTTGCAATTGAGTTCATTGCTTAGCCTTTCTGGCAAAGTTTTTTATTGCGACAAATACTTACCTTTAAGGCATAATATTTTTGCGTTAAATGTGTCCTGTTAGGCCAGTGTTGTGTATGAAGTAAAGTAGTGTCTTGTGAAATCTGCTTTCATTATCCAGCGGTAGTAACTGGCTGTGTCACTAGTGAATCCCGGCTTGAGTGAGGTGACGGGAGCGTTCTGGCTGCAACCCTTTACATGTCCATAAAAGGTGGTATGTATCTGCTTGCATCGCAGGAGTGGGACAATGCGCACATGTATCACCAACTCGTAAATGGGACCAGTTCCATGAAGATATAACTGCCGGTGTAAGAGCCACCCCTGCCTGAAGCCTCCTAAGCACAACTTCCTCTGCCCCAGTAAAGTGAGGGGGGAGAGAGTAGACACACGGTGGAATGAGAGCACGTGTATCCTGCCATAGACCATTTTTGCGGGTATGGAGTAAGTTTATGGGCTGAGGTGGAAGGGGAAAGGCTGGAAGGTCTATGTCTGCAGGGCACTGCGCCTGTTGGTCAGCAGCAATGTTGTGTGGATTCGCAGCATGGCCTTGAATCCAATGTACTTTTACACAAGTAGCCGTATTACGGTTCAGCTTATGAATCGCCTCGCAGATCTCCATCGCCTTGTGTACTTTCTTGAGCTCCTTAATAGCTCCTAAGAAATCAGTATATACGTCAATCTGCCTAATTGTAAGCAGCTTAGACGTAGCATCCCGGATTGCGTCGTGGATAGCTTGAAGCTCCATCACAAGAGGAGTGGCTTCTGTAGATAGATAACGCTGGTGGCCTCTGATAAAAGTATGCGTAGTACTCAGGAAAAATGTCCTTCCACCGTTTTGTAGGATAGCAGCTTCTGTATATAATTTGCAGGCATTAGCGCAAAGCTTTCACTTTTTGTGATTTAATGAATAGCCAGAACTTTTACGTCGTTGAGACCACAAGCTCATGATGTTTGCTTCCATCGCAATCATATTAGTTACACTGCACGAGAGATCTGTCCACTATGATTTATCACCGAATTCACCGTTGATTTCATCCATGTTCAAGAGCGGAAAATGCTATGACTGAATCTCTCTCTTACATCAATGCCTTATCCGCTCAACCACTAATAAATATGGAAGAACTTGCAGCTGCCCAGACAATAATCTTGAGCTGCGTCTTCTTTGTTCTCCATTCATTTTTCTATCATTACCAGAAAGGCTGATTGTATTTTCTACATCTCTATTGACGTGCGAATTGCCTACTAGTGTGCCTCAGCCCTCCGCGCTACCAGCCTTTTGTCTTGCGACTTTCGAACAACTGCACAACATGAGCATATTTTGTATTCGTGGGACTCAGAAGCTAGTCAGCTCTCGTTTCCTTTGGCGAAGAATAATTGCTGACGTGCGACGCTGCAATTACTACTACGTGAACTTCTACACGCTGCCACAGCGTGTAGAAGTTCACCTTCACACTGTCAGGCAACTTCCTTCTTTGGGTGTCTTGCGCAAGAGTTTGCCACGTCTGTCTGGACGTTGTCGGTCGTTTCCGGCCATCACAAGACGCCTGGTACCTGCTGACATGCGTGGATTGCTTCACCAGATGGCCAGGAATGTTTCCATTTCCCACATCACAGCACCAAGAGTTGCTAAGGCTTTCACGAACGGCTGGGCATGGTGTCGCGATTTCAATTCCTTTCTGTCATCGCCGCCTATCATGGTCGTGATTTTTAATGCACAACTTTGACCGCACTTGCCAATATTCTGGGCCTTTGACACATTCACACGACTGCCTACCATGCAACCGTGAATGGCATCGTCCAATAGCTTCATCAACAATTGAAAGCGGATCTCACTGCTCACCAACTAAAGAGGGCACATTGGCTCTGCGACCTCCCTTTCATACTTCTTGGCGTTCGATCAGCATTTACCGCGGTTGTCAGCTGCTCATCAACGGAGCTAGTCTACGGCATTTTCCTGCGTCTTGCAGGTGAATTCTTTGAGACGTCATTGCCACCTTCAACTTATGGTGTTCCACTTACTTAAGAGAGCTGCGCACCACGTTTCGAGGCCTTGCGCCTGCAATTCCTACCGACCGACACCCTCAGACTGTCTTCGTTAGCCAGGATCTGGGTCACTGCACTCATGTCTTCGTTCGGCATGTTATATAGTACCGCCCCTCACGCTGTTCTATGATGTAGGATTTCGCGTACTTTGTCGTAGACCAAGGTTGTTAATGCTGCACATTAACAGCCGCAAAGGCAATGCGGCTGCGGATCGCTAAAACCTGCATACGTCACTGCTCTCGCGTTCATGGGACACACATCTGTAGTGTAGATGGCCTCATATAAGCATGCTTATTGGGCGACTCCTATGGCCTATCTTCTGCACAGGGAGCCCTGTAGTGCCTCGTAACGCGATGCGTGTCAAAGAAGAACTTAGTATTAGGCTGTGTGGCTCCCAGCAGGGCGAGAATAAAAACTCAGTTTTAAACTTAATTCTGTCGGACTGGTTCTTTTTCTTGTTGGCACCAACATGTTGATCGAAGTGTTTGTTCACTATGGCTTTCGGTAGTGTTTATTACGCACAATGCGTCTTATTTCATGGCGAAGGTGTTTGTGGATGCGGGCTCTGTATATTGAATCAAGCACTACAAAACAATTACGTATCACGTAACCTGACAAAATGAATAACACGGAACCTTAAGCTTAAGCTCTTGCTGACAGCCTTTGCGCAGCAACACTGGGATTGCAATGCATGTTTTAACAAGATAGGCTTTTCTTGCAGTCCACGATGAACAGTTCGACTGAATACACGCCACTTTCCCTAACATCACGAGAAGACTGCCTAATCCACTGGACAGTGTTCAGCGGGTTGGTAGCGAGGCACGCGCCACGAAAGCTAGTCCATCTGGCTACGCGGTGGAGCTGCGCTCATGGATGAATGCAGCCCTCAACCTCGAGCGTTCTAAGCTGGCATAGGCGCAAGCTGAATAGAAGGCTCAATACGACTGGTCGCACAGGGACCTGCGCTATAATGTCAGCTATGTCGTCCCCAGACTCGATCACCTCATGAGTGACGCCCCCAAAGGCGTCTCGACCTGCGAGTCAGGCAAGTGGTTCAGACATTGCCAAGTGCCGACCAAAGTGTCACCTCTGCTGAACAAGCCGGCTGACTTCCAAGGAGAGAAGTCGGTGGTCCAGTTAACTTTTCCATTCAACCATTCATTGCCTGCAACGATGCCTTGAGAGGGGTTAAAGGTGGTCACAAATCAGTCAGTCAGCCAACAAACTTCACTTGGGTCCTTGGTCACTGCAGAGTTGTAGTTGTGGGCCGCGCCCGCGTTGTGGCCAGAAGACCATGGTGCTCCGGCCACTTGTGGTCCCTTTTGACAGCCATTAGCTTTTATAGAGATGGCCGTTTCTCAGGTCTTCCTTCCAGTTTTCTTATTTATGAAAATAGCGTTTAATAACGCCTATTTATAACGCCAAATAATGGAAGGTCGTCTGGGCGAAAAATGCACTCTAACGTATCGTCAAACCAAATCCTAATTCCTCTTGCAAGCATTCTTTTGTTAGATAGCACCGACAGGTACGCACTATATGCTGCAATCCGGCTGTTCCGGTGGTTTTCTTGTCCACTTCTTTGTTACCCAGTCATTTCCCAGCACCTATATTTAACGTGCCACTAGCCTGTTCTTAAGCGGTGACCTGATGTCTACTGGTCTCTTTTGATGTCGTCTGTTTTCTGTATTCTGCCTGCTGACACCACCAACCCGCCCCATCGGCCTGGCCGCATTGGCGGCCGTTTATGCGTGGCTGATGCACCCACCTAAGCTTTGGCAATCGAGCGCGCCCTCCAGAAGGCCCAAACGTGGCCACTTTAGCTTGGGAGTTAGCTTGCGCTGCTGGCTGCCTGTCACCACTCTATCTCTCGTCCCAATGACTTTTGGTGGTTGGCTGTGGCGCGCACCTTTCTGCTACACCTAGCGCGTTCGCGGCTGCAAATTATCTAGTCCGTCTATCTTCATGCGAGCTGTTTGCACCTGTTTTGCAGTCTTGAATGGTTCCATTATGCTGCAGACTTCTTTCGCCTCAGTGGCTTCTGCACGGTGAGGTGAAACTTCTGGTGAAACTGTGATGCGACCTTCATAGACCTTAGATTGCGTCAGCTAAAGTTACAATCTCCATGTGAACATGGGCCCCTTGGCCAGCCACCTTGCGGCTGAGTTGACCTTGCTACTTGGCCTCGGACAGTCTCTTTTATACACACGCACAACAGACCTGCACGAAAGGTGGACGCAATGTTCTACAAACTGCCTCTCGTAGGTACGCTCGGCCGCTGTCCTTGATTTGATAGCCCTAGTGCTTGCTGGAAAGCGTACACTTGTTCAGTCTTGCGTAAATTAAAGCCAGCCAACAAGCCTGAGAATATTGCACTGTGCTGTATCTTGGGTAAACAAATCCGTTTGTTGACAACCTTCCTCGAGTGCCATCTCTGCACCATCTTGGAGAGTCCACGAACCTGGCCCTATAGTCTTTGTGCGCAATGGCAGTGGAGTACGTCGTGTTCTTCGAGTCGCTTCGTATGGTAAGCTTTTAGCAAACCCATCTCCACAAAATATAATTCTCGATCAACGTATAGTTAGTCACCGAAACGATACCCAGAGCTTCGCCCACTCATCAGGAGTGACTTCGTGGAGACTGACTGAATAACTTTTTTAATACTAAAAAGGTTACGACCTCTAAAGAGCCTCGTCTGCGGAAGCACCCATGACGTGACAGGGAGTTTAAGCTTGACGACCTGGTCGTGAGCCCTCTGGACGACCCGAGTTGGTTGTGCTTGTGGGGAATTGAGTGGTGTGTATCGCACTTTTTTGTGGCACGCGATGCGAGGCATGACAGCAGCATTATTTGTAAGTTGCATCGAGAGGTGCCGCTCAGAACATTAGCTGAACACCATTCCAACAGCTGAACATTATCTACCCTTAGAACAGGCAAGCGATACTTCCAAGAAATTGCGAACAACTTGAATTGTAGGCGAAATGGTAGCAATCAAAGCTCACTATTTGTGCGCGCCTCACATATTGAATCATTTCTTCCTTTCTTTTCTAAATTTTTTTCTTTGTGTTTTCTTCATATTTCTATTTTATTTATTTCTTTTCTTATTTTTTTCACTGGTTTTATATCTTCCTTTATTTCTCCCCTCCTTTCTGTACTTTTCTTTCTTTATTTTCTTTCCCTCCGTGTTTTCTTCTTTTGTCAGTTCTTTGTTTCTTTCTTTCATGCTTCTCTTTAATTCTTCCTCTCTTTTGTTATTTCTTTCTTCGTAGTGGTTTTTTCTTTCACTCCTACTTAGTTTTTTACTTTCTTTCTCTGTTTAGTTTTCACTTTCGTAAGCGAAACGAATTAAAGTGATTGTTACCGTGCATTAGGAATGCGCCCGCGTACTTTCCCTCAGGCCTAAGGACCCATGTTTCGGCACTGAAACGTAAGGGTATGCGTTATAAATTTTTACCATGCGTGTGAACGAAGTACCTTTGAGAGCTGCATTGATCGACTCATTCTGACACGTACGACAATATAGCTACCGAAAGTTGTAGGAATGCCAGGTCATCCATAACTGTATTCATTTGAATATTTCTTAGGAATAACAACAGCTCAGGTTCAAATAAGGTTAAATTTTAAATATCTGATTGAATGTTTCACGTTGCGATAAAGCATACGATAACTTATCGTAATCTGTAAATGTCGCCGTACGTGAATAATAGGTGTGCAGTGTCATGTTGCGGTTTACTGAAGAGGAATACATTGAACAATGAGGTGCTCTATTTTCACTAATGTTGTCCCAATCAAATATTAGGGCACCAATCAAGTCGTTAAGCCTGTAGATACACAGTATTACGCGCGATTGAGGCTCGTTTTAACTGCGAAGATTTGTCAGAAAACTTCGGCGACTTTGAGCGTATCTATCAAACTTCAAGCTTTTCTGGCCGTCTCATTAGTGTTATCAATACCACAACTGATATAGCATAACATCACTGTATGACGAGCATAATTGACTAATCACAACATGAAAATTGAAACATGTATTTCATGAATGTCTTGATTTATTTCATGTTTTTTCCTTTTGTGGTGGTTTCGCTCACATGACATTTTGCAAGACTAGTATAGTATGACACAACTGCATAGCGAAAGTAAGTGGCAGACCCTCAAGTGAAAATCATGACATGCTTGTCATGCTTTTTGTATTATGACTACATGCCACGCTCATGGTGCGCTCGCGGTTGTTTTGCTGGCTTCACATATACCAAATTTGGTATTTAGTGACGTGAATGAACGATGAACGTAAAAAACACGTCTAAGCATGACAATCATAACATGCGTGTCATTTATAACATGACTACCTGTACGTTCACAACACATTCGCAACCGTTTCGCTAGCTCCACATACACCAACTTTGGTATCACGTAACGTGAACAGACGACGAAGATAACTGACATGCCTAAACGGGATATTTATGATATGCACATTATGCAAGACTTGACTACATGCTATACTCAGAGCGTGCTCACGGCCGCATCGCTAGCTCCACATGCACGAAATTTGGTATTACGTGAAGTGAATGGATGACGAATGCAAATGATGCATTCAAAGATGATATTCGTGCTATGTACGGCATATTTTACGTCTACCTTGTAATGTTGTTCTGATTTTAAAGTAACATATAATAACCAATCTCATTCGTTTTTTCTCATCATCTATTCTCACGGTACGTGGGATCTGACAATTTTTTGATAACACGTTTATGTTATTTCATAAGTGTAAATTTGGCAAACTCAAGACTTTACACAATTTACCGCTTTACTATTGAAAAAAATCATGAAAATCTCGTGAAATGAGCCGTAAGCGGATCGAGCTACTGCAGTTATCCGTAGACAAACGTCATTTCTACAAAACACAAACTTGACTTACTACAATGCCAACTTTGCTGTGACATCCATAACATAAAAATAGAGAGTAATCACACATACCAAGATGTAGAGGAACAACACTTAGGAAGAATAACGCAGCCATATGAGCCATTGTTTTGTCTCAAATATGTTTTGCTGGAGGACTCTATGAGGTATCTATAATTGAAAAAAGAAATAATTGTTGATGCCTTCATTGTAGAAGTCGGTAAAACACGAGAGTAAAGCGAGTCTGTGGAAAAGTAGTTTATTGTTTAATGTACACAGATATAGAACATTTTGTGCATTATCTTTTTGTGTCCAAGACTTAAACTACCGCCTAACGTACACGTTTACACTTATCTGCATCCCAATTCCAACGAGTAACGTTGATTGTCAATAAGTCAACAAATATTCGGGGTCATAGATGCTTGTGGTAGCTGTAGTACGAAACGGTGAGAACTCAAGCAGAGAAAGTGAAGTGACAGCCAGTAGAGCGTGACTGATTGTACACTAAACGTGGACTAAAACCGCCTGGTCGTGGCATGTTTGAGTTATTGAAGACCACTGCCCGACCAAAGGAAGACGCAACTCGCTTCATGCCTTCCCTCTCATTATTCTCAGTGCGAGTTTATGAAGCAAACACGGAGTTAAAGCCGTACACACCATGCCCACCAAACATGGCCGCAGAGAGCTATCTTCGGTGCGCAGGGATGCCATGAGCGACTTTGCTTGGGGTGAAATCGTCACCTGGGGATGTGCTAATACATCGAAAAAATCGCATTTCTCTTAACGGACACATGCTCAATACGATAAACACGTACAAAAGGCGCGTGGCAGAAATTAATCACGGATGTCATGGTCACGATGCATTTGTGTACTGTGCTAAGAACTTTGTGAGAGTACAGTGGTAGGTATAAAAAGCAAATGTTGAAAGGGTACAAATTATATCGCCGTGACGCTGTGGATAGCGTGCCTGTCATCTGTTGCCGGTAACTCATCAGTCATAGTTTTAACTCTCGTTGACTGAACTTGTGGTCCTTGCCTTCCGATAGTGCGTTTTTTTACGTCATTTTGGTGAGAAAAATACGTGGCTGAATTCTTGGTAGACCACAACAGAAAAAAATTTCTGGTTGAGCATCACCGCTTATATATGAGATGAATAACAATAAGTGTGTAAATCGCTGAATGATAATTTAGGTAACCGTGGTTCCCCGCACATTAGCCACTGGAACAAAAAATATGTGAACGATTCAAACGCTCAATGGCGAGCCGACGATATTAGGTACGGAGCCCTCAAAATCCTCGTAGACACATTCATAGACTGTCTAGCTGATTCCATCAAAGAAGCATAGAAAACGGGTAAGGTCTCTAAAGATGGAGGCTAGCCGACATCTCACTGATCGCCAAGCCAAGAAAGTTTCCTAGCATCGAGAATCTTCACCTCATCTTCCTCACGTTTTGCGTAAGGCAGCAGAGCACGTTACCTTCAACAGGCTTAACGACTACCTAGAGGGAATCGAGACTTACGCGCACAACATGATTGGGTTTCGTAGCAGCCTTAGAGCGAAAAATGCAATGATTCTCATTGAGCACCAAGGCACAGATAGCTACTTTAGAGATACAAAGGCTCTTCTTGGCCTAGACCTAGAAAAGGCAGTAGACAACCTCGAGCACGAAATTATCCTGGAGATGGTGGTGATGCTCCTGCTAAGACTAAGGCTGTACACCTACACCAGGTCCATCCGTTAGGCAAGAAAAGTGAGGCTGCGCATTGGGAACTTCTTCTCCAAAGATGTGACGCTTCGATATTAATAAAAGGCCCATTGATTTGTGGTTTCCTCGGGGATGTTCCATGTCTAGATGATTTGGCTGATCAAAATATTGGTAGCGATTTTGTAGCAATTCGGTAGCGAGGGCGGCAAAACCAACTCATGGGTCGGCAGCAGTGAAGGGTCCAAGATGCCCTTAAATATGCAGTGGCCAAGGTGGAATCGTATTTACGCCCGATGGGACTGAGATGTTTACACGCCAAATCGGAACTCCTGCTCTATAGAAAGGAATGGGGTGCGGACACAATGAAACGACAATGTTCGGACTTCTTCAGCGTCCTACTTGGTTGCAGGTGCTGTATCCTATTTATGTGAGAGCGAATACGCATATACTTCGCTTTTTCTTTGAAATTGAGAGATTGATAGTGTCATTGAAAAGTGCGTCTGAGATCGGCATGCACAGCGCACAATCCTATTCAGTACGGCAAAGGCTTTTTATGTACGTGTTCTGCTCTCCCTCTCGCAGCTCCTCTTCGCGGTATGTCACAATACGAGCGCTGAATGAAACTGAGCTTGAAATGCAAGCGGTAGCAGTGGTACCAAAATATATTTGAACGGTTTGACTATCAAGCTGCTGCTAAATGTATTCCGGGCCTTTATAAACTTATCAAACCATTGTCAGCAGCCATAACACGAAGTAGCGACGCAAACGCATCGTTTCGTAAACTCAATTTTTTGCCAAAATTTAATTTATTGTTGAAAAACAGGTAATGCTAACGAAGTCTCGCTTGCGCCAAAACCGCTGATTGGGCGTTACTGAGTGCACCTATACCTAAATTGTATTTGCATTTATAGTGTATTCGAACCCTTCACGGGTTGGTGAGGCTTGCGTCCTAGCTGATGACCGGCTTTCCTGAGGCAAGATGGTTCGCCACGGAGCACGAACTCCTATCAGACAGTTCGAGAGCCATAAGAGCCATGATGGCCACTAATGTAGTGGCGCTAATAAGGGAGAAAACCCTTACGCTTTGCATATAGGAGTCGAACACTATAACAATATTCGCACGCACGTATCTACAACAAACTCATGTTACACACACACGCGCGCGCGCTCTCATAAATACATACATACATACATACATACATACATACATACATACATACATACATACATACATACATACATACATACATACATACATACATACATACATACATACATACATGTGTGGCCGCGGTGATCTAATGGCTAAGATGCTCGTCTGCTGCACCGCAGGTGACGGGATTGAGTCCCGGCTCCGTTGGCTGCATTTTCAACGGAGTTGAAAATGCTCTAGGCCCATGTGATCAGACTTGGGTCAAGGTTAAAGAGCCCCAGGTGGTTGAAATTTCGTGATCCCTCCACTATGGCATCATTTATAATAATATGATGGTTTTGGAACGTTAAACCTACACTTCAATCAATCATCAAATGCATACATACACACATACATATAAAACGTGCACATACGACCGCTTTCCTAATTACTAGCGTGCCTTGAATTCTTCCCGGTATAGTGCCGCAAAGCCAGTGCGCGAACACACTACAGCTTCTATATTTTTCAGCATATCCTTGAGGTTTCGCTCTTAAGCAAAAGCATTTTCTCGATCGCAACCACAGATGTACCCACCAACGCCGCTTCGCCACCGACGACGGAAATTATACGACACGAGCTTATTACCGCTATCACGTCCAGCGTTAAAGCACGTTTCTGTAGTAACTAAATTCACTTTCACGAACTTAGGCGAATAAAGGTGCGTTTCCCGATCATTGTATTACGATTTTAAATACACAGAGTAATGTCCGATTTGCGGTGGCGACGTGAGCGAAACAATGTTAGCTACGTTGGTTTTGCTAAAAAAATGCACAAAGATTTCGTGAGGAAATAAGATAGGGAAGCGAAGGGTTTGCTTCAGGGCTGCATCCGGTGACACATTTACTAACAATTGAATATTCATTGTAGTCCCAGATAATATTGGCACCTCTACTACCATTTGCTTTTGTATTTCAGATGTATTCAACATTCTTAATGTGATATTCCGCGAAATTGAGCTGCGAGTGGGAAAGCAAAGGAAGAAAATAAAAACAAACTAAAGTACTGAATAGGATTGTTTGCTGTGTGTGCCCTTATCAGATCCACTTCTCAATGACGTTAGCGATCTCTCAATTTTAAACAAAAAGAACGATATGTGCATGTACGCGTTGGCATTCAAGGTACAGCATAATCAACAAAGTAAACTATCGTTTTTTATGAAAGGGAACTCGCGAACCCATGGCTTGCACTCTGTGGTGGCTACCTACAGCACGATCAACCGACAAGCGAAGAAAGCACGTTTGGTTTTAGCGTCATCTATGCCCAAGGGAGACAACGAGTTATGGACAGTAGAGAAGCGCTGCTAGAATCTGCTCCCTGATCGCTCATGCGCCGAGCGATATCGGGCGAATACTACAGCTTGCTCCGTGGTCACGAACAACGTTTGATGTGTTGGCAGTGGACTACGCACTGCAGGCGTTAGCAGAAAAAGAGTGCAATCTAGCAGCGATTGCCTAACAGCCATACCCCCCTATTATGTTTTTCGGCAACAAATGACGCTGAAAGCGAACGTGCTCATTTTGCTGTCGGTTGATGGTGCTGTAGGCAGCCGCCACGGAGCGCAGCCCACACGTTAGCGTGCTCCCTTCCATAAAGAATGACTGCGTACAGCTTCACTCTTCAGAGTCCGAGCTTACAATAACACTTTTTTGGGCTTTCCAGTGCAGCCTGCTCCCCGGCGGTAGGTCTCGGCCTGAGGTTTTGTGATCAATTGATTGATATGTGGAGTTTAACGTCCCAAAACCACTATATGATTATGAGAGACGCCGTAGTGGAGGGCTCCGGAAATTTAGACCACCTGGGGTTCTTTAACGTGCACCCAAATCTGAGCACACGGGCCTACAACATTTCCGCCTCCATCGGAAATGCAGCCGCCGCAGCCGGGATTCGAACCCGCGCCCTGCGGGTCAGCAGCCGAGTGCCTTATCCACTAGACCACCGCGGCGGGGCAGGCTTTGTGATCAAGTACAAGAGGCGTGCTGTGTCTGCGCGAGGAGCAGTGACTGTGTGTGCCTCACCGGTATGCACATTCCTGAAAAGTGACGTCAGAGCCGCGGCAGTCGCATTCTTATCGTACCCCGTGGCTTCTTGCCGCTTTTTTATTGAATCTGTCAGGACGCAACGAACATATAGAGGAGCGTTGGATATCATTGTACAGCCATGGAAAAGGAGAGCGAAAATTTTGCCCTGCGGCGCGAAGGAGCAGGGAAGCTCAAGTCATAGGATCTCGACGCAGTCACCTGGCAATCAGCTACTGAGTGTAGGAAGACTGAGGAGAGGAAGAATGAACGTGCTGTGGTGACACCGGAGCTCACGAAGGAACGTCTAGCAAAGCGGCGTCGTTATATGATGTCGATTGTCTCACTACAGGGCGAAACACAGCGAAAGCACGAGTGTGACTCGGAGCTTTTAGACGGACTTCATAGACATTCCGTTTGAATATGTGATGACGAATGTGAAAGACTGTTGTACATGAAAGAGCTGACGCGGGCACTTAGTGTCATTATTGAAACGTTGGCCTAGCCGACGCTCCCTTAGCTCACGCTGCGCACAACTTGCATAGCCGAGCCAAGCAACTACTGGATCTTTTTTCACTGAAGAAAGTGCATAACTGAAAATTTAAAGAGACCATGGAAAACATCTAAACTTGCGTTATATTGTTTTTGCGACAAAATGATAATGAAAACTAACGGAAAATGGTTGTCAATGAAAATATAGGTAATTGTTAGCGTTATTCCTAATGTACGTATAAACGAAAGAAAGTGAACAAAAATTTAGCTTGCTGCTAGCGGAGACCTTCGAATAACGCGTTTCTGGCTCAATCAACTGAGCTACATAGGTGGTGCATCGGCCGTCTACTTTATGGGGTAAATATGTGCATTTAAATAACAAGGTGTCTGTCAACACACCAGCAGGCATGAAAGGAAATATGGAACTCTTGCTTTGCACCTTCGACGAAGATACCTCACACATAGACAACAAAACAGCGTATTATGACCTGCAATGACGTACCCCCTAAACTGCAGCAGCATTTTAACCAACTGAACAACTCGCGGTTTGAACGCAAAGAAATTGCTCCAAGACTGCGTACGACCCTAGTCATTACCTGCCGTTTTGTAGAAAAAAAGGATCAACCTTCTGTTTTGTGTCAATGGTAGGCAACCGAAGAGCGTCACAAAGAAGAATGAGTACCCGTCGCTTCGAATTGATAATTTTTTTAGACAGAATGAGGTCGCGAAGCCTTTTGCACTATCGCTATATATAGCGACTATTTTCGTTAGAAAACAATGACTGAAACTTCAAAAAACTCTGTTTGTAAGCCTGGCGGTCTCTGAGAATTTTGAAAATTCTCTTTCACCCTCTGCATCACTCGGGCCACATTCTAACACATGATCGACAACGATCTCGGTGACATGATTTCTAAAATGCGGCTACTCTACCCCGATGACGTTTTTTGTCTTTTTCGAAACGTTTGATGAGCGCCTTCATCACCTTCAGTGTGTCCTAAAAGCCATTCGAATGCCTGGCCTTGCACGCGAGACCAAGAAATATGACATGGAGGAGCATTTTCTTGGTGAAATGATAATACGTTGCTTGGTATTCTGCCTTTTAATAGTAGTGACATTTTTCTGATGCACCCCAAATAAAACAGATTTTTTTTGTTTCCGTAGTATCCACTGTCAACACTACCCATATACTGAACCCACACAAAATGCACAAAACACTTTATTTTGATCTTAAATTTTTGACGACCAACATCTGCAAGGCAGCCCCACCACAATGTGCATTATCATTGCTAAGGGCATCGTACGGAAGAATTCAGCATGGAAAAAATGAACAAGTCGCTTTCAGTGAGGCTCCCACTGATCATCGTAGTTTAAAGAGAAACATTTTCAATGTACTTTCAAAGTTGACGAACTCCTGACTGATTTCTGTGACTTCTCTCTTGAAAAGTGTTAACTAAAAACAGGCCAATTTCTATAACTTCTCACTACTGCAAGCTACTGTTAGACATAATTGTAACACAAATAGTGTGAGAGGATTATGTAAGACCTAATTTAGGAACATATATTGGGTATGTTAGGCACCAATATTTTAATAAATAGGTGTTTCCATAGCTTCTGTCGTTACGTGTGCACTGTAACTCAGCTAATAAAATTGTAGAATCAAATCACTAAAGCACCAGGTCTTGGTTCCCAAAGTGACACAATTTTTATAGACATATCTAAAGCTTCTACACTATCGCACGCTATAAACTACTATTAAGGCTGAGCCTCAATCTAAGTTATCCTACACTCACAGTCTTTATTGCCAGTTCTGTGTCAGACTGCTCCGAGTATGTACGCCAAAATCAGACTCCGCTGTTGCTAATGTTTTTTCTGGCTTGCCGTAGGATACAGTTCCTTGTTCTCCTCACACGTTATAGTAATAGCTTGTCAAAATATAACCACTAAGGGGCGCCTATATGTTGATTATTGTGTTTTTTTTTAAACTATTACATCTAATGAAAACCAAACAATTCTTAATGACCCATTCTAACACTTTTAAACATGGTGCAATACCTAGTAGTATTGTGTAACCTTCACCAAAGCTGTTTGAATAACAGTGTCTATACTCGGCGACAACTTTCTCTGGTAGCACAGCCAAAGCAAGGAAGCCTAAAGACGCCCTCTTCTGCTACGCTTCTGCATGTGGTCCACGAACGCTAACTTTTGTAAACTGCAGAGCATGATAAAAAATATCAAACTAAATGTGCAAATATAATGCTCTAAATTGTTCGCGTTATTATCAGGAAGCTTGGCGCGTGCTGGCTTTTTTTCATTGCCGTTTCTGGTTTTATGGCTTTGTGGTGTCATTTCACCTTTTTTTGTTCGGTTAACAACGATGGCTTTGCTCGGCTGCAACAAGCTGACATCGAAGCTTCCAAGCGAGCATGAGTACGGGCTCGTTCGGTGATCTGTATTCATTCAGCAGAGAGAAATGAACAGTGGTGCGTCGCAAAATATTTTTCGTTTACCGCACATGCAATCGCTGGCAAATTGGGCGTGAGTAATACAATTAGCAAAATTAAGAATTTAATCGCTTTAAATCGACACCAGCGACCTGCTAGTATTGAGCAACAGGAGTGGATTGAAAACAACTTGCGATAAGGAACTGTGCGTAAAAGCAATGACATTTTCCCGAAATCGCATTGAACACGTGGTCGGTATTTAGCTGCATATTATTGTTTATACAGTGACGCCACAGATCGCCTATTTTAACACCGTTTCTCGGTATGTCTAAGGAGGTAGTGAGTCTCTGGGCTTTGCGTTGACAGGAATTTACGAGGATAAAGTTCCAGTGCAAAGCTCTGTCTGGACAATAGACGCCTTCATGTATAATACCCTGTTGACTGTGCAAAAGCAGTGTTTTTGGTCCAGTGAACATTGCGTCTTTACTGTTTTTATTTACGAACAACAGGCGCCCGCTCAGGACCGATCGGTGCCACAATTTCTGCTTTGCGTCCACACCATACTTCAGTCGTTGCCACTTTCATGTACCCTGAAAAATTACGTGAGCGTCTCCAGAAAGTCTCTTTGTCTCTAAAAGAAGGAAAGGAATGACGCGGACCGAGTATGCGCTGAAGTTTAGGGTAGGAATGCTTGCCTTTGCATTGTTATTCCAGTTTCTCAGTTCCTTCTGTGCCCTGCCTTTTTTTTCTTGAATGATTCTGAACGCTTTCATGACCTTCTAGTTGTTTCTTTTGAAAATCAATACTTTATTGATTTGCCACTAAATAAATGTATCATTTAGAGAACGCTGCTCGTGCGACAACGTTCATGTTGGATGAGCTTGCAAAACGTAACCAAATTGCATAAAAACGGAGTAATATATATGTGGGGCTTAACGTCCCAAAACAGCCATATGAATATGAAAGACGCCGTAGTAGAGGGCTCGGAGAATTGGGACCAAGTGGGGTTCTTTAACGTGCGCCTAAAGCTGAGCACACGGGTCTACAGCATTTTCGCCGACATGAAAAATGCTGCCGCTGCCACCAGGATCCGACCCTGCGACCTGTGGGTCAGCAGCCGAGCACCTTAGTTACGAGAGCACCGCTGCGGGGCACAGAAACTGACTATTTAGCGTTGTAACACATGTGCAGGAGCTCCATGCATGTAGCTTTCACTGTGATTTCCGCGAAAAGTGGCCGTCGTGTATAGGTTTTCAGCCCCTTCAGTTTTCTCGTAGTCTTTCAGTATAGCTTCTCTTAAACTATCCCCATATTATTATCCCAGACTTTTATATACTGGCAATGGGGCTTAGAGCAACAATATTGAATTATTATTCATTGACTAATTAGAATGAGCTAGGTAATTTCCAGTGCACCCTTTTCGCGGTCCCTCGAGAAACCAAACTGCCAGCGTACATAAGACTAACCCGTCTATTCTTTGTATATGCATCTATAGTTTGCAATTCATTTCATAGGAACGATATTGACATTACTGAGTCCATTGAAAAGAGATTTCATCGCTCTTCTCCCGTCGTGAAAATAGGAAGTTTTCGCCCTCTTTGAGTCTCTTTATTCTCTATCTGGTCATCCTGGAAACACATCGCTACAACCATGGTGAAAGTGCATGCATGCCTTGATCAAATCCCCACGCTGTACCCGCTTAAATCAGTGCTTCAAAAGTGGACCCCGGTGATTTATCGGTACTCACCGACTTCAATAAAACTTCGTACATCTTTTCTAGTTGGTAGTTGGCTGATGTGTACAAGAATATAGAACCGTAAGTCGTTTCGTATTTCAGAAAATCAATCTTAAAATTTAGCAGGGATACCCTGTGTATGTCACAGGAGTGCCTACTCTTTTTTCAAAACCTCACCTTGTGCAGCAGACGGATGCAGTGCGTGCATTCTTCTACAAGGTGACCAGTTTCTTCGGCTGCACAAAGCGTGTTAATTGTCGTTGGCCTCGTGTTCCTCGCGAACAATATTCAGCAACGAGGAGATCGATCTGGGGTACGTCATATGCTTAACGCGCCGACGGGTCGCAGTCAAGAATCGATATTTATGGGCTCAGATAATAGGCGCAATCATCGCTGACTTTGTCACTGGTAAGTTCAGATGAACCTGCGCAGCTTGACTCCACGTCGGATAACATCACCAATTTGCTTTTCGGCCACCAGAAGAGGCATGCGAACTATGTTTTTGTTATTCTGATTCTGATGTTTGCACCCTGGGCAACTGTAACTGTTGGCAGTGAATTGCGTGACTTCATCAAATACGGATTTTGTGAAGTTATTCGGTACCCATCATGGAGCTGAAAAAAGCTCCCTCTTCAATTTTGCATTGACTCTTGGATCATTCCCCAATTAAAACCACTGACGAGTTCCTGCCCTTAATGAGCCACCCTAGTTGTTGCAGGAACGTCAATACTACTTGAATAGGGCATTATCTCAGTATAGTCAAACATGCACTGGAGTTCTCTTTCAAAGGGCCCCTGCAACACTTTTTAAGTAGCCATGTAATAGATTCACTAAATGAGCCTATTTCTTCAAAAATTTACCACCGCTAAAGCTTTCAGAATCCTTCCAGTGCGAGTGAAGTTACGAAGATTTGTCGCATGCTGCAGTCGTATTCTTTCTTCTCGTGTTCCGACAAAGTCATTGGAAGCTAAAGAGGGAGGAATGAAACGGCCAGTAAAAATACGTCACGCGCACCTCGGCACCGTCAGCACTGAGGACGTTTTCTTTTTTTTTAATGGCGAAGCTTCTTAGGGCGTGGCTTCGGCGTTTCTTGTAGTACGTAACCACCAGTGGCACATACACGTAATAGGTATAACATTTGACCTCCAAGGTGGTGCCGGTGACAGATTTTTTCTGTGCGTTTTTTAGCAATAAAAATAGTGCTCAATGTACTTGCCAATGGCTGCTAATGAGGAATCAGAGACAGGAGCATTCGGCTTTTAGTCAACGCGCACGCTGCGACCCCATTAGCAGCCATTGGCATGTACATTGCGCACTATCAGACAAGAAAGGGTTGCTACATTATACTCGCTCGGTGTAACCTCCTTAGTTTTAGAAAGCTTTAGCGAGCGTTGAGCCGCAGGGCCATGAATACAATGAACTAGTATATACCATGAATGAATTCGAGTTGGTTAAAGGGGGGAAGCAGATACGAAGCGCAAGCCGTAAGAAATTAAAAGCTGAATCCTCCTGTCTCTCATTTCACACTAGGAGCCACTGGCATGTACATTGAGCACTATCTGACAGGAAAAGGTTGCTACGTTATACTCGCTGGGCGTAACCTCCTTTGTTTTAGAAAGGTTTAGCGAGCATTGGGCCGCAGTGCCATGAATACAGTGAATTAGTATGTACCATGTACTCAAGGTGGTTGAAGGTGGGAAGTAGACAAGAAGCGCAAGCCGTAGGAAAGTGTGCGTGTGCCACCTCTCGTTTAGTCCTTGGAATGTCCGCTGAATGGCGGTGCTTCTATATGGAGAATATATGATAAAAAGATGCGAGATTGTGGGGCTTGGAGTGTTGAATAGACGGAAGAACGGACACACAGACAGATGCATGGATGGACGCATGAATGGACGCAGGGGCGGATGCATGAACGAACGCAGGGACGGGCGCACGAACAGACGCATGGACAGTCACACAGACGGACGCATGGGCGGACGAATGCTTCGCCCCACTGTCCATCATTCACTCCGTGGATATGCTGCCAATTTTTTTTCAAATACGTGGCCTTTCAGTGCGATCGGAAACGCACGCGTTTACAAGACGCAGCATACCGCGTGCATCCCTCGCCACGTGCATTCATCACTCGCCACAGCCATAAAATGGCTGTGGTGAGTTATTTTTCAGGCTTCTTGTGTCAATTTTTAAGAAAAAAAAGAGCCATATTTAGCTCACCTTGAGCATTGAATGTGAATTCCAGGGCTTGTGTTGCACTGTATTTTTCGCTTGTAGGTTCTCGGGAGTCTCTATTACCGATTGGCAGCGTTTTCTAGCCAAGCCTAAAGGGCTGTTGCAATGCCCTTCAAGGTTTACGGAACCTTCTTGCAATGGTAGTTCGCTCTATCGTAATCGCTTACCCCAAAATCTAGATTTTTCCGATCTAATATAGGAATCTTCTTAAAACAGTTGGAATTTCAAATAAATGCTTGGCCTGTGTTTTTCGTGCTTCGATAATGACCACTTTTTTCACTGCGTATGAAATGTGAAGTTATCGTCACTGCTTTCATAGCAGGTATACTTCAGCGTGTTTAAATGAAAAAAAACAATATTCACAATAAGTCTATGCGTTTTCTGATACAAAATATCTGAAGCCTTTGCTTCTCTAACACTTCATTGGTAACATGTAGAGTAAGACTTGTCGCAATTATGGTAGAATTGCGCTTATTTGTTATCCAATTTTAAAGAAATACAGTCAAAACACAATTGATTACTCTCAATTTTGGTCAAATTGATTCTTAAGTCAAATGGCTTGAAGGTATCGCATTAGGTCGATTCATGAATTATTGGTCGATCTTAAATGCAAAACAATTTTCAGTATATTCTAAGGCAAGCATGTCCCAAACTCAAAGAAGAATAACAGCAGTCACTCTTTTTTTGTTTCTTGAAAAGCTGCAAGCAATATATCAAGCAAAAAACTCTAAAACATGAAGCCATAAAAAGAATAGCATGTCGAAGGGTAAAACTTTGTGTCCAGCTATGTCTTAGTTAGAGAGCTTGTTGCTGTGCTTCTATTTGTTAAAGAACAAAATGTTGTGTAGGGCGAAAAACTTTTTCCTCTTTTAAACATGGCAGTGTAAAGTACAAAGCTGGTAGAGTACTATTGCGAAACGAGTCAGGTCACACTTATTTTCCTGGTTTATGCCCATAATGGAGAAGTTGGCGTTACGCTTCTATATAATTTGTTTCCCATTGAACAAGGTCATTATTAATACAGGTTCCTGTTTTTCTTTACTTCACACCTTATAAAGCATGCAGACTAGTAAACTGCGCTGATATAATCCCTGGCTTTCAATGGCAATATCTCACCTGTATTAAACAAGGATGCAGTATATTCAAGTATATGATGGACAAGAAGAGCACTCAATGCCCTAGCAGCATTTGGGACTGGCTTTATACTGCTTTACAATAGCGCCGAATATTTTATATTGAATTGCAGCTGGAAGACCCCATTTATTTATTTTAACTTAGTGGCTTAATGATGTAAAGACGTCTGCACTCGTCTTCTTTTATTCAGTGGCCTGCAATCGCATATATATATATATATATATATATATATATATATATATATATATATATATATATATATATACAACAATGTCTTGCGTTGTAAGAAAACATGTGTTCGTATTGTTTTCGCTCGCGCTTCACCGTGATGTGTCCAACTAAGAATGCGCTAGCACGTACGCAGCTATATGCTTCCCGTGTAATGCAAATCCCTTCTCCGAAGATCCCCAAAATGGTGAAAGGGTTAGGCATGGGAAAACAGACAACCACAATTTGTGTCATAAACGCCAAAAGGAAATCAGTACAGATTTTTGAGAAGGAAAAGCTTGTAATATGCCTAAAATTTGACCTGTTGCTGGAAAACTCGTTATTTGCATAAGCTTTGCCAAGTGCTTCAAGTTGTCATTGAGTTCGCCCTCGCGCTGCCAAACGATAACAACCCGTTTATATAAATTGATAGGGCTCCCACCCGGGGAAGGCGTTGGTCCTGGACATCATTTTATACTTCAAGGGAACTGTAGGTGCAGAAAGTCCACTGATGAATTGAGTCTTGAACTAAACACAGATGATGCATACTTTCTGAACCTTGCCGCAGCAACAAACGCCGTAACAGGAAGGAGAGAGAGAGCTGGAACTGTTAGAGAAGCTCTCGCCAGAGAGTCCGCAACTTCATTGAGTACGATTCTTATGTGTCCTGGCACCCAATTTGAACGAAGAATGCGCAAATGTTGAGAAACCTGTGATCACAATAATCTTAGGTTATCTGAATGTGTTGAAGATATTAGTGCCGAACAAAACGACAATGAATCCGTAACTATAGCCACACAAGTTATAGTTAAAGGAATTTGGGTGTAATAACGGCTAAGAACTCTCCCAAAAATATTTGGGTGTAGTTAGGAAGCTCAACAGAAAACGACCAGTCTAGTTCTGTAGAAAAAGTTCCCGCACCGGTCATTTCTTCACACTGCGAAGCATCAGTACCTATCACAACCATAGTATCAATTTGATTTAAATGCTCTTGAAAATTGCCATTCAGAAGATTACCAGGCATTAATTTCGCAATATTAGTGAATATATCATCATAAGATATGGCTAATTCACTGAACCTGCCCCTTATCGGCACTATATCATCAAGCCTTATTTGCAATGAGTCCAACAGCTTCTGGTAATTATCATCTGAGGGGTATGAAAACGAGGCCATGTTAGATTAAAAACAGAACTGTATCACTAATAAATATATCCTTCTCTTTTTATCGGCGAGTCATAGACTCCTAAGAATGTTTGAATTGTTAATCATTTGAATCTAACAGGTAAAGAAGAAATTCGTGATTGCTGATATAGAACAGAGTTTGCTAGAAGTTTGGGTAACACCAGGCACGAGCGAAGCGCTTGGCGCTCAATGAGAAATAACGGGCGTATCTTTCATGCTGGTACGCCAGAAAATAAGGCACGCCCAATCTCCAGTATAGGGCGTATTTACATTCTGTAAATCATTATTAAGGCGTCTATCCGCATGTCCCATCGACTGTTACTAAACCTTCTGAGTAGGTGACGCTTTAGTCACAGCACGTGACGCTTTAGTGACGCACGTGACGCTTTAGTCACAGCATGTTCAATCTACATCTGCCAGTGGGGCTTTCCATCGTAGATGATTTCGAGCTACTTGAGTGTTTGCACTTAGTGAATGTCTGCTTGGTGAACTTAGAGTGACATATTTATATTGTCTTCCAGGGAGAACGCTAGAAGTGCGCATTTCTGAACGTTAAGCGTCCAACAAATGCTGTCTAGCCAAGCTTCTAAGGTAAATAAGTATCCTTGTAAAACGGTATAAAAGATTGAATGTCCTTTGCAGATGCTATGCCATCCGCGTAACCATACGTGTTCACTCTTTGATAACAAAGAATAAAGCTAAGCAAGATATTAAATAGAAGCGGGGACAAATCCGTTCTTATGGAACACCTCGTGTCTGTCTGAATTTTTTTCTTTGTATCCCACTCTATACACAGTTAAACTCCCTGTCCAGAAAGAACTCGGTTGTACACGCGATACAAAACCCGGGCAAGCCAATCTCTCTCATCCTTCTTAATAAAATTGAGTATTCTACACTATCGTAGGCTTCAGAGATATCTAGTTTAGCCAATGCTGCACACTGTTTCTGTCACCATGCTAGCTGACTCTCCAAATCAACGTGAGCACACCAGATAGACACATCTGTGCTGAAACCAGTTTGACAGGGACTTAATAATTAATAACAGTAACAAATTTACTTATATGAGCATCTAATAGTCTCTAAATTAATTTTACAAAATTGGATGTTAACAATATCGGTCGAATAGTGTCTAGAGTAAGTCCCTTTTTTATCTTTCAGTAGGGGTATCACTTTAGGTACCTTCCACACAGAAAGAATCCGAGAGTGTTCTATAGAATAATTTACGATATATAATACACATTCGGAGAAACATTCAAGAAGATTTTCAGCATCTTCGCAGCGATACCATCAGGGTCTGGTGCTGCCGCTGATAAACTCACTATAAGTGTTGAGAGGGC
Organism: Rhipicephalus annulatus; assembly: GCA_013436015.1. Taxonomy (NCBI): domain Eukaryota; kingdom Metazoa; phylum Arthropoda; class Arachnida; order Ixodida; family Ixodidae; genus Rhipicephalus; species Rhipicephalus annulatus. The sequence goes on from WOVY01011923.1 coordinate 710,582, forward strand.
CGACAATGATATACCTTAGGTATTTTCTAGGGTGCCTTGTCTCACAAGAGGCGAACGAATGCAGGTAGGAAATCTTCCCTCATAACGCCTGGCAATTGCACCTAGAGAATCTTTTATTTCTTGGGTAGTATGCATTATTAATTGTGCATATAATAAAGGTAGAATTAAGTTGATAGACTGGAGATACCGGGAGAGTGCGCTTTCTTTACTTGATTTTGAAAGGAATTTAAAATGGCGAACGTTATATGTATCTTTTGCTTTCGTGACCGTAAGCTTCAAACTCGCTGCAATAAACTCGTGGTTGTTCCAGTTAATAGAAGACTAATTATGCATGAGTTGTTTCCTGCTTTCCGGCGTTTGTAGTCCCTGAAGCAGTTGTCATGCAACCCAATATTAGCTGTGGGGTTTTTCCTTCCTTGTATCTTGAACTCCGACCTCATACGAGCAGAGTCAAAAATACTGCAAACAATCCCTGCACTGCTTGGATTTTCAGCCAAACATGTAAACATTGCCCGTGAATTAATTTTTAACCTATTGTGACCAGTAAACGAACGAAAGACACACTGTGCATTACACTGTGACTCATGGATATCAAATATCTTGGGAACGTAGTCACTAATCAAAGCAGTGTCAACAGTCTCCCAGGACAACACCGAAAAGTCTTGGACCCGGAAACGTAAGATCTAGCACCGATATCGACTGGCCCCGTAAAAATGTTAAGGATATAGTATTGTGAAAGGTGAAATTAATCAGTGCCACTCAGTCCCATAGATATTTTCTATTCTCATCCGTTCTAAATTCTCATGATATATGATAAGAGTTGGCATCTCCCGCTAGCACAACCTTTTTACCGCAGTTTAGAAGAACTGAATCTAGTGACGAGTATTTTTCACACCCCAAAAATATGCATTACCCAGAAAAATTTTAGGACCTCCTGGAAGAGTTAGTTCTACTGCTAATATTTCACTTTCTGTACTCATTTGCTGAAAGGATAGCCTTGCTTTATGGCAGAATTTATGAGACAGAAGAGTGGGTGAACCACCTCCTCTAAATGAACGATCTAACCGAAATGGTCTTTAATTACGCGGACTAAAGAATTTATCTGGAAATAACCATGTTTTTTGTAATATAATAGCATCTGGATGAATCTGAAAAATTAGAACGTTGAGATCAGTAGAAGCAACAAATACGGATCGACACTTCCGCTGCAGCACTCTCGTCTTTCCTCGGGTGACAAAAGGACCACAGAGGCTGCAGCCTGTTTCAAAATGTTAGCTGTACCCTTGACCTGAGTTTATAGTTACTACAGGTATTGAAAACCTCTAGCGGAGACCCTTTTGGTTTCTGTGCACGCTGGTCAACAAACATGCTTGCACATTTCTGTAAATCCGCATGGTAGGTTGGTGAGACTAAAGAGTTACCACTTTTTGCAGACAAGCTGGAACTAAGACCTTCATTTGAGGGCATTGTCTGAACACCGTCTACGTTTGAGCAACATCTTTTTTGGCAGTGACCTACTGTCGAAACACTACCCACTTGTAACAATAGCCCCATTTGTGGCGCTAATAACGTATTAAAGCATTCTTACACTGTCTCTACGATACGTTCCATCAGTTTCGCCATAGCTTTCTCGACCAATTCTGTGATCACCTTCAAACCTTCCACTTCCATTTACTTGTCTTCTGGTGTTGATGCCATGTTTGCAGTCTTCGTGCTCTTTTGCCATATTTACCAATCAGCATACTAATCGTGACAAGCTGTTTATCTTGTAGAAACACTGAGCCGCATCGACAAGAAACGAACATTGTCATGGTTCGACTATTCCAAATGCACCATCTTAGCATGAGGTTCAGAAAGAGAATTGATGTTAGGCCGATGTTAGGGTGAGGGGGTAATACATGAGAAAAAGTACACAAATTAGAAGTAAAAACATAGCGTCATCTTGTCAGATGTAAGATGTCTGTAAGATAAGTGAAGGTTAGAAGAAGCGTTCAGGAGAGAAAACGAAAAAAGTGGGCAATGTAATAAAGTACTAAAGAAACCAAGAAAGATGTCAGTATGAAGAAAAAAACCAGGTCTCAGTGGAAGGTGCAGCACAAAACAAAAGCTAGAACAGCGGCCTTTCAGAGACCGCTCTAAAGGCACTGTCTAAACACTCATTGTGTAACTGCTGCAAGCGCACTTCCTGGGTGCCTATTGTGGCATTATTGATAATATTTTTTCTTGGTAGTAGGCCGGCATTCGCTATGCTGTTTTTCGTCATTCTTCTGAGAAACACGGTATCCTCTAAACACCTGCTAGGAATTTTCTCCCAATTGTTGATGCAGAGCATTATGCTTGAAATGGGTATGCGCCACAATTAATGGGTGAATAATGACAAGCTTTTTTAATGAGTTAGAGAATTGAACGAACCACTTGTTACAATTTTCGCATTGTGTGACGCCTGGCTATTCTGCTGCTGTTCTGAAACGCTTAATTACTGATATTGAGGCGATTCCTTTCCCAACATCAAGCCTTTCTAAGGCAAGTTTGCGAAGAAGTTCCAATCACCGACGTGGCTCAGTTAGAATACTGGGCTGGCATGCAGACGACATGGGTTCATGTTCTACTGTGTACTTGGTAGTTTTTTTGTCATTTCGTGCGGTAGCAGTTAAAGACATCAGCGGTGGCGTCGCCGTTGGCAGACAACTACGGCACCGCGCGTGACCCTAGTTCTGATCTCATAAGAGCTTTCGCTCTAATTCAAGGCTAAACAATAGGATATGATTTTGCCAGGGGGTGGCACTTGGTGGCCAGCTCGATAGTTTACACAGGTCCCAGAGACGTACAACTAATATTTTTTTTAAACTTCCTTTTAGGAAATCACGCGTTTAAGCATTCTTGAAAACAAAGCATATTTATTGCAAACAGAGCGACGCCTTTGATAAGTACCCCACTGACACATAGAAGAAGCGAAGTGTATTTAGGTAGATAAAATTACTTAACTCCTTGATTAGGTTGTCAGTTAGTTAGCCAGCTACCCAGTTAGTCAGTTACCTAGTTGGTTGCACACCCATAATGTCATCTGTTTTGTTACACAGTAGACTGCTGTCAAGAGTGCAAGTCGGCTGTTTGAAATGATGAAGGATTAAGGTTGATGGCAAAGGAGGCAGGGAGGTGATTTAATTTAGGAAGATATTTTGGGCACGTAAAATTAGGGGTGTTTAGGTCTACCAGAACGCCACCTGAATTTCGAGGTCGCGGTGGACGCGAGATGGAACGTGACAAGTTAGCCAGAATAATAACCGCTTTAGACCAAAATTTACGCCGAACAATTTATGAAAGATTTAGAGCCACCCCTAATTTCTCCTGCTAGGATAGCTGAAGAGGTCTAGAAAAGAATATATTGAATTTAACTGGCTGTACAGGAACAATTGCCTACAATAAGAGAGCTGAATGATTTTGGATGCATTATATCACTTTTGTAACTACACCGGAGTCAGGATTCCTAGAAGAAGGAGGCGTACTCGGTTTCCGACTTTACTAGGGTTCAATAAAAAGAAACTCTTGAGAAAATAGGACCGTGGTAGCTGAGTTTTATGATGAATGGAGAACCAGCGATTATAAGTGGGGTCGTGAACTTTCCAATATGTGTTATCAACTGGTCTCCAACAGTTCTTATGAAGGGCCCGTACCATGGCGTCTTTACGTTTCTTCACCTGTCGGCAAGATGTGGCTTATTATCAAAAAAAAAAAACTCGCAGATCTCACGTACAGTTGGAATCGATGATATGCGAAGCATTATTGAGAAATCTTGATATATATGTCAATTTAAAATCATCACAACATTACGAGGTGGGAATAACTGATGTCGTACATGACTTCTGTGTCATTATTATCATGTTTGGATGTGTCGTTTACTTCGTCATATATTCACGTTCAAATTTAGTATATGTGGAGTTAGCGAAATGACCGCAAGCACGCAATAAGCGTGGTATGTGGTCATGTTCTTATGTGACACGCGTGCCAGGATTATCATATTTGCACAAGTAATATATATCGCATTTCATTGACACCATGTAACACCAATTTTGGTATACGTGGAGCTAGCGAAACGGCTACGAGCGCATCATGAAGGACCCAGTTAACTCCAAAGTAGCGTTGACGCGCGCGCACGCTGGGCACAGCGTCGCTACCTTAGCAATACGCGAGCACTCTATGTGACGCCAGGCGCGACCAGCATCCGTCGGCGTGGCCCGACGGCAACCGACGCGAAATATGACATGCTTCATTTAGGGATGAAACCTTAGAGTAACATTACTCAATGCTGATGCGCTAATCAGACAACACTGCGTCTCCATTTTTTCATGTCGGAGAGACGCCGGACGCGCTGAAACGCGCATGCGTATGAGCAACGCAGCGTGGCGTGCGCCAGCGAATATATAGCAGGCCGGAGCCTGGCGTGGCAACGCCGACGTGACGTGACGAAATGAACGCTGGTGAGCACAGGCATGGCGTCTTGTCCAAATGTACTGGCGCCTTGACTGTAGCATGTAGTCATGTTCTCACATGACAAGCATCTCAGGATTATCATATTTGCACAAATCACATACCTTCATCATCCATTGGCGTTACGTTATACCAAATTTGGCATATGTAAAGCGAGTGAAACGGCCGCGATCGCATCATGAGTGTGGCCAGTGTCTGTTGTATTTTTTTCCGTGCCCGGGCGAACGCTCTCCTCCGGGAATCGAGCGCGCGCTCCGCCTCCGCTTCCCATTGCCGCGTTGCGGCGCTGTGCGAGTAGACGACGGAAAGTTGACGGTGAAAGGCCGCGTGCATTGCTAAGCTTCTAAATTGGTGTTTACTTCGGATATTTGGAGCATTCGTGCTTCTCGCAGGATTTAACAGGTAAGTATCCCAGCTGCAGTCTATCTAACAGTGGTGCTGGCGCAGAAATGCGTTTGAATTACATAGTATTCGTGATTTTTTTTTTCCTGTTTTAGCCTTTCGCAACCACGTTCTTCGACTGCCCCGGCATGTCGAACTGTTGCGTACTGCTGTGCAAATTAAACGGAAAGAAAAACATTGACGGGCTTTCGTTCCATGAAATACCAGCTGCCGCTGGTGTGCGGGAAAGGTGGCTTGCTGGGATCAGGTGGGACGATTGGTCACCTAATGCAACTTCGAACTACACAACTGTATGTAGCCGCTACTTCCGATCAGAGGACTTCATAAAAGGAAAAAAAAACGGTGGCTGAGAAAGACTGCAGTACCATCGGTATTTGCAGACTACCCTTGACATTTGCCGCCGAAGCTAACGGCTAAACGAAGCATGGTAAACACTATGAAACGTAACCGTGCTGCGACTGAACAGTCAACGTGTACCAGCAGCAACACTGCCTCACGATCACCACCATGTGTAACGCTGACACTAGGTTCCGAGGCTGATGAATTGGAGCCCATGGCCGCTATAAGTACTACAACTGAAACAACGGACACTTGCCCTTTACAATGTCACAGTGAATGCGTGCACAAGCCGTTCAGTATTATTTTTTTTTCTCTGATGAACTTATTGCTATGGAGTAGCTCAGGCAGTATGGACGTCAACCTTTCCACAGCAATACAGTTAAAACGAAAGAGAGCAGAATATTATAAGACTAGCGAAGATATTTGTCAAAAAACAATTTTACGAGCATCACTTGACCACGCTTTGATATCAGCATAGCAGACGACGCGCGAGCGTGGCAGTCGACAGCAATAGCCATGAGCACTGCAAGCTTTTAAAAAAGACTTGTAGCCAAGTGCGACAAGTGCTTCATTGTTTCTGCTTATGAAAGTTTCCTTGATCCTTGAAACAGCTCGAATCCAACTGAAAACTCCACCATATAAGAGCTGCAAATACAGACCCCGCATGCATTTCTTTGAGCTATGGCGCGGCGGCATGGATGGATGAATGGATATGGCTGTACGCTTTAGATCGGGCAGTGGCTAGCGCCACCAAGCCGTAATACTTAATGAACAAAAAACTAAATTTATTTTTTTTCTTTAAAAAGTGAGTTTGAGGATTCGTACTTTGCAGTGAAGGGTTTAATTTTCACTCGTGTTTTGACTTTAGCCACCAATCAGATAACTTCCTTCTAGTTAAGTCTACCCGCTTAAAGTCTATTTTGCCCTACACGTCCGTAAACCCCAGTGCTTTGAAAAACTGTGTGCCATTATTCTGAACTATAGAGTGAAGCGCTTTACAGAACATTATCAAGTGTTCGGCAGTTTCTTCTTCCTCTCCACACGCACTGCATACTGTGTCTACCCCTTCGTATTTGGCCCGATATGTCTTGGTTCGCAGTACTCCCGTCCTGGCCTTAAACAGTAGAGAACTACCCCGAGTATTATCATAGATCCTTTCCTTGGCAATTTCCTGCCTAAATGTTTGATAGGTGTCTAGTGCGGACTTCTTAATCATGCCCATTATCCACATGTCAGTCTCCGTTTCCTTCACTTTATTCTTGACCGATAGTTCTTTTTGGTTTGGCCACCTGCTGTTTTCTAAGTATCTACCAGTCAATTTTCTGGTTCGCTTCCTCTATTTTGAATCGACATTCTTCATGTACAAGTAGCTGAAAACCTTCCTAGCCCAACGATCCTCCCCCATTTCTCTCAATCGCTTCTCAAATTTTATCTTGCTGCCAGCTTCCCTGCCCTGAAATGATGTCCATCACATATCACTTTGTACTCCCTGATTTGGCGTATTCCCGTGAGCTCCTAAAACAAGCCTACCTATTCCACGTTGCTCAATTTCTAATCTTGCTTGAACTTCTGATCTCATGCACAAGACCGCGTTGCCGAACGTCAGCCCAGGGACCATGACCCCTTTCCATATTCCTTTCACAACATCCTACCTATTGTAATTCCACAGTGCCCTATTTTTCATCACTGCTGCATTCCTGTTACACTTAGTCGTCACGTATGTTTCGTCTTCCCTCAAGTACTCGGTCCCATTGCTTATTCATACGCCCAGATATTTGTATTTATCTGTTATCTCTAGCGTGATCTTCTGTATTCTAAGCTCACTACCTTCGTTGTCATTGAAAATCATGACTGCTGACTTTTCCTTACTGAATCTAAAATCTAACCTATCTCCCTCATTACCGCAGATGTCCATCAATCTCTGCAAATCTTTCTTGTTGTTGGCCATTAAAACTATATAATCTGCGTACATTAATGCTGGTAGTGCCTGATCAATGAGTTTTCCTTGTTTGACTAAATAGAGGTTGAAGCCCAGTCCACTTCCCTCTAATTTGGCCTCTAATCCTTGTAGGTACATTATGAATAATAAGGGTGGCAGGGCACGCCCCTGCCTAAGCCCCCGTTTTACCTCTGCAGGCCTGGATACCTGTTTTTCCCACGTTATAACTACCTTGTTACGTTTATAGATATCCTTTAAAAGATTAGTGACTACACGTTCCACGCCTAGTGTGTGCAGTATTCCCCACAATTCCTCTTGAACCACGCTATCGTACGCTCTCTTGATATCCAAAAATGCTAGCCACAGGGGCCTGTGTTCTTTTTCTGCTATTTCGATGCACTGCGTCAGTGAAAACAGATTGTCTTCCAACCTCCTGTGTTTCCGAAACCCATTCTGCTTTTCCCCCAGCACCCTTTTATCCTCTATCTACGCCTGCAGTCTTTCCTTTATAATCTGCATCGCCAGCCTATAGACCACTGATGTCACTGTTATAGGACGGTAGTTGTTTATGTCAGCTTTGTCCCCCCTTTCTCTTATAGATCATGCTGATCCTGCTAAGTTTCTATCCATCGGGAATCTTCACCATCGATTATTAGTTTGCTCACTGCCTCTCTCAAAGCCTGCTTAGACTTCGGACCTAATGTCTTCATCAGCCTAATAGGAATGCCATCTGGGCCTCGTGATATACTACTAGGAACCCTTTTCTCAGCCCTTTCCCACTCTCGTTGTGAAAATGGAGCCATAGTACCACTTGATTCGTCTTTGTCTATTGTGGTGCACAAAGTACTTCTTTGTTGAAATTTTTCTGTAAACCTTGTTCTATGTATTCAATAGCTTCGTCCCCTTCTAGCCTAGCACCTTGGTCTGTAGTTATAAATCTATGCTCTAGGCTCGTCTCATTTCTTAGGGAGTTTAGATGGTTCCGAAATTTCGCAGCTGGCTTTCTAACTTTTTTATGTACTTCTGCCAGCTACTGAGCTTCCTTTCTTCTAATTTTTTCATTGATCAGAAGGGATGCATCCTTTCTACAGCTTAGAAAGGTTTTTCATTTTCTTTCAACATCATCTGTCGGTTCACCATGCTGCTTAGCATGTCTGTGTTGCGTGGAGCCTTCCTGACGTTTTGCTATGGCTCTCTAACTTCCTCATTCCACCACCTTTTGGGTTGTGTCTTCTTTTCTGGGGTGACTTGTCACGCGTCTTAGCAAGCTCTAGCTCAAAGAGTCTAATTAGATTTGTGTATGTCCACCCTATGTTATTATCCTTCGTGATTACTTTCTCAATTTGTTTAGTGGCTATTTCAATTTGCCTTTCTGGATAAAAATTTACCTGTAGTTGCTCATCTTGTCTCCTTCCCACTTTCACTGCTCTTACAAAGCTTAGCTTGATACGTTTGTGATCACTACCCAGACTTCTGGAGCCACCTTCATTTATGTGCATTCTCCTGAGCTTATGATACATCCTATGTGACATCAGTTGGTAATCTATCGTCGACTGCAGCCTTCCCACCTCCCATGTTATTTGCCCTTCACACTTCTCGGTACTGCTGCAAATGATGAAATCAAGCCTTTCACACATATCCATTATCATTTTGCCTGTCGGGTCGGTATACCCATCTTAATCTTCTATGTGCGCATTCATGTCTCCAAGTGTAATTATCTCGCACTCTCTTCTTAACTGCTGAATGTCCTTTGGTATACACTCTACCGTTGCCTAGTTTTCTTCTCTGGCCTTTGCTCCCGTCCACTATTACAGGAAACCATGGAATGTCATTTCACCTACCACTTTTTCTTTTAGCCATAAATGTTCCTTGCACTCCTGCATGACCCTTTGCCAGTCTGTACTTTTATGAATGAATGCCCCAATACCACCCCCCCCTTCTGCTGCATTCTGTTCTATTACAATATTCCCACGCGTAGTACGGCCATTTCGCTAGCTTTGCTTATACCAAATACGAGCAACTCTACTCGTGGAGTGGCTCGTAGCGGCTGAAAGCCGCACTAAGGCCAACGAACACTCTCCATTGTTCTCCACTCCTTCGCCCAGGCACGGAAAAATAGAGGGAGCACTGGTGTGGCTAGTAGTCATGTTGTTACATGACACGCATGTCGTGATGGATGTGTATTTACCTATTTCGTCCGTTCGCGTCACGTAATACGGAGTTTGGTACATAAGAAGCTAGCGAAACGGCCGCGAGCGCTTCATGAGCGTAGAATGCAGTCATGTTGTTACATGACACGCATCTCATGTTTATCATGGTGGCAACAGCATCATACTTTTGCCATCCATTCATGTCTGGTAATAATAGATTTGGTATAAGCGAAGCTAGTGAAACGGCCGACAGGGCATTATGAGCGTGGAATGTAGTCATGTTGTTACACGACACGCATGTCATGTTTATCATGTTTGCACCAGCCACATACCTTCGTCATCTATTCATGTACTCTAATACCAAATTGCGTATAAGTGACGCTAGCGAAACGGTCGCGAACATATCATGAGCGTGGCATGTAGTCATGTGTTACATGACGCGCATGACATGATTTTCATGTTAGGGTCCGTCCTTTGTGTTCGCCATGCAATCATGCCATACTATACCAGTTTTTCAACTTGCAATGTGAACGAAATCACCGCAACAGCTGCAGGAGTATGAATTGCAAATCGTGACATTCATAACATTTATATCATGATTTTCATGTTATCAATAGTAAAATGTGTTCTTCATACAGTCATGTTATGCCTTACCAAATTTGGTATTGATACCATTATCGAAACGGCCAGGAGAGCTAAAAAGTCGTAGGCGGATCGATAGATAGATAGATAGATAAATAGATAGATAGATAGATAGATAGATAGATAGATAGATAGATAGATAGATACGTTCCAAGTCGCCGAAAATCACTCTGAATGTGTGAGCTGGTGTAAAAAAGAGCCGTTGCTTAAGGACCGTCAATTCGAATGTCGAGTTCAGCGCTCATGACTTCATGTGTACTGGCCGGCGTCGTGTTTCTCGTGGTCATCGTGTTTGTCACGGTCGTCGTTGTAATCGTCGGCTCGGCGTCTGCGATTGGTCGTTCGTTTGTAACGGGGCTGAGGGTATTATCAATTGTAGAGAACCCCACCTCCGGAGGTCACTGCGTCTAGTTTACCCGTAGTATAGGCTAGGAGACCAGCCTCTAGGGAAGTCAGCAAAACTGCGATGATTCGAGGAACTGTACCGAGCCGGAGATGAAGACCGTGAACAAGGCGAGGTTGGGTCTTGCGGTGGACGATTCGGAGGAGCGTCGTGTTATGCACGCCGATCGTCATACGTAGCATCTGTCGCCGATTTATGCCGACCTCATGTTAAATTTGTAAGTTTAACCATCCTGCGACACGGAACATTCCAGCGACTATGGTCATGTGATGAGTTTAGCGTCTCAACGTCCTAATGAACACAGGCCTTCGTCGAACACACTTCAATATTCGCTATCTATTCACCGATTTTTTTTCCTATTTCGTAAGTTTTCTTTTTCTTCTACACTGTTTTCTTCCTCGCTACTCATTGTTACGCAACGTTTTGCAGGAGACCTTCACTGAGAGACAGCACTGCACCTTTTGCTTCATTTTGCACTCTCAAAGTCATTTCATTGAAACTACTGCATGCCGCCGCACCACTGCGGTTTCCGCCACGTCAATCAAGCTTGTGGTCATGATCAGTGATCACCCACTTACTCAAGTACAATAACGAAAGTATATATTCCACTTTAGCAACCATTCTTAGGCAATGCACAAATTCGGAGGCTTTTGCAGATTAGTTATTAAAGTGCGGTGATTTACTAGTCGCCCGAATAGAGATTGATGAAAGAATTGCCACAGCAATGTATGATGAGCAGTTTTTTAAAAGAGTGTAATTTCGTGCAACCTGGAAATGCGGAACGTGAAGCTCTTCGGGCAGTTCGTTATCAGAAGATACAGGCGAACAAAACTGATGGCACACATGAGGAGCTCATGGAGAGTGAAAAAAATACCTCAAGAAGTTCGGCTGACAGCACGCATAAGTCTGTTTTGCAGCACTCATGAAAACCGTTACGTTATGTGCTGCGTCGTAGACGCTTTTCTATCTACTCCCCAAAACTACATCTGTTCTGTGCATTAGCGATCAGGACATGCAGCGAGAACGCCATCGGGGAAAAATTCTACTTACGCCACTCTGACTATGCAGCAACAGTTTTTCACTGATTCACTCTGCAGCAACTGCGGTAGACACCCGTCTAAAATCTTCCTCCTTTCACGCTGCCGGAGATACGTGTGGCGATGTCTACAATACAAGTTTCCAGTGCTGCTGATAGTATTGGCATCACCTATTCAACCTTGCGTTTTTTAACGTCCCCAAACCACCTTGTAATTGTGAGGAACACCGTAGTGGAGGGTTCCGAAAATTTCAACCCCGTGGATTTTTTTTTACCTGCACAATATGCGGCCAAAGGGCGCCTACAGAATTTTCGTTCCATAGAAAATGCAGCCACCGCAGTCAGTATTTTATTCCGTGACCTACGGGTCGGCAGCCGAGTGCCTTAGGCACTATACCACCGTGGCAGGGCGTTTTTGTCTTTGTATAACCTTTCTTGCGCACGTGTAGCTATGCCGGCATCGTCTAAAACATGATAGATTGTGGCATTACTCACACCATGAACGATTCTCCGTATGCTCCTTCCGAGAGACATGTAATACTTCTAAGTTGTTTCTAACACATTATTGTCTGTGCACTAGAAAGTGCTCAAGTTCACTTCACCATAATTGCCTTAGAATTACCTCGCTGCAATTTAAACTATGGACCCTCGGACCACTAAAAGTATATCTGAGATAATAACTAAATGGTAAGACCTTCTACTGACTGTTATTAACAAATGGTTCAACGCTGCGCACTAAGAAGCTTATCGCGTTATTATACATGAGGGCTCCGTGAAAGGGACACAATATCTCTACTGAAACACAAAATTTTAATTATTAACTATGTACATAAAACTAGCAATCATGACAATACTCTGGAGTGAACGCTAACATGAATATGCTAAGATTGAACAGCTAAAGGAACCAATGTTGTTGCCGTTCTTTTCTTCGGACAAAGCTTTAGGATAGCGCGTTGGTTGTGTGTTGGTATCGGAATACTGTACCTTGTGCTTAAAATAAAAAGCCTCATATTTTTCTTAAAATTCAACACTGGGAAAAACAGGAAACCAACTTTACAAATAACTTACGTATACAGCGGAGGACAAAGTGAGATAGTAATTGTGGCTGTCAGCGAGCCAATTACCTGTCGCTATCACAGGAGGGAGGGGGGTGCCACTAGTGTGTTCGAGAACCGTGACTCCGCCATCTCGTATAACGAACTAACAAAATATTTTAACTTGGTATGGAGACAATACCCTCCACCATCTACCATACAGAAAGCTACGCAGACCTCGGGCTTCTCGAGGTCCGCACTTACCCTAAGCCCGCCTTCTTGAACAAAATTTATCCGAAAGTACAGTAAACTAATACTTGATCTTTGTGCGACAACATAGCTAACTTGGAACATATGTGTCCTTGTGATTCCAAGCGTTACCCTGTGGGGAATCATTACGCCGTCCAAACGAGAGGGTGCTTTACAAGCTCCGGACTTAAACAAAAGTTATGGGCAGTTCAATGGGCCAGCAACGCAGTAGAGAGACTTCGTCTTTCTGTTCCGACGTGGTACGGCCCGCAACGCGCTAAACCACGTTCCGATTGGCCAAATAAAGTTCCTCTATCCGTCTATCCATCCGTCCGTCCATCTATCCCTCCCTCCATCCATCGATTCCTCCATTCATCCATCCAAGCATCCATCCATTCATCCATCCATCCATCTATTCATCCATCCATCCATTAATCTATCGATACATTCAATCATCAACCCATCCATTCAGTGACTGCAGCAAGCGGGCATAATAATTGTGAAGTATTTTAGCCAACTAAGGCGAATTCCAGCAGCATATCTATCTATCTATCTATCTATCTATCTATCCATCCATCTATCTATCTATCTATCTATCTGTCTGTCTCTCTATCTACCTATCTCTCTATCTATCTATCTATCTATCTATCCCACCGCCTATGACTTTTCCCTCTCCTGGCCGTTCTGATATATAAACACCAAAATTGATACGGCATAACGTGATTGTATAGTGAGCATATATTAATAGTCATGACTCACATTTCATCGTCTTGCCGCTTTTTCTGTGGTTTCGTTAACAAGACTTGTTGCAAATCTGGTATGGTATGGCATGACTGCATAGCGAACGCAAGCGACAGACCCTAGCATGAAAGTCATGACACGCGTGTCATGTAACAACATGACTACTTGCCACACTCATGATGTGCTTGTGGCCGTCTTGCTAGCTTTGCATTTACCGAATTTGTAGTTATGGGACGTGAATGAATGACGAAGGTATGTGACTGGTGCAATCCTGCTAATCATGAGATGCGTGTCATGTAACAACATGACTACAAGCCACACTCATGATGCGCTCACGGCAGTTTAACTAGCTCTACATGCCAAATTTGGTATTACGTCACGTGAAAGGAATAATGATGACGAAGGCATGTGAAGTGCGCAAACGTGATATTCATGAGATGCGTGTTATGTAAGAATATGACTACATGTCACACTCAAGGCGCCAATACACTTCGACGTGACTCGGCGCACGTGTGCGCTGGCGTTCATTTTGTCGGGTCATGCTGGCGATGCCATGCCAGGTGCCAGTGTGCCTGCCATATTCGCAATGTTCATAGACTGTCGTGCCGCCTAGTGGAATTCAGGAGCTTTCTTTCATGGATGATCAGTAGGCAGACGATCCCAATGCTGCCTTGTTATTCGGTGCTAGTTGCATTGTTAACGCGTTAGCAAAAAAAAGACACAAACCACTTTGTATATTTCGTGCATCAGTGAACATACCGAATCGTCCGTTTCACGATAAATCTCACTTGTTCTCGCAAGACGCGAAGTTTTCGTGAAAATACGTGCCATCTCGTGATTTTGATTAATGATGACGAAGGCGTGTGAAGTGCGCAAACGTGATAATCATGAGATGCGTGTTATGTAAGAATATGACTACATGTCACACACAAGGCGCCAATACACTTCGACGTGACTCGGCGCACGTGTGCACTGGCGTTCGTTTTGTCGGGTCATGCTGGCGATGCCATGCCAGGTGCCAGTGTGCCTGCCATTATCGCAATGTTCATAGACTGTCGTGCCGCCTAGTGAAATTCAGGAGCGTCCTTTCATGGATGATCAGTAGGCAGACGCTCCCAATGCTGCCTTGTTATTCGGTGCTAGTTGCATTGTTAACGCGTTAGCAAAAAAAGGACACAAACCACTTTGTATATTTCGTGCATCAGTGAACATACCGAATCGTCCGTTACACGATAAATCTCACTTGTTCTCGCAAGACGCGAAGTTTTCGTGAAAATACGTGCCAACTAGTGATTTTGAATAATGATGACGAAGGCATGTGAAGTGCGCAAACGTGATAATCATGAGATGCGTGTTATGTAAGAATATGACTACATGTCACACTCAAGGCGCCAATACACTTCGACGTGACTCGGCGCACGTGTGCACTGGCGTTCGTTTTGTCGGGTCATGCTGGCGATGCCATGCCAGGTGCCAGTGTGCCTGCCATATTCGCAATGTTCATAGACTGTCGTGCCGCCTAGTGGAATTCAGGAGCGTCCTTTCATGGATGATCATTAGGCAGACGCTCCCAAAGCTGCCTTGTTATTCGGTGCTAGTTGCATTGTTAACGCGTTAGCAAAAAAGGACACAAACCACTTTGTATATTTCGTGCATCAGTGAACATACCGAATCGTCCGTTTCACGATAAATCTCACTTGTTCTCGCAAGACGCGAAGTTTTCGTGAAAATACGTCCCAACTCGTGAATTTGAATAATGATGACGAAGGCATATGAAGTGCGCAAACGTGATAATCATGAGATGCGTGTTATGTAAGAATATGACTACATGTCAGACTCAAGGCGCCAATACACTTCGACGTGACTCGGCGCACGTGTGCACTGGCGTTCGTTTTGTCGTGTCATGCTGGCGATGCCATGGCAGGTGCCAGTGTGCCTGCCATATTCGCAATGTTCATAGACTGTCGTGCCGCCTAGTGGAATTCAGGAGCGTCCTTTCATGGATGATCAGTAGGTAGACGCTCCCAATGCTGCCTTGTTATTCGGTGCTAGTTGCATTGTTAACGCGTTAGCAAAAAAAAGGACACAAACCACTTTTTATATTTCGTGCATCAGTGAACATGCCGAATCGTCCGTTTAACGATAAATCTCACTTGTTCTCGCAAGACGCGAAGTTTTCGTGAAAATACGTGCCAATTCGTGATTTTGATTAATGATGACGAAGGCATGTGAAGTGCGCAAACGTGATAATCATGAGATGCGTGTTATGTAAGAATATGACTACATGTCACACCCAAGGCGCCAATACACTTCGACGTGACTCGGCGCACGTGTGCACTGGCGTTCGTTTTGTCGGGTCATGCTGGCGATGCCATGCCAGGTGCTAGTGTGCCTGCTATACTCGCAATGTTCATAGACTGTCGTGCCGCCTAGTGGAATTCAGGAGCGTCCTTTATGGATGATCAGTAGGCAGACGCTCCCAATGCTGCCTTGTTAGTCGGTGCTAGTTGCATTGTTAACGCGTTAGCAAAAAAAAGGACACAAACCACTTTGTATATTTCGTGCATCAGTGAACATACCGAATCGTCCGTTTCACGATAAATCTCACTTGTTCTCGCAAGACGCGAAGTTTTCGTGAAAATACGTGCCAACTCGTGATTTTGATTAATGATGAAGAAGGCATGTGAAATGCGCAAACGTGATAATCATGAGATGCGTGTTATGTAAGAATATGACTACATGTCACACTCAAGGCGCCAATACACTTCGACGTCACTCGGCGCACGTGTGCACTGGCGTTCGTTTTGTCGGGTCATGCTGGCGATGCCATGCCAGGTGCCAGTGTGCCTGCCATATTCGCAATGTTCATAGACTGTCGTGCCGCCTAGTGGAATTCAGGAGCGTCCTTTCATGGATGATCAGTAGGCAGACGCTCCCAATGCTGCCTTGTTATTCGGTGCTAGTCGCATTGTTAACGCGTTAGCAAAAAAGGACACAAACCACTTTGTATATTTCGTGCATCAGTGAACATACCGAATCGGTCCGTTTCACGATAAATCTCACTTGTTCTCGCAAGACGCGAAGTTTTCGTGAAAATACGTGCCAACTCGTGATTTTGATTAATGATGACGAAGGCATGTGAAGTGCGCAAACGTGATAATCATGAGATGCGTGTTATGTAAGAATATGACTACATGTCACACTCAAGGCGCCAATACACTTCGACGTGACTCAGCGCACATGTGCACTGGCGTTCGTTTTGTCGGGTCATGTTGGCGATGCCATGCCAGGTGCCAGTGTGCCTGCTATATTCGCAATGTTCGTAGACTGTCGTGCCGCCTAGTGGAATTCAGGAGCGTCCTTTCATGGATGATCAGTAGGCAGACGCTCCCAATGCTGCCTTGTTATTCGGTGCTAGTTGCATTGTTAACGCGTTAGCAAAGAAAAGGACACAAACCACTTTGTATATTTCCTGCATCAGTGAACATACCGAATCGTCCGTGACACGATAAATCTCATTTGTTCTCGCAAGACGCGAAGTTTTCGTGAAAATGCGTGCCAACTCGTGATTTTGATTAATGATGACGAAGGCATGTGAAGTGCGCAAACGTGATAATCATGAGATGCGTGTTATGTAAGAATATGACTACATGTCACACTCAAGGCGCCAATACACTTCGACGTGACTCGGCGCACGTGTGCACTGGCGTTCGTTTTGTCGGGTCATGCTGGCGATGCCATGCCAGGTGCCAGTGTGCCTGCCATATTCGTAATGTTCATAGACTGTGGTGCCGCCTAGTGGAATTCAGGAGCGTCCTTTCATGGATGATCAGTAGGCAGACGCTCCCAATGCTGCCTTGTTATTCGGTGCTAGTTGCATTGTTAACGCGTTAGCAAAAAAGGACACAAATTACTTTGTATATTTCGTGCATCAGTGAACATACCGAATCGTCCGTTTCACGATAAATCTCACTTGTTCTCGCAAGACGCGAAGTTTTAGTGAAAATACGTTCCAACTCGTGATTTTGAATAATGATGACAAAGGAATGTGAAGTGCGCAAACGTGATAATCATGAGATGCGTGTTATGTAAGAATATGACTACATGTCACACACAAGGCGCCAATACACTTCGACGTGACTCGGCGCACGTGTGCACTGGCGTTGGTTTTGTCGGGTCATGCTGGCGATGCCATGCCAGGTGCCAGAGTGCCTGCCATATTCGCAATGTTCATAGACGGTCGTGCCGCCTAGTTGAATTCAGGAGCGTCCTTTCATGGATGATCAGTAGGTAGACGCTCCCAATGCTGCCTTGTTATTCGGTGCTAGTTGCATTGTTAACGCGTTAGTAAAAAAAAGGACACAAACCACTTTGTATATTTCCTGTATCAGTGAACATACCGAATCGTCCGTTACTCGATAAATCTCATTTGTTCTCGCAAGACGCGAAGTTTTCGTGAAAATACGTGCCAACTCGTGATTTTGATTAATGATGACGAAGGCATGTGAAGTGCGCAAACGTGATAATCATGAGATGCGTGTTATGTAAGAATATGACTACATGTCACACTCAAGACGCCAATACACTTCGACGTGACTCGGCGCACGTGTGCACTGGCGTTCGTTTTGTCTGATCATGCTGGCTATGCCATGCCAGGTGCCAGTGTGCCTGCCATATTCGCAATGTTCGTAGACTGCCGTGCCGCCTAAAGGAATTCAGGAGCGTCCTTTCAAGGATGATCAATAGGCTGACGCTCCCAATGCTGCCTTGTTATTCGGTGCTAGTTGCATTGTTAACGCGTTAGCAAAAAAAGGACACAAACCACTTTGTATATTTCGTGCATCAGTGAACATACCGAATCGTCCGTTTAACGATAAATCTCACTTGTTCTCGCAAGACGCGAAGTTTTCGTGAAAATACGTGCCAACTCGTGATTTTGATTACAGATGACGAAGGCATGTGAAGTGCGCAAACGTGATCATCATGAGATGCGTGTTATGTAAGAATATGACTACATGTCACACTCAAGGCGCCAATACACTTCGACGTGACTCGGCGCACGTGTGCACTGGCGTTCGTTTTGTCGGGTCATGCTGGCGATGCCATGCCAGGTGCCAGTGTGCCTGCTATAATCGCAATGTTCTTAGACTGTCGTGCCGCCAAGTGGAATTCAGGAGCGTCCTTTCATGGATCATCAGTAGGCAGACGCTCCCAATGCTGCCTTGTTATTCGGTGCTAGTTGCATTGTTAACGCGTTAGCAAAAAAAGGACACAAACCACTTTGTACATTTCGCGCATCAGTGAACATACCGAATCGTCCGTTTCACGATAAATCCCACTTGTTCTCGCAAGACGCGAAGTTTTCGTGAAAATACGTGCCAACTCGTGATTTTGATTAATGATGACGAAGGCATGTGAAGTGCCGCAAACGTGATAATCTTGAGATGCGTGTTATGTAAGAATATGACTACATGTCACACTCAAGGCGCCAATACACTTCGACGTGATTCGGCGCACGTGTGCACTGGCGTTCGTTTTGTCGGGTCTTGCTGGCGATGCCATGCCAGGTGCCAGTGTGCCTGCTATATTCGCAATGTTCATAGACTGTCGTGCCGCCTAGTGGAATTCACGAGCGTCCTTTCATGGATGATCAGTAGGCAGACGCTCCCAATGCTGCCTTGTTATTCGGTGCTAGTTGCATTGTTAACTCGTTAGCAAAGAAAGGACACAAACCACTTTGTATATATCCTGCATCAGTGAACATACCGAATCGTCCGTTACACAATAAATCTCATTTGTTCTCGCAAGACGCGAAGTTTTCGTGAAAATACGTGCCAACTCGTGATTTTGATTAATGATGACGAAGGCATGTGAAGTGCGCAAACGTGATAATCATGAGATGCGTGTTATGTAAGAATATGACTACATGTCACACTCAAGGCGCCAATACACTTCAACGTGATTCGGCGCACGTGTGCACTGGCGTTCGTTTTGTCGGGTCATGCTGGCGATGCCATGCCAGGTGCCAGTGTGCCTGCAATATTCGTAATGTTCATAGGACTGTGGTGCCGCCTAGTGGAATTCAGGAGCGTCCTTTCATGGATGATCAGTAGGCAGACGCTCCCAATGCTGCCTTGTTATTCGGTGCTAGTTGCATTGTTAACACGTTAGAAAAAAAAGGACACAAACCACTTTGTATATTTCGTGCATCAGTGAACATACCGAATCGTCCGTTTCACGATAATTCTCACTTGTTCTCGCAAGACGCGAAGTTTAGTGAAAATACGTGCCAACTCGTGATTCTGATTAATGATGACGAAGGAATGTGAAGTGCGCAAACGTGATAATCATGAGATGCGTGTTATGTAAGAATATGACTACATGTCGCACACAAGGCGCCAATACACTTCGACGTGACTCGGCGCACGTGTGCACTGGCGTTCGTTTTGTCGGGTCACGCTGGCGATGCATGCCAGGTTGCCAGTGTGCCTGCCATATTCGCAATGTTCATAGACTGTCGTGCCGCCCTAGTGGAATTCAGGAGGCGTCCTTTCATGGATGATCAGTAGGTAGACGCTCCCAATGCTGCCTTGTTATTCGGTGCTAGTTGCATTGTTTAACGCGTTAGCAAAAAAAGGACACAAACCACTTTGTATATTTCCTGTATCAGTGAACATACCGAATCGTCCGTTAATCGATAAATCTCATTTGTTCTCGCAAGACGCGAAGTTTTCGTGAAAATTCGTGCCAACTCGTGATATTGATTAATGATGACGAAGGCAAGTGTAAGTGCGCAAACGTGATAATCTTGAGATGCGTGTTATGTAAGAATATGACTACATGTCATACTCAAGACGCCTATACACTTCGACGTGACTCGGCGCACGTGTGCACTGGTGTTCGTTTTGTCGGGTCATGCTGGCTATGCCATGCCAGGTGCCAGTGTGCCTGCCATATTCGCATGTTCATAGACTGTCGTGCCGCCTAAAGGAATTCAGGAGCGTCCTTTCATGAATGATCAATAGGCTGACGCTCCCAATTGCTGCCTTGTTATTCGGTGCTAGTTGCATTGTTAACGCGTTAGCAAAAAAAAAAGGACACAAACCACTTTGTATATTTCGTGCATCAGTGAACATACCGAA